>JAWDJE010000003.1:140972500-142172500 GCA_035047345.1 Bradypodion ventrale
CAATACAATTTCAAAATCAAACTACGTTTTGAGTCCTACAGAACTATTCACTCACATGTGCTTTGCAGAGCTGGGGTTGCTGAAGAAAAAAAAAACTCCTCAAAATGATATTGGACAGAAGTTGAGTCTAGGCTGTTATGATTCATGAATTCATGAAGTTAGTTTTTTATTTTTTTTAATAGCAGAGACATTAATTGGAAACTATATCTATCAGATGTCTCCCATTTTTAAAATAATGGTTGGAGGGATTATTTTGGAAGAGACGAAAAAAATCACACACACAAATGCAATTACTGATGTGTAGCAGGAAGGATATAGCTTGGAATGTCAGTTCAGAATACACTTCACGTGTGGGGTCAGACCTAGAAGAGGACATTCTGAAACCATTGTCCAGAGCATTTCTCTGATATAACTGACTGTTGTCTAGCTAAATATTTCAGCTAAACTACAATGACTTCTGTACATTTCCTGCACATACTGGTTTTCAGTAAACTGCAGAAAACGCAAGGCATATTTCAGAAAATTCTTAAACACTATATATATCCCATCTTTATCTGAAAGCTATGTCTGAAAGTGGTTATTTAGTCACAGCCTTTGCCTCTGTTAATGTTATTATATGTAAAAGAAAGGAAAGCACTACACAGTTCTGATGAATATGTATTAATATGAGCATAATATGATGATTAATGAGACAAAAATTTACACATGCCCAGTCACTAGAAGAGCCAAAATACAGCAGGAAGTGAAGTGAATAATTAATGCATTTTCTTAATTAGTGAATGAAGCAGCAGGTTCTCTGCAGACATTCTAGAAAGAAAGTACTGTATCTCATTGTAAGAAGAAAGATACATTGATTACAAATATTTCAGAAGGAGAAAGAACCATTTTGGAAACAAAGCAAGAGAGCCACTGCTCCTAAAACACCTATGTAGAAACGCTCATAAGGAATTTATTTATTTATTTATTTAAATTTATATGCCGCCCAGTCAGGAGAACCCGACTCAGGGCAGCATACAACAGTTAAAATGTATAAAAACAGATTTTAAAATCCCAAATCGCCCACTCACATCCCCACCCTACTACCCCCACCCCAATTAAAAGAATAAAAAGAAATCAAAGGGAATGGGGGGGGATACAACAACACAAAGGGAGGGATATTAACTAAGTACTAACTGGGGATGAGCCAACAGCCTGGAGCCATATTCCCATTAAGGCCCCACACCTGCCCTGCCAGCCAGGTTTTCAGACTTTTCCTGAAGGGCAGCAGTTCTGTCTGTAGCCTCAATTGTGTTGGAAGGAGGTTCCAGAGGGCTGGTGCGGACACGGAGAAGGCCCTTCTTCGTGTGCCAGAGAGGCGGGCCCCTCTAGCTGAAGGCACAACTAAGGAGCCCCTCTGGTCCACACTGGTTGGACAGGCAGACACTCTCGGGACGATGTGGTCTCTCAGGTATCCTGGCCCACTGCCATATAGGGCTTTAAAGGTCAAAAACAGCACCTTGAATTGCACCCGGAGGCAAACTGGTAGCCAGTGCAGCTTCCTGAGTAGTGGGGAGGCACGGGCATAACGTCCACATCCCATTACCACCCGTGCAGCTGCTTTCTGAACCAGCTGTAGCCTCCGAATGGTCATCAAGGGCAGCCCCATGTAGCACGCATTACAGTAATCTAGTCTGGAGGTGATCAGTGCATGAGTGACCATGAGTAAGGAGTGGGCGCAACTGGTGAATTACTTGAAGTTGAGTAAAAGCCCTCCTGGCCACAGCCGCCACCTGCTCTTCTAGCAGCAGTCGCAAGTCCAGGAGGACCCTCAAGTTGCGCACTGGGTCTGTCTGGGGCAGGCCTGCCCCATCCAAGACTAGAGGTGGTAGCTCACTGGATAACCCTGGACCCCCAACCCAAAGCCACTCGGTCTTGCTAGGGTTCAGCTGAAGCCCATTGTCCCCCATCCAGACCCCAACGGCCTCCAGGCATCCAGACAGGACTTTGACCACATCACTGGGGTCCCCATGGGCCGAGATGTACAACTGAATAGCTGAATAAAGATGTTGGAAGAACAGTGGTTGCTCTGGATCACAGACAATTCTCCCAAAAATAGTGACTGGAAAGTTGTTTGTAAAACATCCGTTGGCTTAGGAGGTAGACCCTCTCTTCCTTCTCTTTTCTCCCCCATCATCTTAGTGCTTAGATTGTTGTTGTTGCTGTTGTTTTAAAAATATATTGTATCTTATTTTATTCTTATGTCTGGCTGGATATTCTGCTACAGTAATGGAGTAGACAGTACAGCCAACAAATCAACGTCAAGTGTTAGGCAGTGGTATATAATCTGACTTGATAGATCAGCCTGGAAATTTCAACAATTACTCCCAAACAAACTCCTCAAGGACCTTAGAACCTCTATAATACATTCAAACAGTCCACCCACCTCCCTGCTATGATACAGGCTTATGAGGGCTTATTGGCCACTGTTATTGGAGCACTCTACTCATTTTCTAACAATCAGTATAAGGTTACAAAGACATATCCCAAATCTTGATTTGCTAGGGATTGCAGGGCTTTGAAAGCTCGTATCTGAACCTCTTACCACCATTATTGATTATATAAAAATGTATTACCCCCTCAAGAATATTTCAAACTTAAATTCCAACTCTGCCAACTTTCCAGGCTTAAGAGAACCTCTTTCATAAAAAGGCAATGGGAACATCTTGGGAACATATTCCCCATGATTTTATTTGTACTACATCGTGTATCAACTGCCTGCGATGTTCTTGGCACTGTAGTGCTAGATGTAATGCTAATAAAGGTTATTTGAATTTGTATCTAACCAGACTCCCTAAAAGGGTCAATGGCAATGGGCAGATGAGCCCTGGTAAGTGGGGCGATGGCCCATCAATGGAGGAAATGTCACTGGAAACCATCATGTTGGGCCTAAGTAAAATGAATGGAGGAGAAACCATTTCACTATTCTGATTCCCAACCGTCATGGAAGCAGAAGAGACCATGTCAGATGGAGTGGCTGTGAAGGTGCACCTTGTTAATATTCTTAAGGCTGTGGCAGTTCATTACAGTCCTGGTGTTAAATTCTGCATATCTCATTCATACGTTCCATAGAAAATGGCTCCATGATCACAATGTATGGGTCACTTCGTGCAAGCTGTGATCCACCTTAAACAAATTCACATTAGTGTCATTTTCCTGTTTGTTGTGGAAACAATTTCTAGGGAAACTGTATAGTTGGATATGAGTAGCAGCTGATAACGATGACCTTAAGCTATTTGAACTGTTTAGCTGTTTTTTTCTCTTTTCTTCTTATTTTTAGTTTTGTTTTGTTTCTGTGCTAAATGAAAGATTAGGAGTGTCTCTGTTGTTGCAGCATTTTTCTGTGTCTATTGTTGTCAAGGGTATGAATGTGGATATTGGTGTCTGTTTGGAAAACCAAACAAACAAATGTTCCCTTCCATTCCCACAGTCTAAACTGCTTTGATGATGTTCTGGGAAAGGAATTTGCACCTGGGCCCATGGCATACCTGTCAACCCATGGCTCTGGAAAAACGGGACCTGCGCACATCGCTTGTGCGCAGGTCGCGTTCCACGCATGCTTGGAAAGGTTTTACCCCTTCCACACATGCGCGGAAGCACTACACCGCTTGTGCAGCCCTTATGCAAGCGATGTAGCGCTTC
Source organism: Bradypodion ventrale (assembly GCA_035047345.1). NCBI lineage: Eukaryota > Metazoa > Chordata > Lepidosauria > Squamata > Chamaeleonidae > Bradypodion > Bradypodion ventrale. Next base: position 140,976,179 of record JAWDJE010000003.1, read on the forward strand.
CGCGCATGCGTGGAAGGGGTAAAACCCTTCCGCGCATGCACGGAAAGCATTTCCCCCGCTGCCAAATTACGAGGTTTTGGCAGCAGGGGCCAGGTTATGACGTCAATCAACGTCAATTTACGGGGTAATCCTGGCCAAATTGGGAAGGTTGACAGGTATGGCCCATGGACAAATTCTAAGCCTCTGTTCACCCATTCTTAGGAAGGAAACAGCATCCATTTTAAACTCACAAATGCAAAAACTCCATTTCAATTCATTACAGCAGGCAGCACACATACCTTCCAACTTCCCACAGGTCAACTGAAGCCAAGATGAAAATTTCATGAGATATATCCTCTCACAAGTTCAGTTCACAATTCTGAGGAGACGAAGAAATTATAGAGCAGTGTTTCCCAACCTTTGGTTTTTGGACTTCAATTCCCAGAAGCCTAAGTCAATTCCTCAAAGCACTGATCAGCCTATGTACTGACTTTGGCTCCTGGAAATTGAAGTCCCCCCTGTGGGGCCTATGCCCCATGTTGGGAACCACTACTATAGAATTATGAAGGGAAGTAAGTCTGAAACAGAATACGAATGCAGCATCCTTGGCCTCCTTGCAGTATTATGATGAGCTTTAAAATATTACCAAGCAAATGCAGAAATAAAGAAATATAGCATTATATTATTTTTCTCTTTTCTGTTCATTTTCCAAAGCATATCCAGTCTACTACTTGACTTCAAGGGGAATAGATATACTATAAGTACTAGTAGTAAAGATGACAAGACCCACAAAATATGTTACATTTGGGGAAGCTTTCGAGAAGCTACTGATCTCTGAATAATGACAAGTGCTAAGCCAAAAATGTATTAGGAAACTTTTTTTCCTGAGAAGGATACTAAGATCTTTCTTCTTTATTCTTCCCTAGAAATACAAGGCTATTTTCCATAGTTACAGCCAACATCTATCCACCTTTTTCTTAATGGCTGTCTCCCCACTGTAACTACTAGAGCAATATCCTAAAATAGTGTTTGGAAGAGAGAAGAGTGGAGCAGAATGATGGCCAGGTTGCCAACGTTGTTATTGCCGGTTGCCCTGGCAACAAGAAAAATCCTTCAAGTAGGAAACAAAGCTGTACCGAACCACTTGATAATGATGAATACCACCTCTGATGGCAACAGGGAAGGCTTTCTTCTCCCCCTAGATAAATTTGGTGGAAAGGTATCCACAAATAGAGTGAAGAATTTCAAAAGACCATTTGTACACGGGTATGCTTAAAACATGCTATAACTGGAAGAAAGTGTGATTGCTTTTCCAAAGCACAAAGCAATAGCAATCTGTCCAGACTGCTGTACATTGAAGCGTGGTTTACTTTGGGAAGCAAATAAATGGTTATAGCTCAACTTTCAGTCCTGTGCCAGAATTCAATCATCATCATCATCATCATCATCATCATCATCATCATCATCATCATCATCATCATCACAAAAACCTGATAAAACTGTTGTGGAGAAGAAGAAGCAATTGACAGGAAGCACATGAATTGAAGACAAACAACTTGAGAATATCACAAAATATTGTGATTTGCAAATTGAAGCCGAGCATCCATGGCAGAAGAAATCTGTTGTTGCTCCCATAGTGATTGGAGCCCTTGAAGCAGTACCTAAAGGACTCCCTAGATATTTGGAAATTTTGGACTTATCTGATTTGAACATCCTAACTCTCCTAAAACAACTCTACTGGGGACTGCATATGTATGCAGACGTTACCTTAACAGCTCTTAGGTCCTTGGTTACAACTTGAACTGTTAATTTTATTCCAGTCCTCAACTGTGAACCAAATGATTGATCTGAAAACCTGTGAGCAAGGAAAGAGTTTCAGTTCTATCCTCATTTCTGCTGCTGTTTCCTTGGCAAGATAGATTGTCTGAAAATGGATGCTTCTGCTACATATGAATTCTCGCCATGTAACTGAGGGCTGTGAAAAATCTCTAGGAGAGATTCCTCATGGAACAGCCTGGCTGAACTCCTATTACAGCTCCATGTGTGAAACAGGGATGTCGCCGCTGCTGCCGCCATTGCTGTCCTCCTCCTCATCATCATCAAATCAAAGCTGATTAAATGCAATGGCCCCATTGAGAGGCAATTTTGGGGTGCACACACCTCATACAGAATGCAGTGAAGTGATGTGGACCCTGAAACTACCAAAAGGATGTCATTAATTAGCAGGGATTTGCTGCTGCACCCGATGTCATCAGTGTTGTGGACACAGGACTGTACAACCAGATACCAGTCATTGATTCCTTTTCAGACTGTGTATTTTCACATGGAAACAGAGATAGAAGATGGTAGAGGCAGAACTCTCCCTGTCCATGTTTTCACTGTGTTGCCTTTTTTTGGGATGCCTGAATTCTCACAATTGCCAAAGTAGCTACTGGAAAACTAGTCTGCAGTTTAATCCTCCTCTTTACAACAAATGAGAAAAATAAGATTGAACTGTATTTCAGAATTCCAATGTATTATCAAGCCACAAATACATTCAGAAACACTGGCCAGAATCTTATTAATTATGCTCACTGTTATAACCTAGTCAGTGTAACTCTCAATGGAGAGCATACCAGAGAATAAACAAAACAAGACAAATAACATTGTAGAACTTTGAAGACTGTTATATTTTAATGTTACCTTTCATGGATCAAGTCCACTTCATCAGACCATTCAATTCTCAATGGTGAATTACTACAAGTTAAAAAGATAGTGTACACATTTGTTGTTGCATGTTGAATGGGGTAAAAATGTATTACGATTCCCAAATGTATTAGGAAGCCCATATACAAGGCTGAGCCTGTATGATAACCTCTGCAGAGAGCCTATCTGACTGCTTCCACATAGCCATCTCCTTATCTTTCTCATATTCCTGCTCCTTGTCCTTTTCCCCAGAGTCCCTGTTTAACAAACTAAAATTATCCACATACTTTCCTTTCCATATCTTTTCCTTGGACACTGGTAAAATGTGGTAGCTTAAAGGCATAGCTTCATCACCAAATGGGTGATCATGCCTAGGTACTGAATTATACGCAGTATCTGGAAAAGAAGGGTAGCCCCATAAAGGCCTGTCTGTGAGATGCTAAGATATTGTCTAGGAAAAGTCCACAGAGAGTAAAAGGCCCTCCAGAGAGATGAGGATTGTGTCCTAGATGAGTGGTCACAGACAATGGCTGGCAAAGTCAAGAGGCTGGTGGCACCTGGTCCTAGTACTCCCTGTCTCAGCGGCCATAACCCTAACTGTATTTGGTGTGGAAACATCCTCATCTGGCCCATAGCAGTCAGTCACCACATGCGCACCAGCAGAGTCACTTCTGCTTCCATAGTCCCTGAGCCAAATCTCACTTCCAAGGTCAATGTATGGGTCTCTGCTGCATGTTCAGTTGATGAATTATGTGGTGAGGCCAACTAAGGGGAGGCCATATCCCAGGGAATTCCAAGGGATGGAACTTCTGATGATGGGCCACTGAACTTGACCTGTTTTTTCACCCACCCCCACCTGGCTGGAGGCTTGAAAAAGATACCCGCAGTCACGGGCTAAGGACCTTCCCCCCCACCCCCCTGACCCACTCCATTGGCCAGGGAAGAGGCACAGCTATGGATGCTGTAGTTTCACCCTGGCCCCACCTGGCTGGAGGCTTGAAAAAGATGCCTTTAGCCATGGGCTAAGGACCTTCCCGCCACCCCCTCGTGACCCACTCCATCGGCCAGGGAACAGAGGCACAGCTATGGATGCCGTCATTTCACCCTGGCCTCACCTGGCTGGAGGCTAGAAAAGATCCCCACAGCTGTGGGCTAAGGACCTTGCCACCCCCCGCAACCCACTACATCGGCCAGGGAAGAGGCACAGCTGTGGATGTCATCATTTCACCTCAGCCCTGCCTGGCTGGAGGCTTGAAAAAGATGCCCGCAGCCACGGGCTTAGGACCTTGCCGCCACCCGCTGTGACCCACTCCATTGGCCGGGGAAGAGGCACAGCTGTGGACACCGTCATTTTGCCCTGGCCCCACCTGGCTGGAGGCTTGAAAAAGATGCCCACAGCCATTTGTTTGGATCCAATATTGTATTGTATTGTATATTTTTACTGCATTTTGTATTACATTGTGGCATTTTATTGTGTTGTTATTTGGTTGTATTGTAGGTTTGATATGTTGTGAGCTGCCCTGAGTCAGCATGTGCTGAGTGGGCTGCATACAAATAAAAATCAATCAATCAATCAATAATCCAAAGTAGAATCATAGGCCATTAAAGAGACTGCCAATTGATGCCATTCTGCTGCCTTGTGTCTTCTAGTCTCCCTCCCAGGCCGCCTAACTGGTGGAAAGGGATCATTGCCTGTTGATTCCTTGCCTCCCTCTCTGGTTCCTGAATTCTAGCAATAAGTGCCCTCACATTGAGCACCTCCTTGTCATCAGAGGAGGAAAGAACCAGAAGGGCCCTCCTAGCAGCTTTGTGCTTTGCAGGTTGATTCCCTTTGGGAAGGGCACATGCATTTCTTAAGACTCATGTTTCAATACAGTTATGGTATCCCAAACAAGTTGTCCATTACCCCACAAAGGAAATATCCACCTCCTCATACCCTACAATAATTTACATTTTGAACCATGACAAGGAGCAAAGAGGAGACAAGGAGCAAAGAGGAGGCAAACTAGCCAGCATAGGCTAATGGCATGGCCCAGTTCATGCCCTGCCTAGTCAACTGGGACACTCAGTCCCCATAACTGCTCCACCAACCAAATTCCCAAACTAATCCAAAGTAATGTCCTAGGGCAGTGATTGTGAACCTTGCCACTCCAGGTGTTCTTGGACTTCAAATCCCAGAAGCCCACAACTGCTGATTGTAGCCCACTGCTATGGCTTGGCAGCTGCTGCAGCTATCACAGTCTCCAACCACCTGCACCAAACTACCACTGTTGCCACCACTGCTGTACCATGAATTTGTGCCTAGAAAGCCTTTCTACAAACAGTTTTATAATACTCTTTTATTATGACAGGGGGGGGGAAACAGAATTGTCTGCAATTAATATCCTATAATTGCTCAATCCATGATTTCCAAACACTGTATATGCAAACATAATCAGGTGAATTGTTTTGTTAACTCTGTTGATGGTCAGGTGCTTTTGAGAAATTCTCAATGCTGGCTATAATTTCTAATAACACATGGTATACAACTGCTGTTTACTTTGCAGCATAAGATATTTTCAATTAATTTTCAGGGCATAAGGTTTTTAAAGTGCATATGAAAATAAATAAATTTGTCCTATAACATATTTTTATGTTCATTCCAGAAGCCTTTGACTACATATTTATTTTTAGGACATCATAAAATGAATGATTATCCTTAAGAGAGTGAAATTTGCAGCATAAATATTTTTATAGTTCATAAGACATGAATGAATGTAAATATTTTATAAGGGAGACTATAAAATCATTTTTTCTATAGTCTCAATAAAACATTATAATTTATTTCTACTAATGTGAGAAAACTAGTACACTTTCTCTCCTGCATGCATGCACATACATACATTCACATGCACACACAAACACACAGGTACTGCATGTATGACAAGCTCTGTAAACCAATGTTTCCACCATGAAAATGTCCATATAAAATAATATTGCTTCAAATGTAGCATGTTAGCATTGCTTAGCTATGTTAAAGACTGCAGTGGCTTAAGTGGCTAAGATGCTGACTGGGATGCGGAAGGTCAGCAGTTCCATTCCCGAGTACTGCAAAACGGAATGAGCTCCTGTCTTTGTCCCAGCTCCTGCCAACCTAGCAGTTTGAAAACAAGAAATTAAAAATAATAAATAGGGACCACTTTGGTGGGAAGGTAACAGTGTTCCGTGTGCTCCGGTATCTAGTCATGGCTGCCACATGACCACGGAAATGTCTGCAGAAGCAGACAGCACTGGCTCTTTGGCTTTGAAACAGAGATGAGCACTGAACCCTAGAGTCAGATACGACTGGCTTTCAAGCAAGGGAAACCTTTACCTAGCTATGTTGTTTGGCCACTGTTGTTGTTTTTCATTCAGAAATAAGCAAACATCTGTCAGTTAGCATTTAGTATGTAAGGAGAGAGGCCACACATCTCTGTACTGACTGACACACATTGCATGATCAGCTGTTCTGTGGGACCCATGCCACTCAGCACTGAGCCACCAAGCATTAGATGTGGAAGATCAACTTTGTTGTAATAGCCTCAGAAACAATTGCTAATTTTCCTGTGTTTATAGTGTAGGTCCATTAGTAAGAAAAAGGGACATGTTTCAGTATCTAACCTCAGAGAAGATATCTGGGCTGGAGCCACCTTTCCAAGGCTAAATGAAAGTAACAAAACTGTCAGCACACTTTAGCTTAGACCTTTTAGTAGAAATAGCTAAGGCTTGTTGTTATTCAGTCGCACAGTCAAGTCTGACCCTTTAAGACCCCATGGACCACAGCATGCCAGGCTCCTCTGTCATCTGCCATCCTCTGTAGCCTGCCCAGTTTTATACCCACTGCGTCAATGATGTCATCTAGCCATCTCATCCTCTGCCAACCCCTTCTCCTTTTGCTTCTGATCTTTACCAGCATCAGGACCTTCTCAAGTGACTCCTCTCTTCTCATTTGGTGGCCAAAGTACTTGAGCTTCAGTATTTGTGCTTCCAAAGAACAGTCAGGATTGATTTCCTTTAGGATTGACTGATTTGATCTCCTTGCAGTCCAGGGGACTCTCAAGAGGCTTCTCCAGCACCACAGTTCAAAGGTATCTATTCTTATGTGCTCAGCCTTCCTTATGGTCCAGCTCTCACAGCCATACATTACTACTGGGAAGACCATTGCTTTAACTATGCAGACTTTTGTTGGCAAGGTGATGTCTCTACTTGTTATTATGCTGCCTAGGTTTCTCATAGCTTGCCTCCCAAGAAGCAAAGCATCTTTTTATTTCATGGCTGCAGTCACTATCTGCAGTGATCTTAGATCCCAAAAAGGTAAGTCTATACCTGCTTCCATTGGTTCCCCTTCTATTTGCCAGGGAGTGATGGGGTTGGATACCACGGTCTTGGGTTTTTTTTTATGTTGATTTTCAGGCCAGCTTTTTGCACTCTCCTCTTTCACCCTCATCAAGAGGTTCTTTAGGTCTTCTTCACATTCTTTCATTAGAGTAGTGTCATCTGCATCTCTTAGGTTGTTGATCTTTCTCCCAGCAGTCTAAGCTAATGCTTAGGAAAGGCAATTTTAACTTTTATAATAGAAAATATTCCATAAAAAATATGGAAAACCAGCTAGTGATGATGTCATGGAGAAAGGAGTGTAGGGACATGGAGGACGTCCATATTTCATTCTAGGATGCGAAGTTTCTCACCCTGCCTTATATAGAAGGAGAATTTTAGAAAGTTTCCTTCTGCACAGTAAGTTAAGAATTTTCCATTTACCATCCTGAGGCCCTGCCACTTAAGATGTCATAAAATGGCAGAAAATCTTTCATGATATAATTGACTCTATTTTTCATTTCCTGATTTGGAGAAAGGCTCTAGTGAGATCATCAACAAGAGATGTCAAAAATAACTGAATTAGCTTATTTATGTGCATATAGACGTTGGGAGTGAAGAGTGGCACCATGCCCTTTGTGACCTCTCTTCCTTAGACAGCAGCATCTCTTGGAACAACTCTCACATTTCTTGGTGCCTCTCTTGCACATCACAACAAAACATGTAGAAATAGTTGAGTTGAAAAACAGAAAGAGAAAATTGCAAATATATGAAATATTTTTAACATGATATATTGGAAACCAACTCACCTACCTTGCTGCACTGAACAAGCTGATGCTGCACCTGATTATACCTGGCAATCAGTGTTTCTGCTTACAAAATATAAGCAGCAAGAATATTCATATATGAGAGCCTTGTGCCATTTTCTCGTAATTTAAAGCAAAGTATCAGTTATTTTTATCTTGATGTAAAGGATAGCAAGATCACAAATTGCCAAAAAAGAAATGGAAAGGTGTTACTTTCAATGAAGATGAATTACCTGGAGGTGATACAACATGCACATCTTTCATAATGCTGGGATGAAGAGGCATCATTACCTGATCTAGGTAGCAAGAGGTCACAGAGTTCAAATGATCAGAGTGTCAATCAATCTGAACTTAGAATGAAAATGTCTGAAGGTAGGAGAGGGTTTTGGAAGTATTATTCATAATCAGTTGTAATTATCCTATTAACTTATGTTTTACAGTGGTACCTCATACAACAATTTCAATCTGTTCCACCAGGCTCATTGTTGTATGAAACAATTGCTATACGATGCATGCATCGTATAGCAATTTTCCCTATGGGATGCATCATACAACGATTATTTTGCTAAGTGGTTTTTCCCATTGAAAAATTGTTGTACATTTTTTTCCATAGGGAAAATTGTTATGTGGGACACCATTTCCCCCCAAAACCTAATTGTTATGCAATTTTGTTGCTATACGGGGCGATTATTATATGAGGTTCCACTGTATTTTGAACATCAGCTATGGATAGATAAATACATCCTGGATGGGGCACTTTTGCCAATTACGCCCACTCCTGGACCAGGACTCCATGCTTATGGTCACACATGCTCTGGTCATCTCCAGACTAGATTATTGTAACATGCTCTACATGGGGCTGATCTTGATGACAATTCGGAGGGTGCAACTGGTGCAAAATGTGGCTGTCCGTGTGGTGATGGGGTGTGGGCATTATGCCCACGCCTCATTCCTGTTGTGGGAGCTGCATTGGCTGCTGGTGTGCCTCTGGGTGCAATTCAAGGTGCTGGTGATTACCTGTAAAGCCCTACATGGTAGTGGACCAGTTTACTTGAGAGACCGCATTTTCCAAAGGACATCTGCCTGTCCCACCAGAGCAGACCGGAGGGTTCCATTGGCTAGAGAGGCTCGTCCCTCTAGCACTAGAAGGAGGGCCTTTTTGGCATCTGCTCTGGCCCTGCAAAATCTCCTGCTGACCGAATTGTGCCTCCAGGCAGAGCTACTGACCTTCAGAAAAGGTCTAAAAACCTGGCTGGAACAGCAGGTGTGGGGTGCTGCCGGTGGGGAAGCTCCACCCCCTACTGGTTTATGTGAAGGCCGTTCAGGTTTTTAGTTTCAGTTTTTTAACTTATTGTGGCTGAGAGGGTATTTTAATAGTTTTTAAACATTAAATGTTTGTTGTGATTTTATTGTTGTGGGGATGTTTTATATTTGAATGTTTTTATGGTGATTGTGAGCCACCCAGAGTAACTTTGGCAATAGAAATCCAAATAAATAAATAAATAAATCCTTTTAAAAGCTAGAAAAAGGCGTAAATTAGGGATATACACTATCATGGGGCAGATGTATAAATACAAATTGAATCAGAGCTAGTTTCATATCACAACTCATGGAAGCCAGAACCTTGTTCCTGTTAGACCCTTTTCTAGAGATGGAAGGAATCAACCCATTGAGAACTATGGAGAGTTGTGGATGCTTGTCAGGAAGCTCTCATACACATTTTGTCAGAACACCAATCTGCATCATTTCCACCTCCATCCACTTCCCCAGAAATTGCACACCAACAAACCAATTTATGTTCTCTCCAAAACCACAGAAATGTTCAGAGACATCCAGTTATGCTTATAGGTTCTGTTGACATATATGTTTCCCCCCGCTGTTATTCAAAATTTCCCTATACCCCTAAATGTCTTGATTTGTATCCCAGGTAGAGAATCAATACCCAATGTAATTGTAGACCATCTTGATTGCTGCCATTGGTGTTGTCAACATTTGGGCTGCTTTTTGCTATGTAAAGCTTGACATACTTTTTCCTGCTGCCGATATAGGCACAATATTGTGCTGTAATATCAGGCCATTTCCTGATGTTTTGAATCATGGATACATAGTTGTGATATCCCACATTTATAAACTGGATGTTTTTTTTAAAATAATTGAAGTACATAGATAGTTTGCTTAATGTCATTTGATGAATTTAAGACTAAGGAGAAATTTGAATGAGGGACCTCACATTCCATACACTTAGCCAAAAATCATATGTGTCAGCCATTCCAAAGTATGAATATAATGTTTATCCTAGTTATGGATATTACACACTGATTTACATACCTTGTCAAGAAGCAGTGTATGTCAAGCACAAGCTTTTCTTAAAAACCTCCCTTTTCCCAGTGCAGACATTTTTTTCCCTGTCATTCCTAGAAATATGGACTTAGATATTTATGTTCCAGTCTTTAAAACTATGTTCTGTCATGTAATCAGACATTGCATCCCTGTGTTTTACTATGAACAGTAAATCACCTTCCATATTTCTAACAGAAAATGCATTATACTAAATCCTACTCCAATCACTGATGTGTCTCCTTCTCCTATCACTTGATGGTGACAAAGAAATAAAGACCATTGACCAGGAGTATGAGGTACACTGAAAGAGCTTCCTCAAAGACTGTGGTATTTTTGAACCACAATTGGGCATACCCTGGTAATGGCAACCTTGTGTTGCCAGCTAATCTTTCTCACACTACGTCAGGAAAAAGGAACTGCAGAATTAACTCATCAAAATGTGCCATCATTTTGATAGCTTCACACCTGACCTAGACCCAGAAGAAGATGAACCAGGAGTACAGAGTGCATTGGTACAATTTTAATTTGTAACTTTAAAAAGTACTGGGAAGTCTGGGAGTTTTCATACAAATAGACCATCTATTACAGTACTTCTCAACGTTAGATCCTCAGATGTCTTTGGACTTGTCATTGGCTGCTACTCGTATCCAAGTATACATTTTCCCCTGAAAATCATTTTTAGGAAAAATGTCATCTCCTGGGACACGTATGAAATGAGACATGCAGGATTTGTCACTGGGACTGCAATAGACTGCTGCTGCCTTGAGGATATTAACAAGGTACACCTTCACAGCCATTCCATCTGGAGTGACATCTTTCACCTCCATGACGGTTGGGAATAAGAATTGTAAAGTGGTTCCTCCTCCACTCATTTTGCTGTTGGGCCCAATATGATGGTTTCCAGTGACATTTCCTCCAATGAGGGGGCCATCACCCCACCTAAAGGGGCTCATCTGCCAATAGCTGTTGGCCCCTTTAGGGAGTCAGGCATTGAGTTGCTGGCTGTATGGTCTATTCCATTACCATAGTAGGATGTCCAACCAGACATTTGGACTACAGCTGACATTTGGACTACAGCTGACATAAATCCTGTAGATGATTCATGTGGAATTCTACATGAATCATCTAAGTAGGGGGGAAAAAGCTGTTCAAAAACTTAATTTGTGAAAACTTTTTGAGTCAAGGAGAAACAGTTCATCACTAATTATGTAATACTCATATTCATATTTCTCAAGATAAATAATATACTTCCCTGAAGCATGAAGTGAAATGGTAGAAGAAATATTGGGGTTGTTTTTATGCATATAAAATATAGATAGAAATGTTGCAAGCAGATGAGCTAATACAGTAGATGAGTAATTGACTATTTTAATAGCCATAATTGTTATTAAAGTTGGTAGAGAAGTTAAATTGCAAAAATATTTGCAAAAAAAAGGACTATTCTAAGTACCTCTAAGAAACTTAAAAAGAAAAGGACAGAAGCAGGAAAAGATAAATGGCTACAGATTATATTTAAGAAGTTGCTATAACTTTTTTAACTAAGTAGAAAAAAGGCATAAAGAATAGAATCCCTACCACAAAAAATGTTGAAGATTTCCTGTCAGTAATTTAACCTAGAAATGATTTAAGATTTCTGTGTTAACATATACCAAGCTATATACCAGATATTGGCAAAAGCTTATAAGACAGTTATTGAGGTCAGTAAAGGTCAATAGCAGCAATATTACTTGGGAGGGGGAAGTGGATGTATTAAGAAGAAGACATCATCCTAAGAAATTGCTGAAGGAGATTGTAAAATGTTGTTCCAGACTAAACCTGCAGTGTGAGGGTAAGGGGGAGGATGTTTAACAAAAAACAAACAAAAATGAAACCAAGCCTATATCTATCTATCTCTATCTATATAGATATATAGATATACAGAGATAGAGATAGAGATAGAGATAGAGATAGAGATAGAGATAGATAGAGATAGATATGTATATGTATATGTATATGTATATGTATATGTATATGTATATGTATATGTATATGTATATGTATATGTATATGTATGAATAAATAATTTTAGAGGTGTAAAAGATGAATTTATCCTCTTAAGGTTCAAGCTACACTGAATTCAGTGGGAAATATGATAGAGGTAGAATGGGCTACAATCTCAATTCTTGAAATAAAATAATGACAACAATCAAATTGGCTTATCTGATACAATTAGGCTACACATCAGTTCAATGTTGAGTTTCATTTTGAAGCAAGGATGACAACATGCAGATATTGAGCTATTGTTCATATAGTTAATTTTATCCAATAACTGGACATTTGACTCCTTTGTATTTTTAAGTAAACTTATTCTTGGCTCATAAACACTTTGTTATTTTTAGAGATATCAGTCAGAAGACATACTCACCCATACAACCAGTCACTGGCAGGAAACACAATTATTAAGTGTCAATAGTTTGGAGTCAGCCCTTAGCTGTGGCAGTGGTTCAACAGTAGTGTAAAGGGAGGGGGGACATGCTGTTTGCTACTTTGATAACAGGGACAAACCAGGGAAAGAGTCCTTATTCACATATTATATGGCCACCCCAAACTTAGTACAGGGATTTTGGTGTGATTGTGGTGGTACACTTCAGTACAGAAGGTATGTGATCATCACATAACTTTCCAGTGTTTTCTAGGCCTACTCATAATCTGCTTAATTTGGAGATGTTTGAAATCTTGCTACAGTTGCCTTGCATTTACTTTTTTTCTTACAAACTCATCAGAGTTCAAATGGCTTTCAGAAATATGGTAAGATTTTAGTTGTAGCTGTTAGGCTGGGAATTAGAAAGTACAGGTATGTTTGTTTCTCCAGCAGCAGTGATTAATATCTATGGATAGTAGCTGGTCAATGGTTTAGGTATCTGACTGTGGTGCCAGAGTTGGGAGTTAAGTTTCCCATTCTGCCTCCAGGAAGAAGAGCCAGCCTGTGTAGTCATGAGGTAGTCCCAGGGTACCCCCAGAAGAATAGAATTCTATATCATTACTGAATATTCTCTATCTAAAAAGTTCCAAAAACAGTTACCATACATCAGAATTTACAGTAAACCCTTGCTTAATGAGTATAATGCATTCCATGGGATCACTCTTTAAGTGAATTGCTCTTTAAGTGAAATACATTTTCCTATAGAAATGCATTGAAAACCAAATATTTTGTTCAAGACCTCAGAAAAAATCCCAAAAACCATTTCTTTATTTAAATTTAATTTAATTTAATAGTCATATTTATATATGCCGCCCACTCAGGCAGAACCCGACTCAGGGCGGCATTACAACAAGTTCAAAAAACACATAAAAACACTTTAAAAGACCCACATCCCACCCACTTTAAAAGACCCATATCCCACCCACCCATCCCACCCACTATAAAAAGAAGAAGAAGAGAGAGTTCTTAATTGTTTACATAAGCCAGCGGGCGGGGACCATGTTCCCATTCGGGCCCCACACCTGCCCTGCCAGCCAGGTCTTCAATCCTTTCCTGAAGGGCAGCAATTATCTTTGAAGTCTTAGATCTGTTGGCAGGAGGTTCCAGAGAGTTGGTGCGGACACGGAGAAGGCCCTCCTTCGGGTGCTGGATAGATGTGCACCCCTAGCTGATGGCACTATTAGAGAGCCCCTCCGGTCCACTCTGATTGGACAGGCAGACACTCTTGGGACGATACGGTCTCTAAGGTATCCTGGCCCACTGCCATATAGGGCTTTAAAGGTCAAAACCAGCACCTTAAATTGCACCCGGAGACAAACTGGTAACCAGTGCAGCTCCCAAAGTAGCGGTGAGGCATGGGCATATCGCCCACATCCCATCACCACCCGGGCTGCCGCGTTCTGGACCAGCTGCAGCCTCCGAATGGTCGTCAAGGGCAGCCCCATGTAGAGTGCATTACAATAATCTAGTCGGGAAGTGACCACAGCATGGGGGACCATAAGCAAGGAGCCCTGGTCCAGGAGCGTGCGCTATTGGCGAATCACCCAAAGTTGGGCAAAAGCCCTCCTGGCCACAGCCGCTACCCATTCTTCTAGCAGCAGCCGCAAGTCCAGAAGGACCCCCAAGTTGCACACTGGGTCTGTCTGGGGCAAAACAGCCCCATCCAGTACCAAAGATGGTAACTCCCTGGATAACACGGGGCCCCTTATCCACAGCCACTCTGTCTTGCTGGGATTCAGCTGAAGCCCATTGGCCCCCATCCAGACCCCAATGGCCTCCAGGCATCCGGACAGGATTTCAACAGCACCACTGGGGTCCCCACGGGCCGAGATGTACAACTGAGTGTCATCCACGTACTGATGGTACCGCACCCCGTGGGAACGAATGATCTCACCCAGTGGCTTCATGTAGATGTTAAATAGGAGAGGAGAGAGCACCGAACCCTGAGGCACCTCATATTTGAGAAGCCTAGGGCTGGACCTCCCACTCTCTAACCACACCGACTGGGTACGGCCCTCCAGAAAAGAGGAAAACCAGGACAACACGGTGCCCTGGATCCCCAGTCCTTTGAGCCGTTCCAGAAGGATACCGTGGTCGACAGTATCGAAGGTCGCTGAGAGGTCAAGATGAGCAAGGACGGATGGATAACCCCCGTCCCGCTCCCGCCAGAGATCATCCATCAGTGTGACCAATGCCGTCTTCGTACCATACCCGGGCCTGAATCCTGATTGAAAGGGGTCTAGATAATCCGCTTCCTCCAGGACACTGCAGCTGGCGCGCCACCGCCTTCTCCAAAACCTTACCCAGAAAGGGCAGGTTGGAAACCGGCCTGTAGTTGTAAAGGACAGCTGGGTCAAGGGATATTTTCTTCAGGAGGGGGCGCACCAAAGCATGTTTTAGCGGTGCAGGAAATACCCCCTCCCGTAATGATGCATTTATTATCGCCCCGACCCAGCCACCTGTCACCACCTTGGAGGCTTTCACCAACCAGGTGGGACAGGGATCCAAAGGACATGTAGTGGCACGCACAGCTGCAAGGAGCCTGTCCACTTCATCAGGGACAACAGGATGAAACCGATCCCGGATCGTACAGCAAGACTGTGCTCCGGTGCCCCCCCCAACCCTCCCCATCCACGCCGGGATTCAGCCCTGAACGTATCCGATCGATTTTCTCCACCAGATGGTCAGCAAAGTCCTCAGCCGAACCCTGCTAACTGGGCACCGATCTCCCCCTATCGAGGAGGGACCTGGTTACCCGGAACAGGGCGGCTGGGCGATTATCAGCGGAGGCAATAAGGGTGGTGAAGTATTGCCGCCTCACCACCCACATCGCCAATAGGTAGGCCCTAATAGCAGCTCTAGCTAGTGTCCAATCAGAGTCATCCTGGGTCTTCACCCAGCAGCGCTCTAGGGGTCTCTTTGCCCGTTTGAGTTCCCGCAGTTCATCCGTGAACCACGGGGATGACCTAACCCCACAGGCGCGGAGAGGCCGCAGTGGCACGATTTCATCCAAGGCTGCTGTTGCCATCCTGTTCCACAGGTCGACAAGTGCCTCGGGTGAATCGTGTAGCCGATCCAGAGGAACATCCCCCAGTTCCCTCTGGAATCCATCTGGATCCATTAGTCGCCGAGGGCGGGCCATTTTAATAGGCCCTGCCTCCCTACGATGAAGCGTCGCCCCCAGAAAGTCAAGAGTCACTAGATAGTGATCTGACCATGGCACAGGTGAGATGACTAAATCCTGTAATCTCAGATCACTCTGCCACTGCTCCGACAAGAAAACTAAGTGTGGCATGTGACCACTGCCCCTGGTCGGACCCCGAACTACCTGAGTCAGGCCCATGGCTGCCATGGAAGCCATGAACTCCCTTGCCACCTCAGAAGCCATCCCCAATGATAGCAAATTGAAGTCCCCCAGAACCATAAGCCTCGGGAACTCCAATGCCAGCATCGAGGCGGCTTCGAGGAGCTCAGGCAGGGCATCCCTTACCCTGCAAGGAGGCAGGTACAGGAGGAAGATCCCCAACTGACCCTTGGGGCCCAACCGTAGAAGGAGGGCCTCACAACCAGACACTTGTGGAGCAGTGGCCCTAGCAATTCCCAAAGACTCCCTGGCAACAATGGCGACACCACCTCCCCTCCCCTCACCTCTAGGCTAGTGCCAAATACCGAACCCAGCTGGACACATGTCCGAAAGAGGTACTCCATCCTCAGGTGTCAGCCAGGTTTCAGTGATGCATGCCAGGTTGGCCCGCCCCTCCTGGATAGAATCTTGGATCAGGGGGGCCTTATTACAGACCAATCTGGCATTCACCAGCAGCAGCCTAAGGGCGGGGTCACTCTGGATCTGCTGCTCAGGGCCCAGAGATGTACCTGCAGGGCTGGAATGAGGGACCGCACTTAAACATCGGACCCGCATTCCCCGAGTGCGGCCTGCCCCACGGTACCCGCCATACCGCCCCATGCCCGTCACAACACCTATATGGATCCCTGGAACCCCCCTAGATGGAATGCTGCCCCTCCTTCCTGGCTGGCAGGACCAACTCTCTCTCTTCCCACTCCATCCACAATCCCCCTCCTGGTTCCAGCAACAAGCATGAGCTCCCGAAACGAGCAGGGAGCACTGGCGAGCCCCGGCATCGGCGTCTCCTTTTTCTTCCCCCCAGGTGAGGAGGGCGGAGGCAGAAGCGATGGCTCCCACCTGCCTCAAATCCCAGGAGCCGGTGGCATGGGCTCCTGGAACGAGCAGGTAGCGTTGGCGAGCCGCGGCGTCGGCGTCTCCTATTTCTTCCCCCCAGGTGAGGAGGGCGGAGGCAGAAGCGATGGCTCCCACCTGCCTCAAATCCCAGGAGCCGGTGGCATGGGCTCCTGGAACGAGCAGGGAGCGCTGGCGAGCCCCGGCGTCGGCATCTCCTTTTTCTTCCCCCCAGGTGGGGAGGGCGGAGGCAGAAGCGATGGTTCCTACCTGCCTCAAATCCCAGGAGCCGGTGGCATGGACTCCTGGAACGAGCAGGGAGCGTTGGCGAGCCGCGGCGTCGGCGTCTCCTTTTTCTTCCCCCCAGGTGGGGAGGGCGGAGGCAGAAGCGATGGCTCCCACCTGCCTCAAATCCCAGGAGCCGGTGGCATGGGCTCCTGGAACGAGCAGGTAGTGTTGGCAAGCCGCGGCATCGGCGTCTCCTTTTTCTTCCCCCTAGGTGGGGAGGGCGGAGGCAGAAGCGATGGCTCCCACCTGCCTCAAATCCCGGGAGCTGGTGGCATGGGCTCCTGGAACGAGCAGGGAGCAGGGAAAGGGGCTGGATGGAAGGTCCCTGCAGCCACCTCTTCCTGCCTTGATACAGCTGCCGGCCCTCTCCTCTCCCTCCTGGTCCAGCGAAGGAGGCCTTTGGGAAAGGAGCTGGGTGGAAGGTCTTTGCAGCCACCTCCCCCTGCCTTGATACAGCTGCCAGCCCTCTCTTCTCCTTCCTAGTCCAGCGAAGGAGGCCTTTGGGAAAGGGCCTGGGTGGAAGGTCTTTGCAGCCACCTCTCCCTGCCTTGATACAGCTGCCGGCCCTCTCTTCTCCTTCCTGGTCCAGCGAAGGAGGCCTTTGGGAAAGGGGCTGGGTGGAAGGTCTTTGCAGCCACCTCTCCCTGCCTTGATACAGCTGCCGGCCCTCTCTTCTTCTTCCTGGTCCAGCGAAGGAGGCCTTTGGGAAAGTGGCTGGGTGGAAGGTCTTTGCAGCCACCTCTCCCTACCTATTATTTATAAAGTAAATAATATAAATAAATAGTAAATAAATAATTATTTATAAAGTGCACTTTAATGGCACAAATTCTGTGCAGGGACATGGTAAATCAAGCAATAACATTTCAAACATCAAACTTCAACTTTTAAAACAGCACATATCAAGAATAAAGAAAAAAAGTATTTTACAAGGTACCTGTTCAAAACTCATTAATAAAGTGTTCTTTAAAGGCATACAGAACACCCACCCACCCACCCCCACACTCTCATCCTCATCCTCACCCACACCCACACCCATGCACCACCACCCCACACACACAAAGCATAATGATGATTAAAAACCATGCAAAAATGCTAGATATACAAAAGCCTATCCAAAATGTCAAACTAAAAATGCTCCAAGAACAAACAGAAGATGGCTGCCACACTCCATTTTAATACAGTAACCCCCCCAAACTCCATTTAAGAAAACTTCCAACCCCCACTCAAATCCCCACAAATGATGAATCAAATACTCCCTACCTTTCCACTGCTCAAGATATCCAAAACTGCTCCAAAAATCCAGCAATGGAACTCCAAAAATTACTTCAAAATAAACTTCCTCCTCTACACTCTTTGCTGACTCCCAGACTCCCAGGCACAATGCAGCAATGAAGGGAAAAGTTCCAGTCACTGTACGATTTTTAGTCACCACATGAGGGTGCTATTTCCTAACAATTCCCAGTCGCTAAGTGAATTAGTTGCTCTGTGAGCTGCTCATTGTGTGAGGGTTTACTGTACTTGATTGCACACAATTATTTATTATTGTGGCAGTTGTAGCTATATCTTGGTGACTAAACACAAGCACTCTCCCCAGCACCTCAACAATTGGAATGTCTGGAAAAGTCTTTGTCCTCAAAGGGAGTAGGTTCATAAGCTGCCATTTTCCTTCTCCCTAGTAACCAGCTCAGCATGCTACTTGTAAATTATTTATATTTCCTATTTCCTTTTCCTTGCTTTTAGCTGCAAAATTAAAGAGATTCACGAAAGTTCAGAACACAGGTTCAAGGGTGGCTGTGTTAAATTGATAGCGAAAGTGGAGTAATGGATTTGCTTCTTCCCTTTTGATTTTGCAGACAATGTATACAGTACATAGTCAAGATCTACAGAAGTAACCTGCAAAAACTGAAGCAGTGCAGAGGTACAGATTTTATACAAGAGCAGATTTCATAATTGGCTTGATTCTAAAAAAAAGGTTAACTTATTCCCTCCCCTGTGATTTTGGATGGCAATATGTATGAAGAAAAAAGACATAATTTCAGTTATCCTTGGTGAAGAACCATGCAAAAATCAACTGTACTAAATGAACTGCAATGTTGGAATGTTTATGTTATTTGCTTTCTGATCAATTATCGAACATAAAAGAGCAAGAAATATAGAGTGCTTCATTTTCAATTGAGTGGCTTGCCAGCATTCTTTGTTGGGGGGGGGGGGGAATGAACTCTTTAGACCCTGCATAATAAAAGAGGAACATTTTCAAGGTTTTCCCCTCTTTTTAAAGCACAAATGATTAAGTGATGTTCCTTGCGGAGTGACTGTGTTTTACACAAACAACACACACAATGAAAGAGTGCTGCTTGTGCACCAATAAAACTTCAGCTACTAATAAAACCATAATAGTGTGCATACAATCTCTCTACTTCATTCTTTTAAGTAAACAGTGATGTACTTGTGTTTTGTTTTTGGAAAGAGGTAGCCATGTTAGTCACCTTCAGCAAGTATAATACAAACAAACAGAAGTAAGGAGAAGACCAAGTGACAATGTGAAAGATTGTGGAGGGAGTTGGAGAATAGGAAGGAGACAAGAAAGGTGAAACATGAAGAATGTAGAATAAAGCAGGATGAGAATGTGAGTAGGAAAAGAAGGAATCGATGAAATGGATATGTAGGTTAAGTTTCAAGATCTCATTAAAGAGACAGGAGAACTGTGCCAAACCCAGAGCCAGAAAGTATTGTCGTTTATTTTCCTAATACTCATCAAAAGATGCATTCCAAATTTTGGAACTGTTTTTGTTGTTCAGTCGCACAGTCGAGTCTGACGTTTTGCAACCCCATTGACCCCAGCAGAGCTTTAGTTCATACCTGTCAGTTATCCCGTATTGGCTGGGATTTCCCATATTTTAGCGCTCGTTCCTCCCCTTTCCTGGCATCGTCCAGTATTTTGAGCGGTGGGGAAAGGGGTTACTGAACATGCGTATCCATTGCAAAGGGGTTCTGTGCATATACAAATGGGGTCTGTGCATGCACAAATGGGTTACTGAGCATGCACATGTGCATGCACAGTAATTTCCCATATATTCCAGAGCCACACTTGATGGGTATGCTTTAGTTATCCATTCCTTTTTCTGCACTGGCCAAAACAGACCAAGTTAGTTTCATCAGAGGAAAAAGTAAAATGATCATTCAGACAGGAAAAGATTGATACACAAAAATGAGATGGGTGGCAGCTAGCTTGCCAGTAGTACACATAAAAAGTGTCTAGGGCTCTTAGTATGAAAGATAAACATCAACCAACACTGTGATGCAGCTGTTGGCTGATGAACACAGTATTAGGTGAACACAGTATTAGGCTGCATCAATAGAAGTATACAGTCTGGATAAAAGAAAGCAGCAGCAATATTCTATTCTGTTTTGGTGAGACCTTCCTTGGAACAGTGTGTCCAGTTCTGGGTGCCGTAGCTTCAGAAGCATATTGAGAAGCTGGAAGTGGGTAAGCAAGGTAGTAAAAGGACTAGAAAACAAGCCCTGTGTGGAACAATTGAGGGAATTGTGTCTGCGTAGTCTAGAAAAGAGACTGAGTAGTGAGATGATAGCCCTCTTCAAATATTATTTGAAGGGCTGTCACATGGAAGATGGAGAAAGCTTATTTTCTATGACTCCACAATATAAGACATGACATAATGGATTGAAATTACAAAAAAAAAAGATGTTTATTTGAAATATTAGGAAAATCCGCTAGATAAAAAAATGTTGTGCATTAATAGAATGAGTGGCTTCACAGGGTGGTGGAAACACCTTTTTTGAAGGTATTTAAACAGAGTTTAGGAGCATGTTTAGGGTGTATACTTCAGTAGATGGAGCTCTGTGGGTTTCCTCAAAGTTTAAACTATCCAGATTTGTTTTTTATGATGAGTGTTCCATCCTTCCTTCTCTAAGCTGCTGATATCTTTTTCTGGCACAGCAGACTTTGCTTTTGTAGCCCATGTTCATGGTTAGTTTACTCCCAACTGCAGTTGTGGTCAGTATTTTCTGATGTAACAATCATGTGAGGTATTGTTGTGGTCCAGCCCAGCAGAGCTCTGCAGCTAGCAAGTGCTGTGGTAGGGAGAGTCTCCTTATTTGAATTCAAAAGGGGCAAAGCAGAGTCATCGTTGAATGTCCAGGAGTCAGAAGCCGATCAAATTGTACCAAGGATGCAGGGGTCTTCTGGAAGTGTAGTCAGGGTCATGAGCAGGGGTCCAAAATCCAGTATTCAGATTCAAGAAGACAGGTGTGCAGTGTCAGGTCCACAATAGAGAAGAATTGATCCAACAAGAGCCTGCCAGCATGCCCCTCCTTTAAGGAGAGTCAGACTCCACAGCTGAAGGCCAGTTCAGGAGGCATGTCCTAGCCCTCCTTCACCTCAGCTGTAACTGGTGTCTCAAGGAGTCTCTGCTATGGGCAGACGTGCTGGCTTGCTCCTGGTCATCTTGATTGCTGGCACCGATCCTCTGGCCTGGCTTGGACAGGCTTCAAGGTGACAGCGTGATTGGCTCTGGTGCGGTGCAGCGCAAGGAATGTTGGGAAGTGAAGTTCTTTCCCTTTCTTGCCGTTTGTGGGGTTGAGGCCCCCGTGCCGGATTTTTAAATCCTTCGTTGACCTGCGTAGGCAATTCGGCCGTGCGCACGAAGGGTGGGTGCGGGTCAGTATGGCGATGCATAGCAACCTATAGCCAGTTCCAACGGTGAACACTTGGTTTTATAGGTTAAGATAGACATCCTGTTCATAATATAATAATACAAATCAGGGGGGGGGGGGCACTGAGGTCAAGTCAATAATCCATAGATATCATTCATAGATTTAGCTATCCTATCCTCTGAAATTATTTCTCCAAATCCCTTTGTACCACTCTATTATGTCTTTCTGTTACATTGAATTTAAACTCCTTAAGTGGGCTTCAGATGGAGTTCTGATTTATTCTTCAGCAATTTAGGGGACCCTTCCTTCTTTTCAGATGAATCTGCATTTGTATCTGCATCTATCACTCCAAATCACCTGAGGATTGATCTAAAGCTAATGCATATTCTTAAAATCCTTTTAAGGTGTTTTGTCTCAAAATGTACATTTAAAAATAGTTTTTGAAAACTTTTCTTTTGGGAGCAAGATAGCCAAACAGAGAACTAACAAAACTGTTCAAAAAGGCATAAAATCTGCTCTCTGCAACAGTATGGGGCTAGCTGGTACACTATTTTTTCTAGCATCCAGACATGTTTGACACCAGAGTGATTCCACTTGCCTCTAGATGCACTTTTTGAACACCCATCAGCCTCTAGGTGTGTGCTCACATTCATGTTGTTCCAGTCACCCCTTGCAGCAGCTAAGTCTGCTTCCATGATAAACATCCAGACTATTGGATATTCAAATTAAACACTTCTCCTGCTGCTCTGCCAAGGGCAGAGGAAGTATTTTTACCCCCCCCCCCCTATTTGATTGTTGTTTCACTGCATCAGTTAGGTGAGGGGAAAAAAGATGTTTTTCATTTTTCTCTTCAGCACCAATCAATCAAAACCATTAGCATGAACAGTTTATTGATTGGCAATATGAAGAAAAATGAATGCTAATTATTTTAAAAACATGATGCAGCATTACAACAATAAGGAAGGGGAAAGTAATTACTGCAGAGCAGTGTTGGGCAGCTCCTGGATTGCACCGGTCCATGCAGGGGTGGTGGTGGCAGAAATTCCCCATGGCCATGCCCATTTCCTTCCCTGCACCCTGCTGGCTCTCTTCCTGGGTCTCTCTTCCAGGGGCCTCCTCCTGCACACCAACAAACAATCTACGGGGCAAGGTGTGGGTCTGGGGAGGGGGTCCCCCAACTACTTCCCCTCCCAACTCCAACTCCAACCCCACCCCCTACCCCAAGAAAAAACCTCTCTCCATGGTGGAAACTCCTCTTCCCTCCAGCCTCTGCTCCCCCTCCCCTTTCCTCCTTGTGGGGAGAGAGAAAAAAGATGGACTAGAGGCTTTTGGTAACACACCCCTCCAATGCTTCTAAGAGCAAAACTTTTAACATGTTGTTTTTTTCCTGCTCCTGGAGTTCGATTCTCAGGTACTGCATGACGGAGTGAGCTCCTGTCCCTATGCCAACTCCTACCAACCTAGCAGTTTGAAAGCAAGAAATTGCAAGTACTGTAGATAACTAGGGACCACTATGGTGGGAAAGGTCACCCTTGCTCAAAAGCCAGTCATATCTGACTCTAGGGTGTAGTGCTCATCTCCATTTTCAGCCAAAGAGCCAGTGCTGTGGACCTATTATATTTTATTGTATTGTATTTTTGTTTCCTAATTCTTGCTCTTGTTGAAATTATGTGATATGTATTGATTATTAATGTATTGGATTTATTTTCTGTACTGTTATATTGTATTTGTATTGATGTTGTGATGCCACCCTGAGTCAGCTAACACTGAGTAGGCCAGGGTATAAACTAAAATTGAAATTGAAATTGAAAGTTTTCATGGTCACATGGCAAACATGGCTAAATCACATGGCCACCCCCAGCAACCCACAAATTTTGCTCCACCCACATATTTGGCCTCACCCACTAAGGTAGCCCCACCCACAGAGGTAGCCCCACCCACTGTGTGATAGTAATTTTTTTTATGCCCATCACTACTTCAGAGGATTAGAGAAAGACTTTAATTGGCCCTATCAAAAAGTGGTTTGTCAGCCATTTCATGATACAGATTACTTGCTCTGTTTGGATAGAGAGGGAGTGGGCTAAACAGGTTTCTCAAACAACTACACAAACAACTGTGTAGTCACTAAGTTCTAATCCTGATATTTGCCTAAGAGGTGGAGATCTCGCCAGGTCTACTGATACTTGGAAAGACTAAATCCTTCAAATTATCTGATTTTTATTTCAAATTGAACAATCTACTCATGCAGAAAAGTACCTTTTTGAGAAATTTTTAGCTCACCTTGACTAGACAGGCACAGAAGAAAATGCTGTCATAAAGGGTAGTTTAGTATTTTTTATTGTACACCACATTTCTAAACTATCAATTTCAATACATCTTGGGCTCCATGTGACCAGTAGCTACAAAAGCTCAAGCACAACTAAATACTGAGCGGAAGAAGTGATCTCTTTTATTTTCTGTTACTTGTGGGTGTTTCAAAGTCCTGCCAGTACTAGAAAGAGTCCAATTGTTGCCCATTTCACAGTGTGATTGCTTTGATATAATGTCTATAGTTTCTTGCCAGCTGCCACAGAGATAGTAGCCAAGTAAGCAATTTTCACAAGCCAAAATACAGGTGAAATGGGAATGAATAGAAGTGACAATATGTTCCCTATGTTATTCAATAATAAATCTGATTGATTGGTACCTACACAGAAGAAGTATAAGGTTCTGTTGCTTCTGATCCAAATTCTTAGAGTTCTACTTTAGTAAGGCCACAAATAAATGAGAAAATAAACAGAAACACATCATGCAAAACCTTCATTCATTTCCTTAAGGATATATTATTACTTTATGTAACTGAACAACTTAATCCACACATGAAAAAGAAGGCCCACCAAGTCTGGGATGACTAAAGTTTTTGAAGCAAGACAGACAGATTGGAGAAATAGACAAGACAATATTACAAGATTAAATAAGTCCCAATTTATGACAATCCTTAATGGGAGGTGGTTGTATAATCACAAAATTGTTTTCAATACTAGGTGTCTGTTGTTTAATGTTATGACTTACTTGTTAGAGTGCTTTTATCTGCTGGTGTTAACAACAGCAACATAACTTTAAACACAATTTCCCTTCCTGGATCCCTACATCTATACTTGCTCAGAGCCTACCCAGATTCCTGTGCTTTTCTGCCTCACCAATCTATACCTATAAGGAAGGGATGTGGCCGTACATGTGCGGAATGCGTACCCACACCCCTGGAGCCTATCCCGTAATGCTCTGCACACACCTACCTTTTGTCCCCAAGATCAGCGCTGCAAGGGTCCGGGGGCCTAGAGTGGGGCCTACACACCATGAACATGAAAAAACCATAGACTATGAGTCCCAGCGTCCTCCACGACACGCCTCAGCCAATCAGGCAGGAGGACCTGAGTGCAGAGGAGGCAGGGCAACTGGCACGGGAAAGCACAAACCAATGGCCGACATGCACGCACTACAGCTCAGGGCCCTGCCTTACCAAGGCGGACCGAGCCCGGGCTGAGGGGACAGTCTGGCCCCTTCCCCACTCATTGCCTCCCAGCCCGTGTCCACCCTACTTGGTCAATGACAGCCATGCTCCTCCTCCTCCTCCGTCAGACCTGCTCCCACTGAGACCTCCAGGCTATGGTCTGGGCCACTGTCAGTTGCACCCCCCATCTGGACAGCAGGACCCCCGCTGCGCCACCATCGGGCTGCAGCCACACGGGAAGCACCTCGCAAGCCTCTACCTGAAGCAGGGGACAGGGCCTGGCATGCCTGCTAACAGTGAACTGCGGTGTCACCAGCAGCCCCAAGGAGCACTTGAGGAGCCAGCCACACTGCCAGCCCAGGCCGGAGGGGGGGGGGGGGACACACATTCTATTTTCTTAAAACACAGCAGACCCAGTTTGCACTAACAACACACAAAACCAAAGTCATCGCAGATATACAACTCCAACAATCAAAACAAACACCCAGGAAAGCACACTCCAACATGAACTTGCTAAATGTAAATGAACAGACTACCCTTGCTTGAAAGCCAGTCGTATCAGACACTAGGGTATACTGCTCATCACTGATTCAAAGCCAAAGAGCTAGTGCCGTCTGCTTCTAAAGACATTTCCTTCATCATGTAACACTTTTTACCTTCCCACCAAAGTGGTGCCTAATTATCAACTTGCAATTCCTTGCTTTCAAACTACTAGGTTGACAGGAGCTGTGAGGAAGACAGGAGCTCATTCCGTCCTGCGATACTCAAAAATCAAATTCTTACCTTCCACATCCGAGTAAGCGTCTATCACCACACAAATCAGTCTGCTTCTGCAGACGTTTCTGTGGTCATGTGGCACGCATGACTAGACTCCGGAGCACATGTAATACTTTTTACCTTCCCAACAATGTGGTGTCTCTTTATCAACTTGCAATTCCTTGCTATTGAACAAAAAGGTTGACAGGAGCTGGGAGGAAGACGGGAGCTCATTCCGTCCTGCAATACTGAAGAATCAAACTGCTCACCTTCCACATCCCAGTAAACCTCCATCAACACACAAATCAGTCTGCTTCTGCAGACGTTTCTATGGTCATGTGGCAGGAATGACTAGACACCAGAGCACACGTCAAACCATCTATGACAAATAAACTGTCTGCATCTGCATCCCAAATACACACACAGACACAATAACCAGATAAACATTTCATAAGAAGGGACATACCTTCCCACAATTTTTTTTTTAAAATTAACACCCCCGTTCCTCTCCCCCCCCCCCCCCCGCCCTGGCAAGGCCAGGCAATCAGCTAGTGCTTCTATATAAAACTGAACACAAAGAGTTTGACTTGGGGAGTGGTGAACTGGAATGTTTTTACAATTCTGTTCCAAAAGTTCTATCACTCCCAAATTTATTCAGCAAGGCTCATCATATGAGATTTGCTGGGCATTTTGCCAGATGTAAAATGAATGGGTTACCTCCTGTCCCATAATATTTACTTTTACAGGAGGGAGAATCAGGGCCTCTTCTAACTGTCCAGAAGTGCCTACAATAGTTTTGAACCTCTTTGGTGTATGAAGACCAAGACACAGGACACAGCCTCGGGCTGGGTTAACTCAGGTTTATTGCATCGTGGACAGAGGGAACATGAGGTAATGGCGGATCGATAGCTCTTTATATACAGTGGTAATACATTTGAACGTGGTGCCATGGTAGCCCATTGGCTACTGCCTGCGTGACATCATTCCGAGTCACGCCCTTCTTGTCCAGGTGTAGGTGGTGGCGGGAAAGCTTCCCGCGCTGTTGCCTTTGATGAGTTCGGACCAAGAGAGCTGGGACGCTCGCTGCTGCCAGCTGGTGGTCATTAGCTCGCGTCCTATTACAGGGTTCATATGATACAGGTGAAGGTTACATTGTTGCAAGGTTACATTGGTTCAGATACATTGTAATCCATGTGGCAGATAAAACCATTAGAACACAACACCCCTCCCCCCTAGGATGAGACAAAGTCTCGAGCCCACTCTCAAACACACTCCCCCCCCTAGGAGACAAAGTCTCTCAGCCAAGATGGCTTATTTCGAACACGCTGGGGTCTCGATGCGGGCTGCCTTTGCCCGGGTTTGCTACCTTCTCTTTGTCCCCTGGTTTCCTGCCCTGTAATTGGAGAGGGAGACTCGTTAGTGACTTGCCGCGGCTCCGCGGCGTTGTTGGGAGGTGTGCTCTCTCTTAGGGAAGAACCGGGGGCACTGGGGGCTAACGAAAAACCCCTCTTCTCGCTTGGATGGGTGGGGAAACACTCCTGAAAACCCCCCCGGCTCGCAAAATCAATATCCAAATTACATTCGGGGGCAGCGGTCGCGAACTCCTCTCCCCCTTCCCCGGCCTCTGATGGAACTGGTTTATCAAAAGGGTATGAGTCGGGGCCGCTGCTTCTTCCTTCCCCCCTTGCTTGGGACTGTTGTCCGCTGATGTCTCCCCCTTGGGCTACACGGGTGGGGGAGAACCCTAACGCTGAATCCTGTTGTTGAGCCCCACTGGCTGGTACGCTCACTCGGTGTCTCAGCTGGTCCGCGTGCCTCCTCCAGAGGAGACCGGTGCTAGTCTCGACCCGGTACGACACTGGCCCCGTCTGTTCTACTACCGTCCCCGGCACCCAGGCTGGCCCTGTGCTGGCATAGTTTCTGCAGTGAACAGGGTCACCGGCGGCGAATCCTTTCGAGACTGCCAGCCCTATGTTTCTTCCCTTCTCCTCGACTCTCGTCGGGTCTAGCCTGGACAGAATCGTGGTCAGTTTTCGCCGCATCAAGAGCTCTGCCGGCGAGTAACCTGACGCTAAGGGGGTCACCCTATACGCTAATAAGAACTGACATACTTGGTGATTTAGGTCCCCCGGGCCCATGCGCCGAAGCGCATCCTTTGTTGTACGCACCAACCGTTCCACTTGGCCGTTCGTGGCAGGGTGAAACGGCGCGGATGTGACATGCCGAATGGCGTTTGCCGCCATGAATGCTCCGAACTCCGAGGAGGTGAAGCAACTCGCGTTATCGCTGACTAATGTGTCGGGTAAGCCGAACGTGGAAAAGACTTTCCGTAGCTGGCTGATTGTCGTGGCGGAGGACGTGCTCTTTACTGGGATAACCTCCAGCCACTTGGAGAACGCATCCACCACCAGGAGAAACATGGTTCCTCGGAATGGACCAGCGAAATCTATGTGTACTCTGGACCACGGCCCCCTTGCTGCGTCCCATTCCCTATGCGTGAGGCGGGCCTCCTCTGGACGGGATCCCTGACATGCCTCACAAGTGCCGACCATGTGCTCAATGTCCGCTTCCAGCTGTGGCCACCAAAAGTAACTGCGGGCCAGCGCTTTCGAACGAACGATGCCCGGGTGGCTGACGTGCAGCAGTTTGAGCACCCTCGGCCACATGGATGTAGGGACCACCACCCGTTGGCCCCACAACAGGCACCCCCTTTCTAGGGACAGCTCTAGTTTTTTCCGAAAGAATGGGTCGAATTCCGTGTTCGGGGACGATGCCGGCCACCCCTTCTGTACCCATGAGCTAACTTTCTCCAGCGTTTTGTCCTTGCCTGTCGCCCTAGCAATATCGGCTGGTACTAATGGGGGTGCGTCTAAGACCTCGATTAGCAACACCTGGCGGTCTCTTTCTACTCTAGCCTTTTGGTCGTCCGACAGGGGCAAAGGGGATCTCGAAAGTGCATCAGCATGGCTGATCTCCTTTCCGGGCCGGTACTCCAACTCGTGTTGGTATGCGTTGAGAAAGATAGCCCAACGCAGCATTCTCGGGGATAGGATCTGCGGCGTGGGCTTGCTTGCTGTGAAAATCCCTAACAGGGGCTTGTGATCTGTCACGATTTTGAACGGGCGGCCATACAGAAAATCGTGAAAGTTTTTGGTCCCCGCTACTATTGCTAATGCCTCCCTGTCGGTTTGTGCGTAATTTCGCTCTGCTTGGGACAGGGACCTTGAATAAAACGCAACCGGGGCCTCCCTTCCGTCATCCAACACGTGGCAAAGCACCGCCCCCACCCCCACCGGTGATGCATCGCAGACTAATACCACCGGCCGTTTGGGGTCGAAATGCGTTAGAATTGCGTCAGAAGTCAAGAGTTGCTTTAGTTCTTTGAACGCCCTCTCGTGCTCGTCACCCCACATCCATGTCTCCTCCTTTTTAAGCAACCGATGAAGCGGTTCGGCTACGGACGCTTTCCGCGGAAGGAATGTATGGTAAAAGTTGAGGAGCCCCAGGAATGACTGTAGCTCGGTTTTGGATGTGGGGCGAGGGGCCTTCTTGATGGCTGCCACCTTGGATTTGGATGGCTTAATACCCTCGGGTGTGATTCGGAACCCTAAAAACTCGACCTCGGTTTCGAAAAAGACACATTTGTCCTTCCTCAGTCTCAGCCCCGCTTTCTCGAACACAGTTAGTACTTTGTCCAATCTTTTTGCCAGGTCGGCCTCACTCCCCCCTGTTATCAACACGTCATCAAAATAAGGCAACACCCCCTCCAGCCCCTTCAGGAGGCGTTCCACAAGCGACTGAAAAAGGCCGGGTGCCGAGTTCACGCCGAACTGTAAACGCGACACCTGGAACGCTCCTTTATGTGTGACTATCGTTTGGGCCGCGGCCGTGGCGGGAGTTACAGGGAGTTGCTGATAGGCTTGTGCTAGATCGAGCTTTGCGAAACACTTTCCCCCATTTAGCCTGGCCAAAAGGTGGCTGACCACCGGCACCGGGTATGCATTAGGGCGGATCGCCTTGTTAATTGTACACTTATAATCAGCGCAAATGCGCACCTCCCCGTTAGCCTTCAGAGCTGTTACAATTGGAGTTTCCCACTCCGCGGAATCAACAGGAATAAGAATCCCCTGGCCCACCAATTTGTCCAGTTCCGCCTCTATTTTATCCTTTAGTGCGAAGGGCACCCTGCGCGGTTTGAGTCTTATCGGGCGGACCTCCGGGTCTAGGTCGAAGGCTACAGGGGGTCCCTTGAATTTTCCCAGTCCTTTTTTAAAAACGTCGGGATGCGCATCGCACACCGCTTGTATTGGATCCACCCCCACCGAATGTACTCCCCCTATGAACAGGCCTAAAGGCTGAAACCACTGTGTCCCTAGGAGGCTACAACTACCCCCCTTGAGGACAACTAGGGGCAGTTCCGCAGAATGTCTCTTAAAATTAACCCGAAACTTCCCGACCCCCAATACCGGAATGCTGTTTCCCTGTACATCTCGTAGCGTGGACCTCAATGTTTTAAGTTTGGGCCACACGTGGGGGTCGATTTTCAAGTACTCTTTCTGGGGAATTATGGAATAGGAGGACCCTGAGTCAATTTCCATCCTGATAGGGGCCCCTTGTATTAATACCTCAACGAAGTAATGGGACTGTCCCGTGGACACGCTGAGCACTGGGGCGTCATCTTCGCTGCCGTCCGAGATGCGGCCCACGCCGTCCTTCCTCCTCGTGGTCTGGGCGCCATCTTTGGGCCTCGCGGGACGGTCCGGTCTGATCGAACGGTCTGGTGACTGCCTCCGGCCCTCCTTTCGTTTTCTGCATGCCTTGGCAATGTGCCCCCGACGGCCGCAGGTGTAACATTCAGCCTTTCTAAATGGGCATCTCGCGCGTTCGTGGGCCGCTCCGCAACCATCGCAGCGGCGCCCCCCTTTTCGGACCTTCTGGACCTCCTCGCCGTCGCTGCCTTCCGAGGACGATTTTGAGGCCCGTCGAGTTGCGTGCACCGATTGTCCGGACTTCCCGTGCACCGAATTTTCCGCTTTGCCGGCCCTGGGACGCCACTCACGCCACTGGTGCATCTCGTCTACTCCAGCATTCGTGGACTCCGCGGCTTCTGCGGCCTCGACGACCTCTGCCAGCGTGGGTGGTGGCTCCTTGTTCATTAAGCTACGCTGCACCTCCTTGTCTTTCAGGCCACACAGCACGCCGTCCCTGAGGGCCATGTCTAGGATGTCGCCCCATTTGCAGGGGACGGCGGCTACCCTCATGGCGGCCACGAATGCCTCAACCGACTCGTCCGGCGCTTGGACTCGCCTCCAAAACGCGCTCCGAGCGGGAAACATCGCCCTCGAGGGTTGGAAGCGCTCCCGTAGCAGCTTCATGATGTCGTCCGCCTTAAATTCGCTCACCTTCTTCGGAGCGATGACGCCCACCAGCGTCCGCTTGGTTTCCACCCCGAGCATTCTGGTGAGCATGGCCCTCTTCCGCTCCTCATCGTCTTCCTTGACTTTGAGTTCCACCAGCGCCGCCTGGAAGTCCATCTCCAACAGCTCCCAGTCTTGCGGTTTGGTGATGTTGAACCCGCTCTGTGCCCTGGCTGCCCCTTGGGGATCCATTATCCCACCTTCGTCGCCAATTTGGTGTATGAAGACCAAGACACAGGACACAGCCTCGGGCTGGGTTAACTCAGGTTTATTGCATCGTGGACAGAGGGAACATGAGGTAATGGCGGATCGATAGCTCTTTATATACAGTGGTAATACATTTGAACGTGGTGCCATGGTAGCCCATTGGCTACTGCCTGCGTGACGTCATTCCGAGTCACGCCCTTCTTGTCCAGGTGTAGGTGGTGGCGGGAAAGCTTCCCGCGCTGTTGCCTTTGATGAGTTCGGACCAAGAGAGCTGGGACGCTCGCTGCTGCCAGCTGGTGGTCATTAGCTCGCGTCCTATTACAGGGTTCATATGATACAGGTGAAGGTTACATTGTTGCAAGGTTACATTGGTTCAGATACATTGTAATCCATGTGGCAGATAAAACCATTAGAACACAACAACCTCCCAGATGTTTTATCTAGGAATTTAGGGTGTTTCTTCAGTAACAAGAATGTAACTCCCATGTCTAGTAAGACTGGCATGTTTTGGTTCCCCATCCTCATTTCCACTACAAAACATGCATGCACAAATTCAGACAGATATCCCAAAAATTAAAACACTCAATTTTTTCTAAGGCTGTTCTTTGTTATACCTTAGAAACTTTCTCTCCCTCATTATCTGATGGTGTGTGTGTCTTATTCTTGTTTGCTTGACTCTTTCTCCTCCTAGCCTCTGACTGCAGAGACTGTTTGGGGAAGACAAAATATTGACTAGGCTTTCCCCTTTCCTCCTAATATCCACATTACTTAAATTAGAGGATTTTTTTCTGAGATCCCATAGATCTTCAATACTGAAAGCCAACTCTGTTACACGGCTAGCCAAAAGCCAGAATTTACGTTCGCAGGTTGCCATTATCTGGCCAGACCTGGGCTAACTCCTTTCAAAAAATTGGATCCTGTTAGTCCTTTCCACTCTCCTAATCACAACCTTATGGGTGTTCCCATTTTCCTGGCTGTTTGTTTTGTGCTCACTTCATTCTCATCAATGTGAGACTTTTCATGCCTAGCACTAAGGACTTTTTACTCCCCCACCTTACTGAGGTTCTTCAGCCATGAAGTCTACATCCAGGGCCTGTGGCATGTTCTTGGAAGAACTGTTCCAATGAGTTAAGAACAGGAAGACTATCACCATGATGATAGCCAATATCTGCAATGGATACGGCACCTGAAGAAGAAGAACACCTTACTCAGACTGGTTACTGATGCATGAGTCTGACAGTTGGGTTACACAGACAGGGTACTGCTGCAAGTGTCTGAATGGAACCCAGCATGCACATGTGTACTCACTCATTCACACATTCACATGAGGGCAGTGGACATGTGAACACTATCTATTCCACTGTGGGTTTCTCTCAGTACCCCTTCACTATCCTTGCAAGATTTCCTGTGTCACACTCTTACACGTCAAGTTAGCTGTTGCATTTCTGTACAAGCTTTGGATGCTTCAGAAGACAACACAAGATGGCAACTAAGAAAAAGCTGGCCAGGAACAATAGAAAAACATCAGAAGAACACAATGTATTCACACAACCATTGCTCGCAAGAGACACGTAGTCGGCCATGGGTATTGAATTCTTTTCATATTGTGGAGCATGCCCACAGAGTAGGACATGCTCACCAGAGGCTCCTGGCTGGCTCACCAATCTGATACCTGAAGTTCCATGTACCCCAAATGGAGATGCATCTGTTCTGGAAATACCTGAAAAAACAAAACAGATTTAATGCACAGGGACACCTGAGAATCTGTGCATGAAATCTCCATAGTTGGCTGTCTGTGCATAATGCAAGCGCGGTGCCAAAATGGCCGCCGCGCTCTTTGCGGGCCCCCCCCCATCGGACGAAGGCATCCGGGTAGTTAGGGGCGTGGCCAGCTCCCTTATAAAAGGGGTGGCCATGAGGCAGCCGAGCTGCCATTTTGCGAAGCGACGGAGCGGAGAAGTTTTTCCCCTCTTGCCTCAGTCGCTTTTACCTTTACCGGGAAGCCTCTTGGCTGCTGAATTTTCTCGTTTTCGGCTTCCCGTCATTTGGCTGAGATGCCCTCGAAGAAGAAGGCGGCTGCGAGCGCGGCTCGTGCGGTTCGGAGGCGCAATCCGGGTCGGAGGACCGCGGCTGCGCCTCCCCAGCAGCCGCCTTTGCCTGCACTCACCGGGACCGGTGGGATGGGGTTAATCCCCCCTTAGCCGGAGACCGGGGGCCCGCGCACGGGCCCAGTAGGGGCTGCGG
Source organism: Bradypodion ventrale (assembly GCA_035047345.1). NCBI lineage: Eukaryota > Metazoa > Chordata > Lepidosauria > Squamata > Chamaeleonidae > Bradypodion > Bradypodion ventrale. Next base: position 141,010,053 of record JAWDJE010000003.1, read on the forward strand.
CCCTCGGCCCGCAAGCGGTGGACACCGCTCCTGGTGTTGCCCATTCCGCTGGGCCTTCCTCCATAGGGGCGCAGCTCGCTCAGGGGGCTTCCAGCCTTGGGGGTGGTGTGGTCCCCTTCCCTGGTAGGTTGTTCCATCGGCCCTACCGGGCCCGGGTTTGGGGTCGTGGCCCTATTCGGGCCCCGGGGTACAGGGACCTGTACCCATGCCTGTAGTGGGCGGGCCGGCTGGCCCTTTGCCCCATGTCAGCGTGGAGGCTCTACTGGCCCACGTTGCGGCCCTTGAGGCATCCCTGGCCCGGGCTATCCACCCTGGGGCCCCTTTTGGGGTACAGTTCGATACGTCGTCTGCTGGGCAGCGGCAGGCGACGGGACGGGTCGAGCTGCTTGAGGCGCGTGGCACGACCTCGGCCACTGCCTCGCAGCTCCCCAACCAACAGGCCGGTGCGGGTCAGGCCCCATCGACGAGCTCCACGGCGGTCGTGAGCTCCGATGCCCCCAGTGGGCCGGAACCCCCAGTGGGGGCGGCCCATGGGGGTGCAGCATGTGAGTATGCGGTCCAAGCTAGTGCACCTACACACGTGGCCACGTTGGGGGGGGCTTTTCAATGGCCTTGGCCTCGCACGGGTGGTGCGGCGGTCCAGCCGATGACGCCCCACCCGGCGACATCAACTACCACCCAGGGCCCCGTGGTGGGGGGTGTTTCTTACCCTGTGGGGAATGTTTTGGGGGTGGCCGGGTTAGTCCAGCCCCCTTTCCAGATGCCCCCAGTTTATGCTGTACCTGTGTCGGCCTCGCCGACAGCGGGGTATTCCTTACCACTGGGAGACCATTTGGCCCAGACCACCAAAGAGAAGATCTGGCGGGGGGAGTATGTGGATATCTTCTCCCTCCTCAACAGAGAGCCCACCAAGAAAGAGAGGGGGGCAGGATGAGAAGGATAAGGAGCAGGCACGTCGTCGCAAGCCACCATGTACGCGGGCCAACTGGTTGCCGGCCTACCTCATATATATGGTGGTATACCTTAGGGCCCGGCCGGGTTTGGCGATTCCGATGGTCCAGTATTTGGACAACATCTATAGGGCGATGGTTGACTTCCCGGGCCCGTCGTGGTTGGCTTATGACGAGGAATTCCGTATGCGGATTCCCCTGCACCCCGAGATGAGGTGGGATGAGCCCTGCCAGAGGCTTTGGCTTCTGTACTTGACTCCCACGTGCCCCGCGCCTGGGGAGAGATACCATTGTGGACATGCGGTCCAGCGTGCGGCCCCAGCACAGGTCCCCCGCCAGGTGGCGGGGCAGGGGGTTCCAGCCCGCCTGCTGTGCTGGACTTTCTCGTACAATGGTTCCTGCAATAGGAAGAATTGCAAATACAGACATGAGTGTCCCGCCTGTGCTGGCCCCCATGCGGCCTCTGCATGTCCCAGGCCTGGAGGGATGCAGGGCAGAGGGAGGGGCGGACAGGGGGCTGGCAAGACTGCCTCAGATGGAGCTGGTTCACCGAAAGGCTCCCTCCCCGATTAATGTGGACATGTGGAGCATTGCCTTGCATTGTACCCGAGAGGGGCAGATGCAGTTTACCTGCTTTGGGGTTTTCGACTGGGGTTCCGTATTCCTTTCATGGGTGGTAGGTTCCCCCAAGACGCCCCCAACCTTTTGTGCCTCAGGGGAAGGGAGGAGGTGGCTGCTGCCAGCATTGCTGAGGAGGTTAATGCGGGCAGGGTCGCTGGCCCTGTCCCTGCACCCCTGTTCCGGGGAGCATATTATTTCGATGATGCCATGCCTTTTGGCTGTTCCATTTCGGGCTCGGCATTCGAGCGTTTCACCACCTTCCTAGAATGGGCTTTTGTCCGCAGGTCAGGGTCCCGGTCTGTAGCCCATTTCCTGGATGATTTTATTCGGGGCTGAACGGGGCTGGGACACGTGCACACGTCTCCTCAACACATTTCAGACGCTAATGGAGGAACTTGGTGTCCCTTTAGCGCCCGAAAAGACCGAGGGCCCATCTACACAGCTAGTATTCCTGGGGGTGGAGATTGACACGATAGCCCAGGCTTCTAGGTTGCAGCGGGATAAGATGTCGAGGCTAGTGGCCCTTATCTCGGACTTGCTGGCCAAGCGCATGGCATCACTGAGGGAACTGCAGGTGCTACATGGTCACCTCAATTTCGCTTGCAGGGTCATCGCACCGGGCAGGGCATTTGCTCGGCGCTTGTGTGACGCCATGGCAGGATTATCCAGGCCCCACCATAGGGTTAGACTTACCCGGGGTATCAGGGCAGACGTGCTTGTCTGGCCCCAGTTCCTGAGGGAGTTCAAAGGGGTGTCATTTTGGAGGTCTGAGCCCCAGGCTTCCCCTCGCTTTCAGATACAGTCCGATGCCTCGGGATCCCTGGGTTATGGGATGTACTTCAATTGGAAGTGGGCCTATGGTGGGTGGCCACCAGCCTGGGCAGGCACGGGTCGCCTGCGTGGTCTCACGTATCTGGAATTTTCCCTATCCTGGGGGCTTTGATGCTATGGGGCAAGGAGTGGGCCAACTTGGTTGTCCATTTCTGGTGTGACAATGCGGCCGTTGTCCACATTGTCACCTCACAGACTTCCACATCGCCCAGGGTCATGGACCTAGTGCGCCAGTTTCTGTTGCGCAGCCTGCGCCTCAACGTCCTCTTCTGGGCCAGTCGTGTCCCGGGGGTCAATAATGATATTGCTGACGCTTTGTCCCACCTGCAGATCTCCCGGTTCCGTGCCTTGGCCCTGGATGCGGAGGAATTTCCCTCGCCACTCACGGACGAGATGTGGACCATTGGCAAGGAGAGGTGAACTGGGCGATTGGCTTGTCACTAGCGCCACGCACGTGTAAGGCGTATCACCACGCATTCATTTCTTCAGAGCATTCTGTCCCCAATTCCGGCTGCCAGGAACCTGGCCGATCCCAGTGATCCATGGACTGCGGTTCATGGTTTACCTGCATGCCCAGGGCCTTGCACCTCGCACCATAGCATCTAGGCTGTCGGCGTTGGCTTTTATGGCCGAGGTGGGAGGTCGTGTGGACAGTACCACTGACTTCTGTGTGAGACATGTTTTGGAGGGGTGGGTGCGGGAGCGTGGGCATTGCCCGGACGACCGCCACCCGATTAACCCAGGGGTTTTTACCCGATTGGCCCGGGGCTGGCCTGGCCTCTGTTTTGATAGATATGAGGCAGCCCATTTCATGCGGCTACAACTTTGGCCTTTTTTGGAGCGCTCCGCATCAGCGAGCTTGAGATGCTGTCTAAGGCGGATGCAAGTCGTAGGGCACTGGAACTCGAAGATGTCTGCCTGGACAATATTGGACTCAGTTGGGGATACGCTCCTCTAAAACGAATCAGCACGGCGTAGGCAGTGGAGTAGACTGCTACGGTGTTCTTTGGCAGACATCTGTCCGGTTGGTGCCCTACAGGATCTCCTTGCACTGTGTGGCACGCACCATGGCCCGTTTTTCTGTCACCAAGGTGGGTCTTCCCTTACTAAATTTCAATTTTGGAGGGTGCCGGGAAGGCACTAGACAGTGTTGGACTCTCTGGGGCTCGCTGCGGCACCAATTCGTTCAGGATAGGGGCGGCTTCTACTGCAGCTGTTTTTGGGTACTCCGGGGCTGAAATACACCGCATGGGAGGGTGGGGATCACAATGTTTTCAGTTTTGTGTTCGCCCTCTTCAACCGTGAGTACCAGTTTAGTCACTGCACTGTTTCTCCCCCCTTTTTTTCCTTGACAGACCCTGGGTGTCGTTTTACACCGGTGACAGTATGGCTGGTGGGCCATAGCCACGTGCACAGGGCAGCGCGTTACGCTGCATGGGGCAGCGCGTTACGCTGCACAGGGCAGCGCGTTACGCTGCACAGGGCAGCGCGTTACGCTGCGGCGACAGAGTGGGGACCCCGACTGAGACTGGGTGCATCCGCACGTCTCAGGTGGTATGGTAAGCGCGGCATGTTATGGCGGGAACTGTTGCCATTCCTTTTCTACATCAGGGATGCTGACTCGCCCGATGTCCTGGTTATGTACCTTGGGGGCGATGGCTTGGGACAGGTCACTGGCCTATTGCGGAAGCTTGCGGTTTGCAGTGACCTGCCCTACTCACATTAGGTGTGGCCTGCCACGTCCCTCAATTGGTCGGACACAATACCGCGGTACGCTTACAGGGGGGCGTTCGGCCTCGAGGCTCTTGACTGAGCCGACGCTCCGTGAACGGGGCTATTGCCTGGTTCCTTTTCGACAAGGGCGGGGGACGCGTCATTAGCCTCCCCGCCATCAGTCTGCAAAATTACGAGCTTTCCTTAGGGGATGGGGCCCTCTGTCGCAGGGAGGTATGGACCTCTGGTTAGTGGACTGGCGAGCAGGCCTGTCGACCGAGCTGACGGTCTTGGGGGGGGCGGTGAGCCTTTTGGGAAGCCTCCCCGTGTGGCGGGTATCACTGGTAAGGTAAACATTTATGACCCACAGGTATCCGGCAGGTTCGCAATTGACTGGACAACACTAGACAGGCATAAGTTGGTTAAACGTTGTCCGGTCAACGACGAACCAGGCGACGGGGTGATGGCTACAGCTAGACAGCATGCATCACCCCGTGATTTCACGGATACGCGTCAGAGGGTGGGGTCATTAGTTAGATATTGACTACGGTCAACAATTTGTTTGTTGTCAACAAACAAATTGATACAAATAGATACATTGTAACAATTGCCGTTGGCAATTTTGGGTGGTACCTTACCAGTGTTACTTCGGCCTGCTTGCCTTAAGAATTATGATTGGTCAATTACCAATAGAAATTTATAATTCGGACTAGGGCATGAATTAATAAATGTGGCCCAATGCCGTTATCCACTTTTACCAGTGTCTGAGTCCTTTATTGGGGGGTGCGCCTGCAAACATAGTTGGCTATCTTTTGAATGGCAAGAGATCAGCCCAGTTCAAAGTGAGCTAGGAATTTTTATACTAAGATAAAACTTCAGGGAGGAGGGGATTTACTGCAACAGTCACAAGGTGGGGCAAAGAGGAGTGTCACAGAGCAGGAAATGGTTACGTATTTTACACAAGTTACATTCAGTGTTAACAGATCATTTCACAAAGGGAAGATTGAATAGCCTTAAAATTCTACAGGAAGATACTACACCGAAAGCAGGATTTTCATGAAGGAATTCAAGTAAGTGTAATTCCCATTTTGCTAAATCACAATGAAAAGTCCTTGACATGTAGAGATGGGTCTTCTGGACAGGTGCAGGAGATACAAGAGTAGGTGCAGGGGATGCAAGAATATTTTCCAGATAGATAGTGTCTCAGGGAGAATGTCCCTTTCCCAGAGTCCATGGCATTGGAATAATAATAATAACTGAGATATTCATTTTCATATATCATAAGAACAGCCTTGCTGGAACAGGCCACAGCCCATCCAGTCCAGCAATCTGTCTCACACGGTGGCTCACCATTTCCTTCAGGGTATTCCCAAGGAGATGCCTTCACCTGCTTAGGATTCCCTGGAAATGGCATTGAGAGATATCCTGCCTATCTCTCCAACCCGGAGGTTGTCCTTAAGTATCCATAATTATAGCCATTGATACCCTTGTCCTCCATGAACTTGTCTAATCCTTTCTTAAAGCTGTCAAGACTGACAGCTGTCACCACTTCTTCTGGCAGGGAGTTCCATAGACCAGTAATCCTCTGGGTGAAAAAGTACTTTCTCTTATTTGTTTGAGAACTAGTACCCAAAAGTTTCATCGAGTGTCCCCTAGTTCTAGTGTTATGCGATAGAGAAAACAGTTTTTCCTTATCTACTTTGTCCACACCGTGCATGATTTTATAAACTTCAATCAGGTCACCTCTTAGACGTCGTCGTTCAAGAGTGAAGAGGCCCAACCGTTGCAGCCTCAGATGGTAAGGAAGGTGTTCCAGTCCCCTAATCATTCTGGTTGCCCTCCTCTGCACTTTTTCCAGCTACATAATATCCTTCTGGAGGTATGGCGACCAGAACTGTACACGATATTCCAGATGGGGCCTCACCATAGATTTATAAAGAGGCAAAATGACACTTGCTGACTCATTTTCTATACCTTTCCTAATGATCCCTAGCATTGAGTTTACTTTTTTCACTGCTGAGTCACACTGGGTTGACACCTTCATTGAGTTGTCCACCAGGACACCAAGGTCCCTTTTTTGGTTTGTCGCAGAGAGTTCAGACCCCATCAGTTTATAAATGTAATTGGGGTTCTTTGCCCCAACATGCATCACTCTGCACTTACTAATGTTGAAGCTCATTTGCCACTGTTTTGCCCACTCCCCCAGTGTCAAGAGATCCCTCTGGAGCTCCTCACAATCTCTCACAGTTTTCAGTACCCTGTATAATTTAGTGTCGTCAGCAAATTTGTCTACCTTGCTTTTTACTCCTACCTCTAGATCATTTATGACGAGGTTGAAAAGCAGGGGTCCCAGTACTGAACCTTGGGGGACCCCACTCTTTACTTCCCTCCACTTGGAGAAGTGTCCATTTAGTGCTACCCTCTGTTTCCTGTCCCTTAGCCAGTTGCTGATCCAGGACAAGACCTGTCCCTTTATTCCATGACTGGTAAGTTTATTCAAGAGCCTTTGGTGTGGGACCTTGTCAAAAGCCTTCTGAAAGTCAAGATAAACAATGTCAACTGGATCCCCCTTATCCACATGCTTGTTGACACTCTCAAAAAATTCCAAAAGATTAGTGAGGCATGATTTGCCCTTGCAAAAGCCATGTTGGCTCTCCTTTAGCATTGCCTTCTCTTGTATGTGCCTATTAATTCCATCTTTTAGGATGGTTTCCATCACTTTACCTGGGACACATGTCAAACTGACAGGTCGGTAATTTCCTGGATCACCCCTGGATCCTTTTTTGAAAATTGGTGTTACATTCGCTACCTTCCAGTCATCAGGCACAAAGCCTGATTTGAGTGAAAGATTATATATTTTGGCCAGGAGATCAGGAATTTCATCCTTAAATTCCCTGAGAACTCGTGGATGGATGCCATCTGGTCCTGGTGATTTGTTAGTGTTTAGTTTAACAAGACATGCAAGGACCTCATCCCTGGTTATTTCTATCTGGCTTAATTCTTCGGTTTCCCTCCCTACGAAGATAGGCTCTGTTTTGGGCATGTGGTCTCTGTCTTCTTCAGTGAATACTGAAGCAAAGAATTCATTGAGTCTCTCTGCAATCTCTGTTTCCTCTTTAATAACCCCTTGCCTTCCATTGTCATCTAATGGTCCAATGGCCTTCCTAGTTGGGTTCTTACTTCTAATGTACTTAAAGAAGGGTGGAACTTAATAAACTCCATAAGAAGCACAATTTTTTTTGGAATAAGTAATCTCACTGGGATTAGGTTCTGCATATGCTGGGGAAGGGCTTTGTTTCAGAGAGATCTCTCCAGCCCCAGAAAAAGTCAATTCTGGGTCTGTCTGTGTTTGTGTGCTTGTCTGTTTGTTTGTGCATGCATGACTGTGATCTCTGTGTGTGAATCCATCGGGGAGACTGGTGTGAAGGCCTCCCCCCATTACAACAGCTGGCAGCCCGAATGAGGAACAAAGAAGTATCCTCCCACATGAGTGGAAGATCCATAGTTTATCTGTCTGGCAGAGACTAAAAGTGCACTTAACTCATTCCTGTCTCAGGAATTCCTCAGGTAAGCCACAAGGTTGCAGAAGGCTCAGGGGAAGAGCTTTCTTTCTTTCATTTCCCTTTCATCCTTCATAGATGTGGCTGGTTCCCTTCTATTCTGGAATTCAGGGAAACAGATACAGGTGTTCATTCACTCTCAGGGGAAAAATTTCCACCCTGAGAGCATTGGAATGGCTCCATATTCTGTCTGGAGGGCCAAAATGCAGTGGGCATTGCTGTATGTTCCCCTATTGTCTCAGATGCACCCCTCCTTTGTCCTGACCCTTCGTCTTCCCTTCCTTCTTGTCATCTGTCCAGCTAAATGTACCCCCCCCCAATGAGTGAAGAGAGCAACTGTCTGAAATAGAGAGAGTGAGAATTCATGGGCAGAGCAGGCAGGGGGGAGGGATGGAGTCTGCATGCAAGGAAAGGATTTTCTGCTGGATTGCTCACCAGAAAAACAGACAGAAAAAATAGAAGGAAATTTGAGCAAAGGTAGTGAGGCAAGGCCCTCGCCCTTTCCTGCCCACAACAGCTCATTAGTTGAGAGCACATTCCAAGCTGTGGAAGATGGGGAGTTGGAATTGAGTGAGGCAGAGAACAGAGGGAAGACAGGGGGCATGGCTTCTGTGCTGGAACAGCTGCTGCCTTCCGAGGGAAAACAGTGTGTGTTGCTGCTTCAAAGCCTTCTTGAAATAATTTCTCTGCCAGCCTTGGGCAAATCAGCTCCAATTTGTACCATTGTGGAACAGGCAGCAGAAGATTCTGCTGTTGATTTTGTTGATAAATTGCTAGCATTTCTGGAGCAGGTGGGGGAGAGACCTTTACAGATTCTACTTTGATGGGGGTGGAGAAAGGGGAAGTTGCTTCCAGCAGCATGAGGTAATTGGTGCTCAGATGTTTAACCACGCAGCACCTCCTGGCAGCTTGCCATTAATGACTTCATGCAGTTCATTTATGAGGTTCCTACTTTAAAACAGGCACCTGAGGGTTTGCCCAGAGTTCCTCATTCAACTTCTAATGGCTTTTGTTTACAGGATTTCTTTCTTCCAGCTAACAAGTTTCATTTTTCATGATGCATTTGTTTTTAATTCTTGCCAGCATCAAGGCTTCCTCCAGTGAATCTTCCCTTCTCAATTTATATTAATAGCCATGGCTAATGCTTTCTACAGCATCTAAGCTTTCTTAAGTGCATCCTCTCTGCTCATTTGAAGCATCTCAGCTTCATCTTTGTTGTTGCTTTTTCTAGGTTTTGTTTTCTTTGATGTTTAAGTGTACTCTGAGTTCTCCTCCAGCATCACATTTCAGAGACACCTATTATTCCAAACTCAGTTCGTGCCATTGTTTTGACTTTTGCAATTGTTTGCAATATAATGTCTCTACTTTCCATTATGTTCTCAAGTTGCTCATAGTTTGTCTCTCAAAAATTAATCACCTTTTCATTTCATGACTACAGAGATTAGATTTCAAGAAAATCTGTCACTGTACTGCTTCCTCCACACCCCTTTACTGGGACTGATAGGGTCTACTGCCCTTAGATTCTTTTTGTTCTCCTTCTTTATCTATTTCCCAGGTCCTGATTAGGCCTACCATTATTTTGTTTTTATTATTTTTGAATTTACAGCCAGCTTTTGTACTTTATTCCTCCAACCCAATCAAGAGATCCTTTAGGCTTCCTTTATTTCTCAATTATTGATGTTTATTCCAGCAATTTTGGCCTCATGTTGTAATTCCTCCATCCTTGCATTGTGTATTATGTGCTCTGTGCATGCACAAGTGGAATATTATTGTTGATTTCTCAAGAGGCATACAAGGTGTTCTGTCATTCTCATCCCTTTATAAGGGCTTTGGTTTCTGACATTTTTCTCCCCCCTCCCCCCATGATCCAATGTGTGTTCTTGTTCTCTAGTCCACCTGCCTACTTTCCCCAAACAGGATTTCATTCTCAATATGCAGTTAGCTTTGAATAAAGTTTCCTTCTCACTGGTTTCTTTCTTTCATTATGCCACTTCTTCTTTGCAGGAATAGATCTCATTCCATCTCTGGATTCTTTGCACTTCATGGAGAATCCTCCATAGTTCCACAGGGCAGAATGTTGTGCCCTTTCTCACATAACAATTAAAAAGAAGGAGGAGATATCCACCCTCAGTCCATTGTGCATTGGCATCAAGCCCACACCTTCCAGCCAGGGTGCCATGGCCACATAGGCCATCGCCTGGCCGGAGGTGGGGCACCAGGCCAAGTTCCTCTGGGTGGGGCCTTCCCTCCCCCTCCAAGGGGGGGAGGACTTTTGTGCTTTCTCCACAGATCTGCAGCTGTGATTCCAAATTTGGTCCACTGATCTCCTCGGAGCATGCCAGGACTGCCACAGGCCAAGCAGTTACCCAGATGCAAGCACCAAGGCCTTCACAGGCCAGCAAGCCACCTGAGGCGCAGTACAGAGTTTTTACATAGCATCTTGGTCCATTTTCACATATTACCCAACCTTTTCACATATTCACCTGTGTTTTACTGATGCACTCTTCGACTTGCAATTTCACCAGCCATGTGACATTGGCCAGTGGCCAATTTATAGCCTGGACATACATTGACATTGTCATACCAGCCCCACCTGCCCAGGACTTTGGTGCAGGGGCTAACTTATGAACTGTACCAACACCTATGCACACATTGCCATACCCCAGATGTCTTGGTCCTTATCTCTACAAGTCCAGATCTACAAGCCCAGTTTCATCTAAGTTTGCCACAACATATTAATTTTGCCAGGTTATACTCATGTTGCTTGCAATTGTTTTTTGCTTACCATTTTTCCTCGAAGACTCTCTTTGCACCAAGTGTTATGATATTTGCCTTGCATATTACCCATATTCATTGTAATCAATTTTTGCTTTCTATGTTATTTCATTTGTACACACCATTTTCCCATTGGAAACCTGCCATGCATATGATGCCATTTTCTGTGTATACTATTCATATTGCTTTCTATGTTATACAGCACCATTTTTCCCATTGGGAAGTTTCATATAATGCTATTTTCTATGTTTGCATAATTAATTGTTTTAGCCTTCACAGAGGTCATCACCATTAACAGACCTGGGGTGGAATTGTTCTATCTTCATGCCATTGGGCTTATATTCAGTTATAATCTGATTGTCTTTGCTTTTGCTTTTCACCCATGGGGAAGGTACATAGAATTACATTCCAGCCAACTGCAATACTGCCTTGGCAGCCAGTCATATGGTCACTGACCCTCACCATGCAACCAACCAAGCCAGCCCTAGCTCTTGGCAAAGGGCCACACTCTGGAATGAGACATGCATGCATGATCTCTCTTCTGCCTCCCTTGTGAACATGCATGGGATAATGATTCCCAAACCTGTGCCTGAGTCAAGGCCATCCATCATACTCCGCAGTCGTAAAGGCCCTCAGTGAAGACCAGCAAGCAGCTCAGGACAATGGGGCGCCACTGGTTATTTTCTGTTGTTGCATCACCATGATGGTGAAAAGGTCACATATATGTATTGTTCTGATTTGTTTGACTATAGTACGATTGTATTGAATAGCTTCATGCTTTACATGATATAACTGACTCCAGTTAACCAGATGTCTTTTCTGCTTGAATCCCTTGCTTGATATTTTGGTCTGCCGTGAACAGTGCTTGCTTTTCCCCAATTTTGATTACCCTGGTGTAAGCCCATTTAGCATCGGACACTTGCCCACACCTGCTAGCACAGGTTCTTTATTTAACAAGAAAAGATGGGATGTAGGAATCCCTGGCTGTCTTCAAAAAGGTGGAAGTGACTTATGATGACGAGGCCATGAAAACTTGGCTGAAGATCAGCCCTATGACTCATCTCCCCTAAAATAGAGGGTCACCTAATTTCCTGTTATTGCAAGTTGTGTTCATGAGCACACCTTATGAGAATATGTAATCCCACATGACTGCTTGCACCAACCAGCACCTTCCGCACCCTATTTCCTGCCTTGTTATTGTGCAGTTAATAAAACAAGCTGGGAGGGCTTTGTTTTCAGAGATCTCTCTCCAGCCCCAGGAAAAGTCGACTCTGGGTCGGTCTGTGTTTGTTTGCTTGTCTGTTTGTTTGTGCATGCATGACTGATCTCTGTGTGTGAATACATCGGGGAGGCTGGTGTGAAGGCCTCCCCCCGTTACAACAAGTATCCATGCAGATTTCTGATAGCATAATGTTATAATATCAATATACAGTAAAACCTCGCATAAAGAATGCCTCACTTAGAGACTAACTCGCTTAAAGAGCAGAATTTTCTCCAAATGGTCACCTCATAGAAAAACTAAAAATGCACTTAACAACTAAATCAGGGTTTGCAATCCCCCACCAGAAGTCACGATCAGTCACTTACCATGGTGGTGGCGGTGCTTTTTCCCAACTGTTTAGCTTAAAGAGAAACTCACTTAAAGAGCAATCAAGTGGAACGCATTAAGCGAGGTACCACTGTAAGCAGTTGGTGCACATTTTCAATATGTGGCCCAGAACGTAAAATGCTAAAAATTCAATATTCTGATCTTTTCCTACCTTAATTTTGGCAGATGCAAAGCTCATTTAAAAAAATGGACTTGGTGAGTTTGACCTACATTTCTCATCTAAAATAGGCATTTTATTCGAAGAAAGACATCAGGTATTTTGTAGGCTAATTATAAAATATGAGTACATGCATGAATAAAAACATTATCTCACACACTTCATTTAATTTCTGTTGTGACTCATTCTGTGATACATAAAAGAAATTCTCATTATGATAGTGACTTATACACTATACACTAGTAGTTCCAGTATGCAAAGATTCTCCTAGAGTGCAATAATTGAGAAATTATATTTTTTCACAAAGCTTTAGTGTATGGAAAGCTAGTTAGTTCTTGTCTCAATATTTCTTGCTCCATTTCCCTTTAGCAATTGTTCATTTTATGGCAATGTGGTACAACAAAACACACTATTATTTTAGGACATATCTCTAGTGAAATCATTTCAAGCAAAGATAATCTTGGTATATTTGAAAGTTTGTAAACTAATAAAGAAACAAAACTATCTCTGAGATTTTTAAATTTATTTTCTTTTTGACTGTCCAACTAGTTGTTCAAGGTGTCTCCTAAGGCAAAATAATTGGCTTTATCTAGTTACATAATAGAATTATTTTTTAAAAAAATATTTTCATTTTTTCTGAATTTTATGTTAGCTAATGTATTAGAGAAGGATTTAGTGTTTGAAAGACAAAGTTCAAGAATTTTAATTGGAGAGCCCACTGCAAAATATTGCAACAGTGATTTGCAAAGTATTCAACATTTTACATGCCATTTTTTCCCAAAAAGAAACTGAAAATCCTCTTTTCTCTATCCAATCCCTTTCGGAGGAAAATTTTTAATTTAAAAGTATTTTAATTTGAAATATTTAAAATAAAAATAAATACAAATCAATTTGTCTTGCCACAATATATTCAGAAGATTGTTTCTGCCACAAAAATATGTATCAGTTTAAACTGAAAAAGAGTAATTTTTACTCTCCCCTCTATGCAAACTCCAAAGTCTGATGTCAGCCCTGTAATTTCTTCATGCTGGGCAGAGAGTACTACCCACAGATTGAGCTCACTGGGATATAAATGAAAATTACTTTAAAGCAGTAACTAGATTCCCCAACATACAAGGTGTAGAAACAAAACTATTCTACTTCATTCTGAGCTCAACAAAATCTATACAGCGATACCTCATACAACGTCCAAACTTGGTTCCACAAATTTGGACTTTATACGGATTTGGACTTTGTATGAGGAATGCAAAATCCTAGCTGCGATGCCACATACAACCCTGATTGTCCAAGAACCCAAAGAATGTTGCAAAAATCCCAGACATGCTTCTAGAAATTCTGACAAAAAAAATCAAAATAATCCAAAATTGCACTCAAAACCAGTCCTAAACACTCTTCGCCTCATGCAAAACCTACAAGAGCAATGCACACATGTCTCCTGCCTTTTATACTGCTCAGGCACAATGCAGCCTGGGGAAAACCCCAATGGCTCATACAAATTAGCAACGACTTTGTATGAGGCATCTATTTTCAAGGAATGAGGCGATGTTGTATGAATTCAATGTTGTATGAAGTGGACTTTGTATGAGGTATTACTGTATTATACATAACAATTTCAATCACATCACTTTTTTTATTCATTTGAGAATATGCAAACAACTGCCCAAAGAAAATACATGTACAATTTATTAATTGATGTTGTTCAGTCGCACAGTTGAGCCCAACCCTTTGCAATCCCATGGCCCACCACGCAACAGGCTCCTCTGTCACCTGCCATCCTCCATAGCTTGCCCAGATCTACACCCACTGTGTCAACAATGCCATCTAGCCATCTTATCCTCTGCCACCCCCTTCTCCTTCTCCTCTTGCCTTTGATCTTTCCCAGCATCAAGGCCTTCTCAAATGAGTCCCCTCTTCTCATTTGGTGTCCAAAGCAATTCAGTATTTGTCCTTCCAAGGAGCAGTTAGGATTTATTTCATTTAGGATTGACTGATTTGATCTCTTTGCAGTCCAGGGGCGATTGGACGACAAGGAATGCCCTGGGTATGTTTTTTTTTTATTAGACAAGATAAACCTAGAGATTCCAACATTTTCTGGTCTATTGACTATACTCCATGGGCCAATGATATTAAAGAAAAAAAATTTAAAATATTGGCACTTACTGGACTATATACTAGGTTGCTCTAGTCCTCCAACCATAGGTTTCAGACAAACCAAAAGTATAGCCAACTATGTCACTAGGACAGATACTAATTTACAAACCTGTTCCTCACATTGTCTTCCTCAGGGGCATCATAAATGTGGTAGGTGCAAATTTTGTAATTTCTTGTGGACAGCAAATCGAGTGACCATTCCAGGTTCAAAATTTGTTTTGAACCTTAAAGATTCCAGTAATTGTTCAACATCCAACTGCATCTATTTCATTTTATGTCCATGTGACAAGGCTTATATCGGGAAATCAGTTCATTCCCTAAAGGTTTGATTGGGAGAGCATCAATCATGGATTAGGAACTCAGTTTTGCAAGCTCCCATGGTCCAACACTATCTGGATATGGGACATACTTGTACAGAAATGAAAGTAACCATCCTAGAATGCTGCAAACCACGTGCTAACTACACTGTCGACATTGAACAGATTCTTTTAAGGAGGGAAGCATTCTACATCCACCAATTCTCTACTCTTATTCCCCATGGATTAAATTCAGAAATAGATTATTCTGCTTTCCTATAAGAGTAGCACAGCTATTTGTCTTACCTTTTAACAGGATTCCTTTAAGCTCCTTAGACCATGATAGTTTTGATAGGTGCTTCCAGTTCCCTATGCTGCTCCATTTATCACTATTATATAAGCAACTAGTGCTTTAGTTTGGATAACGTTCCAGCCCAATATGAATTTATGAACACTCTTAGTCTTTGTAGTACTTGGTAAGAGTTTATTGTATTTGTTTTACTATTTTGTGTATCTGACATTGTTGTAATAACGATTTGAACTGGGCTTTTGCTACTACTTTCATTGTATTTATAATTTGCAGATAGGGAGTATTCTTCTGATGAAGATTTTTGTCGAAATATCCTATACCAGATGGAGATCTAGAATATAGAATATTATCTACTCCTTGTTTTTTTCTGCTAGAATGTTCTCTTTATTTTGTATGAACTATGAACTCTTAAGACTTTACTAGTTCTTTGGTGAATGGTACTGTTTCAAGACATATTTTTTTGGTGAAGTAACCGATTTTTGTTGTCTTATATTGAGAACATTTTGGCTGTTGAATACACTTTATATATCTATTTGTTGCCCTGTGTCATATATATTTTTGGGTGGTCTTCCACTTCACAATTCTTACCCTCCCTGTCATCATTCTTTTTTTTTTTTTGGCATTTGAGGGCAGCATCTGTCCCCTCTTCCTGTTTGTTTGCTATTTTCATTTCTCTCTCTCTCTCTCTCTCCCCCCCCTCCTGACCTTTGAAGGTTGGAGATGCAATTCTATTTTTTACCTTTCTTATTGCAACTATGTATGACAACTGTAGGTAAAGATATCTTTTCTCTACTTTAAATGTTTCTAGAGTGATTTTACTATGCAAACTGAACGTATATGGTGGGGAACAGTGCCAAGATTAGGAATATTACCATATGTTTCTCTTTCCTACTACTGTTGACTTCCCCTCATACTCTGCTAACCACATAGAAATAAGCAAAAATCATCAATGAAAAGTGTTGTTTTTACTTTGTGTTAGGAATTTCACGGATGGAAAGTTAGTCTGTGTATTTCATCTGGACACAAAGCTTGAGTCAATGGGGCGTGGTTAAGATGAGCTCGGAGTAACACACACTTTTCTTGGCTCACGCTGAAAATGTGGAATGAAAGTGGAATTTTCTGAAAATTTGGAGGACCTGCTGTCCCAGGAAGATTTATTTGGATCCTAAGAGCACTGGGGATTAAATTGAATGTGGTACAGGCTCAAAGTTTGGAAGACGAGCAGCGAGTGAGGCGTGGCATAGGTCACGCTGAACAAACTGCTCTGATCTCAGACGGGAGCCCAGTGTGTGGAAAAAAGTAGATCTGGAGTGCCAAGGTTCGCCATCACAGAAGATCAAATCATTAAAAGCTTCAGTACAGTGGCGGCGGAGATGAGTGGCCCCCAGTTTCGTCGGTGATTGATGCCAGGAAAGTTCAAGTAAGTGCCGAGAGTGAGAGAAAGGGAAAGTTGGGGAAGAAGGAGTAATGGCAGCAGAGGATTTTTAAAATCAAAAGTTAAGAGAAGGGTAAAGAAAGCTGATTTGGAAGACAGAGGAAACAGAGAATAACAGAACTGAGGTGCTGGGAAGCCATAGAGGGTGCAGCAAGAAAAAAGAAAAGGCAAAAGGAGAGGAGAGGTTTAAGAGCAGTACTGGATTTGGTTGGTCTGGCGTGAGAGTGGAAGGGATCACTCAGAGAAGAAGGATAAACCATCAGGTGAAGAAGCATCATCATCAACAGTGCCACCTTCAACAGTACCACCATCAGCAGCATCACCAGAACCTACATCAATGGACCAAATGCAAATTATGGTTGAATTGGGTAAATTGTTTAAGAAAATTGAGAAGATGGAGGAGGTTAATGTGAAGGGCTTTTGTGAAGGTAAAGAAACAAGGATAAATGATAAGGATGAAATTATGGGAAAACAGGATAAGTTGTATGAAATGTTCACAGACTTTTCTAAGAAGGTTGATTATAATTTTCAAAGGTTGGATATAAGTGTTAAGTTGATGCAAAAGGATATGAAATTGATGCAAGATGATGTGAAAGGGTTACATGAGGAAGAAAAGGAGGTGAAAATGAAAGTAGAAGCACAGGAAAAAAGGATAGATTTGATGGAAGAGATGATGAGAAAGCAGAATATAGTGATCCATAATCTTGTGGAAAAGACGCCAGACCAGCTGAAGGAAAGAATAGTTAATTGGCTAAATAGTTTGAAAATGGGGAAAGATTTTGTGAATGAAGATATTGCCAATGTTTTCAGAGTGGGAGCAAGGAAAGGGAAAAGTGTTCAAATGAATGTTTTGGTTAAATTTGCAAATTGGGGGGATAAATTAAAGGTGATGGCTTTTATAAAACAAGCAGGTTCTGGCACCTTAAAAATCGATGGGAATGATGTGGAGGTCTATAATGATATTTCAGTGGAATAATGTGGTTGGTGTTATAAAATGAAACCAGTAATAAAAATTTTGATGGCACATGGGATAAAATACAATTGGAGATTTCCACAACAATTGAGGTTTTTTTATGATAAGAAAATGCATACAATTGATGCAGGGATGGATGCCTTGGAATATTTGTGTTTGATTGGTCTGGTCAAAACGTCATCACAGGAATGGCTTGGATTGAGGTAGGCTTTAACTGGATCTGGGGGGATAAGAAGAGATTACGGAGATGCTGAAGAAGCGGGAGCTTCGGGAAGAATAGAAGTAGATCTCAAAGCATTGAGGGTGGTGGATGAGGGGTGAATTATGAATCAGGGGTGGGAGAAGAAGAAGAAAATGGGATGATGCAGGGGGAACTAATAGTCTTTGTATGTATATATTTATATGTAAGATATAGTGCTGGAGCAGTATATTGTAGGCTCATCTTACACTTCCCCCTCCTCTCTTTGTTAGTCAAAGGCAGGTTTTTTTGTAGAAGAAGTGTGGAGGGTAGAAATGATGGTTTATTGGTGTAATTTTTGTTGTGGTTTTTTATATTAGAGGGTAACATGTCCATAGGAGGAAGCAAGAGGCACAGATGATGGGTGTTAAGATCTTGGTATGAGAAATATTAAAGTGATCTCTTGGAATGTGAAAGGTACTGGCTCACAAGTAAAGAGGAGAAGGATAGAATCAGCTTTGAGAAAGGATAAACCAGATATAGTCTTTCTTCAGGAAACTCACCAAAATCAGAGGAAGTAAACAAGATTTTTTTAGGTTGGACGCAAATTTATGAAAAGTCCTATGGTACATCAAAAACTAGAGGGGTAGCAGTTCTGATATCAATTAGATTAGGTTTTGATATGACAAATAGTGTTTCTGAACCAGAAGGCAGATATTTAATAATAAAAGGGAAGATAGATAATGAAGAAATAATTTTGGTAAATATATATGCACCAAACAAGCACCAGGGGGAATTTTAGATAAAACTAGCATAGTTTGCCTGGTGGTGCCGGGCTGTTTTAAATTGTGTTGGAAGGTTATTTTTCTTAATGTTAGTAAAGAAGAGCTTAGTCTGTAATTGTTCTTTTTAAAAATTTTATTTATGCACAATGCCTTTCTGTTTTCATTTGTTAAATAGATTGTATTGTTGTGATACTTTAGAGTAATAACAACTTGTATTTTGAAATTTTTCTAATGTGTTTTTGAATATTTGCTTTAACATACACGTTAATTTTTGTTACGATGTCGGGCTGTTATAAACTGTGATCAGTTTGTTTGTTTGTTAGTTTTTTGTGGATTTAAAAAAGAACAAAGGATTATATAATTTTTTTTCTAAATTTTCTATTTAACCAAATAATATTTTAGTATGTGACCTTTTTAAAATGGTTGTATCGTAGGTAATAATTTTAAAAATGTGAAAGTACATGTTTTTTACATTAAATGTTTTTAAACTGTGTTTAGATATTTTGGGTTTTTATTTGAGTTAAAACTAAACACAGGATTTTAGAAATCTTTTTATGTTATTTTTTTGAGATATATTTGTGATTTGTGTAAAATTGTGATTTTGTGTTATGTTTTTGACTTGTTTTTACTCTGTTAAGTGTTTTTGTGTTGTTTTTACTATTGTGCCATGCAGGTGGGTCTGCTGGGGTTTTTGGTTTCATTTCAGATGTTTTTTCTCTTCTGGCCTCTGGGTGGTGCTACTTCTGGTAAGTTCTTTGGTTCTTCATTTCTGTTCCGGACATTGTGTAGGGAGGACACGCTGGTAAGTTGTCTGGTTTTCTTTATTCTGGGGTTTTTCTTTGTTTTGGTTTTGTGTTGGTGGGCTGGGAGGTGTTTCTGTTTGGTCTTTTGTGTGTTGGTTTATTTTAAGTTTGGTTAAATTGGTTTGTTTATTTCTGGTTATTTAATTTGTTTTATTTTGTTGTTTGTTTGTGTTTTTTGTGTTGTAGTTAGGTGTTTTGTTTGTGGTTTAGATTTTGTTTGTGTATTTTGTGGTTTATTTATTTTTGTTTCTTAATGTTTTTTTAAAAAATATTGATTTATTTTTATTTTATTATTTTGTAATAGTTTTGGTGTTTGTTTTTGTTGTTTTCTTTTTGGTGATGTTGTTGTTTTGGGGTTGTTTTGGGGTGTGCGCGCACACACACACTGGGCAGGTTTGAAATGTCCAGCCCAGTATGTGTGTGCTGCACCTGGGTGAGGAGCCCTGGGAAACTAAGGCAATGACCGGAGACCCGTTCACTGCCTTTGCTTGCCGGGAATTGGTTTGCTTTCAACGGGGTGGGGGAGGTAGTGGTGCATTCCCCCCTGAAAGCAAAACACTTCCTCGGGAAGCACTGGCAATGACCGGAGCCTCGTTCGCTGCCTTTGCTTCATGGGGGATAGGTTTGCTTTCAAGGGGAGGCAAATGCACCACTACCTAACCCCCCCTTGATCCCCCCCTGTTTTTGGGTTTTTTTCCACCCTGGCTCAACATGTCTTGAGGCCGGTGGTGGTCTTGCCATTTCTTCCGTGAGGTAGCATGGCTCCAGGAAAGAAGGATGGATGGTGTCTCACGGTGGCATTTTTTGACTTTTTATTTTGCGCGGCTACGAGGCGCAGCGTCCGCCTGCGGCGGACTTGCACTCCTGTTGCATTTTGTATTTTTATTTTTCGTGCGCCTGCTTTCTCAGCATTCTGCATGCTCACGGCACGCAGGACGCTGGGGCTTGTAGTTTTGCATTTGTGGTTTCCATTTGTGTGGTGGTTTTTTTCCTGCGGCTCAATTTTGATTGGCCGCATCACATTTCCCAACGTTCTTTTTGCTCGCACCTCTCAGCCTGATTGGCTGTGGCGCGGCGCAGTACAAGGAACGTTGGGAAGTGAAGTCTTTTCCTTTTGTTTGCATTCGTGGGTCTCCTGCCCCACTGGCGCATTTCTCAACCTCCCAGTTACCTCCGTACCCAGTTCGGCGAGTGCACGAATGCTCGGTATGGGATAGTAGGGCCGGGTGCAGGATCCTTTGTCAAATCACAATGGTTAATTCTCAGATTTATAGGTATAGATATATGGGTTATTGAAAAAAGAAAAAGCAACAAAAATGATTGCAGCAGGAGACTTTAATCTAATAAGGTCAAATTTGGACTGTACAAACATAACAAGAGGTGCAGATTTTGGATAAATGGATGGACGCTCCTGGTCTGAAAGATGCTTGGAGGGAATTTAATGAGTCAGAAAGAGATTACACATTTTTCTCACAGGTTTACAATACATACTCCAGAATAGACTACATATTTGTAACAGAAAACATGAACAGGAATATAGATGAGATGGAAGTGGGTATTTTCAAAGAATCTGATCATGCAAAAGTGTTGATGGAATTTAAGAAGGAAGGAGTAAAAAGAACTAGAAGGAATTGGAGATACCATGCCAAGTTGTTTAAAGACCATATATGTAAAGACCAAATTATTAAAAACTGGAATGAAAATTGGCATTGGAACGACATGGGTGAGGTGAGCTATAATGTGGTTTGGGATGCCATGAAATCAGTTCTTAGAAGGGAAAGTATTAAATTGGCCAGTGTCAGAAATAGACAAGCTAGGGAAGCACATGATAAAGCTGAAAAAGAGATAAAGCGGTTACAAGAGGAACATGCTAGGACAAATGATAAGAAGATTTTTGACATGATGCAGAGACTAAAGATAGAATTTGTAGGAAAGGACATTGAAAAAGTGAAATGGGATTTGGTGTATTTAAAAGGGGAATATTTTGAATATAGTAATAAGAACTCAAAATTATTAGCAAGAGCAGCTAAAGAAAAGAGAAATAAAAGAGAAATTGGAGTACTGATTAATAAAGAAGGGATAAGATGCAACAGGATTAATGATAAATGTAAGATTGTTAAAGATTTTTATCAAGATTTATACACAAAAAGTATATAAATCTGGGGAAGTTGAAGGGACAATTGGTGAAACAGATTGAAAATAAGATTAAATGGGAACATAGGGATAGAATGGAGGAGAGAATAATGGAAAGTGAAATAAAAGAGGTAATAGTTAATTTGAAACTGGATAAAGCTCCGGGAGAGGATGGATTATCAACTGAATTTTATAAGGACTTTTACAATGTGGTTGTTCCAAAACTGGTGAAATTATATAATTATATTTTGGATGGAGGGCTAATCCCAACCTCATGATATAGAACCATAATTGTTTTACCAAAACCCAGAAAAGACTTGGAAAAAGTGGAATCATATAGACCTATCTCATTGATAAACCAAGATGCTAAGATTTTCACAGAAATACTGGCAAAAAGATTGAATAATTTCATGGGAAAATATATAAATGAAGATCAAACGGGCTTTATGAAATGAAGACATATGGCGGATTTGACAAGGAGAGTTTTAGATTTGATAGATACTGTTGTACAAACTAAGGAGAAAGTTGTTTTTTTGTCATTGGATATTTTCAAGGCATTTGATTCATTGCAGTGGACAACCATAAGAGAGATAATCAAAAGCTATGGGTTTGGAGACAAATTTAGAAGGACAATTGCACAGTTATATCAACAGGGAACAGCCATTGTTAGGGTAAATGATGAGTTCACAGAAGATATAAAGTTAGAAGCTTGAACAAGGCAGGGTTGCCCGTTATTACCCATTTTGTTTATCATGGCAATGGAAATGTTGGCAAAAACTATAAGAGATGATAAGGCTATTGAAGGAGTTTTAGGAAATAAAATAAGCTTGTACGCAGATGACACCCTGATAACAATGAAACACCCCAGGAAGGCGCTAGAAAGAATACAAGTGCAGTTAAAAGAGTTTGAGGAGATGACAGGTTTGATAATAAATTGGGATAAGTCAGAATATTGATAGCGAAGAACAACTGAAAATAAAGGGTAAATTTGGAGTACAAGTTAAAGATAATTTGAAATATTTGGGTATAATTATTTCAACTAAAATGGAGGATTTTAAGAGATTGAATTATGGAAAGCAGAAAGTGGAAATTAAGGATAATATACAGCAATATAAAAAGTTGAAGTTGTCTTGGTTCGGGAGGATTGTGTTATGTAAAATGATGTTGTTACCTAGACTTAATTTTTTGTTTGATGCCCTGCCAATTCAATGAAGTGATAAGGAAATAAAGGAATTTCAGAATGTGTTAAATATTTTTTGTAATGGTGGAAAACTAGAATTGTTAAAAAACTGTGGTATGTGTCACAGAAAGAAGGTGGATTAGGATTGCCAAATTTGAGGAACTATTATAGAGCCTTTCAAATTAAAAGCATAGTGAAAATCTTAGCGAGGGAAAAGGCAATATGGGAAGAAATTGAGATGAATGACTTAAAACAAATGGAGGAAATGGTATTTTTAGATTGTAAATTAGGGAAGATAGATACAAATAGTAAGATGATGAAGACAATAATAGGAGTATGGAAAAAGGTGAAATTGGAATTGGCTCCAGATACATCTCCTATAATTGAAATTGAGGATTTTTAAAAATTTCCAATACAACTTGATAAAAGGGCGAAAGAGGTTTTATCGAGAAATGAAGTTTCCTTGTTGAGAGACTGGATACGGATTTGTAAAGATGGAGAGAGGAAAGCGGACATTTTTGCACAACTGAGGTAAACTGGTTCCAGATTATGTTGGTGAATAAATGGAATAGCAAATATTTGACGGAAGCCAGTTTGGAAAGAGGTTTGACCGAGTTTGAGGAATTGGTGTTAAAGATAAGAAATGGAGAAAGAAATATCAAGGGTTTAGTAAGTAAAATATATATAATGCTAAACAAAGATATCAATTCACATGACGTTTTTGAAATTTAATTGGGAACAAGAATTGAAAATAAAGATAGCAGATGAGGATTGAAAAAATAAATGGAGGAGAAGGATTATGAGAACGATGTCTGTCAGAGTGAAAGAACACAATTATAAGATGTTGTGGAGATGGTACTTGACCCCAGTGAGGTTACATCAAATAGATTTAATTTAAAATTTTAATTTAATTTTCACGCTTATATACCGCTCACTCAGGCAGACCCGACTCAGGGCGGTTTACACAGCGGACAATAAATACAAAAATACAATAACATACAATGAATACAGCAAAAAATCAGCAACCAAAATACAATTACAAAATCTCTGTCCACAATATATAAACTAGAAAGTATATACTACAGTCTGCACTTACATGTGCACAACAAGGGAGCTCAGGTGCTCGCTGTCCCCTCGCGGCAAATGCTGGACCGGACAGAGGCGGGGCCGGTTGCCGCAGGTGGCTCCCATCCTGGGCCGATGGTGGGGGCCCAGGAGAGCTTCAGCGCGGTGTCCCGTCTGCGGCGCGGCGTCTCTTTATCCCTCCGGTCGAGGCAGGGCCGGAGGGAGGCGGGGCCGGTTGCCACAGATAAAAATAAAGATAAAATGTGTTGGAGATATTAGGATACACTGGGTACATATGAACATATGTGGTGGGATTGTAATGTAGTAAAGGAATTATGGAGAAAAATTGAGAAAGAAATATCTATTATCATGGGTATGGAACCTAAATTGGGGCCAAGTACAGTTTTGTTGACAGATGTGGAAAATATGCCTTTGAATAAAGATAAAAAAGAATTATTGACGATAATGTTAACAATGGGCAGATTGTGTATAGCTAGGAACTGGAAAAATGAACTAATATTGAAACTTGAAGATTGGTATAGGGAGATGTGGGATCTTGTGTTGAATGATAAATTAACATGGGAGATGAATATGAAGAAGGGTATAGTTAAAGAAAACAGATTTTGGAAAATATGGCAATGATTTGTGGAATATTCATTGAAACGTGGTGATGGATATGGACCAGTACCAGATCACATGAGTTTTTGGGAATGAAAAATAAACATGACATCCCGCTTCCTCCAGGGCATTGTAAATAACACTGGGTGTTTATTGTGTTAATTGTCTATTATTTTTTGAATTATGTATTTTTATTTTTTGAAGTAGTAACAGTTTTAAATTGAGAAATATAATTCAAGAGTTCGAATATGCTACAAAAATGTTTGGAATTTCAGAAACTTAAGCTATGAATGTGGCAAATTGATTATATTTTTTTCTTCTTTTTAATTGATAATTATGTTTGTTTAGGTTACTCTTTATTGTATGTTATATTATTATGTTTTGATGTGTTTATATTGTGTTTTGTGAAAATTTAAAATAAAAAATTGGAAAAAAAAGCTTGAGTCAAAAAGAATAAATGTTGCTTTGCATCTTCACCTTCCTATCAGATAGGCCTGTAATATCTGAGAGTGTGTGGAACACAACAATGTTACAATTAATGTTTCATCTCATTGTTTCCTTTTGTAGCAAATTTACAATCGGTTTGCACTTCTTTGGCAACTTGTTTTTTAGGAAAAGATCATCACAGACAGAAACTGTTTCAGTACACAATTTCCTTTGCCACACTTTGGAACAGTCAAGAGACTCCTTTTTGAGGCTCTAGTATTATTAAACAGATCCACCTTCTCTGATGCATGCTCCCCACACACTTGCTGGTGTTGATAGCTGTACATTTTTATTGGCACTGTTACAAAAATAAAAACAAATCACTGTCTCAGAATATGCTTATGTTAGTATACCATAATTACAAGTGCCTTTTCAATAAAAGCACTAAAGCACTTTGTGAATATTCCAAATGATTGCCATTGAAACACTTCTTATATCTGCCTCCCAGTCACATAATTCATTCAAATTTCTACAACATTGAAAATCGGCTTTCCATTTGTTGCTGATTCTTACTTGCAGTACAACTATTTCTAAAGGAGACAAGTGACAGAACAATAGCAACTACTTGACAACCCTTTCTTTGTGCATAAATTGAAGATGATTTAATCTGCATAATATTTAAGGAAACATGATGCTGCCTATGCTTGGAAAATCAGGCACCTATCACAAATTCCTTTCTGTTCCAAAAGCCTTTCTGGTGGTATGTTCACTATCAGCAACTGCTTCAATCTTTGTCCCTTGCCCTGGCTCTCTCTCACGTTCACCTAGGATTCCCCAGTTTCATTACCAAGGCAATTCTCTGAACTAACCAGAACTGGAGGGACTAAAGACTGAACCGTCGATACCTGCCCTTCCCCTGGCAGACGCTTGCACTAGATTCAGAAAGTACCAGGGTAACACTTAATTGAAGTGACTCTGAACAAAAAGAAGAGAGATAATATTTAAATAGGCATCTTCGAGGCTTCTCTGTGGCATCCACTCTATTCTTCCACCCTTTTGGGGGAAAATAAACAGGCTTGGTCATAAAAAGAACTTTGATTTATTTTAAGTTACCAGTACACTTCATTTCTTCAAGTACAGATGCTAATCAGAACTATTCAAACAAAAATAGCAGTAAAGGTAAAGGTTTCCCTTGCTCAAAAGCCAGTTTATCCAACTCTAGGGTTCAGTGCTCATCTCTGTTTCAAAGCCAAAGAGCCAGTGCTGTCTGCTTCTGCAGATATTTCCCTGCTCATGTGGCAGGCAAGACTAGACACTGGAGCACACGGAACACTGTTACTTTCCCACCAAAGTGGTCCCTATTTATCTACTTGCAATTTCTTGCTTTTGAACTGCTAGGTTAACAGGAGCTGGGACATTCTGTCCTGCAGTACTCGGGAATCGAACTGCTGACCTTCCACCTCCCAGTCAGCGCCTTAGCCACTTGAGCCACTGCAACACTCCCAGAATTTCATTCCTCCTCCTGCCTTGTACCTTATATTCTTTCTTCATGCTCCCTCTCCCTCCTGGAACCAAAATCTACCCTCTTTTTTATATTCTATTTCTTATTTCAGAGTAACAAGGTGTCCCCTCTCCTCACAGGCTTTAACCAATGAAATGGGACTTAGCTTCAGGCCCCTTGAAAAGGCGTAAATCAGGGTGTCCCAACCTATGGCCTGGGGACTGGATGCAGTCCATGACATCATTTCATGTGGCCCACCACCACCACCACCACACCTGGAAGTGCCATGTGTGGTAGGCAGGGCAAAATGGCCATCTGGCCCCCAAAGCTGTCTGTGGGATCCTGACCCAGCCCTCGGCTTGAAAAGGTTGAGAAGCCCTGACCTACACCAATCACTGTTTTCATGTAGTGACAAGGCAGATTTAGAGTGGTTGCATTTTCCCTCATTTTTTGGCCACCTAGTGGTTAACCCAATAAAGTTTTGTCATGACCTAACCATGACCTGTTACCACATCCTAACATAAGAAAATGAAGTTCTTAATTCAATTATAAGGTTAATATATCTCCTATAACTTTCTCCAATTAAACTTTGCATTCTTTGCATTCTTTGAGGCTTTGACGCTGACCTCCTACAAACATTCCCTGCTGGCTATTGATAAGCTAACAAAAAAAAAAAAAACAGCCAAAGGCATTTAAGCCATAGTACTCACACAGAGACAGGTTTCTGGCAGAAGAAACTCAATCTTGAAACTAAATTAAGCTCAGGCTATTAATAATACCCTGACATTCACATCTCAAGTAACTATACAGAAATAGTGCAAGCTGCTCTATGAAGTGGTTTAGGAATAATTAACGTGTGCCAATTTTGGAGTCAAATAATTGTTAGTAATGTTAACCCATATCTGACAGTTACCCTTATTATTATTATTATTATTATTATTATTATTATTATTATTATTATTATTATTATTATTATTATTATTATTATTATTATTATTATTATCAAATAAAGAAGATTTTACTCCTTCTTTTTAATTTGTCCCCCACTGCAAATGCCAGGCATACGTTCACACAAGCACTACACTAATACACGCATCCATTCAACACACTTTGCAGACAGATAGCTGTAAAGACCTATCTTAACCTATAAATCCAAGTGTTCACCGTTGGAACTGGCTATAGGCTGCTATGCGTCGCCCTACTGACCCGCACCAACCCTTCCTGTGCACGGCCGAATTCCCTACGCAGGTCAACGAAGGATTTAAAAATCCGGCACGGGGGCCTCAGCCCCACAAACGGCAAGAAAGGGAAAGAACTTCACGTCCCAACAGTCATTGCGCCGCGGCGCGCAAGAGCCAATCAGGCTGAGAGGCTCACGCACGCCGCAGCGTTCGGACACGCACCGCAGCCAATCAAACGAAAAGCATGTTAAAAAAACGCAGCACAAACACAAAGCATGAACCCATAACTACAAGCCCCAGCATCCTGCGTGCCATGAGCGTGCAGAACGCTGAGACAGCCTGCGCGCGAAAACAAAACTTAAAGAAAGCCGGCTCCGCCGCCATTCATCCCCACGGGCGAGCCAGCATGGCCCGTGGGGGAAGAAAATGAAACAAACCCGCCGCCCCTGCTCTTCCGTTCGAAGGGACTGCCACTGTGCCAAAAATAAAAACAATACACCCACCACCCCTCCCCCGCAACTGCCCTTCTTCCCAACAGGAAAACAAGCATGGCCCGTGGAAACGAAAGGCACCCTCCCCGCAACAACGCTCCCTTCCCAAGGGCCATCCAGCATGGCCCATGGGATCAAAAGGCACCCCCCGCCGCAAGTGCCGTTCCTAACCACGGGCAAACAAGCATGGTCAATGGGAAGAAAAGGCACCCCCGCTGCAAGTAGCCTACCTTCCCATGGGCCACCAAGCATGGTCCGTGAGAACAAAAGGCACCCACCCCCCTTTAAAAAAGGACACACCAAAAATCAAATCAAAACCAATCAAAAAAGAAATCTAACCTTTAAAAAATAAACACAAACAAAGACAGGAAAAACATAAAACAAAAAACAACAGTCCCCCCCCCCCCCCCAACAAAATTCATATCCCAGCGTCATTTTCACTTAAATATCGGAGATCACAACTTACCAACACAGGTCCAGCCACGCCGAGAAACAGAATTGAAATGGCAAAACAACAGGAAGAATACAGAGGACAGGACAAACTTTATGCAACAGCACCACCAAGTGGCCACAGGAAAAATGACACTCAATGAATTCGAATTACACTTACACATTTTTTTAAAAAAAACTTATCCAAAGTACACATATCACCAAAAAAAAAATAACAAATTATTTTTAAAAATGCAATTATTGGGGAAAAAAATATATCAACCTTTCCACTTTTAAAAATCCAAATTTATTTATAACAGTTTAAATAAAAAACTACCTATGTATAAAAAAACAATATTTTTTAAAAATAATATAACTCATTTAAACACACATACAACAAAAATCATCCAAAACCATTTCTCATATTTTTTAAAAAACAAAAACCCCAAAAAAGCCTGGCAACGCCGGGCGACCCTTGCTAGTATTTAATAAATTCATAAAGGGTTCACAAAACCATGATTTGAAATGGCTCCACAAAAGCCTATTCAGTTGCATGGGCGGGAGACCGGCCCTTGTTCATTCAATTTCATTGGAGGTAGTCCGAGCTCCACTCTGGAAGTGGAGCCTCGGTCAATGAGCCTATGCAGGTGTGTGTGTGTGTGTGTGTGTGTGTGTGTGTGTGTGTGTGTGTGTGTGTGTGTGTGTGTGTGCAAGATTTTTTTTTAAATGGAAAGCAGAGTACACTGGCCTGATTTAGAAAATGGGATTTTTAAAAAGCTCTTTATACTTCTGAGCTGCCACCTCCCAGCCGAGCAACCCAGGGTTCTAGGTTAGTGTAAATAAGGTAGTGTCAAGCTAAGTAAAAACTCCAGTCATCTTGGGTCTTTTAAAGTATATTGTAATAAAAGTTAGCTACAGAAGAAAGTTCATCAAAAGTTCAGAAAGCATATCAAAATAAAGAAAGCTGTTTATTGTGGAAAACCCAGTAACCCCCCCCCCCCACACACACACACCCCCTCCGTCTTTCTAGAAAAAGCATCTACATGATTGCAGTTCTCCCTTATCGTAAAGCATCAGTCCGAGAGAGTGTGTGTTTCCTGGCCGCCACCTTCTGTGTTTTATCTCCTCCCTCAGAGTCCACCTTCTTGCCATTCCCCTAAAGGAATCCAGCCAATGATTTTACATCATAACCTGTCCATCACACCTTAGGTTTCATTTCTCCCAACCCATGAGGCCAGTATGTTTACACATTCCATTCCTTTTGTATGAAGGCTCTCCCACACATTGAAGTCTCCATCTTGGATGAGGCTAAAGCGCAGGGTCTAAATCATACCCTGTCAACAGGATAGAACACTAAAGGATAGCATAAACTTTACATGGACAAAGCAACTATCCCTTGGTAACACCTTTCTGAAATGGCTAACTGGTAGGAAGTGGGTCCATTTTGACAGGGACATAAAATGAGCCTCATTTAGGCATTCCCTAAGTGTAGTTTCTCCAGCAAAATTCCTTTCAAACCAGAGTAATCTCTGATACAAAATTATTATATTTTGGTGTACATCTGACTCCTAATTCAGTAATAACAGATTAAGATGAATGACTTAGATTTCCTCCAGGCACTCTTTAATACATATCTTAAGTAATCATAATATGTAGAGCATTCAGGGATGGTCTTCTGTGTTTGGAAAGTATTCTGATAAAAAGAGTTCTATTAACAGAAGGAAGTAAGAAGTAGCTTTTGCTAGTTATTTGAAAAAAATTGGGAAATCCACTGGAACAAAACTGAAAATGGCTTAGTATATGTTAGAAAGAAGACATTTGAAAAAAATGTATTTTGTCATTTTCTGTTTTATTTGTAGCCTTTAATGATCACCAAAAAGGACTGGCTACATTCTATTATTTTTCCTACATGTTTGAAAAACAGATTTAATAGCATGAAAAGAAATATTATAGTATCCCTATAAATATTTCTACAAAGCTGCATTTCTGGGTTCTTTGTGTTCATCTGGGATTGAGATTTAAACCTTTATATCAAACAATAATCTTTGAATAGATACATTTAGACAGGAAGCTTTGATCATTATGGCACAACATAATACTGTTTGTGCATTGAATTTTCAGTCACTGAAGAAAGATAAATCCTCCAAATATTTTCTTATTTTCTATTCAGCCTAAGCTTTGTAGTGTAAAAAAAGTTTGTGAGTATGCTACAGTTCTTGTAAACACCATAGTTCAAAAGCATTGCAAATACAACTATACGATTGCAACAAATATGCAGCTAATCAATTGTACACTGTGAGAAAACTGTTGATACATGTTGTCAGAACATGTTCTTTTATAGGTGTATTGATTTTTTTAAATACAGTAAAATGTTTCTAAGAAAGTTTAAGATAAAGAAAAAATAATAGAATGGTTGATTATTCTGTGAGCTGTTGGAAAAATAAAAACACAAATATGGGAGATGTTGCTTGCACAGAATTCAAAGCTGCATTGTTCTTGTTTTCTGGAACTGCAGACTATACTATCTTCCATCAAATATGTTGTAAAATAAATCAATGGATTAGCAATAGCAATAGCAATTACACTTATATACCGCCCCATAGCACTTAGTGGGTGGTTCACAACTTAATTAGCATTTCGCTCTCACCATGCTTGGTACTCATTTTACTGACCTCAGAAGAATGGAAGGCTGAGTCAACCTTGAGCCATGGTCAGGAACAAACTCACAATGCTCTGGCTGCAAGTACAACAGTTTAACCACTGGGCCACCAGGGGCACCAGATTTCTTTTACTTTGCTCATTGATAAACAGAAGATTTTGGTGTTGCTGGTCAAATCCCAAACTGAAATATCTGCAAAACCTAATCCTGGCAAGACTGAGTGGCTGTGGGTCGGGTGCCTTGCAATGTCCCAGGAGCTGAATGAGGCTTTTTTTGGCCACAGACAGACCTGGTGCATAATTTGGGGGTCCTCCTGGACTCACACCCAGTGGTGGGCTGCCACTGCCATCACTGCCACCACCGGACTCCTTCCCTCAGCCCACCCGGCCTGAGGGAAATGTGAGCAGCTGTGCAGCTCAGCAGCCTCAAGAATGTCATCACCACCACCGCTGCTATCACTACTGCAACCAGACTCCTTCCCTTGGCCCGCCCGGACTGATGGAAGTGCAAGCAGCTGTGCAGTTTGGCAGCCTCAAGAACACCACCTCTGCCACCGCCACTGGACTCCTTCCTTCGGCCCGCCTGGTCTGGAGGGAAGTGCGAGCAGCTGTGCTGCTCGGCAACCTCAAGAACGCCACCGCTGCCACTGCCACTGCCACCACCACCACCACCACCACCGGACTCCTTTCCTTGGCCTGCCCAGCTTGGTGGGAAGTGGACATAGCTGTTGGGATTTGAGTACGTCCTTTTTTTTGTGTATTGCTTTTGAAATGCTTTTTTGTACTATTGTAATACGATACTCTGTAATTTCTATTGCATTATGTTAATTGTGATACTATGTGATTCATTGTTAGCCACCCAGAGTCGCTATGTGAGTGGGGTGGCATACAAGTTGAACATAATAACATTAACAATAACAATTATATATATATATATATATATATATATATATATATATATATATATATATATATATATATATATATATATATATATATATATATATATATATATATATATATATATATATATATATATATATATATATATATATATCAGAACAAAAAACATTAAACCAATAAGACTCTTATATACAACAAGTACAAGAGGAAAATACCGCCGCATAGTCTTTTATTACTATGACTCCATAACTCCTGATTTCCTTAAATGGTTGCTGCCAAACCTCTGTAATGCTGTCACATGAATATAAGTAGAATATTGATTATCCATGAGTCTTCTCAGAGGCTTTGCAGCCCGTAACAGGGTTTGATGAAAATTAACTACTCACACAGTGCCATCACAGACTTACAAATTGGTATACTGCTATGTTCTTTCACAGCTATCACTAAGAAAAATATCTTAGGAAAGAGTACTATGTAAAGTAAACAGATGGGAGATAAATTTTACTGCCTTGTCCTGTGCCTGTGTGATTAGCTGTGTTCCTTCATTGCAAGAACAAAGTTCACAATAAACTGTTCCACACAGCCTTGAACAGTAAAGTTGATAGGAACACGGAGATATCAGGCATAGATTTGTGATCCATTAAGATCTATTCAGAGCTCTGCCCCACTGATTCCAATGGCCTTGTGTCTAAAGCTTTGCTTATTTTTCCATTAGTTCCCACACATTCTGAGCCTCCCTACATCGTTTTCTTATTTCATGTTGTGTTCAAATAATGTAATCCTTTCTTTCACTCCTAATTTTCTTTCTAAAGAACCCATGCCCTACCTCCAGTAATGGAGAAACTGAAAATGCCAGGTACTTGAAGGAAGAGAAAGAGGTAGAGCAATAGCTACATATGAAAGCAGCCCCACCCTACAATGCTCTTCTACTTGTAAAGAAAA
Source organism: Bradypodion ventrale (assembly GCA_035047345.1). Classification (NCBI taxonomy): domain Eukaryota; kingdom Metazoa; phylum Chordata; class Lepidosauria; order Squamata; family Chamaeleonidae; genus Bradypodion; species Bradypodion ventrale. The sequence goes on from JAWDJE010000003.1 coordinate 141,042,727, forward strand.
AAATATAAATGATGTTTAATTCTGAGTAGATTACCTAAGGTTCCAGTTGTTATACTGAGCACAGAAAGTTCTATCACAATTCAAACAGCTTAGGTTTTCCTCCTAAAACAGGTGTCACTTTTCCCATTTTCATTACTCCAGGCACATTACATATAAACACCCTCTTAATGTTTAATAGCATAGATTTAAAGAAAATTATGAACAATAGCTTTCTCCAAAGAGCTCAGCTTTTTTTCCTCCATTTTCCACAACAGAGTCCTCTTCGCTTTCACTTCCTTTTTAAGGAAATGGAGATCTTTTCTCATGAAACTGACAGGCTGTCTCCATGCAGCAAGAATTAGACTTCCCTGTCATAACATCAGCATTATTAAAATGTCCTTTCACTGAAGTCTGCAGTGGCTGTTCTGTTCCATAGACATTTTCCCCCTGGAGAGCCTAGAGCTGGTTCTTACTCACAACTATCAGAATTTCTCATCCTGTAACTGCTGAGTGTTCAGTAAATCTCAGTCAAATACATGAACAGGAAACACATGAACAGTAATCACTAAAGCAAAATGTGTTTATGTTTGAAAGAAGTTTCTGTGATGAGCAATTGCCGCCCTGAGTCGGGTTCTGCCTGAGTGGGCGGCATATATAAATATGACTATTAAATTAAAATTAAATTAAATATATGTAAAACAGGGGTGCCCAAACCTTTCAGGCCACAGGCCAGTCACGTGGTTCAGGGAGCCAGTCACTATCAATTCTCCTATGCTGAGGTAACTAGATCCAGCCCCTGACACCAATTCATCCAGCCCACAAAGCCCTTGTCACTCCTGTAAGTGGAAGTAAAACACACCCGTACTGATGTAAAATGTTGATGCTACAACTGATGCATGGGTTATGATCATGCTTGGATGCACAGTCCATAACAACTATATTCTGTGACTAACAAAAAGTATTTTTATATTAAAAATGGCAGTTTATCATGGGCTTTCCATGTTTACTCAGAAAACACATCTGTGAAACTGATGTGTTTGAGCACTGTGCCATTAACAAGTAATTTATGCAATATGGACATAAACTGATATCCTGTGTACAGTTAGTTTTAGTTGTGCAACTATCAGTGGAATTCTTGTAGGCCCATGCTCCTGATGTGTCTGTTCACTGGAATTGACACAAGGGGAAGAATTCTGTTCACTTACAAAATCTGTAAGAGTAAATATTCTCCCCTCTATGACAGCCACTTCTCCACTAAGGCGAACCTGACTCAGGGTGGCCTACAACAGATTTAAAACTTATAAAACAGATAAAACCCCTTAAATCACACACACCCCCACTTATCCCCCACCCTATTCATTAAAAGAGATAAAAAGAGATACAGAGGAAGGGACTCTGGGCTAATACTTTAACTTAGAGTGAGCCAACAGGTGGGGGCCGTATTTCCATTAGGGCCCCACACCTGCCCTGCCAGCCAGGTTTTTAAACCTTTTCTAAAGGATAGCAGATCAGTCTGTAATCTCAACTCTGTTGGCAGGAGGTTCCAGAGGGCTGGTGTGGACACGGAGAAGGCCCCCCTTCGTGTGCTAGAGAGGTGAGCCCCTCTAGCTGATGGTACGACTAGAAATCTGAGTTGCTTACCCCTCTTGGTTTCCATGTTTCTGTTTTGTTTGTTTCATTTTGTTTCAAAATTTAGACTTATTCAGAAGATAGCTGTGAACCATGGGCATCATCATGGATTTGAATGGATGTTTTCATTACTCTACTTACCGTGTAATTAATATTTGTGCAAGTCACATTTGCTATAGCATGGAATGCTTGCCATTGTATAAGATGTTGACCAATGAAAAACACATAAATAAATAAAACATCCTGTGTAACACCAGATATTGAAATCTTGTTCTTAGGATGGGAGTCCTTTTAACATTCTCAACTCACAAAACTGCAACCATGGCCTAAAAAAGGCTAATTAGGTACAGATGAGAGTTTCATTTGTAATGGTATTTAGAAAACATAATCATAAAGAAAATACCTAAGTAAAAGTAACCCACCACTTCACCCCATACACAAGTGTGATTATTTAACAGTTATTTATTCCTTGAGTTTTTCATATTGATTTACAATTTTATATATCTTCTTCTTTGGCTGCTAATGAACATTGCTACTGATGCCTGGACATTTTTCTCTTTTTAATCTGCTTTAATTGAAACAAAATAACATAAATACTGATTAATATCTCTATCTAAATGAGATTTCCCATTATGGGGTTGGCGTGTTGAAGTCTGATCTGTTTCTTACATCAATTTCACCATTTTCACCATTTTCAGCAGCAAGAAGGTTTGAAGTGATTATTCTTTAGAGATAAGAGTAATTATATTTGAGTATATATATATGCCAAGAAACCTAGCATTTTCAGTTATTCACTAATGAGAATGTGATTTTAAATTAGAGCTGTAAATCTTGACTTTACTCATCTTTGCATAATAAATAAAAGCAGAAAAAATATTACACAATATTGAGATCTATCCATCTAGCCCAACAAATTTAAGAGTGTTACACATCCACAAAATGATCCATCTCTTCAGTTCCATCTCTTCTGGCCAGGTAAATTCTCTCTTCCATGAAAAGAGAAGTTACATTCTTTGTCTACAGTTCAGAAAAGAAGAACACAATGGTGCATTTGAGAAATTTGCTGAGAATATTGAAGCTTAATTTTTTTTGTTTTTCTTCTCATACAATTTTAATTTTAATTCTGGAAACAACAGTGTTTCTTGTTGCCTGTGTCTCCCTTCTGAGTATTATTGAAATCCACAGTGGTTTTCAAATAAAGCAAGACATTGTTTTATTCTTGTTGTTTTTAATCCTAGCTCATGAGAGTTTACTTCATCCTTCATGCAATCTTGGATCATACAAGCGCCTTTCATATGTGTGCAAAAGATCTTCATAAGATTTATACCTGCTTCTCCTCAGCTTCTACACCACAGCATATAGACATTTGTATGGGGGGGGGGGTAGGGATTACACTCATTAGTTCACCTACACTTTGACTTTGCCCAGGAGATCTTCACACTCTATCTATCACACTGGTGATACAGTGAATGGATGACTAGAAATACTATAGTGAATCTTTATTTTAGATTACTTTTCATTATTTTATTTGACTTTCTTTTATTTTTACATAATTAACATAGGGAAGGTAACATAATAATGAAGAAATAATGGGCATACAATGTGATGACATTGTTTGAGAAAAAACTAACTCCTTGTCTTTGGTGCAAATTGTAGTGAGGATTGTGATGTAGCACTATTGGCCAGGCAACCAGAGGACAATTTTGATCTTGCCGCACTGATTCTTCTTCTGAAGTTACATTACTTGAACTATTTTGTTTGTGTTTTTTTTAAAAAAACTCAAGTAAATAGGTTTAATGTCAGCATAACTCCAGCTGATCTGAATTAATAGGTTTTTTGGATGTGACTGTTAATTATTTTTCCTTGCTTGAGGGGGAAAAGCCATATTTACAATTTAATTAAATGCTTGGAAATGAGTGAGATAATTGTTGTGTTAACAGGCTCTAATAAGGATAAAGTATTGCCAGTAGTTCAAAAATATGAATAAAAAATATCTGATGAATTATAAATAGAAAGTATATGTTGTGGATTCAAGTATGGACAGTACAGTTTAGAAAAGGCCTGTGAAATAATACTTTTTGAGTTTGTAATATGTTAACTCAAGGTTTACCTCATCATATTCACCATTTCTTTTCACTTTCCATAGGTTCTTTTCCCCCAATTTACTCTGAAACAGAAAATTCAACACCTCCCTCTCTTCCATGTTTATGCTTCTAATTTCCCTGTTATATCTTTCTTACCTGTACGTATTCTACAGTCTCCCTAATTTCCATCTGCCCAATTATTTATCTTGTTGTTACTTCTCTGGCAATTCTGAAAAAACTACAAAAGCATGTATAGCATCTAAGAGCAGACAAAAAGTTTGTGCAGGAGTCTAGCAAAGGCAATGTAGAGTTAAAGAGATTTTAAAAAGTTAATCAGACTGCTGGAAGAGGTACTATAAGGAGGAAAAAATAGTGGTGGTGATCAAGCAAGCCAATTCACAGATCAGTCTGGGCCCAAATCCATAGGCCAGTTTTGACCACTACAGATTTTTACATCTTGGGACAAGGAAGGAGTAGCTTTCTCCATAGGGACTTGCCTACTATTTAATATTATCTTCTGATGCCCTACTCTGGCAGAACCTTAACTATGGACTGCCCTCTTAGCAAAGCTTCAATAGTACCTGCTTTAGTATCATTTCGACAATTGAAAAAGGTCTTGCTTTCTCTCTGAGCCTTTAATCTATCATTTCTTAACATTCATTTACCTGAGCCAATGCCATATATAAAAGTTAATGTTCCTTAATCAAGATCAGTGGATCTTAGCAATGTTATATTTCCCACTGATACAGGGCATGAGAAAAGATTGCCAAGTGAGGAAGAAAATATTCAGTAGACAGTGATGAACTCATCTTCCTGCTCAATACTCTTTTTATCATTTGAACTGTGTCTCATGGTGAAAATCAGAAAATCGAACCACTCTGTAAGGAAGAGAAGCATAATCATCCACTTTAGTGCATCTGTGATATTACCTGAGGCTTACGATAGTGGCACAATGGATAAAGAGCTGAACAGTCTTCTTCATCAACAACTTCTTCTTCATCTTCTTCTTCTTCTGCTGCTGCTGAAACATAGAGTCATTGCCCTGCTGTATTTTTTTCCAGAAGAAACAAGTCTTTCTGTATTTTTAGGCAACATGAGAAGCTCTCAAAAATTTAGCTGAAAATTTTAGGGCCTCAAAATGTAAAGTTGTCTCTCTTTTCCCAATTTCTGTCTAGATATTGGAAAAAGCTTAGCCTGACATATTTGCATACTGCTCACGTCTCTTTCATAGACCTGCCTGAAAATAATGTATAGAAAGGTGTTGGGGTGAGCCAGATATGGCCCGCTGGGTCACGGAAATGGCCCATGCAGGTCGGAGTGGTTGGACTCAAGGAAGGTACACGAGGCAAGGCTGCAGCAAAGTCCAGCCCCGAACTGGGTCGGGAGACTGATATTTATTGACCTCTTGCACCACTAGGGTGTGTGGGAATCCTTTACAGAAGGCTTATGCCGACATGGCACTTTATTGATAAGTTACATTCTCAGGGTTACAGAAGTTACTCAAGACAATGCGGAGAGGGCTTTGACATCATAGGGAAGTTCTGTTTCTACTGATAAGCTAGGGGTTCGCGAGACTATTGTTCTCGCTTCTATCTCGGGATTCTCCTGGTTCTTCCTTGGGGTCAGCTTATTTACTACCATCTGACCTTACCCACGACCTGCGGGCATGAGTCATGCTATTGTGTGGGCTTATCAGAGTTCGCCACCTTGTGGGAGCAGCCTGCATCTGACCAGGTTGATTCAGCCATGGTGAATTAATAACACTATCAATTAATCGCCCAGCCCCGATCTCTGTTCCTTACGGGTCCGGGTGATTCTCAAGGAGGTTTTCTCAGCCAAGCAGACCCAGAGGGAAGAGTTTATGCCAATTGCGTAAGCGAGCGATCCACAGAAAGGAATGGATTCATATGAATGAACTTAAAGAGGAAATAAAGCTCATGCCAAAAAAGTAAGTGTGACATATAACTGTTCACATGGGGATAGAAGTTCTCTTCCCAGTGTGACTGTGGAGAGGAAGACCAAACCATGGACCACATTATATTTAGGTGTCCCTTATGTGCATTTAGATGATTTACATAGTGCCACAGATGAAGCTCTTCAATGGCTTTCAAACCTAGACATGGAACTCTAGTTAGGAACATGAGATGGTTGATTTATGCTCACTCTATACTGTATACCAGCATTAATGTAGACAACTGAAGTTCATAATACAATAAATAACTGTTTAATATTTACAGTACCATGGAGTCCTTGCTTTTTCTACTACAGAGTTGACAAGATCATACTCAGCTTGAAAAAGTTACTTGCAATGTCCAAGTAGGCAGGGGAATTATGATTATTCATATATATGTTATAATCAGTTAAATGGTACTTTTGCCCAGCAAATGTGCATAGAAACTGATATATTTGTATTTATTAGGAATCAGAGTGTGGAAAAAATGCTTTCTTAGATGGTAACATTCAGACTTCACCATCCAACATGGCGAGTATTTATCTATGGGTCATGGTACTGGACAGTCATCTGCATCATGTTCTCTGTTCTGTTTTCTTTATGCATTCTTTCTTTGTTGCCACTTGCTGTATTCCTTTTCCTTGGCAGTGAGAGGCCTGCTATTTTTCCACAAACTGCAAAAATACTTGAGAAGCAGGGGAGGTTCTTGGCTGTCACTAAAAGTGACTGGCAATCTCTTTTGTAAGGTCACCAATATTTAAATTGCTTTATTAATAAATTGAAATAATGAGTAATAATGGATCATTTGCTTTTGCATTATTTTTTCTCTCTACCCCTAATATAGGTAAAGGTAAAGTTCTACCATTCATATACAAGTATTAGTATTTAAGGACTGATTCTAAAGGAATGATATATTTAAAATATTTCCTTAACTAAGTATCAAAATATTTTACACCCTTTAGAAAGCTCTTCAAAACTTGCTCATTCGAAATGGTTCAGGAAGTCTGGGTATTGAAAGGCGATTGGAATCACCCATTGTAAAGCCTCTGCCACTACCAAGTAGTTAATGTCTCATTTGTTTCATTTGCTGTAAAGCCTTATAGGATGACTAATGCAACTGATCTCAAGATGTAATTTAAACAATGGCACTGTAGGGTGAATCTAGTTTTGTGCTTCACTTTAATTATTAAGTTCACAGTATTTTAATTTTAATTATATATTGAATAGGTGTAGTGAATGAGGTGTAGTGAATGAAATAAACTTACAAAGCCACTGAGAAACAATGTTGTTGTTCTTAGAATAAAAGATAAGATATACAGTATATTATAAAACACATTAATACATATTTTTTTTAAATGGATACTGAGAGTAGATGACCTGTTTTGATCACATGCCACTACTACTAAAACCTTTAATAAAGGGTCGGACTTGATAGTGCGACTGAACAACAACAACAACAATCCATGAAAATACACATCCTGATGTAACTCTCAGCAAGCACTAGTGCACCTTTCTTTTTCAACAGGAAACTTGGCCATGCTGGCAAGAAATCAAGATTTCCAGCTGGGGCTTTTTCTAAGTGAGTTGCATTTTGGTGTCTTGTAAGCATAGGTCTGCCAGGTGGAACTTCCAGAATTGAAAATTCCAGGAGTTCAAAACTAAAATGACATCCAAATCATACATCTTTATTTTCTTTGGCCATTCTTTATTTTCTTTGGTCATTCTCACTCTTCTACGTTCTTCTCAAGAGCCTCTTCAGTTCCCCTTGTTCTTCCTACAGCATTTCCAATGCCCCAATCATTTCTTATTCCTCGTTTCCTGCTAAATTCTTTTCAAACTGGCTGAAATGTAGTAGTAAATAATAACTAGAGATGACCCATTTAATCAGTCAGAATTTGGTGGGTCAGTTTCTTTGTAAATTGATGGGCCTATCCTGGTCATGATTTACTACTGAATTATGACCACTATATGTTGGAGACCATTTTCCTAGAGTATCCCATTCAGATTTGGCTGTAAATAATTTCAGTTAATGGCATTCTTCAAAGTGAGGATCTACTGAAATTAATGGCACCCCTCAGAGGGTGTGCAATTACCTTGGAAACACCTGAAAAGGAAATGCTTTGGCATCTCCAATTTTTGTTATTTAGGTTTCTCTGGCTGAGAAAGAATAAAAGACCACGAGACAAGAAATGGTGGCAAAAATTAAAATAGATTTATTGCAAAGTAGCGCCTAAAATCAATGCAAAAAAAAAAAAATCCCCACAACTGACTGTCTTCCTAATGGCAAAAAGATTAGCCCCACTCACAAGATATCAAAAGGGAGAATTTCCTGCTAAGCTTTCAAAGTGAGGCACAAAGAACATCACAATGCAGGAAATTGTCCTACCAACGTTTCTACAATTACAGTTAAAATGTCACATACATCACAAAAAGAACAAGTTTGGGTGGTTATAAAATATTACATGAAGATTCAAGGGGTCACACATTATTACATAAGGAAGGGCCAATGGTTACACAAGTAGGGGTACAAAGAAACTCAAGCAGGTATAATTTCCAGTCCATATGGTGAATATCAAGATGTGTGAAATGCCCACAGGACTTTGGAACTGACAGCCAACCTAGACAATACTTAAAGGTTGAACTAGCAACTATGTATATTATTAAACAAGCAAAAAAACAAAAAAAACCATCCTTATAGATACAAGTTACAGGGAGTGCAGTAGCTCAAGTGACTAAGACACTGACTGAAAGGTGGCAGGTCAGCAGTTTGATACCCGAATACTGCAGGACAGAATGAGCTCCCGTCTTTGTCCCAGCTCCTGCTAACCTAGCAGTTCAAAAGCAAGAAATTTGCAAGTAGATCAGTAGGGACCACTTTGGTGGGAAGGTAAACAGCGTTCTGTGCACTCCAGTGTTTTGTCAGGCCTGCCACATGACAATGGAAATGTCTGCAGAAGCAGATAGCACTTGTTCTTTGGCTTTGAAACATAGATGGGCACAGAACCCTAGAGTGGGATACAACTGGCTTTTGAGCAAGTGTGACCTCTACTTTTACCTATAGATACAAGTTAAAGAAATATATACTCAGTTACGAAGTCCAAGTGTTTTCCACTCTTGATTTTATGTGACCCTGTAAGAAGGTTGACATCTGAAGTTAAGGAATGAAATATACTTATTCTTATCCTGGGGTTCTGAAAATATTTAGTGCCATTTTAAAAGATGTCTTTTGATAATCCAGCTCTTACACCCATACATTACCACTGGGAATACCATTGCTTTGACTACGCGAATTTTTGTTTTCAAGGTGATGTCTCTGCTTTTCACTATATTCCGCAGGTTTCTCATAGCTTGTCTCCCCATAATCAGTCGTCTTTTTATTTCATGGCTACAGTTGCCATCTGCAGTGATCTTAGATCCTAGAAAAGTAAAATCTGTCACTGCTTCTACTTCTTCCCCATCTATTTTCCAGGGACTGATCGGACCTGTTGCCATTATCTTGGTTTTCTTGATATTAAGTCTCAAACTAGCTTTTGCACTCTCCTCCTTCAATCCAATCAAGAGGTTCTTTAGGTTTTCCTCACTTTCTTCCTTCAGGGTGGTAAAATAGATGCAGAAGAATAGATGTCTTTGAGATGTGGTGTTGGAGGAGAGTCCTGAGAGTCCCTTGGACAGCAAAGAGAACAAATAGGTCAATACTGGAAGAAATCAACCCTGACTGCTCATTGGAGGGACAAATAGTGAAGATGAAGAATTACTTTGAACATCAAATGAGAAGGGAGGACTCACTTGAGAAGGCCTTGATGAAGGGAAAGGTGGAGGACAAGAGAAGAAGGGGGCGTGCAAAGATGAGATGGATAGATGGTATTGGGCACAGAGCTTGGCGGGCTGAGGAGAATGGTGGAGGACAGAGGTGCCTGGAGGAAAATGGTCCATGGGGTCGCAAAGGGTCGGAATCGACTGTGCGACTGAACAACAACAACTTTTGATAATAAGTTAAATGTTCCCCTTTAGAAATAAGGCTTTGTAAAAGGGGGACAAAATTTATTTCATTAAAATAAAAATACAGTTCCTTTTAGTTAAGTTTCTCCTAAGTGTATATCACAGATAGAACTCTGAAGAATTGTGAAATAAGTTTTTTTAACAGCGTTTTTCAGAAAGGTGTTTGTGAATTTCATGCAACAGAATGCTGAGTGTATTTATATAGGTATGTGGTAGTATACTAGTTTTTGAGACTGTGTTATGCTGATGTTTTCAAATATGTTTCTCCCACAACCAGGTTATTTGTAGGAAAGAAATGAGAAAAGATATTTCTAGTAAAAAATGAATACAAGAGAGAAAAACTGGATGGGACTGAAGGGGGAGTTATGTCTTCCTCAGTGTTATGTCTCTCAGCTTGCTTTTAATTTGGTGTAAATCCTAACACCAGTGCTACATGCATGCCTGCTGTTAAGTAATTCCCATGCAGAAAAGAGTGCAACAAGGAAAAATGTATGGTGCGAAGACCAAATCGTTTCCTCTGGAGGTGTGGTTTTACATTAAAAACCAAAGACACCATTTGATTCTTATACATACAAATTTAGCAGAAAGGTGATACCTTTATTGGATCATTTAAAAATAAAATAAAATATTATCTGAGCTTTTGTGATTCAGGATCACTTCATCAGGCATTAACTAATTATCAGTGAGAGTCCAAGAAGTTCATGGCAAGATGTTTTGCCAGGTTTAGGTTCTTATAAGTGAGTTGGAAAACTCACTCATATAGTAAGCCACGTAACTGTATCTGTATATTGGCCCACTGCTGATTGCCTTATTTTGAAACTCGGTAGGCATGGTACTGCACTCTCAGATGAAGGGTTTTATAAAGCTGGTTTATAGAAGCTCTTGACTTATTTTAATTTTCTGGTAATTGAAGTCCAAGAACAGCTGGAGCACCAAGGTTGGCCACCTCTGCCCTAGGCCATCTTCAATTCAGTCCACATGTCTCCTGGGGTTCTAAAATATCTTCCTATGCAAACAGTAGTTGGAAAATAGAAAAATATTTTAGAACCCCAGGAGACGTGGACTGATTGGAAGAAGGCCATGTCCCCATTGAGCTAGGGCCTTAGTGGCCAACCTTGGCACTCCACGTGTTCTTGGACTTCAATTACCAGAAACCTTGATCAGCAGGAGTAATGACTTGGGTTTTTGATAATTGAATTCCAAGAACACCAGGAGTCCCACGTTCCGCCATCACTAGCCTAGGAGGATCACATATGAGATCAGCACTAGCCCATTTTGGTTCTGCAGGAACATGTGAACACTCTCTATAAACTCTATGGGCCCATAGATGTGGCTTTTGAAGCAGATTTAGCACAGGCTGTCATTTTGCTTGCCTAGAGAAGTTCTGAGGAGAGATCAGGAACATGACAGTCAGGGTCCCCACAGACCATGAGTGGAAAGAGTTTTATTTCTTAGTGTCTTTTTCTTGAGAATGTGTGTGTGAGATGAGCGGATAGAAAAAGTTTAGTAAAATGTTCTTTTGCTCCCTTTTTACACAGGAGTATGACCTCCATGGTGATCTTGCTGAAAATCTGCACATTGGGGATTCAAAGACTATAAACATTTCCAGCATTTCTTGCATTTCCAGCAGTCCTGAGAACTAAGTGGTTTTTCTGCTTTATTTTTTTATCAATAAACTGATTTGTCTTTCCCTTGTGTATTCATTTCTGTTTTAGTTGGCAAAATGGCAGAGTATGAAAAAAATCTTAAAGAATATATATTCTTTAGAATATATATCCCAGAGGCGGTTGGGAGCTTTGGGGGCATAAACCCTCTTTTTCAAGAGGGCAAAAACAGAGCTAAGGTCTGTGGAGAGGAAAGGCCATCAAATGGTTTTCTTACAAAGATGCTTACATACTACATTGACTAGCCATGATCCATTTGAAAAGAAACAATACTATTGTTTCTGGAATAGATGCTCAATGGCAGAATGATTTATTCGATATGCAGCACATTCCCAAGTACCACAAGGGCTACAGGTATGCTTTAATGGTGATAGATATTCTGTCTAAATATTTCTGGGTTTTACCTCTTAAAAAAAAGACAGAAGTGTCCCAATGCTCAATGTGATTTTCAGGCAAAATGGTAGGAAGTCAGGAATATTATGATGAGACCGTGTTCATGAATTTCTAAACCATGCAGTAAGCAACTTGTTGAAACAACGGTGTTCATCACTTTGTCACCAATAATGAAGCCCAAGCAGGGGTAGTGGAAAGATTTCATCGAACTTTGAAAAGAAAAATGTGGAGGTATTTCACATCTGCTTCTTCTTCCATGATTAGGACAGACATGAAACTGTCAAAATGAAGCCACCTTTGGGTGAGTTCATTCTGCAGTTCCTTTCACCTGACCTAGTGTAAGAAAGAATAGCTGGTACAAGGTGGCCATTGCCCAGGGTACGTCCAATAGTGGTTCAAAAATATCACAATCTTCAAGAAGGCACTTTCTGTGTACCCTTCTTCCCATGTTTGCTTTATATTCCAAACAAACTTTTAGTGTGCTTTCAGTGCTACAAAGCAATGCACCCTCCACAGCTTGTGCAACTACAAGGAGATTGGCAACTTGAATCACAGCCATTTGAAATGAAAGATTCTGATGCTGCTGGAAATACTGATTGAGATGCTGACATTAATGTTACTGGCTGCTACCAGCTGATTGCAGGAGATGAAGCAAGAAAATAAGGAATCCTCTGGACAAAGAATCCCATGGCACTGTGTCTAATAGCTGTAATTAACTTGATTTGGAGATAAATGACTAAATGTGCATGTGGGATTTTTGCATGGGTTGTAACATGGTTGGTCAAACTGTTATGCTTTGTTAAAGTGGTGCCTTTGCTTTTCATTTCTTTGGAACCCAAAAAAAGGTTGGCATTACCATTTCTGACAAGAACAGGAGAGGATAATAATGATGGGTGTGTGGAAATATAAGATTGAAAAAGAAACTTACAGGAATTCGTTAACTGAATTCATGGAGAATAAAATTGTCAACCACTGTTATTCATGTTGACTGTATATCGTTGTTCTGTGCAGGACAATGACAATAAAGATTTATCTATCTATTATGTCCATTATCATAGGCTACATGCCTCTCTGTACCATTTGTTGAAGAGCATGAATAGGCAGGTTTCCTTGCATTTATTTTTTTGCACATGGCCTTCAAAGAAGCATTTGGTTCCACAGACGCTGGACTAGACTGACCATTCATCTCTTCCAGAATGAGTCTACAGTGATTTATTTTTCCACAGTGTGCTTAAATTCCTTTCATTAAATTTATTTCAGGGGCACAGTATATGGAAACAGCTCTTCAAGTTGCATCACAACAGTTTATATTATTTTCCCTCCTACATGCATTCTGGATTTTTTTTAAAAAATAGCTGGTAGTCCATTAAGAAAAACCTTATATTTTTAAAATACATTTTATATTGACTGGACATATTGTTGATTATTCTCTGTCCTGGTATTTATAAAATACAATACCAGTAAAATTAGCAGCATTCAACATGGCTCACTCTGATTTCAATCACAGGAATGAGGCATTCCCAGCATCAGGTAAGGCTGCCACTCATTCAATCACAACCTCATTATTACTGCAAACTCAACAAAGAAGAGAAGCTAATAAAAAGTGGCTTGTTTATACACAGAGACAGATGATTACATTTGACAAATTTATTCTATTTACATACATGTTTTAGAAGAAATGTGTTAATTGCATTTCTGAGCCTTAGATCATTTGTCTCAAAGATATCTGGGGAGTAGGGGAGCAAAATATTAGTCTACAGTTCTGGCATACATAAATCAATGGCTATGGTTATTACCTAAGAACTATATCCCTATATGGGTGGCCAATTGGATGCATTGCTATATCCTGTGTGCATAGAGATCTCAATAAGAAGCCATACACAGCTTGGGTCCAGGCTAGTCAGATGCAATATTCTCCCCCATGCAAACCATGCCTAAACTCTGCAATTGTATCATAGTCCATAATGTTGCCTTCTTGATGTCTCTCTTATCACATGTTGTGGAACTCTCTGCTGAAACTGCTCCTTTCAATGTTCGGGAAATGAAGGACCATCTTAGTGCTTGCTATGACCTAAAAATCCCTAGACTGTGTGGGTGTACATTATCTAAAGGATTATTATCTCCCTCTGTGAGTTTGCCCAGTTTTAATTCATTTTAGAAAGTCCATTCTCTAAGTCTTATTGGTAATATCCACTTTGCACTTCCTGGGATGAGCACTAGGACAAGGAGAATCAATGGAGACTCACGACTTTGATAACACTGGGACCCATGAATATCACATAGGTTTTTAGTCTGAACTGAACAGTAAGTATTCAAAAGTGATGAACCCTATTCCAAGCTTCAACAACACCTTGGACAGCTCCATTAAACCTCTGATTCTGTAAATTTACCACCACAACCAACACTGTATTATAGGTCAAAAGTTCATGCAGATTTATGTGCATTGTTAAAAGTGTTTGGGAGGAATGTGCAAAATCAGGATTAATTAATGGAAGAGTCTTGTATCAGAAAAATGTGCACAAAAACGTACACATTTCTGATCAGAAATTGAGAATTAAGTTGTGATGAGGATCATGGTGGGATTCTGAGAAATTATATTGAGAGGAGACACCTAAAGGTTTTCATATTCCTGTTCAGAAAATGTTTTTCATTTTAGTCTCTGCGGGAATAGCATTGTATAATGTGCATGCATGAATAGGATTGTATTTCAGAAGTCCTTATTTAAATTACACTATATTCCTTCCATTCCTCTCCCCACAGTAGGTCTCAAGATTAAAATAGGCAAGATGAGTTAATACAAATAAGTTTTTTTTTAATAAAAGTGATGGTATATCAGTCCTGTTTCTGATTAGATAGCTTATCTGTGCAGACAAAAGTGGATGAGACTGGTCTTATATGAACAATTAAAGAGAGAGAACAGTTGGAACATCTTATGATATCTTGGCAACTCCTCATCTTTATAAAGGTTTCCTTTATGGCTAATAAACTCTCTTGCAAGAACATATTATTTCTGTTGACCTCAGTCAAAGAAAAGAAGTGACTCTGAAACTGTCTTTAAATGAATAAGAATTAGAAGGCTTCTTTGCTGAAGATTCCCAATAAAAGAGATATCAAAGGGTATTATTTCACATTGAGAAATATACTGGTAAAACAGTAGAAAATTGGATCACTGTTCATACGACATGTAAATCTTAAGAACAGAATAGAAAAAGGCATAGGGATAGGAAAGGTGTGCATGCTTTCAAAGCTTTCAGCTAACTTGGTTGACCACCCATTTGCAATTTTCTCCACAGGTGTGTAACGAGGTCCTAATAATGTCCCACTTTGCATATTCTGAGGACTCCAGAATGTGTGTGCCTCAGAATGTGATGAGCAGTGTTACTAGAGCATACACCCCTTATGATCTAACACAGTGGTGGGCTCCCAAAACTTTTACTACCACACTGTGGGCATGGTATTTTGGGTGTGGCATTGCACCCAAATTAGGACTACTTTATTTCAATACTTGGATGGGTGGGGCAAGCCAGAATTTCTGCTACTGGTTCTGGCGAACTGGTGAGAACCTGCTGATACCCACCACTGAGGATAAGCTAGATTTTAAGCTGCCATTTTCTCTGCTTAAACCAGGGGTGCTCAAACTATGTTCTGTGGGCCAGATCTGGCCCCTGATGCCAAATCATCTGGCCCCATGCTGCCCTCATTGCCCCTGGAAGTAGAAGTAAAACACGCCTCACAATCTGATGTTTGTGAACTACAAGTAAATCTTGGCCAGCACACCCAGGGGTGAAGGTTCCTTGGAGCTGTAATCCAAGGACTTCTGGGCCTCCAGGGATGGGAACCACTGGTTCATTGCAACACTTTCATTTCCATTGTGCTGCCTAATTTTCATGTGTCATCTGAATATAATCATGAATCCTTTTCCTGTTAAAGCTTAACAGCTATATAAAACTGGTGTGATGGTCCATATAAATAAAATTCCATTTCTTTTACAATGCTCATTATTACAGTTTTATAATATCATCAGATGATTAAGAAGAAACATTAAGAAGCAGACAGTTGAATCTGTAACACTGAAGATGAACAATCAGGGTATGAGGGATTGGGTATCAGAACAAAGTGTGTCTGTGTGAATGTTGGTACATGGAGCCTAGTTATACTAAAATAAAATAAATGCAAACTGGTTAAGATTCTAATTTAAAGAGGTAGAGACAGGCAGACATACACACAGTTATTAATCCAAATAGCTCTTGGAAGTTACAAATGAACTACTGTATTTGGCTAAAATACACTGCACACATCACCATTGACAGCCAAATAAATAAATAAATAATCTTTTCTGAGAAAAAATCTCAGAAAAAAAGTTAGCGTTATGCCTAAATCATACATCTGATATGTCATCCAGGTGGTTTCACTCACCCCACTTTATCTAGGAGACATACCAACACCATTGGTTCATATAATCTTTTAAATGTAAGTGGAATGACTGTGGAGTACCAAGCCATCTTTAAAAATAAGCTACATATTCAATAAAGTTTGGAAAAAAGTTAGGAGCTTGGAAAACTTTTTCTTAATTTTTTTACTGGTAACACTAAACTCCTTAACTCTGATCAGAAATGCTCCTTTTTAAGCACCCTCATTTTGACGTCTGTCTCATGATATATTTTAAGTACCCAAATTTTAACCTCTGTTCCTTTTGCTGTTATATACTGGCCTTGGGACATTAAAAATATTTATTTTTTTAACGAAAGGAGATGAAAGAAAAGAATAAATAGATATTTTTAAAGTCCTGAAGGTGCTGGGGGTGACATAGTTTGTATTCTAATTTATTATGATAGTATAACAACAACAGCAACAGCAACAACAGCAGCAGTAGCAGTAGCAGCAGCAGCAGCAGCAGCAGCAGCAGCAGCAACAACAACAACAACAACAATAACCCTCTAGACATCCAAGAAAAGATGCCTCTGCATACAAAAAATGAACTTGTGGTCAGTAGACACATCTAGGAGGTTACAGCAGGCCACAGCAAAAGACAAATAATGGGAAGACTCCAAAGGCATATCCATTGGAGTACTCCTTTCAAATCTTCCATATCTGCCACCTGAGGCTATTCCCTTATTCTGCCAGACTATCCTAGTAAACCTCTTGAATCTAATCTGCACCCCTGAACCACCACCACCCCAAAAAAAACTTGGCACACCTCTACCTTTCACTACCACTATTGGGGGCCATATGCCCCACAAAAAGCAAAAAAGAAAAAACTATGCCTCCCAACAGCCACTGCACCAAGCCCCGGGCTGAGAGAGGAAGAGGTGGGGCGACGGTCACACACACACAGCAAACCAACTGCCAGCACAGGCACAGAATGCGGCCACTACCAAGCCGGGCACTGTCGGGGTCCTGACCGCCCTGGGGGGGCCTGCGCCCCAACAAGCAAAAAAAGAAAAACACTATGCCTCCCAGAGAGCCAGTGCACCAAGCCCCAGGCAATCGTGGAGGCTGGGCCAAGAGAGGAAGAGGCGGGGGTGATGGTCACACACAAAGCAAAACAACTGCCAGCGCAGGCACAGAACACGGCCGGGGGAAACTCAAATGCCCCTGGACAGACAGCACGAGGCTATTGTGGCAAGGCTGCCACAACCAGCCACCACGCCCAGCACAGCAGTGACGGCCTCGGACACAGCCCACAACGAGAGCCCAACAGAGGTGGAGAACACTGCTTGAGAATTTGGGGTTCACCAACCATGAGTGAAAAAGTGAGAGAGGGTGAGAAAGAGAGGGACAGGGGGGGAGGTACCTCTGTGTGTGCAAGAGTGGCCAACATGCAGGGACTCCAGAAAAACACCACCTTGAGCCAAACAAGCCGGAGGCGGCATGTCCAGGTAAGGCAGACAATGGGTAGGGAATACGGTAGCTAGGGGGAACGGGGGACATCCGACAGGGACTGTGTTGGGTACACCGCGCCCAGGAGCTTTCTCAGATCCACTTGGGACCTCCTGGGTGAAGCCGGAAAGCCCCTGCTATTACAAATAAAAAGTTATTGATATAAATATTCTGATCAAAGAAGGGATCAATAAGACAGCCACAGAACAGCTCAAAACAGCATATCTGAGATTCAGATCTAATACAGAATATTAATCTGCAGCAAATAGGCAGTAGCATCTTAAATTATTAAAACTTAAGGGCAATTGACAACATAAATTGCAATTAATACATTTTGCAGTTTAATGTTCATGTCTAATAATGTTTGCTTACCTCTCTACTAATTTGCAAAAGCCAATAGTTTTCCAATGAGTCTTTTCAGACATGGCTGTGAATTAGAAAATTACAACTGTACAGAACTAGTCTGCTGAGAATACAGAGTAGCAATATTACCACTTTTTATTAAGGCATGACTCAGAAAGCAATTAGCAGCCTCTGCTATCACAAATACTTAAATGAAGCAAATCTATCTTCAGAACTGTTCTTTCTTTGCTGGCACTATGTTTTCCATCCTTACAAATACAAGTTTTATTTGAGCATAGCAATGTCACATAGAAATGTGGTGGTGATGCTAGCCTTATTAGGCCTCTGCTTTGGCCTGTCTCCTAGGGGGAAAAGCTTCATGAACTCTCTCTCTTCTCCTCAGAAATGGACACATTTGTCTGTTTCTACTCTCTAAGCCTACTACAATAAAACCTATTTTGTTGTTTAAATGTTGCTTCTGGCTTTCTGCATGATTATTAGCTGGTCCAAGATCTTAACACCTTGTCAAGCGAAACAGATACCTGAGAAATCCATAGATTACATTCTGAATAGCTATTGTCTTGCACTGTTGATATTGCTGGGAAAATCCTCATTTTCATCTCAATAGTTCCACAAAGGCACTAATGAAAATATGGCCAACTGTCCAGCAGCTATAGGCTAAAGTCCATTTCTGTCCTTTTCTTGAATTCTGCTGTTTCCACCAGCATTTGTCTTCTATTCTACTCAATGCACATTGAAAACCTAGGCTGGAGGGCTGGAAAATCCTCTGGAAGATATTTGCTGGCTGGCCATGACCACTTTGAAACTAAGCACGGGTATGTGCTACAAATTGGCTTTTAAGAAAACACAAAAGGACAGTCATATCAGAACATGACACATTGTAGCCTTCAGGCTAGCTCACATTGGTCTTCTGGAGGCAATCATGAAAGACCAAATGGCTGGGTGTTATTAGAGGTTCTGCGACCCTATTTAAAATGTAGCAAACAACTGAAGAACACATTTGGAGTGGCAAATCTTGTAGCAAAGTTCCTTCCTTGATTCTCAGAAATATTAAAAACAGTGGATAGACCATAGGGAAAGGAGGCAAGGAAGAGAGAGAAAAAATGTAAGGTGTAAGTGTGAAGGCATTTGCTTTGAGACAAAGATATGAGTAGTGCCTTAAACTCTCTGCTTCTTTATCAAAGTCAGCAACCAGAGAAACAACATTATTTTATTTCTCATCGTAGGTGATTTATTTTTATTTTATTTATTTATATCCCACCCTCCTGGTGAGTACACCACTCAGGGCAGCTAACAATATAATAAATTTACAATTAAACAACAATAGTTAAAACAAACCTAACAACCCCAATTAAAACCAGCATTAAAAACACAAGCAAATCATCATTAAAAAATAACCCGCCCCACCCTACCCCCATTAAAACAGAATCACCAAGCCAGAGGGGCAGGTCTTCACATAGGCTAAATCAGCCACCGGGCTTGACTGGTAGAGTCAAGTGTGCCCCAAACCTGCTGGAAGAGCCATGTCTTCAGCATCTTTCTAAAGGGGAGTAGTTCCGTCTGGAGACGCAACTCAGGTGGTAAGAGGTTCCACAGGGCAGGGGCAGACACGGAAAAGGCTCTTTTCCTGGACCCAATAAGATGTACTTCTTTCACTGATGGGACCACCAGTGAACCTCTCCTGTCTGCCCTAGTAGGACGGGCTAAATTCCTTGTGGCAATGCAGTCTCCTAAGTAGCCTGGTCCAATACCATGAAGGGCTTTAAAGGTCAGAACCAGCACCTTGAATTGCACCCAGAGGCACACCGGCAACCAGTGCAGCTCCCAGAGAAGTGGTGAGGCTCGAGTATGACGCCCGTACCCCATCACAACCTGGGCAGCCGCATTCTGGACCAGCTGAAGCCTCCAAATGGTCACCAAGGGCAGCCCCATGTAGAGCGCATTACAATAATCCAACGTGGAAGTGACCAGAGCATGAGTGACCATAAGCAAGAAGTCCCAATCCAGGAGCAGGCGCAGTTGGTAAATGACACAAAGCTGTGCAAAGGTCCTCCTAGCCATGGCTGCCACCTGCTCTTCGAGCAGTAGCCGCAAGTCCAGGAGGACCCCCAAATTGTGCACCAGATCTGACTGTGGCAAAGATGTACCAGCCACGACCAAAGATGGTAACTCCCGTGATAACATGGGACCCCACACCCAAAGCCACTCAGTCTTGCCAGGATTCAGCTGAAGCCTGTTGTCCCCCATCCAGACCCGAACAGCCTCCAGACACCTGGTCAGGACTTCGACTGCATCACTCAGGTCCCCACGAACCAAGATGTACAGCTGAGTATCATCTGCATACTGATGATACATCACCCCGTGGGAACGAATGATCTCACCCAGCGGTTTCATGTTGATATTAAACAATAGAGGTGAGAGTACCGAGCCCTGAGGCACCCCACATGGAAGCTACCTAGAGCTGGACAACCCACTCTCTAAAGACACCAACTTAGTCCGGCCCATCAGAAATGAGGAAAACCAGGACAACACAGTGCCCTGGGCCCCCACTCCTCGGAGCCGGCCCAGAAGGATACCATGGTTGACAGTATTGAAAGCCACTGAGAGGTCAAGAAGAGCAAGGACCTAGGGGTTGCCTCCATCTGGCTCCCGCCAAAGATCATCCAAGAGTGCGACCAATGCCGTCTCAATACCATAAGCCAGCCTGAAACCTGATTGAAATGGGTCCAGATAATCCGTATCATCCAGAACCCCCTGGAGCTGCCGAGCCACTGCTTTTTCCAACACCTTCCCCACAAAGGGAAGGTTGGAGATAGGTCTGAAATTAGAAATAACAGTAGGGTCAAGCGATGGCTTCTTCAGGAGAGGGTGAACCAGCGCATGTTTGAAAACTGCTGGAACCACCCCCTCCCGCAAAGAGGCGTTCACCATCGCACCGACCCAACTGCTCGTCGTTGCCTTGGCAGCTCTAACTAGCCAGGCTGGGCAGTGATCAAGTAAGCAAGTGGTATGACACACAGCTCCGAGGAGCCTGTCCACTTCATCAGGGGCAATGGGATCAAACTAATCCCAGAAAACATGGCTAGACTCTGCTCCAGCCTGCCCCAGGCAATCAATTTCCACATCAGAATTAAACCCAGAGTGGATGCGAGCAACTTTTTCTGCAAGATGGTCAGCAAAATCGTCAGCTGATCCCTGCCACCCAGGACCAGGTCCCCCTTACCCAGAAGGGACCTGGTAACCTGGAACAGGACCGCTGAACGATTATCAGCAGAGGCAATGAGAGAGGTGAAGTACTGGCGCTTCACCACCCTCATCACAACAAGGTAGGTTTTAATAGCAGCTCTAACTTGTGTTTGGTCACATTCACACCGGGTCTTCACCCAACGGCGCTCAAGGCATCTCCTAACCCACTTCAACTCCCTCAACTCTTCAGTATACCAGGGAGAGCTGCACGGTCTGTGAGAAGGGAGAGGCCGCATTGGTGCGATTGTATCCAAGACTGATGACGCCTCCTTTTCCCAGAGGGCGACCAAGGTCTCAGTCGAATCGTGCAGCCTGTCCAGAGGAAAAAGCCCCAGCTCTGTCTGAAATCTCTCGGAGTCCATAAGTCGCCGGGGTTGGACCAATTTAATGGGTCCAGCCTCCCTACGGTGAAGCGTCGCTCCCTGAAAATCAAGAGAGACCAGATAGTGAACTTACCATGGCACTGGTGTTATCTCTAAATGATGTAATATCAGATCACTCAGCCACCGCTCCGACAGGAAAACTAAGTCAGGGGAGTGGCCGCTACTCCTGGTGGGACCCCCAATTACTTGAGTCAGGCCCATAGATGCCATGGAAGCCATGAACTCCTGAGCTGCCTGAGAAGCCAATCCCAGCAATGGCAAATTGAAATCCCCAAGACCGTAAGCCCCGGGAGCTCCATTGCAATGCCACAATCGCCACAAGCAGGTCAGGCAGGGAATCTGCAACTCTGCAAGGGGGCAGGTACAGAAGTAGGATTCCCAACTGACTTCTGAGGCCCAACAGAAGAAGCAGCAGCTCACAACCCTGCACCTGTGGAGCGGTGGCCCTGGCAGCCCCCAGTGATTCCCGGGCTACAATCATGACACCACCACCCTTCCCCATACCCCTAGGCTGGTGCCATACCCTGAACCCGGCTGGACACATTTCTGATATATGAACCCCATCCTCAGGTGTCTGCCAGGTCTCAGTAATACATGCCAGCTCGGCCCGCTCCCCTATGATCAAATCACAAAGAAGGGGTGCTTTGTTGCAGACCGACCTAGCGTTCAGCAACAACAGCCTAAGGGAGGGGTCACTCCAAACCTGCTGTCCAAGACTGAGAGATTGAGCGGAGGGGCTAGAACAAGGGACAGGTAACAAGCATCGATCCCTCATTCCCCGTGTGCAGCCCGCCCCACCCCTCCCACTATAATGCCCCTTGCCCGTCACTACTGAGATGTGGGCCCCAGGAACCTCACATCTGGCTCCAGATGGCTGTCCACTCCCCATGTCGAAGACAACAGACTCAATAGAAATCCTGTGTGGGGAAAACCAGCTTAACCTTCCGCCCAACTGACCCAAGTCCTGGCTCCCACCCCTCCTGCCCCGCAGGCTCCGAGGCCACACCGGGGCTGGGGGTGGCCACGGCGATGTTGGCCGGGCTGCTCGAGTCGCTGCCTGAGTCTTCCTCCCTCCCGGGCATCCTGACGAAAGGGGAGCAGGAGCAGAGGCATTGGCGGAGCCGGCACCAATTCTTAAGGTGTCCGGCCTGCCCAGCTGACCCAAGTCCTGGCTCCTTCCCCTCCTGCCCCGCAGACTCCGAGGCCATGTTGGGGCTGGGGGTAACCGCAGCGATGTTGGCAGGGCCGCTCGAGCCGCCACCCAAGTCTTCCTCTCCCCTGGGCGCCCTGCCAAAAGGGGAGCAGGAGCAGAGGTGATTGTTTACTGAGAAGATGAGAGGCCCAGACAAGGTTGTGTGCTTCGAGTGGAATGTCTGAAGGTGTCCTGGGTAAATCTCAGATTCAGCTACAAGAGAGAGAAATCTGGAAAGCCTCAGTGGGTTAAACTACTTCATCATGTAAGAAGCTCTTCAGAGTTACAAGCAGGACAACTCCACTGGCAATGTGGTTTGAGAGGTAGTCTGGGAGAAGGACCGAGCTGAAAAGAACCATGGAGAAGGACCTAGATGAAGTATGAATGCACTTTATAGTTTTGTGACCAAAAATCTGTCAACACACATCTTTGATATGCCAAAAGAGTGCCTATGACTTCCAATACTGCTAAACTGTTTTTTCATGTGGACATACTGAATGCTAAAAATATTTGACTCCGAGCGGTTTATTAACATTTTGGCAACAATACAAATCCATAAGAACAGGTGTCTCTTCAGAAGCAGTCCTCAAGGGCTGCTCTCCAAAGCAATACTTAACTGAGCAGGGAGTTCAAATTGTTGTTGTTGGTTGTTGTTTTTTGTTTTGCTTTTTGGGAGGGAGGCAAAATAGTACTCTTTGCAGAAGTGCCCTGGACAATAAATAAAATTTAATAGAAAGAAAAGAATCAATAACTAGTTGCCTGGAATAATATTCTACAATAATCTAAAATGAACTACTTCTCTGACCCACTTTTGTTCTACTGTACAAAATGTTCTCTTTCTTTCATCCATTAGTGGAGGTTATCACTATAGACCTTTCCCCATAAACTTAATTGCAGAACTTTATAACATATTATATAATTTCACAAGAAGGAAATTGAATTCATATATTGCAAATATTGCAGAGATGAGGAAAAAACCTTCCATAAATACAAAAATGAAACAACTCTCAAAATTGGTCATTTATCTTCCTTACACTGACATATTCTTATAGTTAGGAGTTTGTTATTTGTTTTTGTTTTGTCTTAGTTGATTTCTGCTTCTACAAGAGCTTCTCAGACTGTACAACCAAGAGGTCTCTTTACACAAACTATCAATCTGTCTCCAAAGAGCTAAGATAGTGAAAACACTGGTTTTATGTCCAGCAAACTAAAAACAGGGCTCATTAAGGATGTGCAAGGAATTCAGCCCTGTAAACCTTTTTTTAAAAATAATTTTTATTAAATTTTAACATAAATACAATATGTAAAGACATACATCAAATTCACATCCAGTAATAACACTATATTTCAGTTGTGACTAGCCCTGTAAACCTTTTATATGGACTTCTCACAGTCTGCTTCTCTTACACTGATTATATTCTAGACACACTCTGTGGTTACCTTCACACTTGCCCACAGTGTGCAGGAGCTTTGGGAAGGTCTTCGTGGGGTGTCAACCCACAGGGGACAGGATCTAATCAGATTTGGCAAATGGACATCACGCACATCCCACAATTTGGGAGATGGCAGTATATGCACTTCTCCATTGACACATTCTTGCAGTTTGCCTGGGCCAAGGCCCAGAAGGGAGAAGCTGCAACCCATGTAGAGCAACATCTCTTGTCATGCTTCGCGGCCATGGGCAAACCAGGCCACTTGAAGACTGACAACACACCGGCTTACATTTCCAAACAGCTAGCCACATTCCTAGCAACTTGGGACATAAAGCACACATTTTGCATACAATCCCCAGGGACAAGCTGTTGTCGAATGGGTGAACCGGACACTAAAGTCCTACATCGAAAAACAAACAGAAAGGGAGAAGATAGTCCCCTCGAAAAGCCAGGGTCAGGTACAGCAGCACCTGCACAAGGTTTTATTCACTTATAATCATCTCAATATTTTTTTGGACTGCACTCCACAGGATCCCATGGTTTGCTTCAGAGTGCTGCCAGATCCCTCCTGGAGAGGTCTGGCACCCCTGATAACATGGGGGAGAGGGTCTGCAGTGATTATGTCTCCTACAGGAACCATCTGGATTCCAGCCCGCTGTGTGAAACCACATTTCGAGAGGCATGGCATGGACGAACGCGATGAGGGACTCCCATGCCAGAGATGGAGGAGATGAACCTGATGATGTTACGGAGGCGGGGCAGGCAGCCTCGGCCTCGGCGACCCAGGATGGGGGAGCAGAGAGTGACATGGGGAATGATCAAAACCCTGTGTGACGATGCCATGACCATTTTGCAAGAGAACCACTCTGAGCCCACTACGCACAATATGGTAGCCACGGTGTTGGCTCAGATCACCTACAATTCTTTGATGATAGTTATGATTTTCCTGCTGCTGGCCGGGGGAGGGGTTCAGGCCACTCCAGCAGCAGGGGAGGAGGACTTGACAGCTAGGTTTCAGTATAACATTTGGAAGAAGTGGGCCGGACTTGTCAACCAGACAGACTTCTGCCTTCAGCAGACCACTGATGCTTCCACACTTCTAAGTACCTGCTTGATTCCAGTGTGCTATGCACTGGGTGAGCAGGCCAGAGACGACAAACAGCCGAACTCTCTCGGTCCACAGCAAGACATGACTTATGTGTCCTATCCCCATTGGGGTATTAGGACCACAAACGTTTTGCCCACTGATGCAGTTACCCTAAACACACCCAGGGTAGCCAATGACAGAAATACCTCCTGTGCCAGGATGCTAGGGTGCTCCTCAGGTCAGGGCACCCACTTACCTTGCCTGGACATGGGAAAAGAGACTTGGACTTGCAACCAGCCAGTACCTATCAGCCATGTGAACTCGCACTTCATTTTGTCCTTAGGTTGGTTTTGGACATGCAACCAGTGAACTTGGAACTATATACCCGCTAATGTCATGGACTCTACCTGTTGTGTGAGTCGTTTAACCCTTGCACTCCCAGGGAGGGAAGCAGTGACACAGGGAGGGTGGCAATCCATTAGATAACACTTGTGACAGCGACATCACTCTCCTCAGCAAGGCTGAGTATGTTTCCCTTGCAGTCAGCTTGGTGGGGGTGCCTGGGTTGACCGTAAGCAATGCAGCTAGGATCAATAAGCTAGCATGTGCACTAGCCAAAGCCATCAACCACACTTCCATAGCCATCGCCAAATTGAACCAGGAGCAAGCTGAGCTCCACCATGTGGTCTTAGATAATCATGCAGCAATTGATTACTTGCTGCTTCTACACCACTTAGGTTGCGAGTCCGTCCGGAACATGTGCTGTTTCAATCTGATGGACAACTCCCGTATTGTCCAGAACCAGATTTCCCAACTGGACACCTTGTCCAAAATATCAAGCAAGATGCCCCATGGGCATGATGGGATGCATTGTGGGGGTAGATTCCATGGGGATGGGTGCAAACAGCGGCTCAGGCCATAATTGGCATGGTGATTCTTGGCATCACACTTTGCTGTTTTGTGCTGTGTGTCCCCTCACTTCTGTTCATATGTGCCTCATGTCAGAGGCCAGAAGGAAACCTCACCCCAAAGCAGCTCCTCAATTCAGTGAGCCCTCAATCAGGCAGCATTAAAGGAATAAAAAGGGAGAGATGTGGACTGCCCGCATAGCGGGGAATCTTATGATTAATATTCTTCTCCCTAGAAGTTTGTTCGCTGGCCACAGCTGCACCATAATTCAGAGTAAGACTTCCTATCTTGGAAGCACGGGCTTTGCTGGAGGAGATAGATAAAAGATTGGGCATACATCTCTGATCTGCCTCCTGATTGACAGGCAACATCCTGGCTTAACATAACAATAGCCACAGATATTTCCCTGAGTTAAGGTTAATAGAGATTAATAGACACAGATGCTGATAGTGCCCAGGGAAACAGATGCTCCTTTAGAGTAGAACATTAGAGACCCTTGCCTATAGTATAGGGGTGACTTAGAAATGCTTAGCAAGCAGGGCCCCTCTGTTACCAGGGGCATCAATCACCTCAGGGTCATTACACCCACAGGCAGGGTAATAAAAGCTTTTTGTCCACCTCATTTTGGGGCTGGACCACTACATCATATCCCCGGTGTGTATTTATTCCAGCGCAGCAGGGTTTCGCGTTACAACAACACTCTATGCTCCAGAGTCTGTGAGTGGCTGAATGAAAGCAATGAAAGGAATGCGCGGCAGCAAGAATGGGCTGGCACGCACTTTGCTGCTCCCGCCCCCATGAGAGATGGCACAGGGCCGGCAGAGGGGCGGTGGGAGGGCCCTCCTTTAAGAGGGGAGGCCTGGACCACCCCAACGGCAGTTGGAGTTGACTGGGCCTGGAAATGTTTGGTGTTCCAACCCAGCCTACCAAGCTTCCATGCGGCCGCTGGGCTTCCTACCCACTGCCGCATGGCTCCTTTTTGCAGCGTTTGGCTGTGGCGTTCATTTGAGGCTCCTGGCTCTGCCCAGGGCCTTTGTTTTTTGCCTCCTCCAGTTTGCTTCCCGTGCTTCCGATTTCCCGGGCTTCATGGCACCTGGTAGAAGGGCTGGCAAAGCCCCCAGTGCATGCAGGGCTAGGCCACTGGGTACGGCGCCTCCCGGGTGGTACTCCATGCGGGGGTAGGGCCCGCTACAGGCCCGGGACCTCAACTCCCCCACTGGGCCCACCTCCGAGCCACAGGCCTCACACAAGGGCTACGGCTGCAGCCCCCAGTGGGGCTGCTGTGGTCCCTCAGGCGCAGGCCCAGTCTGAGCTAACTTTGCCTGCAGCCCAACGTGTGCCCCACGAGGGCCGGGCTCATGATGCAGCATTGTTTGCCAGGATTGAGGCCCTTGAAAGGGCTGCAGGCCTGGGGCCAGCATTGCCTGTGTGCGGACCGGGCAGGGGGCCTTTGACTGGGGGCTTTCGCCAGACGGAGGCCTCGGCCTTTAGCCCTGCTGGACAGCAGGGTCGAGCAGCTCGAGGCCGCCCTTGCCTTGGGCACTGAGTGAGTGGATGACCAGGAGGCAGATTGGTCTTTGACGGCTGGCGTAACGGGCTCTGATTTGGTCGGGAGCCCTGACACTCGACGGCAGCTGGAACCCCCAGTGGGGACAGCAGCTGTGGGCACACCTAGTGAGTATCCAGGTCAAGTTAATACACTTGTCCCCGGGTCCTTGCCCCCGGTTGCGACTGGGCAATGGCCCTGGCCTCATCAGTTCAATATGGGTGGTCAAGTGCAACAGCTGCCTGCAGTGGGTTCGGGGATTGTGCAAGTATTTATTGCCCCTCAGAACACTGCCTGGCATGCGCCTTACCCTCCTGTACCACCCGGTGTTTCGCAGGCCGTACCCGATATGGCCATATGGTCCGACTGTGAACACTGCATTCCATACTGTCCCGCTGTCGGCCATTCCGACCGCTGGTAGGTCCCTCCCATTAGGTGATCACTTGTTGCCAGCTACTAGGGACAAAATCTGGCGGAGGGAATATGTTGATATATTTAGCCTCCTGTATAGGGAAGTCACCAAGGAGGAGAAGGAGAGGGAGGATGAACGGGACAAGGAGTTGGCCCAGTGTTGCAAACCTCCGAGAACCTGGGCCAATTGGTTGCTGGCTTACTTGATTTACACGGTGGTGACCATTTTGGCCCATCCAGATCTTGTGATCCCTTTGATCTAATATCTGGACCTGATTTATAGGGCGTATGTGGATTTCCCGGGCCAATCTTGGTTGGCTTACGATGAGGAATTCCGTGTGCAGGCTGCTTTACACCCTGAGATGCCATGGGATCAACCTGACCAGTTATTGTGGGTGCTCCACATGACGCCCTCTCGCCTGGCTTCTGGTGACTGCTATCACTGTGGTCATGTAGTGCAGTGTCCTGGCCCAACGCAGTCTCCCCAGCAACCGGCGGGGCAGGGGGTCCAGCCCGCCTGCTGTGTTGGAGTTTCTTGTCGCCAGGGGGCTGTACTCGAAAACTGTGCAAGTACAGGCATGAGTGCTCCATCTGCGGTGGACCTCATTCTGGATCTACCTGTACCTGGCCGGGCGGGTCACAAGGATGGGGCCATTGGCAGCAAGCTCCGGGCCATGCATCTGGTGACCAATCTTCAGCTCCTAAAGGGCTCCTCCCCAATTAAGCTGCAAGTACTTGAATGGTGGCTCCGGGTTTACCCCAGGCGGGTGGATGCCAATTATCTTTTAGCGGGTTTTTCAGTGGGATTTCGCATTCCATTTGTTGGTGTATGTGCACCACAGGATGTGCCTAATTTATTGTCATTGAGGGGCAAGGAGGATTTGGCTAGGGAGAAGATATTTAAGGAGGTTCGCGAGGGGCAGGTAGCTGGCCCCTTTGATGAGCCTCCTTATACAATCTTGAAGGTATCCTCCCTTGGCCTGGTGCCAAAGAAGGCTTCGGGTGAGTTCCGCTTGATACACCATTTGTCATATCCGGTGGGCTCATCGGTCAATGATGCTATACCGGACGAACTCTGTTCTGTCCGATACATGTCCTTTGACCAGGCAGTGCGGATGGTACGTTCATGTGGTCCTGGAGCATTTATTGCCAAATGTGATATTAAATCAAAGTTTCGGCTGCTCCCGGTGCACCCAGATGATTTTAAACTGTTGGGTTTTAGATTTGAGGGTCAATACTTCGTAGATAAGGCTATGCCCTTTGGCTGCTCGATATCGTGTTTGGCCTTCAAATGCTTTAGTTCCTTTTTACATTGGGCATTTGTTCGCAGATCCGGCTTTAACACGGTGGCCCATTACCTGGATGATTTTTTGTTTGGGGAGCTGGCCGGTCTGGGATGTGTGAACAAATGCTCTCCAATTTTACCTTTAGCCCCAGAGAAGACAGAGGGCTTGGCCACAGCCCTGACTTTCCTGGGCATCGAAATTGACACAGTTGGGCAAACTTCCAGACTCCCCATTGATAAGGTCACCCACATATTGGAGGCAATTTCGGCCATGTTAGCTAGGTGCAAAGTGTCCCTTCATGACCTGCAGGTACTTCATGGGTACCTCAACTTCGCATGCAGGGTGATCGCACCTGGCAGGGCCTTTGCTAGGTACCTGTGCAATGCCATGCTTGGCTTATCCAGGAAGCACCATAGGGTACGGATCACGGGTGGATTGTGGGCTGACCTACAGGTGTGGCTCGCATTTTTGGCCTATTTTAACGGGGTTTCCTTTTGGTGCCGAGAGCGCGCTGTCATCCCTAGATTTCAAGTTCATTCTGATGTCTCAGGGGCCATGGGTTATGGCATCTACTTTGATGGGCACTGATGCTGCGGCCGCTGGCCCGAGGCTTGGCAGGGCACTGAGATTCTCTGGGACTTGACCTTCTTAGAGTTCTTTCCTATTCTCAGGGCTCTCATGCTATGGGGGCATATGTGGAGGGATTCTATAGTCCACTTTTGGTGTGACAACATAGCCGTCATGAACATTGTCAATGTGCAGATGTCCTGCTCGCCCAGGGTAATGTCACTCGTGTGCCAGTTTGTGTTGTGCTCATTGCACAATAACATTCTCTTCAGGGCCAGGCATATCCTGGGTATTAACAATAGTATCATTGATGCTTTGTCCCGCCTACAGATACCCCGGTTACGGGCACTGGCACCAGGGGCCGACAAACTTCCCTCTCCGCTGCCTAGCGAGGTGTGGACGTTTGGCGACATGAAGTGTGCTGGGCGATAGGCCTGTCCCTTGCCGGCCGTACATGCAGGGCATATCTGGGTGCTTATCAGTCCTTCCTGGCCTTTCGCCTGACCGTGTCCCTTCCTGACCTGTGGCCTGTGCCAGTGGATCATCTCTTACAATATATGGTTCATCTGCACGATAGTGGGTTGGCGCCTCGTAATATAGCTGGGCGCCTGTCTGCCTTGACATTTGTGGCCAAGGCGGGGGGCTACATGGACAACACGAGTGATTTCAGGGTGCGTAGGGTACTCGAGGGTTGGGCCAGGGAATGCAGCCCTTGCCCGGACACTCGTCAGCCAGTCTCCCCAGCCCTCCTTTCCAGTTTGGCACAGGCTTAGTCATCCCTTTGTTATGACCGGTATGAAGCACTCCTTTTCCATGCGGCCACCACTGTGGCCTTCTTTGGGGCATTGCGGGTCAGTGAGTTAGTTCCCCTTTCCCAGAATGACAGGTCCTGCAGGTGTTTTGAATTGGCCGGCGTCACCCTGACACAAAGTTCTGTGCAGTTGCACATTCCAAGTCGGACTAGCAGGGTAGGGGTTGTGTTGTGTCCCTCCTTAGCTGCAGTGTCCCAGCGATTTGCCCAGTTGCAGCCCTAATAGCATTCATGGCGATCTGGGGCATGGCCCACCGCCCACTTTTTTGCCACCAGGACGGGCAGCCACTTACCAAAAATCAATTCTGGAGGGTGACAGGAGCGGCGCTTGCGGACCTCGGTCTCCCCGGGGCTAGGTATGGCACGCACTCTTTTCGGATTGGTGCCGCATCAACTGCCACCCTTTTTGGTTATTCGGATAATGAGATTCAGCGGAAGGGTCGGTGGGGTTCTGCCTGTTTTAGACTGTATGTTCGCCCCATGTTGCATTGAACACTCCACTGGCGCATCTTTTCTTTTCTTTCAGCTCCTGTACCATTTCATACCGTGGTGAGTGTTTGGCTTGTGGGCCACAGCTACATGTTTTGGACAGCCCGACACACGGTGACATCCCATTGGGGTCCTCATCTTGGGCTACAGGACGTGGCGCACCTTGGCTGGCATGGCATTCATGGGATGCGATGGCACCAGCTCCTCCCTTTCCTTTTTTCCATAGGGGACGTTTCCCCTCCTGATGTTATATTAGTGCATTTGGGCAGAAATGATTTGGGCCAGATTACTGGTTTGGACTTAGTCATTGCCATACGGAGGGATTTGGATCTTGTAAGGCACCGATGGCCATCGGTGCCTTTGGTGTGGTCTTACATTATCCCACGATCATTTTTTCGGGGGGGGGGGGGGTGTGACCCACACCGCACTGACCGGGCCCGGCGGTCTGTCAATCGGGCCGTAGCTCGATTTTTTGGTGAACACGGCTTGGGCACCATGGTGGAACACCCTGCAATATGGGTACAGGATCCCAGTTTATATCGCAGGGATGGAGTCCATCTCTCTGCGAGAGGCAGGGACAGGTTTTTGGCATCCCTGCAGGTGGGCCTGGTGACCGAGTGGGCAGTCAGTGGGGGGGGGGGGGGTTTGAGTCATTGTAGACTCCTCCCCGTGTGGCGGCTAGCACTGGTAAGGAGGTACTGGATGACCCCTAAGAGTCCAGCAGGTATGCACTTGGTTGGCCACATGAAGGATAAGATAGAGGGAAACTCGGGGTGGCCAATCAAGTGTTGAGCAGGAACAATGTGATGCTATGCTATACACAGCTTGCAAAACCTTACAGTTCACCGGACATGCGTCAGAAGCAGAGGTTAACCATTTGCGCTTCTGTTTGGGGTCTATCATAATTTGTTAATTAAATAAACAAAATAGATACATTGTATCTGATTAATATTAAAAAAGAACCATTAATCCTTACCAGTGCTATTTCGGCCCGCTTGCATTATTAAGTTATGATTCAATAAAGTGGCCCAGTTTTTAAAATCCAGCATAGTTGTCCATCTCTTTATTGGGGAGTGGGTATGGCAAGGAACGTGCAGCAGCAAGAATGGGCTGCTGTGTGCTTTGCCGGCCCCGCCCCCATGAGAGACGGCACAAGGCCAGCAGAGGGGCGGGGGTTGGGCCCTCCTTTAAGAGGGGAGGCCTGGACCGCCTCAACGGCAGTTGGAGTTGACTAGCCCTGGAAACGTTTGCCCTCCACCCCCTCCCTAGGTGACAGTGTGATTATTTTGGTCGCTTCAGGACCGGATGGGAATTTTTTCTTGAACCTGCATTGGCCACTTGGTTCTTGTTGTTTTCGCCCATCCCACACTGCTACTGATGGTTGAGTTTTGGGGTAGTTTGTGTTTTGAGTAATTCTGGTCACTTTGGCGGCTAGCACTGGTAAGGAGGTACTGGATGACCCCTACGAGTTCAGCAGGTACGCACTTGGTTAGCCACATGAAGGATAAGATAGAGAGAAACTCAGGGTGGCCAATCAAGTGTTGAGCAGGAACAATGTGGTGCTATGCTATACACAGCTTGCAAAACCTTACAATTCACCGGATATGCATCAGAAGCAGAGGTTAACCATTTGCGCTTCTGTTTGGGGTCAATCATAATTTGTTAATTAAATAAACAAAATAGATACATTGTATCTGATTAATATTCAAAAAGAACCATTAATCCTTACCAGTGCTATTTCGGCCTGCTTGCATTATTAAGTTATGATTCAATAAAGTGGCCCAGTTTTTAAAATCCAGCACAGTTGTCCGTCTCTTTATTGGGGAGTGGGTACGGCAATGCATATTTGAAACTGCCAAAAATGAAGACACCTTTTGGTGAATTCATTTTGTAGTTCCTTTCACCTGACCTAGTGTGAGAAAGATTACCTGGCAACACAAGGTTGCTGTTACCAGGGTACACCTGATTGTGGTTCAAAAATAATACAATATTCAAAGAGGCTCTTTCTGTGTACCACAGGATGGCTGCTGAAAGATTCTTAATATATAATCCTTGATGTCTGAATAGCTGTGGGAATAAAGTATCTGAAATTTGATCCCACCACTGTGTTACCCTATGATAGGAAGACACACCCTATATAGGTGTAGGAAATCTGTATAGTCCATGTGTTCTTCCTGAAGAAAGGAATGGTAAGCTACTTCTAAAGACTTTATTATTGGAAGGCTCTATCTAGAAAGAGTCAACATAAATGTGTACTGAGCAGATGCCACATAATTATTTTAATGACAGTGGTTCTCTAACTAGCTAGGCATGCATAATATTGAAGTGCTGAGAAAAGAATATACTAGAACAGTGGTGCCCAAACATTTAAGTCGGCAGGCCAGTTGCACCCCTGACATGCAGCTGTGGGGGCTGGAGGTGGGCTGGAGGTGGGCTGCTCTCACTGCTGACCATTTCGATGTCTGCGGTGGTGGCGATCGGGCTTTACTCCTGCTGGTCCGAGCAGCCTCCGCTCAGTCCCAGTACTTCAGAAGCTTTTAGCAACATGGATCAGAGCATTGAAGAAGTTTTCTGAGCCTTCTTTTTCAAAATCCATGGCACTAGAAGGGTAAATCTGGCACGTCAAAGCTAACACCAGGTTTATCCTTCCAGGACTGTGAATTTTGAAACAGAGAAGGCTTGGAAAATTTCTTCAATAAGGTAATCCACATTGCTAAAGGCTTCTGAAGCGCTGGGACTGAGCGAAGGCTGCTCAGATCAGCAGGAATGAAGCCCAATCACTGCTTCCACCACCACAGTACACCTACTGTATTGCTGTGTCAGGCAGTGGAGGTGGGTGTGGGCAGTCTGCTGAGTTCCTGGGTACTCACCACGGGCCTGATTAATTAGATGCAAGGGCCTAATTGGGCCCACGAACTGTAGTTTGGGTGCCCCTGTACTAGAGCATGCATATTAAAATAAATATTTCTAAATGAATCTTCATGCAATTTTTTTAAAATTAAGATCAACATAGAAAGTTGTCTGGACACACGTATGATGTGAGAAGATGGAGAAAAATCCATGGTGCAACTCCTTCTATGCTTGTGAAAGGGTATAGTCCTATATTGGTTGTCTAAGAGATAAGCACAAAAAACATTAGTGCTAGCAATCCATATGGGAGGAAGAGACAAGATGACATTTTCACTTTGAAGCAGAAGCCATATGAGATGTTGTGTTGGATGTCACTTCCTCATAGGTTTGCCAAGTTGTAAATTTTGGTGCTGAGACTCATGTATTAACATTCGTTTTCCAGGATGTGGACCACGTAACTGAAATATGGGGGAATTGAATGCTGCAATATGACAGCTCTGTATTATGGGGTTCACTTTGATGGCCTCAGGATAGGTAATGTTTTTCATTGGACGTCGTAGGCACTAAAGAACTTCTACAGAGGCCGTGACGCTCTCAAAAAATAATTCAAGATTTATAACTTTACACATTGTTTGAAAGGAATTCTGTATAGAAAACCCTGAAGAAGCTATCCTGTATTGTGAAAGGCTAATTTACTGGAATAGCTTCGGTTTTCTTTACTTATCACCTGACTATAAGGAATTTTCGTTACTTCACAAAATAAATATATTATATTGTATTTTGGACGGATTTTGCTGTTTCTGTCTTGGATTACACCATTGTGTCATTTTTTCTGCTGGAATTCACATGTTGGCCTTTCTATACATCCTTCCTACATTGTCTTCTGGATGGAGATACCATTTTGCAATTGCTGCATTCTCTTGCAGCCAAAGGACCTGCTGTGACCTAGAGATCTTAGAAAATGGCATGCTGGTAACTGGACAATCCTGTTCCCTCAAGATCAAGGGCAATCTTTCACTTGCATGATCATACAAGTAGCCAGGAGTCAGTTGTTCTATTAAGTCACTTATGCATCTAAAACTCAAGGATTTGTGGTTTTGTAAGCTATTATAAGGCCTGCCTCCAACCAGCACACCGTCTACCGGGGGGAGGCCCTTGGCTCCTCCTTTGCCTGATAGGGAGTCAGATCACCCAGGGAGCCAATCAGAGCTCCCCACATTGTTTGGGGGGATGGAGGCAGAAGCCCTTTTTAGGCTGGCTTTGCCCTGGTCTCTCCATTGTTGGTGAGGACAATGGTGACCCTCTATCCAAATCCTGTGGTACAGTGCAAGATTAGGTGGTTCATTTTGGGGCTGGATAGGAATTTCTGGCACATGCACCTGATTGGCATATGGTGGTGGGAACTTTTCACCTATCCTGTACTGATTATCTCAGGACTTTCAATTCATTACACTTCCCATATTGCCATGGTGGGGCTCCAGACTCTGACACTATCAGAATGATGAGAAAAAGCAGAATTACAGAGTCAAAGCTATGGTGTAAGATGGCATCTTTTGGGTCATTTGAAGATTTTCTGCAAGTGCTTCTTATTTCAGTTGTATCTTCAATGTCAGTGGTTTCATATCTTAATTTCTCCTTTTCACATTCAACAAAAATAGTTCAGTCCCATCAAGTCGGAAAAAAATCTCACTTTGTTTTCATAGAAACATATTTATATATTTACCGATTTCCTGTTACTATATTTATTGATGGCAGACAGAAAGTACCATACAGTGACCAAGAACATAACAAAGTATATCAGATGAAAAATCTGTGGCATGTAGAATCCATAAGAGGTGGCATGCCACATATACAAGAGGATGTGAAGACCAAAGGTGGGTGACTTTATTGTAAGCAATGTGGCAATTCAACATACAACTATCACATAGTCATATGGGAGAAGGGAGGGTTTCTATAAAGTAACTTCCTTGGTTGTTTGTTCCCTCACTAATCAATAGCAAAGCTCCTTTTCTTCTTACTGTTTTTCTGCTGCTGTTTTCTTTGTGTGTGGAGAGAGGGTGAGAGTTCTTAAAATTCCTGCAGAGATGGAGGCAGATTAGGCCTCTCCTCTCAACATGAATTCTTCTCAGTCTATAAAACTGAGAAATCTACCTATGGCTATTTTCCCTATCTTTTCAAGTTTTTAACCTTTGAATTTATGATGAATACTCAACTGTAACTATCACACATTTTCTTTGTCTTTTACCTGATATGGTTCAGGAGTGACTTTTTTTACAACAAGCTAGTTTTAAGAACAAGGGTGCATTAAAGAGGAAGACTTGTTGCTGTTAATTTTGACTCCTTTTTTTGCCATCAATGCATTGTTCACTAAAAAGAGCCCTGGAAATTCTCAACACACTTAAAATTTGTGGTATATCCTTCTTAGAATAATTCTTTGGAATAGCAACAGCATTTATACTTATCTACCGCCCCATAGTGCTTAGAGCACTCTCTGGGTATGTAAGGATAATACACCTCAATTATCCCATTATCATAGAACTAATTTCACCAGTTCAGATGATAATTAGCATTTCTCCCCCAACATGCTGCATACTCATTTTACCTACCTCAGAAGGATGGAGATTGAGTCAACCATGAGCCCAGTCAGGATCAAACTTACAATGTCAACAGTTTTGGATGTGATACAGCATCATACCAATGGTATGAACTCTTTGCTCATATTTGAGCATTTGAAAGTTACCAACCTATACTCTTAGAAGCACATCGATGTTATTGGAATGAAGATATTTGAAAGATTAAATCTTGTTATGATACAACACATTCATATTTCTTCATTTTCCCCAAAACTCATTTTTAAAGTCATTAATAATAAATTATGCTGTCAAGTCAATTCTGATGTATGGCGACCCTTCCCATGGTTTTCTAGGTAGAAAATATTCAGAAATGGTTTACCATTCCCTTCTTTTAGGATAGTTACCATTCTTTTCCCTGGGGATAGTTACATTTTAATGACTTTCCTATGGCAGCTAGAAGAGGAAAGAGAAAAAATTCCCTTAAAAAGAAGCTTATTTTATAATACAAAAGCCAAGTTAGTCACAACTGTAAAGATTGATTGTTTTTGTTTTTCCCAAAAAAGAGAAGTAAATAGTTGAACAGAAGTCTAATGTATGTACATTTTTAAGGGGAGTTTCTCGGTATTTCATTTATTTTTCACATAAATTAGGTGTGGTCTTATAATTGGTTTGAATATAAGTTAAAGGTTGCTATTCTAATGAAAATCTAGGTTCTGCCTTAATTATGAGGAAACTGCTTCCATTCAGTAATGAGTTACATTCCTTAACAATGTGGGTGAATTATGGTTGCTATGGAAACAATAATTCATAAATTTCTGAGGGAAAAAGCCTGACTCATAATATTAAACTTTCAGTTGCACAACTTGCCTCCAGTCATCAACTGTTCCCTGTACTTCTATTTCACAAATTAAACATATATATCAGGAACATATTGATCCCAAATTTTATCAAACCACCTTCTTCAATGATTTGTCTATTCCAGCTTATTTAATATTGCAATCAGATTCAGTAGATAAAGGTTCCTGTGTTTCCCTCCAGTATTTTTCAAATGTTAGGTAGGGATATTCTTTTGGTTTGGAATCCAAAACAAAGTACAGTAGTGGTATCTAGTTTCTGAGAGAATCTGAAAATGTGAGTATCCCCAAAGCAATGTTCAAATTGAATTGTAGCTCATGAACTCCTAAGTGTTGTTTTAGAATTTTGGAGGTTAAAAAAGTCAATTTTTTATTAAAAAAAACCCACTGGGAAGGCAAAAACAGAAATATATTGACAACTTGGGTGCCAATGAATAACCCAATTTTTTGAGGAACATGTTAGAAATAATAAAGAAAGCTGTTGAGTTGCAAATGGTTGTCAGTTGTCAACCTGTGATACTTCCAATAGCAAGTGTAGGGAAACCTGTGCTGAAGATGCAGCAAGGAGAGTGCTTTTTAAAAATTGTCTGGGGAAACCGTTGTTGCTTCTCTGATTGATGGAGTTCTATTTCTTCTTTTGGTGATTTGTGTATAAAACTCCACTTCAGGCTCCTGATTTCCTCAAAGGTATCCTGAGGCTGTCCTACTTCTTAAACCAAACAAACAGCAGTTCTTCTGAAGAAACAGATTTTACTCATGGCTTGGATATTTAAGGCATATTCCCTAGTCATCTCTACAAAATAACTCCAAGGTGCCTAGATTTTGCTCTGAAGAGAAAGTATGTTCCATCAAATAATAGTAATAAAAAAAGTCTCTGCCAATCACACAAGGGCCCACAATGTCACTCTATTCAACAATTTAGTTTCCTTTTCAGAAAAGGTAATCCACCTAACATTTTCAGAAGCTTTGGGTTGAGAAGGTAAATTTTCTGCTCACTGACCTTTTGAGTAACAGCAATGCTTAATCCCTCTTCTTTTTTCCAAGTGATAAAACATGTGTCCAAAATTTATGGCTAAAAGAACCAAGGCTTTTTCATGATTCCAGCCCTAAGCAATAACGTGAGCTCTGGGTCAAGGAGGGGAAATAAGAAATGAGAGAAAGAAAATGTATGACAGCAATAGAGTTGCTCAGTCGAGAACTGGGCTTTGAGGCTATAGCTGAGCTAGGTCCCAAGTCTGGCACTCAGGAACTGCATAAGAGTGATTTTAATAGATTAATGTCTATAGGACAAGAAGAAATATACCTTCTATACCAATAGGCTAGTGCTTCCTAATTCATGCACATCACTCAAGCAAATATCTTTACCTATAAGGAGGGATGTTAACCATTGGAATGTCACAAAGGCTCCCACACCTGTCCCTACTATCCCCTACCGAGCCGCCTGCACTCACCTTTACCTGGCCCAACCATTGCCGCAAGGATCGGCAGTCACCAGTGGGGCAGCTGCCCCATGAAGTCAAACAAAAATATAAAACTACATTTCCCAGCCTCCTTCGTGCCGCACCACCCCTCAGCCAATGAGGCAAAAGGGCGCAAGCATGGAGGAGGCTGGGCAGCCAGCGCGGCAGTTTAAAAATAAAAACTGCGCCGAGAGCAAAAAGCTTACATGGACCCAGCTGGCAAAAGGTAAGTGCTGTTGATGGGGGTTAGGGAGGGAGCAGGCATGGCGTCAGTAACCATGCCCCCGCCCCCCCACCTTGCCCCCCCAACTCCCTAACCCACCCACCCCACCGGACTTGACTTTTGCCGGCTCCGGCTGGATCTTTAAAATCTTTCCCTCCCGGCATAGCCTACTGTGTTGGGAGGCACACCGGCCTTTCCTTTCAACTATGTGGGTATGGAGGCCTCCACGCCAGCAGAGACGAAGGACAGGACAATGCTTCTCCCAACGCAGAAGGTCGTACCAGGAGGGAAAAACTTTCAAAGACCCAGCAGGAGCCGGCAAAAGTCAAGTGTGGTCGGTGGGGGTTAGGGAGTTGAGGGGGCACGGCCCATGTAACCACACTGCGCCCCACCCCCCACCTTGCCCCCCACTCCATAACCCCCACTGACCACACTTAACTTTCGCTAGCAGGGTCTTTACCCACAATGTGTGGCCTTTTGCATTGGGAGGCACACTGGCCTTTTCTTTCATCCCAGCAGGCATTGAGGACTCAACACCTGCAGGGACGAAGAACAGGCCGCTGCGCCTCCCAACGGCAGTGCACTCCCTGTTTGCCCGGGATATGTAGGGCTGAAGGACACGGCCACTGCCTCTTCCACAGGCAACGGGGAATGCAAGGGTGCCAAAGGCACCCACAGCGAACTTCCCGTTCACCCAGGGAGGAGACAGTGGTCGGATTCTTCAGCCCTGCATCGACCCCGGGTGCCAGCCAAATAGCCCTACCCTATCAGAAAAACCCAAACTAAAAACAAAAACACACAAATAAACAAACAAACAAAACAAGTAAACAACAAAACAATCAACCACTAAAACCACCTATCTACAACAAAACACCACCACAGAAAGCCCTTACTGAAAATAAAAAAAACACAATGAAGAAAAATAAATACTAAGAAATTCAAAATAAGAAATATCCAGAAAAATAAAAACCAAAAATCACATACAAAATCCAAAAAAAATACAATAAACTAAGCCAAAACATTAAATTACATAAACACACACTCTACTTAAACCCCCCAGCCCAACATCCCTAAATCAAAACAAAATAAAAACAGAATAAAAAATCAATAGCACTCACCAAACACGTCCTCCCTCCATGCCTCCGGAACACAACTGAACAAAGAAAGAAAGAGATTTTAAAACATTCTAGTTTTAACTGTTTTTAGACTGCAGTGGCTCAAGTGGCTAAGATGCTGACTGGAAGGCAGGAGCAGACCTGTCAAGTATCCCTTATTGGCTGGGAAAACCTTGTATTTTTACCCCTCTTCCTGCCCCCCTTCCATTTTATTAATTTCCCCATAATATCACATTTTTAAAAAAATAATAATTCAAGGCTGCAGTTTTTTTCCTGCAACCAGAGGCCACTGTGGCTTTTCGCTTGTGGAAGGGGAGAGATAAGGTGGTTTGGGGCAGTGCCTTCATCTCTCTGCTTCCGTTCCAACTTCCTTTGACTCCTCCATGGGCATGTGCGAGGGGAGGGCAGAGGGGGGGAAAGAAGAAAAGAGCTGCCTGACGTGGCTGGCCCTGGGCCAGGGAGGGCCAGCATGGATGCCCCAGTGTTTGCCCCTTCTGGGTAAATCTATGTCTTTTTATTTTGTTTACTTTCCTGTGTGTGTGTGTGTGTAAGTAAGTCTCTCTGTCTTTTTGTTTTGCTTACTTTGCTCTGTGTGTGTGTGTGTGTGTGTGAGAGAGAGAGAGAGAGAGAGACTCACCTTCGTGTGGGTGGGTGGGTATGGGTATGGAGAGCAATGTGTGTGTGTTTGTGGGTGTGTTGTGGGTGAGGGTCCAGGGTCTGGACCAGGTTAAACAGAGATGAGCACTGAACCCTAGAGTCAGATATTTCTGGCTTTCAAGCAAGGGATACCTTTACCTTGCTTGAAAGCCAGTCGTATCTGACTCTAGGGTTCAGTGCTCATCTTTGTTTCAAAGCCGAAATGCCAGCGCTGTCTGCTTCTGCAGACGTTTCTATGATCATGTGGCAAGCATGACTTAGACACAGGAGCACACAGAACGCTGTTTACCTTCCCACCAAAGTGTTCCCTATTTATCTGCTTGCAATTATATAAAGTGGAATGGGAGACATGGTTTGAATACATTTTGTATAGATTAATCATCACTCAAACAGACAAATTTCAATATAATACAGATAACATGTCTTCAGAACTGCAAAAATAACAGTGAAAGTACAAATAATGACATCATGAGGTGGTGGTCTGATAAACATAAGGTAGACCCTAGGGAAAGAGATGCCTGAGGGTGAAAAAATAAGGCCCTAGATGGGATGAAAGAGGCAGAAGAAGATGAGCCACTTCTGTGTGGTGTGATGGAGGCCCCACTAGGTTGGTGTGACTCAGGCTTAAACAAACAGGAAGTTGAGGGGAAGGGGCTTGGACTAATCCAGATACCCTATTTGTTTCCCTAAATTTTCTTGCTTTTGAACTGTTAGGTTGGCAGGAGGTGGGACAGAGGCAGAAGCTCACTCCATCTTGCAGTACTTGGGTATAGAGCTGCTGACCTGCCACTTCCATTCAGCACCTTAGCCACTTGAGCCACTGCAGCTCAGTGGTTAAGAAGTTCACCTTGTTAGCTGGAAGACCGACATGACGGTTTGAGCTCCCATCTTTTTCCCAGCTCCTGCCAACCTAGCAGTTTGAACACAAGAAATTGCAAATAGATAAATAGGAACCACTTCGGTGGGATGGTAAACAGCATTCCGTGCACTCTGGTGTCTAGTCATGGCTGCCCCATTACCACGGAAACGTCTCCAGAAGCAGACAGCACTGGCTCTTGGCTTTGAAACAGAGATGAACACTGAACCCTAGATTCGGATACGACTGGCTTTTGAGCAAGGGAAACCTTTACCTTTAGTATATGTATGAAGCACATATGGCTGAAATACTATTGTTAGAAGGCTGTGGATTATGAACAGTCTGCTTAAGTAAAAGTAAAAGAGATTTCCTTAAGGAGAAGACATCTTTAGGAGGAGAAATAGTAACCTCGAAGAAAAGCACATAGCAGCTTGGCTGAAGAAAACTATACAAAATGATCGATCTATTTATTTTTCCTATGGTGTTAACCCTATCACTATGATGGCATGCAATATAACATTTAGATGTTCAGTTTCCATAAAGTCATCAGAAAGTAGATACTGATCACAGATCATGACAAAACATTTCACTATTCCCCTCCCCCAAATGGGCTTAATCAAAAGAATTATTCAAAAGAATACACGCACTGTTCTTGGCAACATGCTCTCCACTGAACTCTCCCAATGGAAAGCAACATATATGAAGAAGAAAAATGCTTGCTTTCATGTGAGCTCTTGTTATGACCATAAAACCTGGAAATTTTGGGTTCTTGCTTGCACAAAGAGCCTAAACTTGAGTGGGAACCTCTCTTCTTCAAATGTGTAACTCCACACATGAAGAAAGTCATGATGGAGAAGGGAGGGGCTGGACACTTCTCTTGAAATGGGTTTCCAAGGATCACATATGCATACATGATTGTATAGTGTATAGTCATCAAAGCCTGAAAATTAAGAGTGAGATTGATAAGGATTTGATGTTTTTATAAAGGAACCCATATTTTAATTTAGAGTTGAATTAAATTACTAAGATAAATTACTACCATAATTTAGTGTTCTGGAAATAATAGGCAGCAGTCAGCAATACGGGCCAAATACACAATTTTATTCGGAATAAGAATAAGTGACCAGAGCTCACAACACACCCTCACATTCCTTAGTTATCTCTGATCAGAACTGACAGTTGGAAAAAAAACCATATTTTCCCAGTGCTGTACATGAGTTTCAAGTGTTAAAATCCCAAGCCCAGTCTTAAACATCTTCAGTTGACAATCCTATGATTGCAGATTAGTTCCTGACATCAAGAATCCATTACTGAACTAGACACACTAATAGTATGCTATGACTGTTAAAGATTCTCCACTCCACCGCTTGCTCACTGCATTAACCTTCTAGTTTTTCAAATGCAGTAGTGAATTTCTGTGGTCGTTGTAAACAAGCCAAAGAAAAGGAGGGTAATACCTTTATTAGATCACTGAATTATTGCAGAAAGAAGCTAACGGTTGAGTTCAGCAATAACTCTTTTTTATTTTACTTTTTTGGTAAGGCTATGTATTACAAGGCTGGGCTGTTGCAGGAGAAACACAGATGTTCAAAAAATCATAGCTAGATGGATGTAACATATCTTTCTGTTTTAAGTAAATTCCAAAATGGAGCTGCAGGGTCAATTCAGAGGAAACAAGTTGCAGATTTGACCTCTGAGAATGCAGATTTGATTGTTTCCCAAACTTGTTAGACAGGAGATGCCAGTCACACAGCATCCAACTCATC
This sequence comes from Bradypodion ventrale, assembly GCA_035047345.1. Lineage (NCBI taxonomy): Eukaryota > Metazoa > Chordata > Lepidosauria > Squamata > Chamaeleonidae > Bradypodion > Bradypodion ventrale. Next base: position 141,086,383 of record JAWDJE010000003.1, read on the forward strand.
TCCCACATTGCCTTATATCAGGGGTAGCCAAACTATGGCCCACGGGCTGGACCCGGCCCATGGCACCAAATCATCTGACTCCCACCATCCTTGCTGCTTACTGAAGTGGAAGTAAAACACATCTGCACATACACAAACGCTGCCGTAAATGCACCCGATGCTGTCGTAAATGCCATTTATGACAGATACATTTTAGAGGTACCACATGAACACCTCATGGCATGGAACGTTTGGGAACCCCTGCCATATATAAAAACTAATGGTTTCTTTTAGGCTGGGGATAGAAGCACACAGAAACATAGCAAAATTCATACCAAAGAATCTGGGATAAAATTAGCCTGATGAAGACTCTTGCAATGCCCTAATCCGAATTATCACTTTCAATTGGTGTATCATCCAATTGTAATTCTTTAAGGCAAGCAGGCCGCAGTAGCACTGGTAAGGTTTCACCCAAATGCCAATGGCTATTGGCTACATATATCAATTTGTATCAATTTGTTTGTTGACACAAACAAATTGTTGACCGAAGTCAATATACTATCTACTGACCCCACCCTATGATGTGTATCCGTCCAAATATCAAGGTGATGCAGGCTGTGAAGCTCCTAGCATCACCCCTTTCATGGTTTGCCCTTGACCAGCCAATCCTGTTTCCCCTGTACCTATCTACGTGTTGGCCAGTCAATTGCGAACCTGCCGAATACCTATGGGTCATAAATCTTTACCTTACCAGTGCTACCCGCCAAAACTGACCAAATTCAACTTACCCCGTATCTCAAACACTAGCGACAGTGTGGGATGGGCGAAAAAGCCAAGAACCAAAGTGCCAGGTTCAAGCAAAAATTCCCACCTGGCCCCGAAGCGACCAGAAAAATCACACTGTCCACTAGGGAGGGGGTGGAGGGAAAAACTTCTCCGCTCCGTCGCTTCTCTTTAAAATGGCAGCGAGGCTGCCTCGTGGCCATCCCTTTTATAGAGGGATGGCCACGCCCCCTAACTGACCCGGATGTCTGAGTCCGGGTGGGGCCCCCCGCAAAGAGCGCGGTGGCCATTTTGGCGCCGCACTTGCATTGCAGGCGCACCCACCCAAATAAAGACTCAGACACCGGTATTGGATTAAAGGCATTGGGCCACTTTTATTGAATAATGCCCTAGTCCGAATTATCACTTTCAATTGGTGTATCATCCAATTGTAATTCTTTAAGGCAAGCAGGCCGCAGTAGCACTGGTAAGGTTCCACCCAAAATGCCAATGGCTATTGGCTACATGTATCAATTTGTATCAATTTGTTTGTTGACACAAACAAATTGTTGACCAAAGTCAATATACTATCTACTGACCCCATCCTATGACGTATATCCATCCAAATATCAAGGTGATGCAGGCTGTGAAGCTCCTAGCATCACCCCTTTCATGGTTTGCCCTTGACCGGCCAATCCTGTTTCCCCTGTACCTATCTACGTGTTGGCCAGTCAATTGCAAACTTGCCGGATACCTATGGGTCATAAATCTTTACCTTACCAGTGCTACCCGCCAAAACTGACCAAATTCAACTTACCCCGTATCTCAAACACTAGCGACAGTGTGGGATGGGCGAAAAAGCCAAGAACCAAAGTGCCAGGTTCAAGCAAAAATTCCCACCTGGCCCCGAAGCGACCAGAAAAATCACACTGTCCACTAGGGAGGGGGTGGAGGGAAAAACTTCTCCGCTCCGTCGCTTCTCTTTAAAATGGCAGCGAGGCTGCCTCGTGGCCATCCCTTTTATAGAGGGATGGCCACGCCCCCTAACTGACCCGGATGTCTGAGTCCGGGTGGGGCCCCCCGCAAAGAGCGCGGTGGCCATTTTGGCGCCGCACTTGCATTGCAGGCGCACCCACCCAAATAAAGACTCAGACACCGGTATTGGATTAAAGGCATTGGGCCACTTTTATTGAATAATGCCCTAGTCCAAATTATCACTTTCAATTGGTGTATCATCCAATTGTAATTCTTTAAGGCAAGCAGGCCGCAGTAGCACTGGTAAGGTTCCACCCAAAATGCCAATGGCTATTGGCTACATGTATCAATTTGTATCAATTTGTTTGTTGACACAAACAAATTGTTGACCAAAGTCAATATACTATCTACTGACCCCATCCTATGACGTATATCCATCCAAATATCAAGGTGATGCAGGCTGTGAAGCTCCTAGCATCACCCCTTTCATGGTTTGCCCTTGACCGGCCAATCCTGTTTCCCCTGTACCTATCTACGTGTTGGCCAGTCAATTGCGAACTTGCCGGATACCTATGGGTCATAAATCTTTACCTTACCAGGTCATCAGGCCTGCTTGCAAGTCCTCCAGAAAGAGGTTCATACCTCTGGCCGACAGGTGGACCCCATCTCCTGCATATACGCTAAAATCCTGCAACCCTATCCCCGGATGTCGAATGGCTGTCCCCAAGCCATTCTCAACAAGAAACCGGGCAGCAGCCCTGTTCACTGACCGCCGGGCATGGTCCAAACCACGGAGATCCATGCCTCCTCTATAACAGTGTCTCGGCACATGTCAGACCATAGCAACCGTGTGTACTGCCATAAATGATGTAGAAACGCCAGGTCACTGCACACCGACATTTTTAAGGAAAGGCCAGTGATCTGTGCGAGATCATTGCCGCCGAGGTGCAGAATCAGAACATCAGGCAGTCCAGCATCCCTGATGGACATCAGGAATGGCAACAATTCCCGCCATCTCATGCCGTGCATACGATACCACCGCATACGTTCGGATGCACGCAGCCCGAGATGGGGTCCCCACTCCGACGATGCAGCATTCTGTGCCACCCAGTGTACATAACTGTGGCCCACCAGCCACACTGCCACTGGTGTGCGTACAGACACAGGGTCTGTAAAAGAAGGAAAAGGAATTAAGGACATAACTAGGTACTCATACAGTGAGGGGACGTACATATAAGGAAAAAACGTGCGGACCCCTTCCTGCCCATCCGATATATATCAGCCTCAGAGTACCCAAACGCAGCCACAGTCGATGCGGCGCCTATCCTGAATGAATGGGTGCCATAACGAGCCCCACACTGTGAAGTGTGGTACCGGTCACCCTCCAGAACTGAAATTTGGTAAAGGGAGACCCATCCTGGTGGCAGAACAATGGGCCAGGGCACGTACCACACACTGCCAAAATTGCATGTAGGGCACCAAACGGACAGATGTCAGCAAATGTACATCGTAGCAGTCTAACACCACTGCCTACTCCATGCTGATCGGCCTTTGAGGAATGAATCCTCAACTGAGCCCACTCCTGGTTGATAGACACATCTTCGAGTTACAGTGCCCTTCGAGACACATCCCCCTTTGACCATGGGACCAGCTTGCTGATTCTCAGAGCTCCAAAGAAAGCTACGGTGGTAGCTGCATGAAAAAGAGACTCCTAATACCTATTGTAACACAGTCTATGCCAACATCATGCAAGGTGGGTCAGAACACCTGGTGAAACAGGGTGACATGTGTCCGGGCGGCAGCCACGTTCACGTGTCCACCCTTCCAATATATGGCATATGCGGAAGTCACTCACACAGTCAGTAAAGCCCCATGCCTTGGCCATGAACGCCAAGGCAGAAAGCCTGGTGGCGATGGTTCGTGGGGCCAACCCCTGATCATGAAGGTGCACCATGCACTGTAAAACCTGGTCGACCGGTATCGGTCACATTTCAGGCAACTGCCTTTGCCCACAAAAGGTCCTAAATTGAAGGAGTGTATGCTGATACACCTTACGCGTGCGAGGTGCCAAAGACATGCCTATCGCCCGGTTCACCTCTCCTCGCCAAATGTCCATATCTCGGCCGGGAGTGGAGAGGGAAGTTCCTCTGCGTCTGGAGCCAAGGCATGGAACTGGGAGATCTGCAGGCGGGATAAAGCATCAGCAATATCATTATTAATGCCTGGCACATGTCTGGCCCTAAGGAGCACATTAAAGCGCAAGGACCTAAGAACAAATTGGCGAACTAAGGCCATGACTCTGGGGGATTTAGACATTTGGGCATTGACAATGTGCACCACCGCAGCATTGTCACACCAAAAGTGAACCACAGAATTAGCCCACCAGTCCCCCCAGAGCATAAGGGCACCCAAAATTGGAAAACTCCAGGAACGTAAGATCGCGTAAGCGATCCATGCCCTGCCATCCCTGGGGCCATTGACCATAGGCACACTGTCCTTCAAAATAAATCCCATACCCCAGGGAGCCGGAGGCATCCGACCGTACTTGGAACTGGAGGCTGACCATATGCTCTGATCTCCAAAAGGAGACACCATTAAAGTCATGCAGGAATGTGAGCCAAACCGACAGGTCTGCTCATAAACCCCTAGTCAGCCGTACCCTGTGGTGTCATTTAGATAGGCCCACCATAGTGTCACCCAGACACCTGGTGAAGGCTATGCCTGGTGTTACCACTCTGCAGGCGAAGTTGAGGTGGCCGTGAATCACCTGCAACTCCCGGAGATACACCTTACACTTGGCGAACATTGACAAAATCGCATCAGAGATCCGCCCACCTTGACCGACAATTCGGTCACCAGGCCCGCTTGTTCGTCATTCAAAAGAGGTCCATCCTCTTGCTGAAAAGTGAACCCCATCTCCAGAATACAGGCTAAATTCCTGTAACCCTATCCCCAGATGACGAATGGCTGTCCCTCAAGCCATTCTCGATAAGGAACCAGGCAACAGCCCTGTTCACTGACCGCTGGGCACAGTCCAACCGTGGGGGTCAATGCCTCCCCTATAATAGTGCCTCGGCATGATGTCTGACCATAGCAAATGGTAAAGAAACGCCAGGTCACTGCACTCAGAAGTCTTTAAGTCCAGGCCAGTGATCTGTGCAAGATCATCGCCTCCGAGGTGCAGAATTAAAACATCTGGCGGTCCAGCATCCCCAATGGACATCAGGAATGGCAACAGTTCTCGCCACCTCATGCCATGCACACCATACCACTGCATACGCGTGGTTGCATGTAGCCTGAGTTGGGGTCCCCATTCTGATGAAGCAGCATACTGTGCCGCCCAGTGCACATAAATTGTGGCCCACAAGCCACACTGCCACTGGTGTGCGGAAACACACAGGGTCTGTAAGATAAGGAGAGAGAATTGAAAGCATAACAAGGCACTCATGCAGTGAGGGGACGAACAGACGGAGAAAAAGGCGCAAATCCCCACCTGCCCATGCGACGTATGTCAGGCTCTGAGAACCCAAATGCAGCCGCAGTTGATGCAGCACCTATCCAGAATGAATGGGTACCAACTGTAATTTGGTAAGGGGAGACCCATCTTGGTAGCAGAACAACAGGCTAGGGCATGAACCACGCGCTGCCACAAACACATGTGGGGCACCAACCGGACAGATGACAGCACCATGCTATTACCCAATCCCCGCTGACCGGCCCTTGAGCGGCGAATCCCCCACAGAGCCCACTCCTGGTCGAGCAACACATCTTCCAGTTCCAGTGCCATGCAGAACATGTCCCCTGTTGAAAGTGGGACCGGCTCACTGATTCTCAGAGCCCCAAAGAAAGCCACGGAGGTAGTTGCCTGAAAATAGACTCTTCGTATGAAGCACAGGTGCTGGCCGCATAGGGGTCATATATAGTAGCCACAACTGCTAGCAGGGCTCGTCCCTCCGCATCTCAGGGTGAAGGGCCGCCCTCATCCTAAGTTCTTCGTCATAGGCCAACCATGACGGGCCAGGGAAATCAACCATGGCCCGGTAAATATTGTCCAGGTACTGGACCATTGGGATGGCCAAATCAGGATGGGCCGCCGTTGGCATGGATTGGAGTGGGGAAACACATAATAGGTCTTATCGGACCCCAGAGAAGTTAAGCGGAAGCATTGGGGCGGTCACCCCTGTAAGAACCTGGGTGTAATTGGCCTGTTGCGGTAATGGCCACTGGACCCCTCAGTGTTATGAGCTAGTGTCACCGCTGTGCTGATTTGACCAGGATACTCACTCGGTGCACCCCCATGGGCCGCCCCAACTGGGGGTTCCGGCCTGTGGTGGGCGTCGGAGTTCGCGATGGCCATTGAGCTCGGTGTCTCCACGCGTCCATGCCAAGCAGGACCGGTCCCTGGTGGAATGCCCTGCTGTAATGGCCTGATGGGGAGCTGCGAGGTGCCAGCCTGCGCTGGCCTGATGGCCTCCAGCAGCTCAACCCTGTTGGCAGCCCGCTGCGCGGCTGTGGCCGGCACGTGGGCCGGAGCCGAAGGGCTGCCAAGCCCACCATCCGAAGGTGGTGGAGCAATTTCCATAGATGCCTCGAGTGCCGATATGCGGGCAAGGAGAGCATCCACAGTGTCAGACCCACCAGAATAAGATGGGCCGGGTGGGCCGGACGGCCCGCTGGGCAATTGATGAGCGGGCGGAGGGATAAAACCATGTGGCAATCCCTAGCCAGAATAGGGCCATGCCCAATAATCTGGCCCATGGGGGGCGATAGAACGGTGGGGCGCGATCCCGCGCCACACCCAAATGGGACGCTATGCCCCATGAGCAAAGGTTGGATAGGGGTAGAAACCCCAGGGGAGCAGGCCCACACAGCCCCCGCCCGAGTCCTCCGACTGGGCGGGTAGGCCGAGGCCTGGTCACCGTCATTGGTGGCAGTGGGAATTGTAACACTGCCACCCCCCGTGGGCCGCCCGCCCAAGCCCTCTGGCCCGGTGGTTGCCCCAAATAGGTTGAGGGGGTGGGCCGAGCCCTCCCCCCAGGTCGCAGCATAGGGGCCACCTGAAACTTGCGCTTGAGTGCCATGGCCACCCAAGCGGTGCAGCACTGATTGGAGGAGAGATATCCTCCGATCAGAATTGTAAAAGAGAAAGGCAAGTAAGCCGGAGGGAGCAGCGTCGGAGCGAACTTCTCCACTCCGTCGCTTCTCTTTAAAATGGCAGCGAGGCTGCCTTGTGGCCACCCCTTTTATAGAGGGATGGCCACGCCCCCTAACTGACCTGGATGTCTGAGTCCGGGTGGAGGGGGCGCAAAGAGCGCGGCAGCCATTTTGGTGCCGCACTTGCATTCTCTTAAGTTCTTTCAAGCTCTTTCAAGCTTTTAATCTTTTTTAATATTGTTGGCAGTAGTTTTTTAATGGGTTTTAATGCTTTTTTAAAACTGCTATTGGTTTTATTTTCTGTGAGCCGCCCAGAGTCTTCAGAGTTGGGCAGCAATACAAATTAGAATAAATAAATAAATAAATCTGTTTTGGCAAACACTGTGCTTCCATATTTCTGATGGCATCATTCAGCAATTAATTGCATTCCAGGAACCTTAGGGCAAAGTTGGTTTTCATCCCTTGTGTTTCTTGCATGCATAGTAGGTCACATTTATGTTTATTACTGAGTTCCTGAAGCAGATTTTCTTTAACTGAAGATATTCCTTCAATGTTGACCAATATCACTATCTGTTTTGGCCCTGAGAAGGGCCATTGGTTAAAATGTCTCTTTGTAGTCATTTCTACTTCTGGTGCTTCTGGGTTGAAAGGATTAGCTGGTGAAAAATCACCATTGCCAATGATAATTCTTTGTTGCCCAGGGGAGACCTGATCACTGAAGTAGCAATCTTCAGTGAAGCTCCATTCATATCCCTCGACTCTACCACTGAGTATCAGTTAGCAGGCAATCTGTTTTCCCAACAAGCTACCTTAACTTGTGGAACATATCAGAGAAAAGCAAACAAAAAATCAGAAGAAAGCAAACAGAGAGAGAGAGAGAGAGAAGAGAATGCAATGTCATTTTAAAGCCTAACTTCTATTTTAATGGGAGATTTTGTAGACTAAATCTATTTCCTTTGACAAGTCAAAGCAATTTATCCTGATGAGAACAAGGAAACAGTACTCACATCAGTATCCTACATAGGCCATTTATAGTGTTTGTATATTCCATGATGTGCTACTTTTCATTTCAGCCCTGAATACAACAATTGTGCTACAAAGATGCAGTTGCTTCTTCCAGCTGAGATGTGGAATTTGCCAAGGCTTCTTAAATGTTGCTTGAAGCCCCTGGCAGCTTTGATATTCTCAGGGGGAACAACATTAAGCAAGCTTTGTTGCTGGTTCAAATCCAAGTTTATATGTTATTAGAACTGTCAGGATTAAACTGCTGCATGAGGTGTAGGATCTGTAGATAGAGAATAATACAAAGGAAAGTTCCTTATTGTTAGTCACCTGCCATTAGCAACATAATCACTGGTGGGGTTCCACCTCCCTATTGGGGGGGGGGGGGAGAAGAAAACACCCTTGAATATTCATTTTATATGGATTTATAATATAGTATAACAACGCAGTAAAACTTCCTTTATGAAATTGAGCACACAGTAGTTGCCCTATTTGAAGTCCTCAGTAAAGCAAGGCTCCTTTGCAGCCAAGGCATCACTATCCCTCTTCTCAGTTATTTCCTTTTTATATGTTTTAAAAGATGAAAAGAGCACATGCAGTTTTTTTCCCTTGCAGATGGTCCATTAAGTTGTTACTTGAAGCAGTCAGCTGGAAGACACTGGAACAGGGGCACAGTTGGCTGCATCTTCCAGACACTAAACATACATAGAGACAGGGACATAATAATCCTGGCAATTAAATCAAGCATTTGCTTTTCGCAACATGAAGCCCTAAGTTCACTTTCTTTGTGCAGTTCCTCATTCCTTCTTTGGCTCAGTTTTAATTTTCACTCAGCACAAAAGAGATTAAAGCAAAATGTCACATTCCAACATAGAATTAGGCACACAGTGATTCCATAAGCGAACTTTCTTCATACAGTTTTCCATGCTTTCTTAGGCAGTTTTAAAAATGTCTATTGAACAGTCTGGTGCTGATGACTCAGTGTTGCTGGCCACAAACCTTGCAGATCTTCAGTTGATGCTGGATCGAGTTAGACGTCTTGTTATAAGCCAAGCACCAACTCATGACAAGCTAATGGCAGTAATAGAAAAAAATCCAAAGAGTGGATAACATTGTCTATTTGGGGTTTATTTTAAATGTTTGGACACTGATTAAAGCATCTGAAAAGAAAATTGAAGCTTCTGATATGTGGATCTACAGACGTCTGCTAAGGATCTCATGGGTTGACCATGTGACTAATGTAGAAGTGTTGTGCCGGATGGATAAAGAACAAGAACTGTTTAAGACCATTAAACAAAGAAAGCTCCAATACTTTCGACATATCATTAGGAGTGACAAAGTATAGAATACTCCAACTCATTATGCAAGGGAAGATCCTTGTGAAGAGAGGCCCTGACATCATCGCTGAAGAACCTGAGAGACCGGTGTGCAATGTCCTCATAAGAATTATTCTGAGGAGATAAGAACAGGAAGACTTTTGCCATGATTATAGCCAGTATCCAGAACGGATATGACACTTGGGAGGAGGAGGAGGAAGAAAAAGAAGAAGAATTACCTGAGATGGTCTTAAACACATACAGCTTAGCGACACACCCAAAAACACATGAGACCTCCCGGAATGAGAGTGAATTAAGCCTAGCTATTGTTAAGAGTGTAAGAGACTACTGTAATCCCAAATGTTGCAACAGGCTGAATTGCCTATGTCCATTGGTCCATCTGTTTACTTTTTAAATCCACATAAAAATGCAAACTATTAGAGAATATTATCTTGCAGCGGGGTCCTAGGGAGGATGCTCATAAAAGTATGCATGCATGTGTGGACTTTCCCTCCCTTCATATTAATGCCCATTCTAATGTAGTCATAATAAAAGACACACATGCATACCAATATCTGCAGGTTCTGTTTCCATGGCTTCAGTTATCTGCAGGTATAAAAATATCCAATTAAAAATCCCTGAAATATCTAATATATATGTGATTTTTTTCTTTAAAAATGGTAGGTGTGTTTGTCTGTGCAAGCAAATCAGAGAGTATACAAAACAAAAAGTTAACATCAAAATACAAAAGTTAGTACTTAAGTTGCCATGATGTTTTTTGTCTTTTTGTTTTGCTTTGTTTACTCTCTAATATATACACATATTTATATGGTGCAGTACCAGAGCTGGCAAGTAGAGTCCACTGTCTGCAATGTAATGTTTGCAAGGAAGGGAGACAGACATTTAGGAGTCAGGATACGGGGGAGACCTTCTGAGGATTCTTGAAAGTGCAGATAACAGCAAACCCTACATTTAACACACATTCCTGAATAATAGAAGCAGGGGATGAGTTTCAAATGCCTCCACTGTTCTACACAAGAACTACCAAACAACTGTGGGAAGGTCTTTTTCCCAATCTCCTGATAGCAATTCCATTGTTTATTATGAAAGATGAGATATTGGACTTAATAGATCTTTGATCCAGTCTAACAGCTCTCTGCTTATATTTTGACAACTCTTCAAAGATGTTAGTTAAGAAGACTGGTAGCATTTTCAGATATCTATTCTAACCATCCTTCTTCATTCTTCCAACTACTTTATGTCTTGATGTTTTCTGGTACTATCTTTAAATTTCAGGTTTCTTTTTCTCCTATTCATTTCTGTCATTCACTAAAGCACATCTATCACACAGTAATCTCATTAGAGGTAACAGGATTCTTATGCCAGTGGAGAAAACAGAAACTGGGTGGATAGAGATTAGCATGAGAATGAAATGTTTCGTCTATTGAAATACTTTGCACGACTACTAATGGAACACAGTCTTCTTCCAACTATTGTATTTGTGACATGGCATCCGTACATAAATATGGATTGCTCTGCTAACTCAACTTTATTTTATTTCTTGAAGTTGAGAAAAGAGACATCACCATGTGACATGTTGGTTTAGACATTCATCTGGTTTGTACATATACATGTTTGTTTATACATTTGTCCAGAATTGTTTCTGTACTATTAAAAATTGATTACAATTCTTGAAGTTAATAAAATAATATTACTTAGTAGCCATGACACAAGCAGTTTCTTTTACTACACATTTTGAAAAGCTAGTTTATTACTACAATCATATATGTAAAAGTTATTGCATAAAGTTGATGGAAATAGCCAAAATACAGATGTTGGTATGAAAACTGAAATCTACAATAATTCAACATATCCTTAAATGTTACCATTGCATTAAATGGTGTCTTGTCAGATAATTATAGGATTTAGCTTGTACGTCTAGAGAGGTGCATCTGAGATTTGAACTCATGGATAAGCATGGTTGTCTCTCTGCTCTTACTAGTCTCAGTGCTAGGACCTTCTACACAGGCATGTCTGTTATGTCAAGTTCACAATGTGTCTTGTCTAGTTTTATCTTTGACCTCTGAATTTTAAAACAGCCTTTCAGCAACTGAAATTATTGCTCTCTTATAAGTGTGATGTTATATTTTCATCTTGATTTATCTGCCCTTATGCATTTTATATGTCTAATGATATTTCTGATGCTGATTATTTTCAAAAGTTGCTTTTAAATGCCCTTGGTTGTGGAGTTCTTGGGGAAGGAATTTGTATCAGATTATTTTCTTTGATTTGCTAACATTTTCCTTTTTGGAATTTGTTGCTATTTAGTGAAGGTGTATTCTCTTAAACTACACAGTTTAAAACTGAGCTGGATGACTAGCAACTACCTTGCATTCTTAATACCATGATATAATAATCATAATTTCATGCTGTCAATTCAATTCTGCGTTATGGTGACCCTTTTCAGGAAAACCCCTGGGACTGTGTAGGTTTCCCATGACTATACAGGCTGGATCTTCTCCTTGAAGACAGAGTAGGGAATCAAACTCACATCCTGTGGCTCCGCAACTAAATACCTAAACCACTGAGCTATCCAGCCAGCTTTGCAATGATATGTAACACATACTTCTGAAGTCTAAATATTTCATTGAGCTGAATTTTTACCTTAATCCACACATAGCTGCATCTGGCCACAAAGAATCACAGTGAAAAGCACACAAGCCTCTTTTAAATGTACTTCTCTCACATTAGTCTTACTGAAATAAGTGTCACATATTAATGCAAAACGTCAGCTATTTGTTAATGTGCTTTATTACCAAGATACCTAATTTTACAAAAGAATCTAAGTGAGGATTTTGAAGAGGATTTATTTCTCTTCTCGTAACTCGTTAGAAAATTAAAGCCCAAATTGCCATAAACTAAAGAGTTGCCTGATTCATTCGAAGTGTTTTTAGCTGTCCCATCTTCCAATTAAGCATAAATTAAATTCCTTCTCTTTATTTTCAAGAGCCACAAGGTGGGTCTTTAAGTCTCGCATATGGCAGTCCAGGGACTGTATTAAATTTTAATTGGTGCAGCCAGCTTCTACAGCTACTTTGGTTGTATCTGGAAGGCCTGGTAGCATCGGAGAGCTTTCCTTCACCTGGTGTCCTAATGGTATCTCCCTACTGAGTCATTCTTGTCACCATGTTCTTAACTGTTCTGATACATCTTTAACTAAATCTGGTTACTTTTTTCTTGACAGTGTTAGGAATTTCTCCATGCTTCTTTTACTGAAGGATTTCTTGAAGAAAAGATATTGCACTAGGTGGTTTGCCATGCTTTGCCTAATCTCTAAGTCATTCTCTGATCAGCTTGCTCAAATTTGAATCAAATAATATTCATCTGCAAATTTTTTAAAAAGATAAAATTAAAATTGGATGGATTCCATCCACTGTTCAGAGAGAAGCATTCATCTTGAATGGGGATGTCATGTGAATCTCACTTGAATCTCTGTCATGGCAACTGATTACTAGTCCTTTTCACCAGATGGTGTTACCTGGACACCATGATCTTGACAACAACATTATAGATATTGATAATTATCAAAATGCAACATATGGTTTGAATTTCATTAATTACTGCATTCTCTCCCCCCCCCCCCCCCCCAATATGGTAGTAGAGGGGAAAGTGCATCAATGTATATGCTATAATGAAAATGAACAATTAAGCAGTAAAGTATTTTTCTCTGTGTCATTTCAATCAGAAGAAATGTGTAACATTCCATATTTAGCATATTATCTAATCAATAATTTCTTGTCTACATGAGAGAGAAATGGCCATTCTGTGATACACTACAATTCCAAAATTGGTTTTTTAAAAATGTGATTGGTTATATTTTCTGTGAGCCGCCCAAAGTCTTTGGAGTTGGGCGGCAATATAAATCAGAAAAAAACAAAATAAATAAAAATAAAATAAAATGTAAAAATCTGAGAGTGTATTTAGTACTTATTCTTTTCTTCTGTGTCTAGCCCAGAGATGAAACACAAGATTGCAGTTACCAGGATACACCAAATTGTGGTTCAAAAATACTACAATCTTTGTGGAGGCTCTTTCTGTGATATTATGAGTTATCCTGCAACTTTGTGTACACACACACACACAAACAAACCCCATCCCTACTTCAGACAGGTAAAGTTAACCATCTCATTAGGTTGAGATGATTACAATTTGACTTTTTCTCTTTCATATTGACATGTTTCCAGCTAGCATTGATATCTACAGAAGAAGCAAAACTCATTATTTTTCAATATTATTTCTCCATATTCTTTCCAAAATAGTCACTTATGAGAATCAAAATACATTTCATAATCCTTTGAAAAAAACCAAGATAAACTATATTATTCACAATTGTTTTGCTCAAAAGGAATAAAGTAAAAATAGTATAATTTAGGCAGGTGACTACATGATTTTGAATTAACACTGTCAATAAAACCAGATGTTCTCCTAGGAAACTTTCTGGGCTCAGCTGGCTTCAGAAGTGAAACAAATAACTATTAATTTTCTTCATTGGAAATAAATATGTCCTATTATGCTCTTCCTTCTTACCTTCTCTTATGCCAGCAATGACCAACCTTGGCACTTCAGGTGTTCTTGGACTTCAATTCCCAGAAGCCTAAGACAGCACTCCTACTGATCAGCTTCTGGGATTTGAAGTCCAAGAAAACCTGGAGTTCCAAGGTTGGCCATCACAGTCTTATGCTATTACAAAACAGAAGAAATAGCCTAAGAGCAAAAACAAAAAACAAACAAACAACCCAAAAACATTTTACGGTTTAAGTCATTGTAAAATTGTAATGGGATTTCAGCTATGGTAAGATTGCTTGAGTTAACATTCAGAGGCCTTTGCTCATAAAAAAAGAGAAAAATGGAAAAGACATTACATTGAAAGCAGAACACTTGGTGGTAACATCTTCTTCTTGCTGTGTTTTGGTAGAAGCTCTGATAATCAATCTGAGACACAAAAGTGGTAAAATGTTAGCAATGATTTTGCTCCTGTTAAGTGCAGTTATTTCTTTGTAGCATTGAAATCACTTTGACGCTCACCATGAAAATTCATTCCCCCTAATCTGTTTCTTCTTGTCCTTTCTACTCATCCTAGCAGCAAGAAATGCAGTGGAGCAAGAGTTCTTCAATAATGGATTTTTCATTATGAGGGATTGATTTTAATCCAACCTAGCTACTAGACCTGCTCAGGGATGTGATTCTTCTCTTTCTTCCTAATGCAGGTGGACCTACCTAAAATAATTTTCCCAGTCCAGCTGTTGTTTTTGTAAATTAGACCATTTTCCTTCCCTATCTTTCTCCTTTTGCTTTTTTGTAATACAACACATTATTTTCTTACCAAACACTCTAATAAATTCTTTGGTTCTGGAAGCAATTTTAAACTTTAACACTCACCCCTCCCACCCCCAAGAAACATTTGTAGATTCCACATACTAACAGGACTACTGGGAAGTGATTTACATCAGGATCTAATGCTGATTGTCTTTCACTGAATTAGAAAATAGCTCCTGTCATCAGAATGATAAACTTAAGCTGCCCTATTCACCTCTGGTTCTTTTACCCACCATATACAATCATTCTACTTAATTAAGTTCACTGAAGCATAGTGCACACTAATAATGCATTTCTTTAAAGAGAATAAATGATGTACATTGTGCAGTATACTAGTAGTTTGTAGACAGTGATAATAGAATCTCCCAAAGCTCCTGGGATAAAAATTGTTATTTATCACACAAAATATGCATAAAATTAACAGAAATATTTAATCCTAATCCCAAGAAACCATAGAATATGTGTATACAGTTCATTATCTGGAACCAATCTTATTCTCTGATCTGTAGAAACCTGATGGTCAGAAGTATAACACAAATAACTGCTCTCTTTGTCCAGTCAGATACAGCCAGCTTCATTGCAAAGTAGAGTGGTGAGACTGAATAACATAAAAAGTTATCCATGGTGTTGATCTATAACATAAATGATCACATAATTCAGAGTGTTTTCTGTGTCTGTAGCTTTTTTCTGATTCTCACAATCCTATTGCCATAACTTTTCTCACTTAGCTTTTACTTAGTTTCTTATGCATCACTTAGCCACCTGAATCTATTGTATCTTCAGTTATTCTTCTTTTTCTAGAATAAAGGGAGATAGTAGATATTTTCAGCTGTGTCTGGTTTGACTGGGCCTTTTTAACTCATTTCCCAATACATTACAGCTTTATAACTGCAACTCTAGCTGCCTTGGTAGAATACAGTTCTATGAACATCAGTCACATTCTACTACCATTATACCTTTGCTTCAAACAAACCATTCTCTAAAGATGCATGCAACACTCCCAATGAAACGTGGTGTCACAGGGGCCTGTCAAAGCTCTTCCCAAAGTTTGTTAAATTATTAAGCAAAATGAGGTGTCCACTTGAGTTGACTGGTGTTTGGGTGAGGGACCAACAATGAGCTGATGGAGGGCTAAACTGTACATGCCATGCAATAATCTTGAACCCATCTAAGTCAACAGTTCTAGTAGAGGACAGTATCCTGTTATCTGCATGAAAGCAAGATTCAGCTGCCACCCTGGTTGGATCAAATGAGAATAACATCACTTTGTCATTTGCTATAGGTGGAAGATATCTTGGGTTGGCTCTCATTTCTCTTTCCTGCCCTCTCTGTCTGAATGAACAGTAACAGAAGTGAGGTTTAAAAGGGCTATACTTTGCCTCACTCTTTCATTTTGGGAAGCTCTGTGGATTTGCATTAGAAGAATGCAAATAAATTGGACAGGGTAAAGATGTTGGCACATGGCCCATGAACCTCCAAAAATTCTCCCAAGAACACTCTACAACCTTAGTATTTCCTGGATTTTATATATAATTATTTTATTTAATGAGTGAAGCAGCTTGTTAAATTATTTGCAACTTACTGCTTTCCTTCTGTTATGAAGAAATAAGCACCAGAAAAGTAATAGAATGGATTTCAGAAGAGGAGAAAAATACAAAGAAATGGGAACTATGAAGAAAATAACAAATTCATACATTACTGAAAAGCATCTTATTTATGAATGCAGTGATTTTAAAATAGGCATTCTTCATAAAGTCATGTGCAGAAAATAAATACTCATCTTGCTGATCTAAGTCTTATTACTTCAAATTTGTGCTTTACCTATCTTATTATATTTTGCACCTTGTTTCCATAGTGAATGATTCTTTGAAGCAGTTGATACATGTCGCTCTAATTAAATGAGCCAGCTTACATATTCAGTCTTACTTATTTTGATTTCAACATAGATATTCACATTGTAGGGGGAAATTGAGTTTAATGTCTGGTGAAATAATTCACTGCAGAGAAACAGCTCCCCATCCCAGCACAACCTCAGCTTTTGGCCTAAAATCTACTGTATAATGTACAATACTTTTTAACTCATTTATTACATTTTAATCCTACCATTTCTCTAAGGTGGTAAAGTGGGCTTTTCTGCCCTTATCCCATTTCATCCACACAATAATCTTGCAGCATAATACATGGCATAAATGAGCTGGTAGAAATTAAAATCTCAATTTTAATGGTCAAAGTCAGCACTGTACCATTCAGCAATATTGAGTTGACTCAGAAGGAGTCACTGCTAGAAAAAAAATATTGGTTTAATCCATACCTGGGAGGCACATGAATTTTTTCTTGGGAGTACATCCTCTTGAATTAAATGTATTAGTAGTTTGCTGGACCTCCTTGCTGTCAAAATGGAGCCATGTGCATTTGTTTACACACATGTAATTTGTTTACACACATTCTCACTCTGGGAGAAATGTGGGCTGATTGGAAGATGGCTATGTCCTCATTAGTCTCAGGGGATCATGTGTGGGGTCAGCACCAATCCATATTGGTGCAGTAAGGGACACATGAACCTTCTATATAAATTACTAGCTGATTGCCCAGCCTTGGCTGGTTTTTTTTAATTGTTATTTTATTTTACATAGGCTCCCCCTGTGTACTTATGTAAAAAAAATTTTTTTGACTTACCGTGGTTCCTGGTTTATAAATTACCAGGAGTGGGGGGTGCCAGCAGCCCCTCTTCAAACCCTCTTCAATCCTCTTTTCACCCCTCCTACCCCCACAATTAATCAGAGGGGGCCACCCACATCCCTCCCTCCTCTCTAATCCCACAAAGATGTGGAGGGGGTGCCCATCATGGCTCCCCATTGCCAGAGTGAATTCCCTTCTGCCAGTCTGGGTGAGAGGGATATGGAGCAGACTATGGGCAGCGTGATGGGGGGGGAGGCAGCCACATTTGTGAGGCCAACCGGTGAGGCTTCCCAGAGCCAGGGCGATTTCCCTCCTGCCGGCATAAAGGAATTTGGCCTGGATCTGGGGAGTTTCAGCGGAGGCCTAGAACCTGCGGCTGCCCCCTACATTGCCCTGGCCATGGACTGTTCCATCTCCCTCCCACCAAGAGGGAATTCACCCCGGCTCTGGGTAGTCTCCGTGGGCAGGAGGGAGATGGAGCAGTCTGTGGCCAGGGCAATGGAGGGGGGGTAGGTGGCCACATTTGTGAGGCTGCCTGGTGAGGCTCACCAGAGCTGGGGTGATTTCCCTCCTGCCGAGAGGGAGACAGAACAGTCCATGGCCCGGGTGATGGTGGCTGCCTCACACAGTGTTTTTCCTGGCTAATCATCCTCCTCACCTGCCTGTGACAGGCATCAGCCAGAAGGAAGTCACGACAAGGCAGCGTCCTAGTGGGAAGGGGAGAAGGTAGGAAGAAAGGAAGAAAAGATGGAGGGCAGGACAGAAGGAGGGAAAGGGGAAGGAAGAAAGGAGAGAATGAAGGAGGGAAGAAAAGAAGGAAGGGGAGAAGGATGGAAGGAGGTAGGGAAGGAAGGCGGGAAGGAGACATGGAGGAAACGATGGAGAAGGGAGAGAAAGGAAGGTGGTAAGGGAGGGAGGGAAGGTGTGGTGTTAGGAAGGAGTGAGAGAAAGAAAGGAATGAGGCACGGGGAAGGAAGGGAAGGACAGAAGGTAGGGGGAGAAAATTGTTTGGCGGGGCGGAAAGACAGTGGGAGGGAAGGAAGGGGGTAAGGGGGCAAGGGAGCAGTGTTGGAAAAATGGAGGGATGGAGGGAAGGAAGGAAGGGGGAAGGAAGATGGTAAGGAATGCATTAGGGAGGGCCTCACCTTGGGCACTCACGCCGGCGGCACCTCCGTCCACAGTGAGGTCCTGTTGGCTGGCGCTTTTGTGGCCTTCAGTGCTGTGGCGGTCATGGTGGGCACCTGTGGTGGCCTTGATGCTGGTTTTTTTTCTTGGTGTCACACCCTGCCCCTTCCCTCCTGTGCTCTTGGGATCAGGGGGAAGGGCATTGGGCTGGCCCACGGTGGGTGAGGCTCTCGCTAAGGTGCCTTACATTTTGGCCTTGCGGCGGTGGCAACGGTCCCCCAGGAGTGGCCTCAGCAGCCCAGTGATAATGATGCCCGTGCCTTCATCACTGTTGGCACCCTGGTTAAACTGACCACAGGTGTCAGTTTTTTTCTATTGTGGCTGCACTGTTTGCATGAATTGCTGCTTTGTGCACCCGGCACTTGTTTTCTTGTGTGCATGCATTCCTTTGCTTGTTCTCCTGGTTGTGTTTTCTCCTCAGTGTGTGTTGTATGGGCAGGCTTGTTTTTTTGTGCACAAGATTTTTTGTTTGTTTGTGTTTTGTTATGGAGCGGCTGGTCACGCGAGCATTCCATCTCACAATTTTCTTTGTTTATGGTGTCTCACATGCACAATTCATTGTGCGCAGGTAGTTGTTTGTGTCATGTGGGTCCTGCGCCCCCCTGCACCCCACCAGACCTGGACATTTGACCACTGGGACGGGGAAGGTAGGATGTTGTTTAAGGGCAGGGTGGACAGTTGCGGGGTGTTGAGATGCATTAAGGACATAAAAATGTACGTCCTCACTTTAGATATATAGATATGAACCCATAGATTTGGCTTTTGTAGCAAATTTGGCACAGGCTGTCCTTTTGCTTGGCCAGACAAGTTCTGAGGAGAGAACATGAAGATGACAAGCACACTGCCAAGGACCATGGGACATTACTTACTGCATATGTTTCTTTGCTCGAAAGCCAGTCGTATCCAACTCTAGGATTCAGTGTTCATCTCTGTTTCAAAGCTGAAGAGCCAGCACTGTCTGCTTCTGTAGACGCTTCTGTGGTCATGTGTCAGGCATGACCAGACACCGAAGTGCACAGAATTCTGCTACCTTCCCACCGAAGTGGTCCCTATTTATCTACTTGCAATTTCTTGCTTTTGAACTGCTAGTTTGGCAGGAGCTGGGACAAAGACGGGAGCTCATTCGATCCTGCAGTACTTGGGAATTGAACTGCTGACCATACACCACTTACAATACAGTCAAGGAATGGAAAAAGTACCTGGGAAAAATTTGTAAGTCCTCTATTTCCTGAAACAGATCTGGGGACCTTGGATGTGCCTGTTTCCTTTTCACCCTTAAATAAACAGCCCAAAAAGGTGAAAAAGACTGAAGTGCTACCTAGGAGATTTCTGTATCCCCCAACAAGGTTGGTAATCAATTTGTTAGTCTTGAAAATTTTCTATAGCTCTTGAGAAGAAAGGAGGTTTTTTCCCTGCACCAGAGAGCTTCCCTGTAGCTGCACTTACAGCGGGTCAAGTCCCTGATCCTGAAAACAACAAAATGTTGTTTGGAATGCAGTGAGCAGCATGCTGAATATAGATGTGCAGCTATTCCAAAAGCTGCAAACCACAAGAACTTCAGCCGCTAAGGATTGAGCATGGCCACTTCCACTTTTGGGTGGCATTTCCCTAACACATGGCACAGCCCTTCTGGCCATGGAGAATAAACAAACATGACATTTCTGGTCACGTGTGCAAACAGTGCATATGACTGTGATGTCATTTCTGGTAACATGTATAAACAAATGCACGTGGCCCCATTTTTGATAGCAGGTAGGTTGGATAATCTACTAAACCCTAAAATGAGTTTAAGACATGGAGAAGTCTGAAGAAATAAAAGGACTATGAGTATAACACTTAGAACCACAAGGGGGAAAGTGTATTTTTATCTCAGACAACCAAGGCAATCTGGTTACTTTGATAGACTGAATGATAAAATTCCTGGAGTTTAAAGCTACAAGAATCCATGACTTCTCTTACTATCTAGGATAAAACATTTCCTGAAGTTTCAATACCACTCATCTTTATACTGGGATTTAAGGGTCTGTTTATTCATTGTTTAGTTGATGAGTTACAAAATGGCTTTTCACTGGCTTCTCTTTATTCAGAAATAAGGATATAAAGAACAGAACAGTCTCTCCACATGGAACATGCAATTAGCTCCATGATGTTAAATTTGGGCTCCCATCTGCTCTAGGCAGTACATCTTTATATATATATATATATATATATATATATATATATATATATATATATATATATATATATATATATATATATATATATATATATATATATATATATATATATATATATATATATATATATATATATAAAGTTGTATTATTGTTGATATGTTTGAAAATTTATATATCTATCTATCTATCTATCTATCTATCTATCTATCTATCTATATATCTATATATATATATATATATATATATATAAATTTTCAAACATATCAACAATAATACAACTTAAAAAAACAAATGTAAATAAAAATACAAACAACAAACTTACAAATACAATATATATAAAAAAGCAAAAAGAAAAACATAGAAATACAATTAAATTACAAACTTAGTAATATAACACCTTCCCCATTCTTCCATACATCTTTAATTATATTTCCAAAATTTTTAATACATTATAACACTCTTGCAGTTACCCTAATATACATATTCAAACTCACTTCTTATACTCCACAATTTAATACAACTACTAAGTCAAAATAAATAAAACAATAATTAAAATACAATAAAAAGTTTTCACATGGCAGGCACACACCACAAAGAAAGACTCAGACACCGGTATATGGATAAAGGCATTGGGCCACTTTTATTGAATAATGCCCTAGTCCGAATTATAACTTTCAATTGGTGTAATCATCCAATTGTAATTCCTCCCAAAATGCCAATGGCAATTGGTTCCTCCCAAAATGCCAGTGGCAATTGGCTACATGTAACTATTTGTATCAATTTGTTTGTTAACACAAACAAATTGTTGACCGGAGTCAATAAACTAGCGACAGTGTGGGATGGGCGAAAAAGCCAAGAACCAAAGTGCCAATTGAAGGTTCAAGCAAAAATTCCCACCTGGCCCCGAAGCGACCAGAAAAATCACACTGTCCACTAGGGAGGGGGGGGGGAGGGAAAAACTTCTCCGCTCCGTCGCTTCTCTTTAAAATGGCAGTGAGACTGCCTCGTGGCCACCCCTTTTATAGAAGGATGGCCACGCCCCCTAACGGACCCGGATGTCTGAGTCTGGGTGGGGCCCCCCCGCAAAGAGCGCGGTGGCCATTTTGGCACCGCACTTGCATTGCAGGCGCACCCACCCAAATAAAGACTCAGACACCGGTATTGGATTAAAGGCATTGGGCCACTTTTATTGAATAATGCCCTAGTCCGAATTATCACTTTCAATTTGTGTATCATCCAATTATAATTCTTTAAGGCAAGCAGGCCGCAGTAACACTGGTAAGGTTCCTCCCAAAATGGCAATGGCAATTGGCTACATGTAACTATTTGTATCAATTTGTTTGTTAACACAAACAAATTGTTGACCGGAGTCAATAAACTATCTACTGACCCCACCCTATGACGTGTATCCGTTAAATATCAAGGTGATGCAGGCTGTGAAGCTCCTGCCATCACCCCTTGCCTGGTTCACCCTTGACTGGCCAAACCTATTTCCCCTGTACCTGTCTACGTGTTGGCCAGTCAATTGCGAACCTGCCGGATACCTATGGGTCATAAATCTTTACCTTACCAGTGCTACCCGCCACACGGGGAGGCGTCCATGATGACTCACCGCCCCCCCCCCCAGACCGTCAGCTCGGTCACCAGGCCTGCTTGCACCTCATCCAAAAGAGGTACATACCTCTAGCCGACAGGTGGACCCCATATCCTGCCTACAGGTCAAAATTTCTGTAAGCCTATCCTCAGATATCTAATGGCTATCCCCCAAGCCATTCTCAGCAAGGAGCCGGGCAACAGCCCTGTCCACTGACCGCCGGGATGGTCCGAACTGCGGAGATCCACGTCTCCTCTAAATTGGTGTCTCGGCATGATGTTAGACCATAGCGACTGTGTGTAAGGCATAAATGATATAAAACGCCAGGTCACTGCACCTCGACAGTTTAAGTAAAGGTCAGTGATCCATGTGATATCATTGCCGCCGAGGTGCAGAATAAGAACATCAGGCGGTCCAACATCCCTGATGGACATCAGGAATGGCAACAGTTCTCGCCCGTTCATGCCGCGCATACATACCACCACATATGTGTGGATGCATGCAGCCCGAGCTGGGGTCCACACTCTGTCGCCGCAGCATATACTGCCACCCAGTGTACATAGCTGCGGCCTACCAGCCCCACTGCCACCGGTGTGCGGAGACACACAGGATCTGTAAAAGAGGAGAAGGGGTTAAGGACATAACTAGGTACTCATACAGTGAGGGGACGTACATATAGAAAAATTATGCGCAGACCTCCACATGTCCACCAATATCCGCCTCCGAGCACCCCAAACGCAGCCACGGTCAATGCGACACCTATTCTAAGTAAATGGGTGCCATAACGGGCCCCACACTGGGAAGCGCGGTACCAGTCACCCTTTGGAACTTAAATTTGGTAAGTGTAGACCCATCCTGGTGGCAGAAAAACAGGCTAGGGCACGCAGCAGGCACTGCCAATCGCATGTAGGGCACCAACCGGAACGATGTCATCAAATGTACGTCATGGCAGCATACACCACTGCCCACTCCATGCTGATCGGCCTTTGAGAGACGAATCCCCAACTGAGCCCACTCTTGTTTGATATAGACATCTTCGAGTTCCAATGCCCTAAAAAAACACGTCCCCCTTTGATCATGGGACCAACTCGCTGAGTCGTCGAGCTCCAGAAAAGGGCTACATCGGTAGCTGCATGAAAAGAGACTCCTCCAACCTACTGTGATATAGTCTATGCCAACCTCGTGCAAGGTGGGTCAGAATATCTATGAGAATAGGGCGACGTGTGTCAAGCGGCAGCTACGCACACTTGTCCACCCCCCTAATACATGGCTTATTCAGAAGACCCTAGCATAGTCAGGAAAGCCCCGTGCTTTGGCCGTGAGTATCAATGCTCAAAGCCTGGTGGCTATGGTGCGTGGAGCCAAACCCAGATCATAGGGCAGACTATACAATCTAAAACCCAATCGACCAATGTCGGCCGCATATTGGGCAATTGCCTTTACCAACAAAAAGGCTCTAAAGTGAAGGATTGGATGCCGATGCACAGTGCGCGTGCGAGCTACCAATACATGCAATTCGCCCAGATCACGTCTCCTAGCCAAATGACCATTCCACAGCCAGGAGTGGAGAGGGTAGCCACAAGCGTCCGTAGCCCAGCTGCGGAACCGGGGGGTCTGCAGATGGGGGAAAGCATAAGCAATATCGTTATAAATGACTGGCACATGTTTAGCCCAAAGAAGCACCTTAAAGCGCATGAACCCCAGAACAATATGCAAGCTGAGGCCATGACTCAGGTGATTTAGACATTCGGGCATTGACAATATGCACCACCGCAGCATTACCATGCCAAAAGTGAAGCACAGAATCAGGCTGCCTGTCCCCCAGAGCATGAAGGGTATCCAGAATTGAGAAGATATGTTAGAAACATAAGATCACGTAAACGATCCATGCCCTTACATCCCTGGGGCCAATGACCATAGACCCTTGACCTGAATTAAATACCCCCACCCGGGGAGCCGGAGGCATCCGACTGTACTTGTAACTGGGATTGAGAAGATATGTTAGAAACATAAGATCGCATAAACAATCCATGCCCTGACATCCCTGGGGCCAATGACCATAGACCCCTGTCCTTAATTAAATCCCCTCACCCGGGGAGCCGGAGGCATCCGACTGTACTCGTAACTGGGGCTGACCAGAAGCTCAGACCTCCCAATGCGACAGCATGGAAGTCCTGCGGTAATGTGAGCCAAACCAACAGGTCCGCTCACAAACCCCTAATCAGCTGTACCCCGCAGCTTCGTTTAACGAGACCCACTCTAGCGTGACCCAGGCACTAGGCAAAAACACTGCCTGGTATTACCACTCTGCAGGCGAAGTTGATGCGGCCCTGCATCACATGTGACTCTCGTAGAGGCACCTTCCACTTGGCAACATTGCCACCTCGCAGCAGGGGCCGCTCCCACTGACCGACAATTCGGTCATCTGGCCCTCTTGCATGCCATTCAAAAGAGAGGTGCCTCGACTTGTTGACCGGTGAACCCCATCTCCAGAATACAGGCCAAATTCCTGTAACCCTATCCCCAGACTACAAATGGCTGTCCCCAGGCCATTCTAGATAAAGAACCAGGCAGCAGCCCTGTTCACTGACCGTCGGGCACGGTCCAAACGCTGGGACAAAGTGTCACCCATGATATTGCATCGGCATGATATACGACCATAGCAATCGTGTAGACGGCCATAAATGCCAAAGAAATGCCAGGTCCCTGCACTCGGAAGTCTTTAAGTCCGGGCCAGCAATCCGGTAAGATCACCACCTCCAAAGTGCAGCATTAAAACATGTGGTGGCCCAGCATCCCCAATGGGGATGTCAGGAATGTCAACAGTTTCTGCCACCTCTATGCCGTGCACCCATACCACTGCATACGCACGGTTACGCGTCGTCCGAGATGGGGTCCCCATTCTAACAAAGCGGCATACCGCGCCGCCCCAGTGCACAGAGTTGTGTCCCACCAGCCACACTACCACCAGTGTGCAGGAACACACTGTGTCTGTAAAATAAGGAGGGAGAATAGAGGGCAGACAAGGCACTCATTCAGTGCAGGGATGAATGGACAGAGGAAATTGGGCAAATCCACACCTGCCCCTGCAACATATGTCAGGCTCTGAGCACCCAAACGGAGCCGCAGCTGATGCGGCGCCCAACCAGGAGGAATGGGTACCAATTTCAGTTCAGTCAGGATAGACCCGGCTTGGTGGCAGACGACAGGCCGGGAAGCAAACCAAGGTCTGGCACAAACACCTGTGGGGGAGCAACCAGACATATGGCAGCACCAGGCTAGTAGACTCTCCCGGCTCATCGGCCCCTGAGGAGCGAAGCCTCACCAAAGCCCACTCCTGATCGCACAACCCGTGATCTAGCACCAGTGCCCTGCAAAACATGTCCCCCGTTGAAGGTAGTAGCAGCTAACTCAATCTGGGAGCTCCAGATCAAGTCACAAAGTTGGTTGCCCGAAAGTGGACTCTCCGCACCGGGCATAAGCGTTGCCACGTAAGAGTCACATATAGTAACTACAAGTGCTAGCAGGGCTCATCGCTGGCATCTCAGAGTGAAGGGCCACCCTAAGCCTAAGGTCTTGACCATGACGGACCAGTGAAAACAACCACGGCCCTGCCATCATTGTCCCAGCACTGCACCATTGGAATGGCCAAATGAGGATGGGCCCTCATACATCCTGCCATGGATGCCGAATAGGCCGGCAACCAATCGGCCCCATGGGGGGGGGGGGCAGGTTGCGGCGATGGGGCAACATCTTGACCCTGTCATCCTACCCCTGATCCCCTGATCAGTGTGTTCACAATGCAGGAGGGAGAAAAACGTGAATATATTCCCCAGACCACAGTGCCCAGCTAATAGCCCAGTACAAGAGGGCACCCAGGGGCATAGAGCAAGCGGCCAACAGCAGAATCACCATTGACACTGATTGTAGTGATAAACACATAACCAGCACTATGGGCCCAGGGTAAGTAAATAAAGGCATAGGGGCGGTAACCCCAATAAGAACCAGAGTGTAATTGTCTTGCTGCAACTATGGCCACCACACACACACCCCAGCGTGCCAAGCTAGTGTCAGAGGTGTGCTAACTTGACCAGGATACTCACTTGGTGCACCCCCACAAGGTGCACCCACTGAGGGTTTTGGCCTATGGCGGGCGTCGGAGTCCGCGATGCCCCTCTCGCTCCGTGTTCCCATGCGTCCTGGGCCGGATGGGGAGCTGCGAGGCGCCAGCCTACGCTGGCCTGAGGCCTCCGGCAGCTCAACCCTGTTGGCGGCCCACTGCATAGCCATGGCCGGCACGTGGACCAGAGATGCCTCCATTGCCGAAGTGGAGGCGAGGGAGCATCCGCAACACCTAACCCACCAAGATGAGGTGGGCCGGATGGGCTGGATGGCCCCACCGGGTAATTGATACGGGTGGTCAATAAGCAGCAGGGGTAAGAACCCCAGTGGGGCAGGCCTGTACCACCCCCAGCCCGAGCCCACAGCCTGGGCTCGTGGGACCTGTGGGGTTGCCATCCGAGCCCTCCAGCACGGTGGAACTCCCGCAAAATAAAGGGGTGGGCAGAGCCCACCACATTGAAGCATCCCGTTCTGCAGTGCTCGGAATTGAACCGCTGACTTTCAGCCTCTCAGTCAGCCTCTTAGCCACCTGAGCCACTGCAGTCCGGAACGAAATCAAGCCTCTTGCAAAGAGGCAAGCAAAGTTCTATGAAGGGTAGGGAAAGCCCTTCCCCTCTGCGCGGCTTGACCGCCGGAGACCTCCTGAAGGATCCCTGGCTAGGGATCGGATCCTGAGCCCTGAGTACCGCAGTAGCGAAGAGTGAAGAAACTCCGCTCTAAGCCAAGGTACGAAGGGCAATACTCCAAGCAAAAACCCGACGGAGAAAACTTCTCCGCTCCGTCGCATTTCTAAAATGGCAGCTCAGCTGCCTCGTGGCCACCCCTTTTATAGAGGCATGGCCATGCCCCCTAACTCACCCAGATGTCTGAGTCCGGGTGGGTGGGGGGGGGGGCTGCAAAGAGTGTGGCGGCCATTTTGGCGCCGCACTTTCAATATACACCCAGTGTTTTATACAATGCCCTGGAGAATGCGGAGTGTCACAGTTGTTTTTCTATTCCCAAAAGCTCATTTGATCTGGTACTGGTCTATTCCCTTCATCCCCCTTCAATGAATAATCCACAAATAATTGCCATATTTTCCAAAATCTATTTTCTTTAACTATACCCTTTTTCTTATTCATCTCCCATGTTAGCTTATCATTCAACACAAGATCCCAAATCTCCTTGTACCATTCTTCTAATTTTCAAAATTACTTCATTTTTCCAATTCCTAGAAATGCACTGTCTACCCTTTGTCAACATTATCGACAGTAACTCTTTTTTATCCTTATTTAAATTCATATTTTCCACATCTGTCAACAAAACAGTACTGGGTCAAATTTAAGTCTCATGCCCATAACAGCACACATCTCTTTCTCAATTTTTCCCCAAAAGTCTTTTACCACATTACAACCCCACCACATATGCAAGCACGGCGCCAAAATGGCTGCCACGCTCTTTGCGCCCCCCCACCCAGACTCATACATCCGGGTTAGTTAGGGGGCGTGGCCATCCCTGTATAAAAGAAGTGGCAACAAGGCAGCTTCGCTGCCATTTTAAGAACAGCGACGGAGCGGAGTAGTTCACTCCGACGCTGCTAGTTCCTTTGGTGCTTATTTCTTGATCGGCGGATAGCTCTCCTCCGATCAGTACTTCAACGCTTGGGTGGCCATGGCACCCAAGTGAAAGGCTCCTGCAGCCCTGAGGCTGCGTCCAAGGGGGAGGGCTTGGACTACCCTCTTGACCTCCTCTTCAGGGCTGCCAGGGCTTGGGCGGGCGCCCCACGGGGTGTGTGTGTGTGTGTGTGGCAGTGTTACCTTATCCACTGCCACCAATGCAGGTGACCAGGCCTCTGCTTACCCACCCAGTCGCGGGACTCGGGCAGGAGCTGTGCGGGCTTGCTCCCTTGGGGTTTCTGCCCCTATTGAACATTTGCCCAGCATGGGGCATAGCAGCCCATTCAGGCGCAGCACGGGATTGCGCCCCGCTGTTCCACCGGCCCCCCATGGGCTGGATTATTTGGCCTGGCCCTATTCTGGCCAGGGATTGCCACACGGCTTTCCCCCTCCGCTTGCTCACCAATTGCCCAGTGGGCCATCCGGCCCATCCGGCCCACCTTATTCTGGTGGATCTGACACTGTGGATACTCTCCTTGCCTGCATATCGGTACTTGAGGCATCCATGGGAATTGCTCCACCACCAATGGAGGGTGGGCTTGGCAGCTCCTCGGCTGCAGCCAACATGCCTGCCACTGCCGCGCAGCGGGCCATCAACAGGGTTGAGCTGCTGGAGGCCATCAGGCCAGTGCAGGCTGGTGCTTCGCAGCTCCCCATCCGGCCATTCCAGCAGGGCATTCCACCGGGGGCCAGTCCTGCTTGGCATGGATGCATGGAGACACAGAGCTCGATGGCCATCGTGAGCTCCAACGCCAAACACGGGCCGGAACTCCCAGTGGGGGCGGCCCATGGGGGTGGACCGAGTGAGTATCCTGGTCAAGTCAGCACACCGGTGACACTGGCTCACAACACTGGGGGGGGGGGTGTTCAGTGGCCATGGCCGCAACAGGATACTGCGGGAGGGCAGTTCAATGCACACTACCCTGTTACCTCCTGGGCTCCCAATTACCCCCAGGTTCTTACAGGGTGACCGCCCCAACTCTTCCGGCTAATTTCTCTGGGGTCCGACAGGGCCCATTATGTGTTCCCCCACGTCACTCCGTGCCAACAGCGGCCCTGCTGACAGCTGGTTACTCCCTAACCCTGGGTGACCATTTATCCCAGGCTACTAGGGAGAAGATAACCATGAACCCACTAAGGAGGAGAGGGAGGGACAGGACGACAGGGACAAGGAGTTGTCCCGTCGTCGTAAGCCGCCTCACACTTGGGCCAATTGGTTACCGGCCTGTTTGATATACATGGCGGTATATCTCAGGGCCCGTCCTGATTTGGCCATCCCAATGGTCCAGTACCTGGACAATATTTACCGGGCTGTTGTTGATTTTCCTGGCCCGTCATGGTTGGCCTATGACGAAGAATTTAGGATGAGGGCGGCCCTTCACCCTGAGATGCGGTGGGACGAGCCCTGCCAGCGGTTGTGGCTACTGTATATGACCCCTACGTGGCCAGCGCCTGGTGACCGGTACCACTGTGGCCATGGCGTACAGCGGGCCGCTACTATACAGACTCCCTGCCAGCCGGCGGGGCAGGGGGTTCCAGCCCTCCTGCTGTGTTGGAGTTTCTCCACCAATGGAGTGTGCACCAGGCGCCACTGTAGATTTAGGCACGAGTGCCCTTCTTGTTCCAGCTCTCACGCCGCCTCCGCGTGCCCACGGGCCAGTGGGTCATGGGGCAGAGGAAGGGGTCTCCAGGGGGCGGCCAGAGCTCCCTCTGACGGTGCTACCCATACAAAAGGCCCCCTCCCCAATTAATTTCACGGTGCTTGAGCGATAGCTGCATGCCTATCCTAGACAGGATGATGCCATCTACCTGCTTGAGGGTTTTAAGTTTGGCTTCCGCATCCCGTTCAGGGGTGTTCGTGGGCCTCAGGACGCCCCGAACCTACTGTCTCTCAGGGGTAATGAGGACATTGCTGCGGAGAAGATAGACAAAGAGGTTAGAGAACAGAGGGTGGCGGGGCCATTTAACGACCCCCCATATCCAAACTTAAAGGTATCCCCTCTGGGTTTAGTTCCTAAGAAATCCCTGGGTGAATTTCGTCTGATTCACAACCTTGCAGCCCTGCAGGCTCCTCGGTCAATGACGCTATACCGGGTTTCTGTTCGGTATATGTCCTTTGACCAGGCCTTACACATGGTACGCTCGTGTGGTCCTGGGGCGCTCTTGGCAAAGTGTGATATCAAATCGGCATTCCGATTGTTGCCAGTGCACCTGGACGACTTTGAGCTGTAAGGTTTTTGTTTCCGGCGCAAGTTTTTTGTGGACAAGGCCATGCCTTTTGGCTGTTCCATTTCGTGCTCGGCCTTCAAACGAT
Source organism: Bradypodion ventrale (assembly GCA_035047345.1). NCBI lineage: Eukaryota > Metazoa > Chordata > Lepidosauria > Squamata > Chamaeleonidae > Bradypodion > Bradypodion ventrale. The sequence continues at coordinate 141,116,673 of JAWDJE010000003.1, forward strand.
TTAGCACCTTCCTCCATTGGGCTTTTGTTTGTAGGTCGGGGTCCCAGTCTGTAGCCCACTACCTCGATGATTTTTTGTTCGGGGGTGGACATGACTCGGGCATGTGTGGACCCCTGCTCACGATGTTTCAGGCACTCATGGGGGAACTGGGTGTCCCCCTAGCAGCTGAAAAGACAGAGGGCCCAGTCACCACCCTTACCTTTCTGGGTATTGACATCGACACTTTCACCCAGACATCCAGATTGCCTATGGAAAAGGTGACTCGGATCTCTGATGCGATTTTGGCAATGCTTGCCAAGCATAAGGTGTCTCTCCAGGAGTTGCAGGTGCTTCACGGCCACCTCAACTTGGCCTGCAGGGTGGTGACACCAGGCAGAGCCTTCGGCAGGCGGCTTTGTGACGCTATGGTGGGCCTTTCTAAATGACACCACAGGGTATGGCTGACTAGGGGTTTACGAGCAGACCTGTCGGTTTGGCTCACTTTCCTACAGGAATTTAATGGCGTCTCCTTTTGGAGATCTGAGCTTATGGTCAGCCCCCAGTTCCAAGTACAGTCGGATGCCTCCGGCTCCCTGGGGTATGGGATTTATTTTGAAGGACAGTGGGCCTATGGTCAATGGCCTCAGGAATGGCAGGGCACGGATCTCTTATGCGATCTTACATTCCTGGAGTTTTTTCCAATTTTGGGTGCCCTTATGCTCTGGGGGGACTGGTGGGCTAATTCTGTGGTTCACTTTTGGTGTGACAATGCTGCTGTGGTGCACATTGTCAACGCCCAAACGTCTAAGTCCCCCAGAGTCATGGCCTTAGTTTGCCAATTTGTTCTTAGGTCCTTGCGCCTTAATGTGCTCTTCAGGGCCAGATATATGCCAGGCATTAATAACGATATTGCCAACGCTTTATCCCACGTGCAGATCTCCCGGTTCCGTGCCTTGGCTCCAGATGCAGAGGAACTTCCCTCTCCACTCCCAGCCGAGATATGGACCTTTGGCGAGGACAGGTGAACCGGGCGATCGGCATGTCTTTGGCACCTCCCACACGTAAGGCTTATCAGCATACACTCCTTCAATTTAGGACCTTTTGTAGGCAAAGGCAGTTGCCTGAAATGTGGCCGATACCGGTCGACCAGGTTTTACAGTATATGGTGCACCTTCATGATCAGGGATTGGCCCCACGCACCATCACCACCAGGCTTTCGGCCTTGGCATTCATGGCCAAGGCACGGGGCTTTACTGACTGTGTGAATGACTTCCGTATACGCCATGTCTTGGAAGGGTGGACACGTGAATGTGGCTGCCGCCCGGACACACGTCACCCTGTTTCACTGTGTATTCTGTCCCACCTTGCTCGAGGTTGGCATAGACTGTGTTATGATAGGTATGAGGAGTCTCTTTTTCATGCAGCTGCCACCGTAGCTTTCTTTGGAGCTCTGAGAATCAGCGAGCTGGTCCCATTGTCAAAGGGGGACGTGTCTCGTAGGGCATTGGAACTTGAAGATGTATCTATCAACCAGGAGTGGGCTCAGTTGAGGATTCGTTCCTCAAAGGCTGATCAGCATGGAGAAGGCAGTGGTGTTATACTGCTACGATGCACATTTGCTGACATCTGTCCTGTTGGTGCCCTACACGCGTTTTTGGCAGTGCGTGGTACGTGCCCTGGCCTGTTGTTCTGCCACCAGGATGGGTCTCCCCTTACCAAATTTCAATTCTGGAGGATTACTGGGATGGCACTTCACAGTGTGGGCCTTCCTGGGGCTCGTTATGGTACCAATTCATTCAGGATAGGCGCCACGTCAACTGCGGCTGCGTTTGGGTACTCTGAGGCTGAGTTCTGGTGCTACTATTGATGGGGGTGTTTCTTCAGTTGCTGATTTGTCTTTCTTCTCGTCCTTCTTCACATCTGTCTTCTTGGGCTTCACCACCTCTTCATCCTTTCCCTTTCCTTTCCCCAATTTTTCCATTGTAGCTTCAAATAGTAATCTCTATGCAACTACCCCTTTATTTCCTCCAAACCTTTCCTACTTGTCCAGTTCCAGATTCAACTAAGTATACCCACCCCTTTATAATAAACAAGTCAAAAGGTACCAATTAATTTCAAAATCAATAGTTCTCCCCTATTTTCAGTTTCTTCTCCAAATTAATTCTGCTCCTATCAATTTAATTATATCAATTAATATAAACAACAGCAACAAAAGTGTATTTTCTTTCCTTTCCCCCCTTTTTCCACTTTTATTAATATCCAATTAATTCAAATAATAAGATTAATATAATCAATTATAATCAATTAATAATATCATTAATTTAACAACAAATTAAGTATAATAAAAATTTAATTGTGAATCAAATAAGTGTCAATGATTAAAAATGGGTATCTAAAATAAATGTTTAAAAAGGGGAAAAACTATAAGTGTGAGTAATGTAGATATGAGTAAGTGTAAATATAAAAAAAGCTTTTATACAAAAAATAAACTGAAAAAAGAAAAAGAAAAAAGAAATATAAATGCAAAATAATAAATGTGACTAAATAACTATAAAAGTATATCCAATCTAAAAAAGATAAAAAGAAAAATGCTCACAGTCAGTTCAAAAGGTTGAGGGAGGGGGAAGAAAAAAAAAACCCTCAATCCAGGTACTCACAATTGATGTCCAAAATATTTGTAATTTAAAGAAGTAGAGGAGGAAAAAAATCCTTCAACAATACCCATAAGAGAAAAGGAAAAATAAAATTCCCTGCTCTAGCTCAGCCCATTATTCAATAGAGTGGGGGTAGAAAAACTCAGCTCCTTCATATAGAAAATAAAATAAAATAAACCACTGCTATTCCAAGGGGAGAGACATAAAAGAAAATCATCTTCTCAAACATGTAGCAAAGAGAAAAACAATGTTATTATCTGTTGCAACTTCCGAGGCCTCCGGGCCAATTTCCTCCTCCTCCTTCCCCCTCGACTTCACCAAAAAATAAAAATAAAAATCCTTTTCCAAAACCTTCCATCTCCTTTCTCTTCTCACTCTTCTCTCCCTCTCCTTCTCCTTCTCCTTTTTCCTTCTTTTCAAACACTCCAAAACACTTCATGGCTGATTCTCTTCCACCATTGTTTCCCTTCTAACTTCAGCCAACCAACCTCTTAACTTTCGCTTTCTTCCACCGCCGCTGCCATTAACCTCCCTCTCCTTCTTTCTTCCACTCTCACTTTTAAATCCTGCAACTTCCTCACTCCTTCTGCACTAACTTTTCCGTCATCGGGCACCACTAACACCACGCTACTACTCGCCCCATCAGCCTTGCCAGCCACAACACCAAAGTTCAGAATTTATTTTCCAACCTTTTTTCGCTTTTCTTGATCTCCTCGATCTCCCTCTTCGATGGTCCCGTTCACTACAGGCCAGCTAATACAGCCATGGCTTTCGCCGCTTGCCCTACCAGCCGGCGCCGCTTCCTGAACTCCGACCCCCGAGTGCAGATTATCGAGTACAGAAGTTAACAACTTTTTTCAGAGGAATTTTCATGTCTTTTAAGTTTAGTTTCTCATTTAATAACACATTGTGGTGCACGAGCTCTCAAAAAAGTGTGTTAATCCATCGCCATCTTGGCCACACACCCAGGCAGAACATCTAACCACAGAAGGCAGATGAAAGCTGCAGCCCAGCAACATTGGGATGGCCACTGATTCCCAATCTTTACAGGAGACACCGAATACTCTCATCTTCCCTGTGTAACAGATTGTGAAAGCAAGCCATGTAATCTGCCATTCTCAAACTTCTGAGGTGCTGCTTTTGAAATTTATTTTATTTTACAAAAAAAAGAAAAAAAGATGTGACACACAAGACTATACAACCTCTCAAAGGCACGAGAGTATTAGAGGGGAAGAGACAAGAAATTGCACTTAAAATATAAACTCAGAACACAAAATACCTGTCTTTTATAGTAAGCATCCACATCTTTACCTATGAAATTACAGCAGCAAAAATACCTGAGGCTCAACCACTTGAATGGACTTAACTTTATTCCAACAGGCAGTAAATGCATGCCAGCCATACAAAGATCGTAATTGTTCTGTCTGACCATGTTGGTATAAACACTGTAATTTTATCAGTCATCATTCCTATAGATTGCTGTTACTCACTAACCCACTCCTGTTTTGATATCTTGTCTTTCTTTTCTGGAACTCATTTTAGTTAGTCAACAAACTACCCACTAGCTTTTTATTTCTCCTCCCTTTCTCTCCTAGCATGGACATTATTTAACATAGAAATGTGTGGGCTGAATAAAGGAACAGTCTCATTTATATATTTAATATTTGTTTAAAGTTATGCACAGCCCATTGTACCATCCCTATCTGTGCTATGAGAAAATAAAAGCCAAACTTGTTTAGTTGTACACCCACCCACCCTAAATAATGTCTACTATAAATGAATCAATTGATCCGATTTTTACAAAGTCGTTTTTCTGTTTTAACATTTCTGTGCCTTGATATCTTTCTTTTTCAAACTGATAATAAGGAGATTACCTCTGTTTTTACATAAGGAGAACCACTCTAGATGTTCTTGGATTCCAATTTTCTTCAGGTCAGAATGATGGGAATCATAGTTAAATACCTTGAAAACCACACATTCCTTTCACTGCTGTACATTTATCTCCTGCCCTTCAAACCTTCCAAGCCTGTCCCACCACCTGTGGACGACAAGTGAAAAAACAGTTGTGTGTGAAGGTGGGTATAATATGCACTTGCTAAACTTTAATTCGGTATCTATTGCAGGGGTAGACAACAAAACTCCTACGTCCATGTCTGTAGCCTTGAAGAGGGCTGTGGCTATTGCCACCCCTGTTAAACTGACCAACATGTTGGTGATACCATATTATCTTTAAAACTGCTTTTTTCTCTTTGAGCAAAAGGCCAGGCAGATCCACATGCCTCAAAGTTTTTTCTCCTGCTTTTTAAAAAACTAACTTTCTATGCCCTTCCTTTTAAATCATCCTTTCATACCTTATCTTCTTCACACAGATCCCCCTCACAGGCTATCATTAAAAGATGTGGGTAAGGTTTTAATGATAGCCTGCAACTATCGTACACTATTGAAGCTAGATATTTCCCAACCACCCAAAGACAGGTTGGATCTCTGATCTGCTGGAATGTTCAAAAAGAGAAGACAAACTGATCATGTTTGCTGGAGGATCATTGAGTTATTGTTTTTTTTTTAAAAAAACTTTTCCAAGTTCTACTTAAAACACATCAGTATGTGATGGAAGTTTTGTGCATAAAATAAAATGGGAGGTATTGATGGTCTTGTCTTGGGAGGTTTTATAAACATTTTCATCTCCTTCCAATTCGAATCCCAAGACTTTTCCCAGCATATGGTGACTATTACCTATTCTAGCATTGAAATCACCACAAATTTTAAAATGGCTGGGATACTCAGTAACTAAGGTATATAGTACATCTTCTAATTTTGCCCAGATCTCTGTTGGAAAAGCATGAGGTCTTGGCAGGCGACAAAAAGATTGGAGTTAACTAGGGTGACAACTTTATTAATGATTAAATTTAACTGTTAAGTTTAACTGGAAAAAATCCCTTCCTTCTTGCAGTGGGGCATATGTAGTGTGGGGTCCTGGGATGGAGCCAGGGAATTCTGCTTACCCTTGCTCCTGGTCCACAAGGGCCAAGTCCCATTGCCCTGAGTGTATGCTGTCTTATGACAGCCCACTCCTAGCTGGCCACTTGGTTCAAACTTCACCAATCACCACCCACAAGCCTCAGGATTTTTTTTGGGGGGATGGGGGCACCATTGTCAGCAGGCAACCAGTGCTCCACCACAACCAGGAACTCATGGTGCCAGACTCCAAGGACTACAAAGAGGCTGGACTCTGGTTGCCAGGGACCCCAACCATCAATATCCCTCTTACCTGGATATTCTGGGTTCCAAAAACTCATCTAAAAATACTTGGGGTGATTAATTTAGGTATTATTTGGAGAGGCCACAAATGGAGGACATAGCTCCTAAGCATGTAGAGTTTATAATTAAATTATGAATTGACAAAATTCACAACATAAGAAAATCACCAATTTTCCTTTGGGGTTTACAAATTCTGTTTGAGTTGACTTCATATATGGACTTTTCAGTCAATTTTCCTCTTGATAAAACATCTCTATGATTTGTCCCCTGATTTCTTCTAGTTGTGATCCCCAATTTATGAATATCCAGTTTACTTGGTTTAAAGTTGGACTTTGAGTAGGGTATACAGTATGTTTGCCCTATTTGAAGGACACTACATTTCCTTCAAATTAAATAATTTGCCTCTTACCCTCCTTGGCCTTGTAGGATATGTTGGAATACAAATAATGTTCATGTGTGTCATGTGTGTCATGTGTATCATGTGTGTGTGTCAGGGGGCAGATTATCCTGCTATGGTAATAAAGTAGACCATACTGCCAGTGACTCAATGCCGAGTGTCAGGCAGCAGTTAACTTACCTGACAACCCTGAGGACTAACAGCTTGGGTGCTAAAGACCACAGGGAAGGGTGATAGTCCCCAAGTGGATTAAATCCCACTTGAACCCTTCTTGATGGAGGGCAGCAGGTTCATCAATATTGGCCTTGGGTCAATGAGAACTTTGTGTGCCAAAAGGACTCAGGACCAAAAACTGTATCAGTGGTATGGGTGTCGTGCTGTGATACGGAAGGCAGAGGAAAGGCCACTGCTTTATATTCTCAGAATAGTCTTCATGGCTGATTGCCATGATGATCATCAATATTAGGATTCGGATACAGCAGAACAAGAAGAAGGGGGGCACTCATTACCTACTATCTTCTGACTTATATAAATCCTATGAACTACATGCTTCCTGGAGGTCATATCATTCAGAAACTTGCTACTTCTTCTTCCATATCTAGGCCAGATGTGGAGCTGCCAAATTGAAGGCACCTTTTGGTGAATACATTCTACAGTTACGTTCACCTTATTCTTTTTCCCTCATGTCTAGTGTGAGACAGATTAGCCAGCAACACAAAGTTGCCATTATCAGGGTGTGCCTGATTGTAGTTAAAAAAAATGCCACAATCTTTGAGGAGGCTCTTTCTGTGTATTCCAGACACTTGCTTAAATGTTATAAACAAAAGATCATGGCTTCATTCACAAAGTCAATCCATGTCATTTTTTTAAAAAAAGTAGCCATGTCATGTTCAAATGGCCTCTTTCCTTCCTACCAGTACTTTCCCCAGTATTTTGTCTTTTTCAATGACTCTTGTCTCCTCATGATGTATCCAAAGTGTGAACATTTCAGTTTAGTCATTTTCAAAACTGGATACAGTTTGGGGTTGATTTGATCTACTGTTCATTTACTTGTTTTTCTGACAGTTCATAATGTCCATAAAGCTCTCTTCCACCACCACATTTTATACAAATTACTGTTGTTTTTCCTGCCAGCTTTCATGTCTGTGAAATTAGGAAGAGAGAGTCACCACAACTTCACAGGCAGCTGAAGACTTTGCTGCCATCCTCTGCCCCCCCCCCCCAATGGCCGGAGGAAAGAGAGTGGATGAAAATATAAATATAAATAAATAAATCCAAAATAAAATAGAAATCTAATATAAATGTTGACTCAGTTATTTCATATCAAGTTAAGATTTTTGGATAAAATGGGGAAATGTTACAGTTAAAACAACTAAATTAGGGAAAAGAGGAAAATAATTATGATTAATTAAGCTGAAGCCCTTGCACCAGTTTCATACTGCTAAATTTATTAAACTTCTGTATGGAATTCAGGCAGCCTCTTTCAAGGTTACCTCTGTTATTCATTTCTATTGCTTCTGCAACCATTTATCTGAAGATATCTTTTTAAAATCTAACTTTTTGTCTTCCAGTTTAATGTTATTCTTAAATCTCAGAACAACCAAGGTGAGAGATGTACAATGTAAGATGTTTCTTCCTTGAGGAACTGCTTCTGTCACTGTCAAATTTTCCATGCCAAATCATCAATCATTTTCAGCATTGTGGCAGAGCAAACCTTTTTGTTTCTCGAACTACAGGATATATTTGTTATACTTCTCAAAAGTCTGATTTGATGTTATTCACAAGGTTTACAGTGAAACTCCAACAGCTACCTAAAAAGACATCACAACTGAACATGATGTTCAATCATCTCTCACCAGATAGGGATAAAGAGGCAATATTGTTCACGTAAACATTTTCCCCTCAAGTATGTTGTTACCTGCTGATACATCCTCACTGACTCATGGCAGCCCTATGAATGAGAGGTATCTAAAATGTCCTTTCTGGTGCCTGATTCTACCAGCAATCACACTTTTATACAGCCCCATAGTACTTACTGCACTCTCTGGGTGATTCACAAGTTAATTAGCATTTTGTTCCAAACATGCAGGGTACTCATTTTACCAACCTCCGAAACATGGAAGGCTGAGTCAACCTTGAGCCCTGGCCAGGATCAAACTCACAACCTTCTAGTTGCAGTACAGCAGTTTAACCACTGTGCCAACAGGGCTCATTTAACCCTTCCCAGCATCAATGCCTTTTCCAGAAAATATGGCCTTCACATGATGTGCCCAAAATAGGACAGCCTCAGTTTCATCATTTTTAAATGCAGAGATAGTTTAGACTTGATTTGTCTAGGACTCATTTGTTTGTCTTTCTGGCAGACCAAGTATCTGCAAAGCTCTCTGTCAACACTATATATCAAATGAATGAATGATTGTTTATTAATTGATTAGTCTTACGACCTTATCAATAACATAGCAGAAGAATTAAAATATGTACAATACAATGGAGTGCAATATATATATATATATATATATATATATATATATATATATATATATATATATATATATATATATATATATATATATATATATATATATATATATATATATATATATTTCACAACATAAGACCTGATTTGGCACTCTCATTTTTGAATTTCACTAAAAGATTTTTCAAGTCAGTGGTGTGTTTTGAAATAATGCAGTGCTTTCCCCTGGCCACATCCACCATACCATTCCCACAGTGTAGGTAGTAATACACTTTTTTGAATCCCACCACTGATTCAAGTTATTGCTGTTTCTTCCAGTAAACTGCCATTATCTGTATATTTTAAACATTGGTGTTCCCTCCCCCCATTTCTCCTCCTTCATCTGAATTTAGTCCTGAGTTTGTCTGATGGGTTCTGCATAAAGCTTTAATAGATAAGGGGATAAAATGCACCCTTGTCTGACACATTTGCCTATATAAAACCATACTGCTTCCCCATATTCTCTCCTAATGGTAGTTTCTTGTCCATAATATGCATCAGTACAATCAAGTGTGGAGACACACTTGTTTGCAGGCGCACCCCCCCAATGATGGACTCAGACACAAATGAAAGTGGATAACGGCATTGGGCCACATTTATTGATTCAAGCCCTAGTCCGAATTATAAATTTCTATTGGTAAAACGACCAATCATAATTCTTAAGGCAAGCAGGCCGAAGTAACACTGGTAAGGTACCACCCAAAATTGCCAACGGCAATTGTTACAATGTATCTATTTGTATCAATTTGTTTGTTGACAACGAACAAATTGTTGACCGTAGTCAATATCTAACTAATGACCCCACCCTCTGACGTGTATCCGTAAAATCAGGGGGTGATTCCAGCTGTCTAATGGTAACCATCACCCCCTCGCCTGGTTCGTCGTTGACCGGACAACGTTTAAACAACTTATGCCTATCTAGTGTTGTCCAGTCAATTGCGAACCTGCCGGATACCTGTGGGTCATCAATGTTTACCTTACCAGTGCTACCCGCCACCCGGAGAGGCTTCAATAAAGGCTTGACGCTCCCCCCAAGACCGTCAGCTCGGTCGACAGGCCTGCTCGCCAATCACCCAGCAGGAGGTCCATACCTCCTCGCGACAGATGGTCCCCATCCCCTGAATAAAGCCCATCATTTTGCAAACTGATGGCGGGATGATGACTGACCCGCCCCCAGCCCTTGGTCGAAAGGAATCGGACAACAGCCCTGTTCACCATGCGCCGAGCGCGGTCCAGGGCCTGGAGGTCAAAGCCTCCCCGATAAGCGTGCCGTGGGACCATATCTGACCAAACAAGGGTTGGGGCGGGCCATACGTAATGTAAGTAGGCGAGGTCCCCGCAAATTGCATGCTTGAGCGATAAGCCAGTGACCTGACCCAAGTCATTACCCCCAAGGTGTATGATCAGAACGTCGGGCGGGTCGGCATTCCTCGACGAAAAGAGGAATGGCAAAAGCTCCCGCCACAACATACCGGGCTTACCGTACCATGTGAGATGTGCGTATGCACCCAGTCCCAGTCGGGATCCCCAATCTGTCGCCGCAGCGTAACGTGCTGCCCTGTGCACGTAGCTATGGCCCACCAGCCATACTGTCACTGGTGTGATACGACACCCAGGGTCTGTCAAGGGAAAAAACAGGGAAGGAAGAGATACATGGTGACTCAAAAGGTACTCACGGTGGGAGTGGGCGAACATAAAACTGGAAACACTGTGAGCCCCACCTCCCATGCTGTGTATGTCAGCCCCGGAGTACCCATAAGCAGCCGCAGTAGAGGCCGCCCCAATTCTGAATGAATGGGTGCCGTAACGGGCCCCAGGGAGGCCGACGCTAGCCAGTGCCTTCCCAGTCACCTTCCAAAACTGAAATTTAGTGAGGGGAGACCCATCTTGGTGACAGAAAAACGGGCCATGGTGCATGCCACGCAGTGCAAGGAACTCTTGTAGGGCACCAACCGGACAGATGTCTGCCAAGGAACATCGTAGCAGTCTTACTCCACTGCCTACGCCGTGCTGATCTGTTTTAGAGGAGCGTATCCTCAATTGAGCCCAATCATTGCAAACATAGACATCGTCGAGTTCCAGTGCCCTACGACTTGCATCCGCCTTAGACATCATCACAAGCTCGCTGATGCGGAGCGCTCCAAAAAAGGCCACCGTTGTAGCCGCACGAAACAGGGCTGCCTCATACCTATCGAAACATAGGTCCTGCCAGCCTCGTGCCAGTTGGGTAAGTACCCCAGGGGAAATTGGGTGACGGTCGTCCAGGCAACGCCCACGTTCCCGCACCCACCCCTCCAAAACATGTCTCACGTGGAAATCAGCGGTACTGTCCGCATGACCCCCCACTTTGGCCATAAAAGCCAGCGCTGATAGCCTGGATGCTATGGTGCGGGGTGCCAGGCCCTGAGCGTGCAGGTAAACCATGAAACGGAGGATGTGGGCCACTGGGATCGGCCAGGTATCTGGCAGTTGAGATTGGGTACAGAAGGTCCGAAAGGAAACCAACGCGTGGTGATACGCCTTACGCGTGCGTGGCGCCAGTGACATGCCGATCGCCCGGTTCACCTCTCCTTGCCAAAGGTCCATATCTCCTGCGGTAGTGGCGAGGGAAATTCCTCCGCGTCCGGGGCCAAGGCACGGAACCGGGAGATCTGCAGGCGGGACAAAGCGTCAGCAATATCATTATTGACCCCCGGGACATGCCTGGCTCTGAACAGTACATTGAGGCGCAGGCTGCGCAACACAAACTGGCGCACAAGGTCCATGACCCTGGGAGATTTAGAGGTCTGTGAGTTGACAATATGGACAACGGCCGCATTGTCACACCAGAAATGCACCACAGAGTTTCCCACTCCTCACCCCATAGCATCAAGGCCCCCAGTATGGGAAAAAATTCCAAGTATGTGAGATCCCTCAGGCGACCCGTGCCTGACCAGGCTGGTGGCCATCCACCATATGCCCACTTCCCATTGAAGTACATCCCATAATCAAGGGATCCCGAGGCATCAGACTGAATTTGAAATTGGGGCGAAGCCAGGAGGTCTGACCTCCAAAATGAGACCCCGTTGAACGCCCTCAGGAACTGTAGCCATACATGCAGATCTGCCCTGATGCCCCGTGTCAATCTCGCCCTATGATGGGGCCTGGATAGGCCTGCCATGGCGTCACACAAGCGCCGAGCAAATGCCCTGCCGGGCGCGACCACCCTGCAAGCGAAATTAAGGTGTCCATGTAGCACCTGCAGTTCCCAAAGGGATGCCTTGCGTTTGGCCAGCAAGTCCGATATAAGGGCCACTATCCTGGACACCTTGTCTTCGGGCAACCTAGACGCCTGGGCCACCGTATCAATTTCCACCCCCAGGAACACTAATTTATTAGACGGGCCTTCGGTCTTTTCGGGCGCTAAAGGGACACCAAGTTCCTCCATTAGCGTCTGAAATGTGTTGAGGAGACGTGTGCACGTGTCCCAGCCCCGTTCACCCCCGAACAAAAAATCATCCAGGTAATGGGCTACAGACCGAGACCCTGACCTACGGACGAATGCCCACTGCAGGAATGTACTGAAACGCTCGAAAGCCGAGCAGGATATGGAACAGCCGAATGGCATGGCTTTGTCAAAATAATATTCACCCCGGAATTTGAAACCCAGGTGCACTGGTAAGAGGCGAAAAGCCGACTTAATGTCACACTTAGCTAACAGTGAACCCGGGCCACATGAGCGCACCATGCGCAACGCCTGGTCAAAGGATGTATACCTGACAGAACAAAGATCATCAGGGATAGCATAATTGACCGAGTGGCCGGCTGGGTAGGACAAATGATGAATCAGGCGGAACTCGCCCGGGGATTTTTTGGGCACTAGTCCTAAAGGAGACACTTTAAGGTTGGGGAACGGGGGTGTGGGGAAAGGGCCAGCGACCCTGCCCGCAACAACCTCCTTATTAATGCTGGCAGCAGCCACCTCCTCCCTCCCCCTAAGTGACAACAGGTTGGGTGCATCCTGCGGTGACCTATCCCCAGTGAAAGGAATACGAAAACCCCGCTGAAAACCCTGAAGGAGGTACACAGCGTCTGCTCTCCTTGGGTACAATGCAAGCCAACGCTCAAGCATGTCGACATTAATTGGGGAGGGGGCCTTTCGGTGAACCCGCTCCCTCCGTGGCAGTCCTGCCTGCCCCTTGTCTGCCCCTACCCCTGCCCCTGTACCCTCCCGGTCTGGGACAGGCGGAGGCAGCATGGGGGCCACCACAAGAGGGGCACTCATGCTTGTACTTGCAATTTTTCTTGTTGCAAGAACCATTGGACGAGAAGGTCCAGCACAGCAGGCGGGCTGGAATCCCCTGCCCCGCCACTTGGCGGGGAACCTGTACCGGGGCCGCTCGTTGGACCGCATGTCCACAATGGTATCTCTCCCCAGGCGCCGGGCGCGTGGGGGTCATATACAGAAGCCACAGCTTCTGGCAGGGCTCGTCCCACCTCATCTCCGGGTGCAGTGGAATTCTCATGCGGAATTCTTCGTCGTAAGCCAGCCACGCCGGGCCTGGGAAGTCAACCATAGCTCGGTAAATGTTGTCCAGATACTGGACCATAGGGATGGCCAAGTCCGGCCTAGCCCTGAGGTAAACGGCCATGTAAATCAAGTACGCTGGCAGCCAATTTGCCCACGTGCATGGCGGCTTACGACGACGTGCCTGCTCCTTGTCCTTCTCGTCCAGCCCTTCCCTCTCTTCTTTGGTCGGCTCCCTATTTAGAAGGGAGAAGATATCTACATACTCGCCCTTCCAAATCTTTTCCTTGGTGGACTGGGCCAGATGGTCCCCCAGGGGCAAGGAATACCCTGCTGTTGGCAGAGCTGACACCGGCAGAGAGGGAACTGCGGGCAAAGCAAAGGGGGCCTGAGCCAGCCCGGGGATCCCCAACACATTTCCTAGCACATTGGGAGCGCCACCCCGCCCCAGGCCCTGGATCAAAGGGAAAGCCGCTTGGTGTGCCGGGGGCCATTGGACCGCCGGACCACCCAATCGAGGCCACGGCCATTGAACAGCCCCCCCCCAAGGAAGTCAGTTGTGTGGGTGCATTAGCTTGAACCGCATACTCACCCGATGCACCCCCACGGGCTGCCCCCACCGGGGGTTCCGGCCCGCTGGGGGCGTCGGAGCTCACGACCGAAGCTGAGCTCGTCGACGGGGCCAGACCAGCACCAGACTGCTGCACCTGTGGGGTGGGGAGCTGCGAGGCAGTGGCCGCCACTGCCCCATGCGCCTCAGGCGGCTCAACCCGACCCATCGCCGGCCGCTGTTCGGCGGCCAAAGGGGGCACCTGGAATCCCAAGGGCACCCCTGTTTGGTTAGCCCTCGCCAAGGACGCTTCAAGGGCCGCAACCCGGGCCAGGAGGGCCTCCACGTCGACATAGGCCCCGGCCCCAACGGGGGGCAAATGGGGAGCTGGCCCATGAATCACAGGTACCTGTCCAGGTCCCTGAGCCCCCGAGGCCACATAAGGCCAAGCGCCCATGCTCGGCCCTTGGGCAGCCATGGGCACGCCCTGCAAAGGCAGGGTGCCCAACCATCCTCCATGACTCGCACCCCCCATGGGGAACTGCGGGCCAGAGCAAGAGGGCTCAGCCACGCTGCCCATGGCAGGGGCGGTGGTCGCCGTTTGCGGGCCAAGGGCCGAGGCCCCTTCCGGGGCAGCCGGTATACACCGCGGTCCGGGCCAAGGAGCTACCGATCCCATCCCATCGTTCCTGGTGGGCTCCGCTAAATGCGGCTGCGGAACGGGCGCAGTCGCGGTCCTCCGACCCGGCTGACGCCTCCGCGCCGATCGAGCCACGTTCGCGGCTGCCTTCTTCTTTGAGGGCATGGCTAAGGTAGCTAGGAAGCCTAAAACAAGAGAAAGCTGCCCGAAAAAGGCTTCCCCAAAAGGACACGAGCGACGGAGGTCAGGAGGAAAAACTTCTCCGCTCCGTCGGTTCGCCAAAATGGCAGCACGGCTGCCTCGTGGCCAGCCCCTTTTATTAGGGTGCTGGCCACGCCCCTAACTACCCGGATGGTTTCGTCCGGTGGGGGGGGGGGGCCGCAAAGAGCGCGGCGGCCATTTTGGCACCACGCTTCCATTCTTTCAAACAGCCCATAGTTTCTCATGATCCACACAGTCAGCAGTTCTGACATATTCTATAAAGCATAAATTTATCTTCTTCTGATATTTTTTTTAGAGATCTCCAGCTGCCTGTAGATACTTACAACATGATCTCAAGTGTTTCTTCTTTTTTGGCATCTAGCTTAAGCATCAGACATGTCTCACTCCATATAAGGTAAAAGTCTTTGTGGTAGTTCTTTGATTTAGAATTAGAGCAATAGACCCATAGTTACTGCAGCTTTTTTGCTTTCCTTTCTTGGAGATTGTAATATATATTCAACTTTTTTTCCATATTTGTCATATATTCTTCTTAGGATTTTGACAGATGCAGTCTCTGTGGTTTGAAATAGTTATATCAGTATCTCATCTACTCTTCGTGATTTATTTCTACCCAGTGTTTTCACAGCAGCCTCATTCTACTTTCTAGAAGTACAGGTTCATAGGATTCATTTTCAGTACATTGTTTCCACCTTCTCTTTATTTTCTCCTGAACAGAGAGTATGCTTCTCTGTTGGTCAGTCAACATTCCTAATCTAGGCATAAATTTTCCTTTCATTTCTTGGATATTCAGAAAGAGAATTCTTGATTTCCCCCTTTTGTTTTCCTCTATTTCTTTGCACTAGTTGTTGTTGTCTCTGCTGGCCCTGAAAAGCTGCATTCAAGATTCTGACCCTATTTATGTTACCTTTTGCTTCTCACCTGTCTTTGAAATTTTAAGTTCTTCTGTCATCCATCTAGGTTTTTCTTTTGTTTTTACTGCAGATATTGTCTGTTTTGCATTCTTCCCTAATATCTTTAGTTTCAATTAACAGCAAAATACAAGGATTTGTGCAATATACATCAGTACAATATACATTTTATAAGACGCATAAGGGCAGATGTGTAAATGTTTGCCCATCCAATCATACAACCAATTTCACAAGTAATATGAGACTGGACATGTAAAGAGAAATTATTCCATGGTTTCTTGCAGAAAATTAATCTTTGCCTTTCCATCTTTTCCTTCCCTTCCTAATGTTTGTTTGTTTAGTGCTGAAGCCACTGCAAAGGAAGCTTTGAAATATTACCCTCAAGGAGCAAAACACCTTACAATAGTTAAAAAATTTCAGGGCTATTCTATGATTATTATATTATTATAATATCACTGCATCTACACACCATATTCATTGCAGTAGCACATAAAAGCAGCATATAGTAAAAATAATAATTGAATAATTTGACATTGGCCAAACAGGTTAGGAAGAAGATCCCAGAACTTGTTATTGTTTGCTTGTGTTGCCTTTATTTGTTGTTGTTCAATCACACAGTCAATTCTGACCCTTTGCAACCCTATGGACCATTAAGATCATTAGTTTTCTTCCATAAAAAGCCTTTCAACCAAGAATAATTTCTGACATGAAATTATTATAATTATTATTAGTTTTCTTCCTCCAAACGTCACAGTTTGAGAAAATATACAGAGTTTTGCTGATGAAAAAAACTTTTTGTTAATTGAGCTTCAGTGTTCATAAAAGTAACATTAACTACAAAATAAATTCTGTATACTTGACCTACTGTGGGACAGAGATCAGCCAGCACCATTCTAATTTTCTTTAATTCAAAGGGAGGATCTCATGTTCCTGCTGCAATTCAGCTTTTCCAAGATAAGTATCTATCTCAGACTCTTTATGGGTCTCAGCTCGGTCCCCTGATTTCCTGTTATATCCCTCTTGAAAGAGTACAAACTATCAGAGCAATTCTCCAGATGCCTCGGTGTGTTTCCAATGCTCACCTGTGCCTGGAGACAGGACTGTTAAAAGTTCAAGCAAGAAAATGCATAACATCATTAAATCTTTGGATAAAACTCAACCTATCCCCCCAAGGTCTGGCACCCTTAATTCTACAAGATAAATTTGCTTCTTCCTGGATTGAGGCTGTTGAGTCTGATTTTAGCAAATTAGGTTTCACACACACACACACACCCCACCTCTCTCTCTCTCTGCTAGTTTGATTATGACCAAGCAAAGAAAATGGTGAAACAAGAGGTAGAGAACATAGAAAGAGAATTGGAACTAGGGAAAACACCATTCTTTCTGGCACCTGATTGTACTAGATATATAGTTACCCCAGCTAGATATCTCAGGCAGTTAGAGGCTACAAGTCATTGAAAAGCTTTTTTTGGTCGCAAGATATCTTGTGTTCCCCATAGCTGTTTTAGAGGGCAAGTACAAAAAACAAAAACAAATCATCACTTGCTGAAAGACTTTGCCTTTATGGCTCTAGAGAAATTGAAATTACTTGTCACGTGGTTCTTAGATGTTCCTTTTACCATGATACTAGAATCAAATTCATCTTTCCCTTAATTAAGGGGTTCCCTGCTCGATCAGATACAGACTAGCTTCAATTTCTGCTTATAGATGAACAGAATATAGTCACAAGTGCAGGTGGCTAGATTCTGCACCTCTGCACCTGCTCAGGATATGCAGAAAACTGAAGGATAATCCATAGTAAATATCTAAAGTCATTATTTTATAAAATTAATACATGTTTGCAAACCTTATTAACAAATATAGTCTGTCACATTTTTAGATGAAATAATTTATCATAGCATAGGCCTCACCTTTCATGTATCAGACATAATTTCTCTATGTAATTAATTTTGTACAGGTCTAGGTAAAGGTTTCCCTTGCTCGAAAGCCAGTCGTATCCGACTCTAGGGTGCAGTGCTCATCTCTGTTTCTAAGCCGAAGAGCCAGCGCTGTCTGCTTCTGCAGACATTTCTGTGGTCATGTGGCAGGCATGACTAGACACCGGAGCACATGGAACGCTGTTACCTTCCCACCGAAGTGGTCCCTATTTATCTACTTGCAATTTCTTGCTTTCGAACTGCTAGGTTGGCAGGAGCAGGGATGAAGACGGGAGCTCATTTCCATCCTGCAGTACTCGGGAATCGAACTGCTGTCCTTCCGCTTCCCAGTCAGCGTCTTAGCGACTTGAGCCACTGCAGTACTGTACAGGTCTATGACTGTAATAAAGATTGTTGTTGTTGACCTATCTGTAACTGTGTTGTGATAGTCATGTGTGCCAAATTTGTTTTTTCCTTTTGTCTTGACATTGAGTTTTAAGCAAAGAAAGATTGTCTGATTGGCTATGTGTGACTGACTGGTGGATTTGATCCTTGGTCTGACTCTGAGTCTAGGGCAGTAATGGTGAACCTTGGCACTCCAGGTGATCTTGGACTTCAATTATCAGAAGCCCAAGTCAACACTCCTGCTGATCAGGGCTTCTGGGAATTGAAGTTCAAGAACAGCTGGAGTATCAAGATTCTCCATCACTGGTCAAGAGAAAGATAGAAGGAGAGTACATAGAATTTCTTGAATTTGAGCATCCTGCAGTGCCTTATTACAGGTTCCATTTTTTGATGGCTGCAAAGATTCTAGGAGGCATTCCATAGCTACAGGTGTTAACTGAATTTAAAGATATTGAGGTTTGACTCCATACATATATAAATCAAACCAGCTGTGCTCAAGTGTACCTATTAACTAATTCATTCTGGATCTAGGCTGTGTGGTAGGTAGTCTTTCATATTTTATGAAGTGTGCATGCCAAGATCGTGGAATA
Organism: Bradypodion ventrale; assembly: GCA_035047345.1. Taxonomy (NCBI): domain Eukaryota; kingdom Metazoa; phylum Chordata; class Lepidosauria; order Squamata; family Chamaeleonidae; genus Bradypodion; species Bradypodion ventrale. Next base: position 141,135,214 of record JAWDJE010000003.1, read on the forward strand.
AATCATAACGATATTAAAATTGGATTGTGAAGTACAAGTTACAAACCAGGCCTCGGGCTGTTTAAATTAGTCCTCATACTGCAGGTCTTTTTGCAAATCACTGACATATCTGTCTGCTCTACCACCAGCACAATTTAAGCAGCCTGACCATCCAGTTCTATCTGCAGTTTCTATCATTCATATACATATGTAACAAAAATAGAAGCTTCTCTTCTCTTTGATTTTTACTGATAGGAATTCACATCATATTTTTTAAAAAGGTAACTATTGGGGTAGGATTATCAGGTCACATGCTTTGAAGATTATTTCTTTCAGAATATAAAATCATCATCCCCCCTCCCAACTCCTTTCCCCATCCTATGAAATGCTGTTTCTTTAGCTTCTTCTGTCTTCAAGACTTCATTGAGGTTAACAATTTGTATAGAGAGGAGAACTAACTTTCCTTAAAGTTAAGTTCTAACAGAATTATTGAGGGGGACTTATTGTTTCCAGACCATATAAACCTGGGACTATACTGCAAACCGATGATGTGGTGCTGGGGTTAATGCCTAAGAAGGAGTCAGTAGGAAATATGTCTTCTTAAATATAATTTTTAATATAGTTGAGAGTAGGCTAAACTAGTTAAAATCAGGAGTGAGACCAGCTTTGGAGGAACATGTCAGAATGAGGCAAAGCAAGCATCTCATTCCTTTTCCAAGTCAGCTATCTCAATCTTAATTCATTTAAATGTGTTATAAAGCTTTAACCCTTTAACTTTGTTTATCCCATTTAATCCCCATGATGATATTTCAGTAGCCTAAATTTAGGTTTCAAAAAAATCTTATTAAATATGTCTGCTAATCTTCCCTTTGAAGAGTATGCTGTGAAACTTCTGTTTATTACACAAATCATGTTTTAAGATGTTTTTCTTGAACATTGCAGAGAATATTTAGTCATGTTTGTCTTTCACAAAAGATAAGACACAATTTCTCAACTTCTCATAATAAATCAGCAGCTAACATTTCTGACCAAATTTTCCTCACTTTGCCTGGTATAGATTTGGAAAACCAGTGCTTTAAATCAGGGGTTCCCAACCAATGACTTGTGGGCCTAATCCAGCAATTCCAGAAGCTCCCTCACAACTGAAAGTCCCAATTCATCACTTCCCATGGTGGCAGCAGCAATCATGGCATTTTTGTGGCTTTTTGCATAGCCTCCGTCTCTTCCCAGGGCATTGGGAGGCTTTTTGGACCATTTTTGCTCTGTTTTTGGAATTTTTTGCCGCTTTTCCAATGCATTTTGGCAGCTAAATTATTGCAGTTGGGGACTTCTGGTGCCACATGGAGCTTCCGGCAACACCTAGGTTCCCAGCGTCGAACCAGGAAGTCTACAACTACCATGTTCTAGCTGCCAAAATGCAGCAGAAAGTGGCAAAACAATTCCAAAATGGAGTAAAAATTTAATTTAATTAAATATTTAATTTAATATTTCAACTTGTTCACCACCCACTCAGGGAAGCCCGACTCAGGGCGGCTCACAAAATTAAAAACCCCCACATAAAAACAGATTAAAACCCCCACCCACATTGAAAATCCCACCCACCCCAAGAGGCAGGAAGAAGGTATGTTTCATGATAAGAGCCAACAAGCAGGAGCCACATTGCCTTCAGGGCTCCAAACCTGCCCTGCCAGCCTGGTCTTAAGTCCTTGCTTGAAGGGCAGCAGCTCCATCTGCAGCCATAGTTCTACCTGTTGGAGGTTCCAAAGGGCTGGAGCGAACACGGAGAAGGCTATTTTTCTTCTGCCAGAGAGGTGGGCCCCCCTGGCTGGTGGAACAATTAGGGAACCCCTCTGGTCCAACTCTGGTTGGACGGACAGATGTCCTCAGGGTGATGCTGTCTCTTAGGTATCCCAGCCCACTACCATATAGGGCCTTAAAGGTCATAACCAGCATCTTGAATTGCACTTGGAGGCAAACTGGTAACCAGTGGAGCTCCCGGAGTAGGGGCGAGGCATGGGCATAACATCCACACCCCATCACTACCCAGGCTGCTGCATTCTGGATCAGCTGCATCCTCCAAATGGCCATCAAGGGCAGCCCCATGTAGAGTGCATTGCAATAGTCTAGTCTGGAGGTGACCAGGGCATGTGTGACCCATAAGCAAGGAGTCCCTATCCAGGAATGGGTGCAACTGGCATATCACATGAAGTTGTGCAAAGGCCCTCCTGGTCACGGCCGCCACCTGCTCTTCTAGCAGCAGCCATGAGCATTCTAGCAGCAGCCGTGAGAAAATGCTCTGCAAAGCTTCCTGCCACCCTAGGAAATGGTGGAGGCTGTGCAAGAAGCCACAAAAATGGCATGCTTGCCACCACCAAAAATGTAAGTAGTGGGAGCAACCATGCCTCCGGCTCCTACAGCTTAGTGTCGGGGGCAGGAACGGCCCCAGGAAGAAAAATGTTGGGAACCCCTGCTTACATTTTGCTTTCATTTTGCATTCAGGATGTACTTAAATGCTGCCTTGAAATTGATAAAACAAAGACTTATATTTTTAAAACTCTTAATAGATACTATGTATACTTCACGTAACACACATATACTGCACCAGTTCTGCTCACTTTTTTTCTTGGCCACTAAAAATGTTGCAGATTTAGAAGCAATGAATGGTTCTGCGACTATCTGAGAGTTAGTAGCATTGATCTCAAAATACTTTAAAAAAAAACATAAATAGGATGGTGATGCAAGTGTCATCATTTCCCAAGACTAACATGGTCACATATCAAACTTGTGCTGCATATCTATTGTGGTCATCTATTTATGAAACATAATGTTTTGATCAATATATTTTATTGTGGAAGATAGGCATGGCAGGAAGCCAGAGAAAAATCGCACGTGTGAGACTGAAAAACTGCTGGCTAGTTGTTATTTTTTAATCAGCAGCAGCCTGGTATTTGATGTGCAACTCTTTTTGTTCTGTATACTTTTAACTCACTTTCCTTTCTCTGCAGTGGATGGAAAATAAATTTGTTGGGTTCATATTTTCCTATCAAAATGTTGATTTCTCATCTCTCAGAACAAGCAATCTGCTGATGTGCATTTTAGTTCAGGAATGTATACATTTCCGAGGCTAGTCATGCTCTTCAGTAAAGAGAAAATAACACAGGGAAAATAATATATACATTTGAAAGCTCTTCATTACTCTTTATCTTTTTAAAATGTGCATAAACACATGTTTATGTTTATTGGATTTATACCCCACCCTATTCAGCGCAAGGCCGACTCAGGGCGGCAATTACAACATATTAATTACATATAGAAAAAAAAACAGTACAAAAATACAATATCAAGGTACAATATCAAAAGTGCAATACGAAAATGCAATACAGTTACAGTAATAATTAACACATTACACAAATCAGAGAAAAAAGCACAATGATCTAAGGGGAGGGGGAGTCAGACCTGAGGCTCAACAACCTTAAATGGGTCATAACAAGGGCCAGGCTCAATGACCATGTTGGAGCCCAGCTCCCAGGCCTCAGCAACATCGACCCCTGTGGCAAAAGCTGGACCTTGGGAGAGGCTCAAGAGGGTGGGTGGAAGCAACATTAACTGCCCCAATGAGCCACAGCTGAGGGTCCAATTGTCCTCTTTGGCCCGTGATGGTGATGAAGCCAAGGGAGAGCGGGTGGGAGTGCTTACCACCTTTTAACCTTCTCAGGTGGACAAGGCTTGGGAAGGTGGGCAGGAGCAACGTTCACTGCCCCGACAAGCTCAGTGGTGGCGGCTTTCATAGCCCCACAGTGGGACAAGACATAGCCGGGCTGAGCTCCCACCTCCCCTGACCAGCAAGGCCAGGAGAGTGAGCTGAAGATGACGGGCAGCTCCCAGAGCATCTGCAGGGCATCAGCGGTGGGACGAGGCACAGCTAGGCTGAGCTCCCACCTCCCCTGACCTGCGAGGCCTGGGGAGGGAGCCAAAGATGACAGGCAGCTCCCAGAGCATCAGCAGGGTGTCCGCAGTGGGATGAGGCACAGCTGGGCTAAGGTCCCACCTCTCCTGACAAGCGAGGCCAGGGGAGGGAGCTGAAGATGATGGGCGGCTCCCAGAGTGTCCACAGGGCATCCACGGTGGGATGAGGTGCAGCTTTTAAGCTGAGCTCCCACCTCCCCTGACCAGGAAGGCCAGGGGAGGGAGCCGAAAATGACAGGCGGCTCCCGGAGCATCAGCAGGGGCATCCGTGGTGGGATGAGGCGCACATGGGACAAACATATTATCAGTTTCCAGGTTTTAAATTGTGAGAGGTAGGATTTTGCCTTCAGTGTCCTCTGTGCAAACTTCATAGCTGACACCTGCTCTCTAACCTAAATAACAGATTCTAGGTTCTTTTACCAAAAATCCAAAGTTTAGATGTAACCATGTATAACTATGAATAATGAATTATTTCAGGGTTAGACTATGACATGACAGGCAGATATACTCAAAAAAGCTTATTGCATATTAATGAACAATGCAAACCTTACATATTTTAGCAAGAAAATATAACCTAATAAAATAATTACTAACTTCATAAAATGTAATTGAGTAACTTAATACTTGCAGTGGTCAGCCGTGGTTTTGTGGTTAAGATGCTGAAGACGACTGGAAAGTTAGCAGGTCAGCAGTTCAAGACCCAAGTGCTGCACGATGGATCATCTTACCTTTTGTAAGAAGAAGAATATAGTGAAAGGAGTTCAAATAATGGCAGCCAGATACTCAGGGGGAATGGGATATCAGAGATTGCACTCAGTTCTCTTCTAGCTAAAAAAGAAGTGACATTTCTTTATTCATTAATGTAAAGCCAGTTGGCACTGAGTGAAGGGAGCTGGTGCTCCACCTCCCAGCCCCGCTGGCTTGTTTAAATTTTATGGTGATTTTTTTCTTTTTTTTCTTTTCTGTTTTGGTTTTAAGCAAGTGGAGGGAGGATAAGGGTAATTTTTTTAAAGGAAATGTCAGTTTTATTTATTTTTTAATCTTGTTTTTAATTGGAGGATGTTTAGGGGTTTTAATTGTAAATGTCTATGTCATTTTATAATGTATTTTTATCTGTTGTTCGCTTCCCTGAGTGGTGTTCTCACCAGGAGGGCGGGGTATACATTTATAAAATAAATAAATAATATAATAAATGGTGCATGTAGACACCTCTGCTCTCAGAACACATTTTAATAGCCACTCTTGAAATGCCACTTCAAACAGGGTGACAAATGGAGGACAGCTCTTCTGGTTGGCCCTGGGGTTTATGTAGAGAAGCAAATAATGGATATATTTTTTTGGTTCCATGACTGAGAGTGTACCCACAGAACAATTATTTCTTTACTATATTTATACCCTATATTTATTTCTGTCAAGAAATGGAAGGAAGCATAAACTGGATAGTGCCCATTTTCAGACTAACTATTACCATGTTTGCATAGTTTTAGGGGGGGGGGGGGGGGAATGGCTTTCATGTGCCTTTATCTCATGCCAATAACCACCTTCAAGGGAAGAGGTAATGCCCATAGTTCTGTTACCTAACATAAGAAAATCCAGAGCTTTCAGTCTATTTGTTGTTGCTAAAGAAAGAGTCCCAATCATAATTCTTGAGATCACACGTGAATACATCAGGCCAGTATCAAATCAGAGAATCTACGTTTACTGGTGAGAAATAGAATGAAAGTTATGAATTTTCTTACTCAAAACAACAGGATTTCAGCCAGTGGCTTTGAACCAAATGAAAGTTGCAATCCAATAATTGTCTAGCTTCTCTGCTTCACACAGTGAGGATTGTTCCTAGGTGGAAGTGCATAAATTGTATGTCTGAGATACAGAATGTCCCCAGATATTTTCTCCTTTTCCTTTACTTTATTTGAAAGCAAAGCTATATCTAATCTTAGAGCCTGTCTATGTACTGCTTTTGTGATCATTCTTGCTGTGGTTTGGGTCAACTCAAGTTACGGCATCTACACACTTTTCCAATTAAAGTACTCCACCTCTTTGCAGGGGCACCCACCCAAAGAAAGACTCAGACACCGGTATTGGATTAAAGGCATCGGGCCACTTTTATTGAATAATGCCCTAGTCCAAATTATCACTTTCAATTGGTGTATCATCCAATTGTAATTCTTTAAGGCAAGCAGGCCGCAGTAGCACTGGTAAGGTTCCACCCTAAATGCCAATGGAAATTGGCTACATGTATCAATTTGTATCAATTTATTTGTTGACACAAACAAATTGTTGACTGGAGTCAATATACTATCTACTGACCCCACCCTATGACGTGTATCTGTTCAAATATCAAGGTGATGCAGGCTGTGAAGCTCCTGACATCACCCCTTTCATAGTTCGCCCTTGACCGGCCAAACCTATTTCCCCTGTACCTATCTACATGTTGGCCAGTCAATTGCGAACCTGCCGGATACCTATGTGTCATAAATCTTTACCTTACCCAGTGCTACCCGCCACACGGGGAGGCGTCCATGATGACTCACTGCCCCCCCCCAGACCGTCAGCTCGGTCACCAGGCCTGCTTGCACCTTCTCCAGAAAGAGGTACATACCCCTAGCTGACAGGTGGACCCCATATCCAGCCTATAGGTCAAATTTTTTTGTAAGACTATCCTCAGATGTCTACTGGCTGTCCCCAAGCCAATCCCAGCAAGGAACCGGACAACAGCCCTGTCCATTGACCGCCGGGGATGGTCCAAACCATGGAGATACATGTCTCCCCTAAAATGGTGTCTCGGCACGATGTCAGACCATAGCGACCACGTGAACGGCCATAAATGATGTAAAAATGCCAGGTCACTGCACCTCGACATTTTAAGGAAAGGTCAGTGATCCATGTGAGATCATCGCCGCTGAGGTGCAGTATAAGAATATCAGGCGGTCCAGCATCCCTAATGGACATCAGGAATGGCAACAGTTCCTGCCCTCTCATGCCGCGCATACCATACCACCGCATACGTGCGGATGCACACAGCCCGAACTGAGGTCCACACTCTGTCACCGCAGCATATACTGCCGCCCAGTGTACATAGCTGCAGCCCATCAGCCCCACTGCCACCGGTGTGCGGAGACACACAGGATCTGTAAAAGAGAATAAGGGGTTAAGGACATAACTAGGTACTCTTACAGTGAGGGGACATACATATAAGGAAAATACGCGCACACGCCCAAGTGCCCACATATATCCGCCTCCGAGTACCCAAATGCAGCCACAGTCAATGCAACGCCTATCCTAAATGAATGGGTGCCATAACGGGCCCCACACAGTGAAGCGCGGTACCAGTCACCCTCCGGAACTTAAATTTGTTAAGGGGAGACCCATCCTGGTGGCAGAAAAACAGGCCAGGGCGTGCAGCAGGCACTGCCAATTGCATGTAGGGCACCAACCGGAACGATGTCAGCATATGTACGTCATAGCAGTATACACCACTGCCCACTCCATGCTGATCGGCCTTCGGGGGACAAATCCCCAACTGAGCCCACTCTTGGTTGATATAGACATCTTCAAGTTCCAGTGCCCTACCAAACACATCCCCTTTTGACCATGGGACCAGCTCGCTGAGTCATCGAGCTCCAGAAAAAAGCTACAGCAGTAGCTGCATGAAAAGAGACTCCTCCTTCCTACTGCAACATCATCTATGCTAACCTAGTGCAAGGTGGGTCAAAATATCAGTGAGAATAGGGCGACGTGTGTCCGGGCGGCGGCCACGTACATATGTCCGCCCTTCCAATACATGGCCGCCCTTCCAATACATAGCGTATGCAGATGACCGTCGCATAGTCAGGAAATCCCCATGCCTTGGCCATGAATATCAAGGCATAAAGCCTGGTGGCTATGGTGCTTGGAGCCAAACCCAGATCATAAGGGTGGAGTATACATTATAAAACCTAGTCGACCAATGTAGGCCACATTTTGGGCAATTGCCTTTGCCCACAAAAGGCTCTAAAGTGAAGGAGTGGATGCTGATGCACCGTGTGCATGCGAGCTGCCAAGACGTGCCACTCGCCCGGTTCCCGTCTCCTTGCCAAATGACCATATCTCAGCCAAGAGTGGAGGGGGTAGTTCCCAAGCGTCTGGAGCCCAGTCATGGAACCGGGAGATCTGCAGGCGGGATAAAGCATCAGCAATATCGTTATAAATGCCTGGCACATGTTTAGCCCTAAGGAGCGCCTCAAAGCGCACGGACCCAAGAACAATAGGCGAGCTGAGGCCATGACTCCAAGGGATTTAGACGTTTTGGGCATTGACAATGTGCACTACCGCAGCATGGCCACACCAAAAGCGAAGCACAGAATTAGGCCACCTGTCCCCCCAGAGCATAAAGGGTACCCAGAATTGAGAAAAAAAATTTTTTTTAGAAATGTAAGATCGCGTAAGCGATCCATGCCCTGCCATCCCTGGGGCCAATGACCATAGGCACACTGTCCTTAAATAAATCCCCCCACCCAGGGAGCCGGAGGCATCCGACTGTACTTGGAACTGGGGCTGACCAGAAGCTCAGACCTCCCAAGGAAACAGTGTGGAAGTCCTGCGGGAATGTGAGCCAAACCAACAGGTCCGCTCGTAAACCCCTAATCAGCCGTACCCTGCGGTGTCATTTAGCAAGACCCGCCATAGCGTGACCCAGACACTAGGCGAAAGCACTGCCTGGTATTACCACTCTGCAGGCGAAGTTGATGCGGCCATGCATCACTTGTGACTCTCGGAGAGGCACCTTCCACTTGGCAACATTGCCACATTGCAGCAGTGGCCGCTCCCCTTGACCGACAATTTGGTCACCTGGCCCTTTTGCATGTTATTCAAAAGAGAGGTGCCTCCACTTCTTGACAGGTGAACCCCATCTCCAGAATACAGGCCAGATTCCTGTAACCCTATCCCCAGACGACAAATGGCTGTCCCCAAGCCATTCTAGACAAGGAACCAGGCAACAGCCCTGTTCACTGACCGTTGGGCAAGGTCCGATCGCTGGTTGAAAGTCTTGCCTATGATATTGCATCGGCATGATGTATGACCATAGCAAACGTGTAGATGGCCATAAATGGCAAAGGAACACCAGGTCACTGCACTCAGAAGTCTTTAAGTCCGGGCCAGCAATCCATGCAAGATCACCGCCTCCGAGGTGCAGAATTAAAACATGTGGCGGCCCAGCATCCCCAATGGACATCAGGAATATCAACAGTTTCCGCCACCTCTATGCCGTGCACACCATACCACTGCATACGCGCGGTTACGCGTAGCCCGAGATGGGGTCCCCATTCTGACGAAGCAGCATACTGTGCTGCCCCAGTGCAAAGAGTTGTGGCCCACAAGCCACACTACTACCAATGTGCGGAAACACACAGGGTCTGTAAAATAAGTAGGGAGAATAGAGGGCAGAACAAGGCACTCATTCAGTGAAGGGACGATCAGACAGAGGAAATTGGGCAAATCCACACCTGCCCAGGGTCCTGGCACTAATATGCAGCCGCAGCTGATGCGGCGCCCAACCGGAAGGAATGGGTAGCAATTCTAGTTCAGTCGGGGTAGACCCGGCTTGGTAGCAGATGACAGGCCAGGGTGTGAACCATGTGCTGCCACAAACACCTGTGGGGGAGCAACCGGACATATGGCAACCGGACAGGCTAGTACCCTCTTCCAGCTGATCGGCCCTTGAGGAGCGAAGCCTCACCAGAGCCCACTCCTGATCGAGCAACCCATAATCTAGTGCCAGTGCCCTGGAAAACATGTCTCCCATTGAAGATGGTAGCAGCTAACTCAATCTGAGAGCTCCAGATCAAGGCACAAAGGTGGTTGCCCAAAAGTGGACTCTCCGCACGGGGCATAAGCATTGCCACGTAAGAGTCACATATAGTAACTACAAGTGCTAGCAGGGCTCATCGCTGGCATCTCAGGGTGAAGGGCCGCCCTAAGCCTAAGGTCTTGACCTAGGCTAACCATGACGGGCCAGGGAGAACAACCACGGCCCGGCAATCATTGTCCAAGCACTGGACCATTGGAATGGCCAAATCAGAGTGTAATTGGCTTGTTGCGACCATGGCCACTATACCCCCCCCCAACGTGATGAGCTAGTGTTACAGGTGTGCTGATTTGACCAGGATACTCATTCGGTGCACCCCCACGAGCCGCCCCCACTGGGGGTTCTGGCCTGTGGTGGGCGTCGGAGTTTGCGATGTCCATCTAGCTCCGTGTTCCCGTGCGTCCAGGCCCGAGGGGTAGCCGCGAGGCACCAGCCTACACTGGCCTGATAGCCTCCAGCAGCTCAACCCTGCTGGCGGCCCACTGCGCAACCTTGGCCGGCATGTGGGCCGGATCCGCCAAGTTGGCGCACCACCATCCGAGGTGGTGGATCAATGACCATTGATGCCTCCATTGCCGAATTGCAGGCAGGGGAGCATCCACAGCATCTAACCCACCAGGACAAGGTGGGCCGGATGGGCCGGATGGCCCCACCAGGTAATTGATACGGGATAACACATGTGGTGATTCCCGGGCATAATAGGGGCATGCCCAGTAATCTGGCCCATGAGGGGCCGTAATGATGGTGGGGCAGAAACCCGCACCGTGCCCAAGTGGGCCGCTATGCCCCAAGCCGGGCAAAGAAGCAGCGGGGGTAAGAACCCCAGGGGAGCAGGCCTGTGCCGCCCCCAGCCCGAGCCCTCAGCCTGGGCTCATTGGTGGCAGTGTGTCCTACAAACCAACCACCCACCTGTGGGGGTGCCATCTGAGCCCTCCGGCCCGGTGGCACTCCCGAGGAGTAGAGGGGGTGGGCTGAGCCCCCCCCCCCAGGCGAGTCAAGTATTCCGTCCTGCAGTGCTCCATAATCGAACCGCTGACCTTCCGTCACCCAGTCAGCCTCTTAGCCACCTGAGCCACCGCAGTCCGGTGCTGTGAGAAGGGAAACCTCGATTCAAGGAGAATCAAAAGAGAGAGAGACCCATAAATGTCTCCCTCCACGGAAATCCTTAGTAAAAAGAAAGAGCAAATCGAGCCTCTTGCGAAGAGGAGCAGGGAAGCGAAAAAGAAGCCTCCAAAAGAGGTGAGGAGGGGAGGAAGCGACGGAGCAAACTTCTCCGCTCCGTCGCTTCTAAATTGGCAGCCAGGCTGCCTCGTGGCCACCCCTTTTAAAGAGGGTGGCCACGCCCCCTAACTAACCCGGATGTCAGAGTCCGGGTGGGTGGGGGCCCCGCAAAGAGCACGGTGGCCATTTTGGCGCCACGCTTGCATTTTACTACTGTCTCACTGCTTTCCAGCAAAAGTTCTAGAGCTGCTTTGTATTGCTGCACTGCTAGTTATCTCATTTTGTAACCATGTAGATGGTTAAATCACACACCTCTGAAGTTCTAAATATTAAACCAGAAGAAGCTGGGCTAAACCTATGGAGAGCAAAAATAGTATACTTTGTCAAATGGCTCACTGCCAAAGAGTGTCTCCTAGCAGGGCAATTTTCTTTGCTGGATTGTATGTAAGTCACTTAACAGACTTTTAAGTGAAGTAGAAAGATAAAAGGATAATTAAATAAAATGAGACTGCATGGATAAAAGGTGAATTTTCTGTAAATCTGGATAAATATTGTCAAAGCAACATTTATATGTATACAATTTATAAAATAGAGAGATAGTCTAGTCAATGGCCAAGGGAATGTCATTGAAGGAACCTTCTTTTAAAAGTGTAATTATTTTAACACTAATTTATGTTGAATTTTATCTATATTTAATATTTGTCAATAATTTTAAATTATACAAAGCTCAGATAAAAATAATTTAACAGAAAGCAAAACTATTGGGGGGGCATTCCAAGATGGCGAGCTGAGTGGGAGCTTTTTTTGTCACTGCTTAAGGGAGAGATCACGTTAGGTGATTTGGAGTCTTAATGGAGTTGAGAATTTTTTTAAAAATTGAACTTTGTACTATATTTTATTATAACATCCTTTATTCTGAAGAAAAACCCTGGAGAAAGTTTTGGAGAGATGTGAGTGAGAGGCAAGTGATTAGCAAGGTGATTAACAAGGTGCTTGCCGCGAGAGATTCCAAGAGGCTCTAAGTAAAGACTGACGAACGGGAAGGCAAAGAATTTTTTTTTACCTGCTTGGAGAGAGTTTTGCAGAACAAAGAGAGGATCCCTGGAATTTAGAGCAGGACCAAGCCGCAAAGTGCTGTTCGGCGGGCTTGATTAGATCTGTGTTTTTAAAACCAGAGGCATTTGGACAGACGGAGCAGACAAACCCAGATCAGAGAGGAGGTGATTGTCAAATGGCAGTTTGAGTTAGGGTAAATCCGATTGTGCTTCGACAGGGGGTGCGGAGGCAAATCTTGGTTGGCCCAGCTGGCACCAAATTTCTGTTTTGGGATTTATGTATGCTGCGAGAGCTGAGGAAGGGGTTTGCTCCAGAGTCTGAGGAGGAGCTGAAGATGCTTGTGGAGAGATTCAATTTTGAGCTTCGGAGACTTTAATACGTTTAATTGACCTTGAAAGAAGTTGAGAGAGTATTTTTTCCTTCTTTCTTCCCTCCCATTTTTGCCTGGGGCTGAGTTTTTATGTGAGTGTCCTAAGCCTGATTGGAACTAGCGGTGGGTGCCGGAAAAAGGAGTTTGTGTTGAAGATTGTTTTTCCATCTGAAGATTTACGTTGGGACAATTAAGCTTATGGATGAGGCTAGAGAACTATTTTGTGAACTCAGTTTTGCTTAGGATATATTTGGTCAAGTTTTTGTTACATGCAAGATGGAAGAGCAAAGTTAAAGAAGAAGCAAAGTGCAAGTTTTTGTCTTTTTGTTTTGACTGGAGCTGTTTTTGTTTTGTCTGACTGACTGTGTTCTCTTCCTCCTTCAAGCTGTGCTTTTCGTACACACCTCTTTTTAAAATTTATGGTAGCACTGGAGAGTTTTTGAGCCTGGATGACCTGCGATTTTTGACTGTTTGGCTTGGACTAATTTTATGCATCTATTGGCAATTTATTCCCTTTTATTCATCAAGATTAATTTTCTCTTTTTTATTTTTTGTTCTTATAAGGATAATTTTTGTGGGGAAAGCCATCAATTTCTTAATAGTAGCATATTAAAGAAGGGGGAAAAGGAAGGGGGAAGAGTATTTTTTCCCCTTATTATTAAGAGAAATTCCCATTTTGTTTAATAATTGGGTTTTTATTTTGAGGGGTTGTTTGAACCCTAATTGGTTGGGAGAAAGAAAAAAAATAGAGATGAGTTTGACTTAATATTTGTATGCATGGTTTAAATTTTAAGAGAAATGTTTTATTAATTAAAAGTCTATGAGGATTTTATGTTCTGTAATTGGAAGAGAAAATTTAAGTGGATGAGGCTACGAGGAAGAGGAAAAGAGAAAGAAAAGATTGTGGCCTGGACAAGAGAAAGAGAAACATCCTCTGATAGGAGCTTTCAAAGGCTTGTGTGGGCAGAACAAGTGAATACTCAGCTGAAGAAGACATTGCAACAAGAGGTTAAAGATGCAGAAGAGCAAGAGAATATAAGGAAGATTCTTCAACAACAACAGCAAAAATAGTTCAGGCACTTTCATTTGATGAGACTCCAGTAGAAATAACTTCAATAACTACTTTTTCTACAGTAACTCCAGTTTTAACAACAATAGCAAAAAGTATGTCTTTATTAACAACAGTCACAACAGCTTCAGTTGTCACAACAACGGCACCAAATACAGTATCATCAACTGTTACAATTGCAACTATAACAACAATAATAACAACAACTATAATGTCTCAAGGAGTGACTTCAGTAATTTCAGCAACAACACAGCCACTAACATTGACTGGAGTAACAGCTGTTATTCCTGGAAAGGCACTGTCCATGGGTGCTATTAAAAAGGGGTCGAAAGATACAATGGGTTCCAGGACAGAATTTGAAATAATGTTTGATATGTTACAGAAAATGGACTCTAGGATAAAAGTAGGTTTGGCAGACATGGAAAAACAGAGAGCGGATATGACGGCCAAATTTGACTCAAATTTTGATGAATTAAAAAAAGGACAAGATCATATAAAATTGGAGCAGGAGCAAATTAAAAAAGATCAAAAGGAAATTAAAGATGAAGTTGATATTTTAAAGGGAAAGCAGAAGGAGGAGGACATTAAGGTGGAAACACTGAAAAAATGTGTTGCAATATTGGAAGAACAGCAAAGATGAGCAAACATATTAATTCATAACATACCGGAAGGCAATCCAGATAAGTTAAGAGACAGAATAGTCAATTGGTTGGGCAATCTGGAAATGGGATATGAGATATCATCGAATGATATCATAAATGTTTTCATTCTTGGGCAAAGGAGAGGTAGAACCAGTCCTAGAAATGTGTTGGTGAAGTTTGCCTGTGCAGGTGATAAGATGAGTTTAATGTTCCATATTAGACAAGCTGATTCAACAGTCATGAAGTTGGATGGTCCAGACATAGAAATTTACAATGATATTCCAGTTGATGAAAGAATTTGGTGGCAAAAGATGAAACCGGTAACCAAATGGCTGAGAGACAAAGGGTGTCAACTACAATTGGAAATCTCAGAAACAGATGTTTTTTTTGGCACATGGGAAGAAGATATTTGGTACAAAAAGCCTCATATGTACTGGATATTTTAGTAGAGGCAAAATTACTGGATCCTGGAACTAAAGATTGGAAAGATTTAAATGAGGCTTTGATTTCTCTGGAGGCTTGAGATTTGGAAGAAACCAACATGAGGATGATAAGACTCCTAGGGGAGCTGAAGGTGGAGTTATCAAAGAGTTTTTAGCAGTGACAGATGGTTCTGTTTAAGCTTGGTTTGCCAGATGGGACGCCCTCCCCGTCCCCTCTTTGTTTTTGGAAGGCCGCTTTCTCTCAAGAAAAGTGGGGAGGGTAAATGAGGTTTTTTTTAATGGTATTGTTTTTGTATTATTTTCTTTTTTTGATGTATTTTTGGGGGGATAAAAGGATTTATATGTATCACTTATATGCCAAGGAAAAGCTGGGGTTGCCAAAGAAATAAGATAATTTGGATGTAAAATGAGGAATATGAAGGTATTATCATGGAATGTGAAAGGTACTGGGTGTCAGGTGAAGAGAAGAATAGAAGCTGCTCTTAGGAAAGATAAACCTGATATTGTATTTTTACAGGAAACCAATCAAAAATTGGCTTAGGTAAATTAGTTGTTTTTGGGTTGGACTAGCATTCATGAAAAATCATTTGGTACATCTCAATCGAGGTGGGTAGCTATTTTTATTTCAAATTATTTGGGTTTTAAATTAATTAAAAGTATATCTGATCCGGAGGGAAGATATCTGATTATAAATGGAAGTATAGATGATGAGCTGATATCACTAGTTAATATCTATGTGCCTAATGAGTATCAAGAAGTTTTTTTTTTATAAAATGTATCATATTATAGCAGCAGAAACTTATACAAAGAGGATTGTATCAGGGGATTTTAATTTGATTAGATCTCTGATTGATAGCACTAATATTTTAAGAAGTAGTAATTTAGCAAAGACGCAAATTTTAGATAGGTGGCTGTCAATGTTGCAATTAAAAGATACATGGAGAGAATTATATGGTTTAGAAAAGTCATATACTTTTTCACAAGTATATAACTCATATTCAAGGATAGATTATATCTTTGTTTCAGATAATTTTGTCAGAGATTTGGATGAGATTGTAGTTGGAGCATTTAGAGAATCTGACCATGCAAAAGTATTATTGAAACTGAGATTAGAAGTTATGAGGGGTAGGAAATCATGGAGGTATGACTCAAATTTATTTAAAGATATTAAGTCTAAAGAACAGATTATTAGAACTTGGGAGGGAAGTTGGAAATTTAATGATAATGGAGAGGTAAATTATAATGTAGTTTGGGATAGTATGAAGGTAATTTTTAGAGGAGAATGTATTAAATGTAATATGCTAAGTATAAATTAATAAAGGCCAAGCAGGAGAATATGGAAAAAGAATTAAGACGTTTGCAAGAAGAGCATGCAATAACAAGAAACAAGGAAGTATTTAATATAAAGTTAAAGTTAAAAAAGGAAATGGTGGGTAAAGATGTTGAAAAGGTAAAAATAAATTTATTATATTTGAAGAGAGACTATTTTGAATATAGTAAAAAATATCAAAACTCTTGGCAAATGCAGGTGTAATAGAATTGTTGAGAAAACAGTGATTGTGAAGGATTTTTATCAGGAGCTATATACAGAAAAAGAGGTAAAACTTGATAAATTAAAGGAATATTTAGAGAAATACATTAATTTAAAGATATCCCAGGAATATATAGATAAAATGGAGGAATTAATCACTGAGAAAGAAATTATAGATGTAATAAATGGTCTGAAAAGTGATACATCTCCAGAAGAGGATGGACTATCGGCAGAATTCTACACAGAGTTTAAAGATATAGTTATTCCAAGATTGAAAAAGTTCTTTAATTATATAATGGGAGGAGGAATGTTGCCAATTTCATGGTTGTTGTTGTTGTTCAGTCGCACAGTCAATTCTGACCCTTTGCGACCCTATGGACCATTGTCCTCCAGGCACTTCTGTCCTCCACCATCCCCCTCAGCTCACCCAGTTCTGTGCCCATTGTGTCTACAATACCATCTAACCATCTCATCTTTGGCCTCCCCCTTCTTCTTTTGCCCTCCACCTTTCCCAACATCAAGGCCTTCTCAAGTGAATCCTCCCCTCTCATCTGATGTCCAAAGTACTTTAGCTTCATCTTTACTATTTGGCCTTCCAATGAGCAGTCAGTGTTGATTTCTTCTAGGATTGACCTATTTGTTCTCCTCGCTGTCCAGGGTACTCTCAAAACTCTCCTACAACACCACATTTGAAGGCATCTATTCTTCTGTGTTCAGCTTTCCTAATTGTCCAGCTCTCGCATCCATACATTACCACTGGGAATACCATTGCTTTGTCTATTCTAATTTTTGTTTGCAATGTGATGTCTCTGCTTTTCACTATGTTCCCCAAATTTCTCATAGCTTGTCTCCCAAGAATCAGTCGCCTTTTTATTTCATGGCTGCAATCCCCATCTGCCATGATCTTTCCCCCCAAGAATGTGAAGTCTGTTACTGCTTCTACTTCCTCCCCATCTATTTTCCAGTGACTGATTGGGCCTGTTGCCATTATCTTGGTTTTCTTGATATTGAGCCTCAGGCCAGCTTTTGTACTCTCCTCCTTCAGCCCAATCAAGAGATTCTTTAGGTCGTCCTCACTTTCTGCCATTAGGGTGGTATCTCTCTGCATATCTCAGATTGTTGATGTTTCTCCCAGCAATTTTAATCCCATGTTGTGTTTCCTCATCCCTGCATTGTACATTATGTGCTCTGTGTATAGATTGAATAAGCAGGGTGATAAAATGCAGCCTTGTCTTACTCCTTTTCCTATTCCAAACCACTCTGTTATTCCGTGTTCTGTCCTAACTGTTTCTTCTTGATTCATGTACAGATTTCTCAGGAGGCATATGAGGTGTTCTGGTATTCCCATCTCTTTAATTACTTGCTACATCTTGTTGTGGTCCACACAGTCAAATGCCTTAGTGTAGTCAATAAAACAAAAGTAAACTTGTTTCTGGTATTCCTTTGTTTTCTCCATGATCCAAAGTATGTTGGCAATGTGGTCTCTAGTCCCCCTGCCTCTTCTGAAACCAGCCTGCACCTCTGGTAATTCTCTCTCCACATGCTGCTGAAGTCTATCCTGTATTATCTTGAACATCACCTTGATGGCATGTGGGATGAGTGCAACTGTTCGATAATTTGAACATTCTTTGGCATTGCCCTTTTTTAGGATTGGAATGTATACTGATCTTTTCCAATCCTGTGGCCACTGTTTTGTTTTCCAAATCTGCTGGAATATTGCATGCAGTAGTTTGACGCCATCATCTTTTAGAGCTTTGAAAAATTCAACTGGGATACCATCATCTCCACTAGCTTTGTTGTTTGCAGTGCTCTTTAGGGCCTTTATGACTTCGCTCTCCAGGATGTCTGGCTCAAGTTCAATTTTTTCATGATTGTAATTATCAGTAACGTTGAGGTCTTTTTTGGAGAGTTCTTCTGTGTACTTTTTCCAGCTTTTCTTAATCTCTTCTGCATCAGCTAGCTTCTTTCCATCTTTGTCCCTTATCATGGTCATTTTTGCTTTAAATGTTCCCTTGATTTCCCCGATTTTTAAAAGAAGATCTCTAGTCCTGCCTCTTTTGTTGTTTTCCTCCATTTCTTTGCACTGTTCTTTTAGGTAGTTTTCCTTATCTCTCCTTGCTTTTTTTTGAAATTCTGTGTTCAAATGATTGTATTTTTTCCTTTCTCCTTTGACTTTTGTGTTCCTTCTTTCCTCTGCTATTTTAAGAGCCTCTTTGCTTTTTTGTGCTTCTTTGCTTTTTTGTGCTTCTTTTCTTTCGGTATGGTTTTCTTTGCTGCTTCCTGCATGGGTGTCCCTCATCTCTATCCATAATTCTTCTGGCACTCTGTCTATCAAGTCTAAGCCATTAAATCTGTTCATCACCTCCACCATGTATTCTTTACGGATGCTGTCTAGGTGATATCTACCTGGTCTCCTTGTTTTCCCAATTTTCTTTAGTCTAAGCCTGAACTTTGCAATCAGTTGGTTGTGATCTGAGCCACAGTCTGCTCCATGTCTTGTTTTTGCTGACTGTATGGAGGTTCTCCATCTTTGGCTGCAGAGTATGTAGTCAATCTGGTTTTGGTGTTGGCCATTTGGTGATGTCCATGTGTAAAGTCACCTCTTGTGTTGCTGGAAGAGAGTTTTTGCTATGACCAGTGTGTTCTCTTGGCAGAATTCTATCAATCTTTGCCCTGCTTCATTCTGTGTTCCAAAACCAAACTTGCCTGTTATTCCCTCCACTTTTTGACTTCCTACTTTGGCATTCAAATCTCCTAATATAATTTGGACATCATTTCTTGGTGTCTGTTCTATGAGGTGTTCTAGGTCCTCATAGAACTGGTCCACTGTGGCTTCATCTGCACCAGTGGTTGGTCCATATATTTGGATCACAGTGACATTGAAAGGGTTTGCCTTGAATTCTGACCGACATTATTCTGTCATTTTTGAGGTTGTATCCCATTACTGCTTTTCTCACTCTTTTATTGACAATTATGGCTACTCCATTTCTTCTAAGGTTTTCTTGTCCACAGTAGTAGATACGATGGTTTCCAGAGCTGAATTCGCCCATCCCTGTCCATTTTAGTTCGCTGATTCCCAAGATGTCAATGCTTATTCTTTCCATCTCATTTTTTTACCACTTCCAGTTTACCTTGATTAATTGATCTCACATTCCATGTCCCTATGCAGTTCTGTTCCTTGCAACACTGTATTTCTCCTCCCCCTTTCCTGTCCCTCCCCTTCCTCCACTCTGTTGTGCTAAGCATCCTGCATCATCTAGCCTGCTCCTTTGTTTTGCCTTTTGTTTTGGTCAATAGGGTTCTCTTGGCAAGCATTGTGGTGTGGTTTGCTGGTGTCTACACCATTTTTCTCCCATAATACATGTTTAAAAACAAAGTTTAAAACAGTTTCAACAACGTATTATCATGCGTATTATCACACTTTACAACAAACTATGTCAGTTTCTATAATTAAGCCAATGTAAAGTCTCTATGTCAGTTGCTATATTAAGTTAGTCCCTATGTCAGTTGCTATATTAAGTTAGTCCCTATGTCAGTTGCTATATTAGGTTAGCTACATTATTTCATGGTCTAGATCAAGAATTGTTTTGATCCCAAACCCGGGGAAAGAAAAGGAAAAAATTGAATTTTATAGACCAATATCTATACCTATAAATCTGTGTGGTAACCATTGGAATGTGACAAAGAATGTTGCACCAGGCCCCACTAGCCTTGACTGAGCCTCCCTGCACTCGCCCGAACCGTGTTCACAGGTAACTGTCAAATTGAATTTTGTGCCAGTGGGGCAGGAGCCCCCCAAATGTAAAAAAGGAAAACAACTTCATTTCCCAATGTTGTTTGTGCCACGCCATGCCACAGTCAATCAGGCTGAGAGGCGCCAGCACAAAGAACGTTTGGAAATGCGCCGCAGCCAATCAAAAATGAGCTGCAGAAAAAAATGGAGCACAAATGCAAAACAAAAAAATAAAAACTACAATCCCCAGTGTCCTGCGTGCCATGAGCGTGCGGAACACTGAGAAAACCGTTGCGCAAAAATTAAAAATGCAATGCATCACAACAACACAGTCCACGGTAAGGAACCCCCCCCCCCCACTGCCCTTCCTTTCCACGGGCCAGGCATCGAGCCCGGCCCGGAGAAAGGAAAGACCCCCCCGCCCGGCTGCTACCTTTCCTTTCCACAGGCCAGGCATTGAGCCCGGCCCACAGAAAGGAAAGACCCCCCCCCCACGGCTGCTGCCTTTCCTTTACATGGGACAGGCCTCAAGCCCGGCCCATGGGGAAGGAAAGACCCCCTTAAAAAAAGGAGAGCAATCAAAAACATCCAAAAACAAACAAAAACAACCAAAAATAACACCAAAACAATACAAATTAAACACACACACAAATAACAAAAAACAAACAGCACCCAGCCAAACACCACAAAAACAACACAAAATCCAAATACCCCCTCCACACACACACACAAAAAATAAATAAAACAAGGGAACTTACCAGCAGACATCCTCACTCCATGATGGCTGGAAACAAAATGAATAAAGAAACAGAATACTTACCAGATGAAGCTGGTCACGAGAGAAAAAAACAGTCAAAATACAAGAAAACACCTTACCAGCACCACCTGCTGGCCACAAAAGTAAAAAAAATTCACAAAGACACAACAACCCCAAACAAAAGGCCCCAACAGTAAAAACAAGTCAACAAAATAACACAAAATCACAATTTAACACAAATCAGAAACATATGACAATAAAATAAAATAAAAACTTTTCAAAAATCCTGTGCTGAATTTTAACTAAAATAAAAACCCAAAACATCTAAACACAACTAATCACAGTTTATAACAGCCTGGTAAAATTAAATAAATAAACATATTAAAATTTTCAAATATATACTAGCCTCTCCTTTACAAACATTAACAAAAATAAATAAATACAAATACCATTAAAAACAGCCTGGCACCGCCAGGCAAAATCTGCTAGTCTCTAATAAATCAGTATGCAAAAATATTTACAAATAGATTAGCAAATAGGTTAAATAGTTTTATGGGAAGATATATTAATAAAGATCAGGTTGGCTTTTTGAAGGGTAGACATATGTCAGATTTAACTAAGATAGTTTTTGATTTATTGGATATGGCAAACAGGAGGAAAGAAAAGATAGGCTTTTTATCACTTTATATTTTTAAGGCGTTTGATTCTTTGCAATGGAAAACAATTAATCAGATAATTTATTCATATGGATTTGGGATGAAATTTTAAAATGTTATAAAACAACTATATCAATAAGGAAATGCAAAGGTTAGGGTAAATGATGTATATACTGAAGATATTGAGTTACAAGCTGGTACAAGACAGGGGTGTCCATTGTCTCCAATTGTATTTATAATGTCTACGGAACTATTAGCAGAAATGATTATGCCGGATGATGATATAAAAGGGTTGTTAGGAAATAAGATAGGCTTGTATGCAGATGATACTTTAGTTATAATGAAGCAACCATTGAAAACTTTAGGAAGGATTCAATTGCATTTGAATGATTTTGAAGATATGACGGGGCTTAAGATTAATTGGGAAAATTCGGAAATGATAACATGCAATGTAAATGAAGTTGAAAAACAAGTGATCTTGCATAGATATAGAATTAAGGTTGGAGACAATATAAAATATTTGGGAATAGTTTTGACAAATGATTTGGAAGAAATTAAAAAACTGAATATGACAAACAGTTGAAGGGGATTAAAGAGCAAATTATACAATTTAATAAATTGAAGTTGTCTTGGTTTGGTAGAGTAGCTCTATGTAAGATGATGTTATTACCAAGAGTTAATTTCCTGTTTGACGCTCTCCCAATTTGCTTGAAAGAAAGAGAAATTAAGGATTTTCAAATCATGTTTAATAAATTTTGCAATGGAGGGAAAAGAGCTAGGATTTCTAAAAGTTTGTGGTACCTTCCTCAAAAAGAAGGCAGTTTGGGGATCCCAAATTTGAAAAAATTATTACAATGCATTTCAAATTAGGAACATTGTGAAGATTTTAATGAAGGAGAAAGTATTATGGGAAGATCTAGAGATGGAAGATTTTGTAGTGTTGGGTAAGGCAGCTTTTTTAGATAAGGAAAGAGGGAACATTATTATTAAAAATAGGATGTTAAGATCAATGTGGGAAGCATGGAAGAGGTCAAAGGGGAGCTTGGCTCCCGGTGTATCCCCTATAATAGAGATTGAGGATAAAAAACCCTTTCCAATTGAAATAAATCAGGAAATTAGAGCAGTGTTAATTGAAAAGGATGTTATGTTGTTAAGTAAATGGATTAGAAAGTGTATGGATGAGGAGAAGAGAACAGAACTTTATGTTGATTTGAAGGTTAATTGGTTCCAAATTTTGAGATTGAATAATTGGAATAATAACTATGCAAATGATCATAATTAGGAGAGGGATATGACAGATTTTGAAGAGTTAGTATTGAAAATAAGACAAGTGGAGATTGGACTGAAGGGTTTGGTAGCTAAAATTTATAAGCTCTTGAACAAAGATGCGAATTCACAAGATTCTTTGAGAAGAATATGGGAAGAGGATTTAAATATAAGAATATCAGAACTAAAGTGGCAGTCCTTCTGGAATCAGAGGACAATGAGAACTTTGTCTGTTAGAGTTAAAGAGCATAATTATAAAATGTTATGGAAGTGGTATTTAACTCCAGTAAGGTTGAATCTGATAGATAAGTCTACTAACAAATTATATTGGAGATGTAAGAAAAGTGTAGGAACTTATAAACATATGTGGTGGGGTTGTAAAGTTGTTGAAGTTTTTTGGAAAGAGATTGAAAAAGAAATAACAGAGATAATGGGGAAACCGATTAAGCTTGACCCAGCAGTTACTATGCTTACGGATCTAGAAAGTTTAATGTTAAGTAAGGATGAACAAAAACTTGTAGCAATTTTTTTTGTCTATGGGCACAGTGCATAGCAAGAAAGTGGAAGGATCCAGGGAATTTAGAATTAGAGGACTGGTATAGGGAAATATGGCAGTTGGCTTTAAATGAGAAGTTGACATGGGAACTAAATGAAAAGAAAGGGATAGTTAAAGAAAATAAATTTGGGAAGATTTGGAAAGTATATCTTGATTATACATTAAGGAAAAGGGGAGGTTTTTTGCCGGTACCGGATCAATTGAATTTTTGGATATAATGTTTGTTGAAGACATTGACCGCAGCTCTTTCTCTTGGCAATGTATTATATCACGGGGTGAAGTATCATGTTCTTATTTGAAATGTTTTTAGTGTGTTGGAGAGGAATAGAAAATAAGATAACTAGTATATAATGTAGTTTTATATTAATTTGATGTCTGTTTTTGAAAATGTTAATAATATTATTCAATGTAATGTTTCCTTTCCTTATCAAATATTTCTGTTTTATTGTGTTGTCATGTTTCTGAATATTTAGTTATGTAAGATTTTTCTTTTTTATGTATGTATTAAAAACCTATATTAAAAATTTATTTAAAAAGAAAGAAAGCAAAACTATTTGTATGCATAGTTTTAATTCATTGTTACCTTTCCTTCTATTCAGATTGGATTATGATTTTTCATAAAATATCAGCAGAAGGCATTATTCATAATTAACTTCTATCTTACCTTAAACTTTTGTTTCTGATTGCCAAAAATCTCTGTAAATTCATTCACTTGACAATTGTTTTTTATAACAAGGTCACTTTACAGAGCCTGTCAGTCATTAATATGTGCAAAGCTGTTATACTCCATAAATATAAAATGATGTGGGCTTTTTGGCAGTAAACAACTGCACAAATGTTATATTAACTGGGGTCAGATTTTTCCATTCTACTTTTCATTCAAGTCTCCCACATAGTTACTGCAGAATAAGTATAAACATGTCCTTAGGAATAAATTACATGCCTTTCTTTCCTTTCCTGTTCCCTGAAGAAAATATATATAATGGTACAGTATTTGTTTCCTGCAATACTGCAATCAATTACAAAGCAAGGAATAAAGTTAGAGGAACATAATGTGATGTCTTTTTGAAAAATCCAGTTTTACTGAATGCAGTTCCACAAATCTATAAAGGCCTGGGTTATATTTAAACCCAAAGATCCCCTTCATGGCACTTGTGTGATTGTATGAACGCTTGCATGCTTCTATTTCAACCAGGGGAAGAACACAAGTATCTATATAAATAATTTAGGAAGTCTTTTTTACAAGGAAAAGTAATATTACATACGTAGGCGACTGTGGTGGCTTAATGGTTAAGATGCTGAATTTGATGACTAGAAGATCAGCAGATCAGCAGTTTGAGACCTGAGTGCTGCACAGTGGAGTGAGCTCCTATCATCTGTCCATCTCTTGACAACCTAGCATTTTGAAAGCAAGAAACTGCAAGTAGATAAATAAGTACCATTTCAGTGGGAAAGAAAACAGCATTCTGTGCACTTTGGTATCTAGTCATGCCTGCCACATGACCACAGAAACATCTATAGATGCAGACAGCACTGGCTCTTCTGCTGGAAATGGAGATAAGCACTGCACCCTAGCATCAGATACAACTGGCTTTCAAGCAAGGGTGAACTTTACTTATATTACATACATTACTTGAAGTAGCAGCTGGTTCATATCACTTTTCTTGTGTATGGTGAAACAATTTGCTGGGAAGTTTAAGAATGTTTTTTAGTAGGTTCCACAGGTTTTGTGTCACAGCATATAAGGAAGAAGCATTTCATTCAGGAACTTGCTAGTTGTTTAGAAACCATTATGACATCCATTTTATGAACAATTTTTCTTCATCAGACCTCTTGTCCTCTTTTTAGCTAAAGACACAACTTCATTTTCTGCGGGAAATATGTCTCAGGGATATTAGTTTAGACGTTTATGTTTAAAGCTGAGTGGATGGTCACATGTTTTACAAGCAAAGATGGGATGTACGTTCAAATTATGGGGTAATTTTCAAACACAACACTTCTCCTTCCCGTCTTGATGGACCAACTTGCTTTATTGGGAAGATATCTAAAAATATCTAAAAATCTACCCAAAGAATGTCTGATTATATAAAATGGCTTAAAAGGACTACTAGCTAGACAAAGTTGAATCTTGAACATATTTACCCAGAAGATAATGCTGATTTATGAGAAGAGTGGATATACAAATTCAAGAAATGTATGGAATTTTTCAGTACAAATGAACATATTGACACTAACTCTGCTTGATGGCTGCTATAAATAGAAGTAATTCTCATGCATATGTATGGGTAACTGAAACCTCTGAACCCTTCCTCTGTTAGAAGCTCATGAAATATTCTTGAGCAGCAAAAGACACCAAAATATTTAAATACTGCAAGGCGATTCAATTATCTGGGAGGACTGAATAGCAGCAACAAATTTAGCAACTGCTGCAGAGAAATAAGGATTTTTATATTCTAATAGTATTGGAACAAGGCCTTCAGAGAATGGTGTTTCCAGCAAATCAAATAAAGGTTTAATAAAACTCTTGTATTTGCATAAAAATGCAAGAACACAGAATATGTGGAAGTAGTATTCAGCCTAATTTTGTCACATAGACAGACTTACTTGGAGTAAGGTTGTACGAACAATCTTCACTGCATCTCCCTTGAAGGGACAAGTTTACATATAAGAACAATGTGGGATAATGTGAAAAAGTTAGATGGGGGGAAATGGCATGACTGACTTGAGAATGGAGATACTAAAAAAGGACAAACATGTTCCTAAAACTGTTATTTCAGTACTAGCCAAATCTACCTGGTGAATTTACTTCCTTATATATAACCTTTATTCTTCTGATAAACACAGGACTTCTAGCTTGCTATTTATGAATTTCTGCCAGAATGTTCCTGTAGCATGGCAAGAAAGGAGGCTTCAAAAGAGTTGACTTTCAGCCTTAATTTAAAGGCCTGTTTCCATGCTCTCACCTTGATAGAAACTTCTCCTGTAAAGGAATATTTGCCACACAACATTAGCCTCCTTAAAAATGAAGAGAAGGATGATCAGGTTTCTCTGAAACCCCAGTTTTCCATATAGTGATGCGTATAAAATCACCAAAAGTCATTTTGCATGAAATGCTAATAACCTTCCTGGATCAGAATGACTTCCTTTTGTGGTGTAGAATTTAACAATTGCTGGAGGGCAGCATTTTTGCTTTTCAGAAAATACTATCTTTCTGATGTCAACAAAATAATTTTACTCCTAATTAGGGAAAGCACTTTGCCTCTTCAAACTCCTTATCATGAAATAGCCAGTTAGATTTATGAAAATGATTGGTCTTACAGAAAACTAAAAATCACAATTTTCGATAGCTTATCTCTAGGTTCCTAAAGCTACAGTATTTAGAAAATGACTTTTAAAACTGTCTGAGAGCAGTTCTGGACTAGAACAAAATCACTGCATCGTCTGTTGAAAATAGAATTGCTATTCTCCCTTGGACCATTTTGGGTGGATGGCAAGATTTATGAAAGGACTGGGCAAGATCATTTAGGGAGGAAATAAATAAAGAGAGAGTAAACACCTTTGTCATACTCCTTTGTTTAAATCAAATAAGCATGTCATTTTCAACTTTAAACCACAGCACACTTGACCTGTGCAGCTGACATAAAGCCTTTGAATCAGACCTGAGTATATTGGTCAACCATAGAGTTCTTTAATTTCAACCATATTTCTTTATGATTAATTGAATCAAAGGTCTTTTCAGGTTCATAACAATAATGTGTATTGTTAAGTCAGTTACAACTTACAGCAACCATTTCTAGGGTGCCTAGGTAAAGAACATACAGAAGTAGTTTACCATTCACTTCTTTGTGGGTTGCACCTTGTCCATGACTGCAGAGGCTGCCTCCTTTCGCAGTAGGCACAGTGGGGAATTGAACTTCCAGTGTCTGACCCCACTGTCAGATGCTAAACCTCTGAGCTATTTTGTCAGGTCCATAAAGGAGACAAAAAAAGGACATCCACCCAGAAAAGCCAAAAACTTATTAGCAAAATGCTTCAAGAGAAGACAATGGTCAATGCGGGAGCTGCACTGGCTGCCTATATGTCTCCAGGTGCAATTCAAGGTTCTGGTTGTCACCTTTAAAGCCCTTCATTGTAGCAGACCAGGATACCTCAGGGACCAAATCATCCCTATGTCATCGACCCGTCCCACAAGAGCAAACCGAGAGGGCACCCTTCTGGTGCCATCTGTTGGGGAGGCTCACCTCTCCAACACAAGGAAATGAAAACGCGGCGCCAAAATGGCCGCCACGCTCTTTGCAGGCCCCACCCCCACCCGGACTCAGACATCCGGGTGAGTTAGGGGACGTGGCCACCCCTCTATAAAAGGGGTGGCCACGAGGCAGCCGAGCTGCCATTTTAAAAATAGCGACGGAGAGGAGAAGTTTTCTCCGTCGCTGTTCCTTTGATTCTTCGGCTCTTTAGCCCTTGGCTTTCCCGGCTGGGAAGGAAGGAGTTGCACAGAGCCTTCGGCTTGCTGGCTGCTCTGTGCTTTTTGGCATAGGTTGATCCCTGGACAGGGATCCTGCTATTTCTATAGATATGCCTCCCAAACGGAAGGCCCCGGTGATGAAACCGCGGCCAACGGGGAGGGCTTTGCCGGCCCTGCGCAGCGTGGGGGGCAGCCGTCAGGTCGGAGGACCAGGGCTGCGCTCACGCAGCAGGGCACTACCCCCACTGATACCGGTGGGGTGATGCATGCTGGTGCTTGGCCCTCGGCTGGCCAGCCTCCGACCGGCCCTTCCGGGGCTTCGGCCCTCGGCCCGCAGTTGCCGGCCACGGGTCAGGTCAGCGGGGGAGGGTCTGGTGCTGGTGCACAGCACGTTCCCCCTCCGGCCCCTCATGGGCCGGAGTATTGGACATGGCCCTATTCGGGCCCAGGCTCTCATTTTGGGGTTCGTGGTCAAATGCCTGGGAGGCCGTCCGACCCACCCGGCCCACTTTATACTGGGGGATCTGTGGCAGTGGATGCATTGCTCACGCGTTTAGCTGTGCTTGAGGCATCCTTGGGGATTGCACACAACCCCATGACAGGGCCCCTTCTCTCTCTGCCGGGGGCCCTTCATGTCCACCGGCTACCTCGACAGCCACCACACAGCAACAAGCAGCCAGCCGGGTTGAGCTACTTGAGACGCTCCGGCCTGCGCCTGCCGGTGTCTCGTAGCTCCCTGTCCGTCCAGAGCTACAGCAGGAACATAAGAACATAAGAACATAAGAACAGCCTTGCTGGAACAGGCCACAGCCCATCCAGTCCAGCATTCTGTCTCACACAGTGGCTCACCATTTCCTTCAGGGTATTCCCAAGGAGATGCCCTCACCTGCTTAGGATTCCCTGGAAATGGCATTGAGAGATATCCTGCCTATCTCTCCAACCCGGAGGTTGTCCTTAGGTAGCCATAATTATAGCCATTGATAGCCTTGTCCTCCATGAACTTGTCTAATCCTTTCTTAAAGCTGTCAAGACTGACAGCTGTCACCACTTCTTCTGGCAGGGAGTTCCATAGACCAGTAATCCTCTGGGTGAAAAAGTACTTTCTCTTATTTGTTTGAGAACTAGTACCCAAAAGTTTCATGGAGTGTCCCCTAGTTCTAGTGTTGTGCAATAGGGAAAACAGTTTTTCCTTATCTACTTTGTCCACACCGTGCATGATTTTATAAACTTCAATCAGGTCACCTCTTAGACGCCGTCGTTCAAGAGTGAAAAGGCCCAACCGTTGCAGCCTCAGATAGTAAGGAAGGTGTTCCAGTCCCCTAATCATTCTGGTTGCCCTCCTCTGTACTTTCTCCAACTCCATAATATCCTTCTGGAGGTATGGTGACCAGAACTGTACACAATATTCCAGATGGGGCCTCACCATAGATTTATAAAGAGGCAAAATGACACTTGCTGACTTATTTTCTATACCCTTCCTAATGATCCCTAACATTGAGTTTGCTTTTTTCACTGCTGAGGCACACTGGGTTGACACCTTCATTGAGCTGTCCACCAGGACACCAAGGTCCCTTTCCTGGTTTGTCGCAGAGAGTTCAGACCCCATCAGTTTATAAATGTAATTGGGGTTTTTTGCCCCAACATGCATCACTCTGCACTTACTGATGTTGAAGCTCATTTGCCACTGTTTTGCCCACTCCCCCAGTGTCAAGAGATCCCTCTGGAGCTCTCCACAATCTCTCACAGTTTTCACTACCCTGTATAATTTAGTGTCGTCAGCAAATTTGGCTACCTTGCTTTTTACTCCTACCTCTAGATCATTTATGAAGAGGTTGAAAAGCAGGGGTCCCAGTACTGAACCTTGGGGGACCCCACTCTTTACTTCCCTCCACTTGGAGAAGTGTCCATTTAGTGCTACCCTCTGTTTCCTGTCCCTTAGCCAGTTGCTGATCCAGGACAAGACCTGTCCCTTTATTCCATGACTGGTAAGTTTATTCAAGAGCCTTTGGTGTGGGACCTTGTCAAAAGCCTTCTGAAAGTCCAGATAAACAATGTCAACTGGATCCCCCTTATCCACATGCTTGTTGACACTCTCAAAAAATTCCAACAGATTAGTGAGGCATGATTTGCCCTTGCAAAAGCCATGTTGGCTCTCCTTTAGCAGCGCCTTCTCTTCTATGTGCCTATTAATTCTATCTTTTAGGATGGTTTCCATCACTTTACCTGGGACACATGTCAAACTGACAGGCCGGTAATTTCCTGGATCACCCCTGGATCCTTTTTTTGAAAATTAGTGTTACATTCGCTACCTTCCAGTCATCAGGCACAAAGCCTGATTTGAGGGAAAGATTATATATTTTGGCTAGGATATCAGCAATTTCATCTTTAAGTTCCCTGAGAACTCGTGGATGGATGCCATCTGGTCCTGGGGATTTGTTAGTGTTTAGCTTAACAAGACATGCAAGGACCTCCTCCCTGGTTATTTCTATCTTGCTTAATTCTTCAGTTTCCCTCCCTACGAAGATAGGCTCTGTTTTGGGCATGTGGTCCCTGTCTTCTTCAGTGAATACTGAAGCAAAGAATTCATTGAGTCTCTCTGCAATCTCTGTTTCCTCTTTAATAACCCCTTGCCTTCCATTGTCATCTAATGGTCCAATGGCCTTCCTAGTTGGGTTCTTACTTCTAATGTACTTAAAGAAGTCTTTGTTATTTCTCTGAGTATTTTTAGCTATACGCTCCTCAAAGTCTTGCTTTGCTTTCCTGATTGTTGCCTTGCATTTGTTCTGCCAGAATTTATGTTTCTGCCTGCTGTCCTCATTTGGACAAGCCTTCCATCTTCTAAATGAGCTTTTCTTGCTCTTGATCACTTCCCGAACAGCTCCTGTAAGCCACATCGGAGTCCTCTTGGACCTGGCAGTGCCCTTTTTCCTTTTGGGTATGCATTCCAATTGAGCCTCTGTTATTGTTTTTGTAAACAGCCTCCATGCCTCTTGGAGTGTTTGGACTCTCTCAATTTTCCCTTTCAGTTTCTTTTTTACTAGTTTCCTCATCTTTGGGAAATTTCCTTTTTGAAAATTTAAGGTCTCTGTGTTAGATTTTATCAGTGACTTGCGGTCTATGATCAAGTTAAACATAATTGAGTTGTGGTCACTGTTCCCTATTGGATCAGTCACATTAACATCTTGCAGCAGATCCTGAGTATTACTCAGGATCAAGTCAAGGATTCTTGTACCTCTAGTTGGGTCTTCAACCATCTGTCCCAGGGAACAATCATTGAGCATATCTAGGAACTTTATCTCTTTATCGTGTGCTGAACAACAGTTCACCCAGTCTATGTGAGGGTAATTGAAGTCCCCCATTATAACCAGGCTTCCCTTCCTGGATGCCTCCTTTACAACATTCTCCAACTGCCAGTCTCCCTCAAGAGTTTGGGTCGGAGGCCGATAGTATATGCCTACTGTTAGACCATCCTTGTGGCCTGGTACTCTTACCCACAGAGCTTCTAATGGTGACTCCAAATCACCTAGATATTCCAATTCATACGATTTTATCACTTCTTTGACATACAAGGCTACACCACCTCCTGTTTGCCCCTTCCTATCCTTCCTGTACAGTTTGTAGCCTGGGATAACTGTATCCCATTGGTTATCATCCGTCCACCAGGTTTCAGTGATACCAATAATATCAATATTTTTATCTATTGCTAAGTATTCCAGCTCCCCTATTTTGTTCCGGAGGCTTCTGGCATTTGTATACAAGCATTTATATATGCTTTCCTGATACAGTCTTTTGAGTCCAGTTGCATTGTTAGACTGCCTCTTGCATCCTTCTGCTAGAGTGCTGGTGACTAGCTCCTTGCTCTGCTCAGTAATTTTTGCATCCTCCTCACTACTCAAGTACACACTTTTCCGAACCAGATGCTGCCCAGCTCCTGTCGGCTTTCCCCCAGTTATCAGTTTAAAAGCTGCTCTGCAGCCTTTTTGATATTGAGTGCCAGCAATCTGGTCCCATCATGGTTTAAATGCAACCCATCCCTCCTGAACAGATTTGGCTTGTCCCAAAATGTTCTCCAGTTCCTGACAAATCTGAAGCCCTCCTCTCGACACCACCGCCTCATCCACACATTGAGGCTTCTGAGCTCTGCCTGCCTGGTAGGTCCTGCGCGAGGGACAGGCAGCACTTCTGAAAATGCTACCTTGGAAGTCCGGGACTTCAATCTTCTTCCTAACAACCTAAATTTGGCTTCCAGGACAGACCGCTTGGCCTTCCCAACATCATTAGTACCAACATGTACCATGACAACTGGCTCGTTCCCAGTTCTCTCTAACAATCTATCTAGATTTCTTGTGATGTCTGCAACTTTTGCACCTGGCAGGCAAGTCACCATACGGTTATCATGTGCATCACAAATCCATTTCTCTGTATTTCTAATTATTGAATCGCCTAGTACGAGGAGCCTCTCTCCTGCAATCTGTTCATCTACATGCACCTCATCAACCATATTAAGGGAGAGAACCTCAGTTTGTTCCTGTTGTTCATCTTCCTGGATCTCATCAAGTGTGATGAAGGAGAGATCATCAGGTGGAACCAGTTGTTCCTCTGTGTGTTCCTCATCAGGTGTGATAAGGGAAAGAGCCTCAAATTTATTCTGTAATTTCAGACTCTCAGAGTGATCCCCTACTCTTCTCCTCCTTTGAGTCACATTCCTCCAACCATCTCCCTCCTGAGTTAGTGAAGGGCCTTCTCCCTCAGAACTGTGCCCTGTCACTTCTTTGTCCAGCATAGTCTGCTCCGCTCTGTCCAGGAACAGCTCAAGCTCCTTAATTTGTTGGTGGTTAGATATGCGGGCCTCTAGCTGCTGAACCTTCTCTTCTAGTAGTGCAACCAGCTTGCACTTGCTGCAAGTGTAGTTCTCCATATGCTTTGGCAAGAACACAAACATGGCACAAGAATTGCAGGTAACTACAGCTGTTCCCTCAGAATCCATTTTAACAAGTGCAGTATTCTGGGCCTCAAAAATCTACACGTTTACTACCTTTCTACCTAGTAAGAATATATTCTTCCTTTGTTACTAGTTTTTAATCTTGTGCGCCGTTAGGCGTGCAGGCCGCTAAAGCAGCTCTACTCCAACTGCAAAACTTACCAGTGCTCACTTCCTTTGTTTGGCTCTCCTCAGCAGCAGCTCTGCTTAAGAGCACATGCAGAGTCAAAATGGCTGACCCTGAAAGAGCTCAGAGCTTTTAAAGGCTAGTGTGGCTCCGCCCCTATGAGTCACAGTTCAGGGAAGGGCCTGGTGTGGCCCTGCCCCCTGCTTCTGGAAGCTTCAAACTGCTTCCTCTGTTTGAACAGAGGTGGCTCTCAGCAGTTTCAATTATCAATTTAAATTAGTAGAGGCCTCTAAAGCAGCTCTACTCCAACTGCAAAACTTACCAGTGCTCACTTCCTTTGTTTGGCTCTCCTCAGCAGCAGCTCTGCTTAAGAGCACATGCAGAGTCAAAATGGCTGACCCTGAAAGAGCTCAGAGCTTTTAAAGGCTAGTGTGGCTCCGCCCCTATGAGTCACAGTTCAGGGAAGGGCCTGGTGTGGCCCTGCCCCCTGCTTCTGGAAGCTTCAAACTGCTTCCTCTGTTTGAACAGAGGTGGCTCTCAGCAGTTTCAATTATCAATTTAAATTAGTGGAGGCCTCTAAAGCAGCTCTACTCCAACTGCAAAACTTACCAGTGCTCACTTCCTTTGTTTGGCTCTCCTCAGCAGCAGCTCTGCTTAAGAGCACATGCAGAGTCAAAATGGAGAGTGGACAGGTGTGGCCCCAGAGCTCGATTCCAGTCGCGAGCTCCGACGCCCGCCGTGGGCCGGAACCCCCAGTGGGGGCGGCTCACGGTGGTGCACCTAGTGAGTATCAGGTTCAAGTTAATGCACCCACATCACAGTCCACTTCCAGTGGTGGGGTTCAGTGGCCGTGGCCTCGTCAAGTCGAGGTGAGTGGGCATCAGTTGCCAGCCTATCCCAGTGCCCCTTGGTTCCATACTGGCATGACGTTGGGGGTGGGGGTTTCTGCCCCCGGGGCAGTGCTGGGCATCGCAGGGGCTGTTCCGGTTCCGCTGCATATGCCCCGTGTACCTAATGTGCCGGTGACGGCCTTGCCGACGGCTGGTTATTCATTGCCCCTTGGTGATCATTTGTCCCAGGTCTCAAGGGAAAAGGTTTGGCGGGGGGAGTACAGTTGATGCGAGCGGGCATCAGTTACCATCTTATCCCAGTATCCCATGGTGCTAAATGGTCCCTCATTAACGGCGGGGGTGTCCGCCCCCGGGGCAGTGCCGAGCATCGCAGGGGCTGTCCGGGTCCTGCGGCGTATGCCCTTGATACAGAACGTGCCGTCGATGGCTTTGCCGATGGCTGGTTATTCCTTGCCCCTGAGTGATCATTTGCCGCAGGTCACGAGGGGTAAGGTCTGGAGGGGGATATGCAGATATTCTCCATATTGAACTGTGAGCCCACTGAGGAGGAGAGAGAGGGACAGGACAACAGAGACAAAGAGCTGTCCCATCGTCGTAAGCCACCGCGCACCTGGGGCCAACTGGTGGTCGGCATACCTTATATATATGGTGGTATGCCGCAGGGCCCGGCCTGGTTGGGCCATCCCGATGGTTCCATCTATTGCTAATGTTACAGGGTGATGGTTGATTTGATGGGCCCATTGCAGTTGGCTTACGACGGGGAATGTGGATGAGGGTGGCCCTACACCCTGAGAGGAGGTTGGATGAGCCCTGTCAGCACTTGTGCTCGTGTACATGACTCCCACGTGACTGGCGCCTGGTGATAGATACCATGGTGGTCATGCTGTGCAGCGGGCTGCTCAGCCACAGGCTCCACGCTAACTGGTCGGGCAGGGGGTTCCAGCCCACCTGCCGTGTTCGACCTGCTCAGCTGGCGACGGGTGTACTAAGCGCCAGTGTCGTTACCGACTTGGTGTCCCCTTTTGCCCTGGCCCTTACGCCGCCTCCGCGTGCCCGCGGGTTGGTGGGTTACGGGGCAGAGGTAGGGGTGCACAGGGGGTGATCAGAGCTCCGTCTGAAAGAACTAGCCTTGCCAAAGCCCCCCTCCCCAATTAGTGTACTCAGGCTGGAGCGATGGCACTCAGCTCATCCAAGAACGGATGATGCGGGGTACCTGCTGCAGGGTTTTCAATGGGGCTTTTGTATTCCATTCGGGGGTGTTAGGGGTCCCAGGATGCAACTAATCTGGTTACCTTGAAAGGTAACGAAGAGGTTGCTCCATTGTGCACAGCTATGGGAGTTGGGGCTATGAGAGTAGCAGGTCCCTTCTTGGAACCACCTTTCCTAAGTTGAAAGTCTCCCCTATGAGGCTAGTACCGAGGTAGAACCAGGGTGAATGTCATTTAATCCTCCATTTAGCTCACCCTGTGGGTTCTCCGGTTAGGGATGCCATTCCTGATTACCTTGTTCAGTCAGGTACTCGTAGTTGGTTCAGCCCCTATGGGTGGCTCGCTCATGCAGTCCCGGTGCTTTCCTGGCACAGTGCGCTATGCACTCGGCTTTCAGATTACTGCCAGTGCACCCAATGGATTTAGAGCTATTGGGTTTTTAGGTTCCAAGGTGAATTTTACTTAGATAAGTCCAACCCCTCCTGACTGAGTTAATTCATGTTCAGCATTCGAACGATTCGGGACTTTCATTCAGTGAGCCTTTGCTCGCAGGTCAGGGTCTCGGTCTCTAGCCCATTACCTCGACGACTTTTGGTTCGGGGATGAACGGGGCTCGGACACGTGCACACGTCTCCTCACTACATTTCAGATACTCAGGTGGCAACTGGGTGTCCCCTTGGCGCCTGAAAAGACCGAGGACCCAACTACTAAGGTCACATTTCTAAATCGACTCTGTCGCACGGGCATCCGGGTTACCCATGAATAAGGTGACTCAGATCTCCGCGGCGATTTTGGCATTGATTGCCAAACATAAAGTGTTCCCTTGTGACCTGCCGTTACTTCATGGCCACCTTAATTTTGCCTGCAGGGTGGTTCCACCCGGCAGAGCATGGGGGTTTACTCTGAGGGTAGGTGGACTTACGCCGATGGCAGCACCCATGGCTTGGCACGGATCGCCTCCGCGATCTTACCTTCCTTGAGTTTCTTCCCGTTTTGGGGAGCACTGATGCTATGGGGCGATGAGTGGGCCTACTCAGTGGTCCATTTTTGGTGTGATAATGCGGCAGTGGTGCACATTGTCAACACCCAGACATGCAAATCCCCCAGGGTCATGACATTAGTTCGTCTATTCTTTTTGAGAAGCCTACGCCTAAATGTGCTGTTATGGGCCAGACATGTTCCAGGTATTAATAACGACATTGCTGCTGCTTTATCCCGCCTGCAGATCCCCCAGTTCCGTGCCTTACTCCAGAGGCAGATGAATTCCACTCGCCACTCCCGGCCGATATTTGGACGATTGGCGAGGAGAGGTGAACCGGGCATGTCATTGGCACCTCGCACGCGTAAGGCGTATCACTATGCGTTCATGCATCGTGTTTTGGAGGGGTGGACACGGGAACGTGTCCGCCGCCCGGACACGCGTCACCCCAGTTCCCAGAGTTTCTGACCCACCTTGCACGAGGCTGGCATTACTTATGTTCGGATAGGTGTGAGGTGGCTCTTGGTCACACAGCTACCACGGTAGCCTTTTTGGAGCGCTCCGCATCAGTGAGTGGGTGCCAGAATTGGTACCATCTGTGTAAGGCGGATGTGTCTCTTAGGGCACTGGAACTCGACGATGTCTCTGTCACACATGAGTGGGCTCAAGTGGGGATACGGTCCTCACAGGTTGTTCAGCACGGCGTAGGCAGTGGAGTCAGACTGCTACGAAGTTTTATTGGAGACATCTGTCCGGTTGGTGCCCTACATGATTTTTCGACAGTGCCTGCTGTGCGCCCCAGCCTGTTTTTCTGCCACCAGGATAGGTCAACCCTTGCCGAAGTAATGTTACTGAGGGTGACTGGTGCCGCGCTTCGCGGTGTGGGGGCCCGTTTTGGCACCCATTTATTTAGGATAGGTGTCGCATTGATCACGGCTACGTTTGGAGTACTCGGAGGCCGACATGCGTGTATGCGCAATTACTTATATGTACGTGCCCTCACTGTACGAGTACCTAG
This sequence comes from Bradypodion ventrale, assembly GCA_035047345.1. Lineage (NCBI taxonomy): Eukaryota > Metazoa > Chordata > Lepidosauria > Squamata > Chamaeleonidae > Bradypodion > Bradypodion ventrale. The sequence continues at coordinate 141,171,938 of JAWDJE010000003.1, forward strand.
TTATGTCCTTAACCTCTTCTCCTCTTTTACAGATCCTGTGTGTCTCTACACACCGGTGGCAGTGGGGCTGGTGGGCCGCAGCTATGTACACTGGGCAGCAGTATATGCTGCGGCGACAGAGAGTGGACTCCGACTTGGGCTGTGTGCATCCGCACGTATGCGATGGTATGGTATGCGTGGCACAAGGGGGCGGGAACTGTTGCCATTCCTGATGTCCGTCGGGGATGCTGGACCGCCCGATGATCTTAATAGGCACCTCGGCGGCAACGATCTTATACGGATCACTGCTATTACTAAACTGTCGAGGGGCTGTGACCTGGCGTTTTATATCACGTATGGCTTACACACGGTCGCTATGGTCTAACATCGTGCCGAGACACCAATTTAGGGGAGACGCGGATCTCCGTGGTTCGGACTGTTCCGGCAGTCAGTGGACAGGGCTGTTGCTCAGTCCCTTGCTGAGCATGGCTGGGAGACAGCCATTGGACACCTGAGTATAGGCTTACAAAAATTTTGCCGGTAGGCAGGGGAAGGGGTCCACCTGTCGGCTGGAGGTATGTACCTCGTTCTGGGTGTGGTGCAAGCAGGCCTGGCGACCGAGCTGACGGTCTTGGGGGGGCGGGGGCGGTGAGCCATCATGGATGCCTCCCCGTGTGGCGGGTAGCACTGGTAAGGTAAATATTTATGACCCATAGGTATCCGGCAGGTTCGCAATTGACTGGCCAACACTTAGACAGGTACAGGTATAATAACGTTGACCGGTCAACGACGAACCAGGCAAGGGGTGATGGCAGGAGCTTTTCAGCATGCATCACCCCGTGATTTGACGGATACACGTCAGAGGGTGGGGTCAGTAGATAGTTTATTGCAGTCCCGGTGCTTTCCTGGCACAGTGCGCTATGCACTCGGCTTTCAGATTACTGCCAGTGCACCCAATGGATTTAGAGCTATTGGGTTTTTAGGTTCCAAGGTGAATTTTACTTAGATAAGTCCAACCCCTCCTGACTGAGTTAATTCATGTTCAGCATTCGAACGATGGTTCGAACGAAGCACTGGTAAGGTAAATATTTATGACCCATAGGTATCCGGCAGGTTCGCAATTGACTGGCCAACACTTAGACAGGTACAGGTGTAATAACGTTGACCGGTCAACGACGAACCAGGCAAGGGGTGATGGCAGGAGCTTTTCAGCATGCATCACCCCGTGATTTGACAGATACACGTCAGAGGGTGGGGTCAGTAGATAGTTTATTGACTACGGTCAACAATTTGTTTGTGTCAACAAACAAATTGATACAAATGGATACATTGTAGCCAATTGCCATTGGCAATTTTGGGAGGAACCTTACCAGTGTTACTGCGGCCTGCTTGCCTTAAGAATTATAATTGGATTAGTACCAATTGAAAGTTATAATTCGGACTAGGGCATTATTCAATAAAAGTGGCCCAATGCCTTTATCCATATACCGGTGTCTGAGTCTTTCTTTGGGGGGGTGCGCCTGCAAAGGGTCTTCTCGGCCATAGCCCCCACACTATGGAACTTCCTCCCAGTAGAACTATGCCTCCAGGCCCAGTTGCTACCATTTAGAAAAGAATTTTAGACATGGTTGGCAAAATGGGTCTGGGGGTTGGGATTGTCAACAAGCTCCCCTTTTTGGCTCATCTGATGTTTCCCCCCTCTTGTAATTAATTTTTAAAGTTTTTTGTAGATTTTATATTTGTTTTTAGATAATAGATGGCATGGTGGGGTGTGTGTGTGTGATATTGTTTGTTTTCAAATGTTTTTTAAAAATTGTTTTACCTATATATTGGTTGTAACTTGTGTACACCGCCCAGAATCCTTTGGATAGGGTGGTATATAAATCTATTAAATTAAAATTAAATTAAATTAATTCCTTCTAATAATGATTTGTTCTTTGACTATTATATCCTTGGACTTTAGCCATTCCTTCAGTTGGCCTAATAATCATGAGTAAATAGTTTATCTAAAGAAGAGAGTCTATTAATTGGGTGATATCACTCAGGGTTGGATCGCTGACCTTTTTAAAATGTCAGTACTATTATGACACTTTTTACGTATCTGTGATGCATCCTATGTCATTGACCCAGCTGAACACTAGGGCTAAGGATGATGCATTTGGAACTTGGTTTGGGTCTAGTGTAATGATTTATACTGTTAACTATCTCTGTCATATTCACTATGTCCCTTGGAGGTTTTTTTTTCTATTAGAACTAATTTTGCCCTTACTTTACTTTGTTGTTTTCCAGAAAATAATTTCTTGTCTTTGTACTTTAGCTTACACAAATGATACCATCTTACCAGCAGAAAATAGCAATAACATAAAATGACTTTTAATGAAAGTGAAAGAAGAAAGTGCCAAAGCAGGACTGCAGTTAACATTTTAGAAGAAGAAAAATTATCACTACAGAAGAAATACACAATTTTGATGTTGACAATGAAGAAATTAAAGTAGTGAAATACAAACTGAGCAATATAAATGGAGACTAAAGCCTAAAACCTCAGAAGAAGAATGAGAGTCAGAAGGGCAGAAATGACACAATTAGAAAAGAACATCAAATGTGAAGATGTGCAATTGGAGACCAAAACCAAGATCATCCACACTTTTGGATTCTATATCCCCATGTATGGGTACAACAGGTAGGCAGTATAAATAGCAGACAGGGAAAAGATGATTCATATGAAATATAGTGCTAGACAAGAACTTTGTGGATATCCTGGACTGCCAAAAACAAACAAACAAGTGAGTTCTAGAGCAGTGGTGGTGAACCTATGGCACACATGACAAAGGTGGCACGCAGAAGCATTTCCCCTGGCATGTGACAGGAGAACATTGTGGCATTGCACATTTGCCAATTAATTTGCATTTGTTGACAATTGTTTGAGTGATCCAGGAAAACTGCACCATATAACAACCTCTTAGATGTGTTGCATCAAATCTGAAAATGTCCCAGAAACCCCTGACTGGTATTCAAACTCCTGAAATGTGTGTCCAGCATATGCATGTACTTAATCTCTGCTCTCTCTGGATTCTAGTTTTGCAATTCCTCTGCTCTAGAACAGCAACCCTCAAGTCCATGGCTGAGTGTCCAGGCAGATTAAAGTGGTTTGAAACTGGTTTCTCTGTATTGCCACTCTTGATGTCTGATTTATGTCAGGGGTTTCTGGAACATTATCAGATTTGATATCTCCCTGTTCTCTCCCTCGCAGGAGAGGAGGAGGACAAATTTGGGTGTAGAAGTTGGAAAACTGGAGATGCTGCCAACCAAAGCCCCAAACATTCTGGGCCCTCATTTTACTGACCTTGGAAGACTGAATCAACCTTGAATCCCATCAGGATTGAACTCATAACCTTTTGGCTGCAGTACAGTTTAACGACTGCACCACCAAATAACTAAGGCAGTAGCAGTGGCAGCCAAAGAGGGGGTAGCCAGGACATTTTTGGCACTGAAAGGTGTTGCCAGCACGTCCCGGGTTGTGCCATGCCTTCCAGAGTCTAAATGTCACAGGGGGCATTTTTGGCTTGCCCATGAGAGTGTGGGAAGCAGGGAGCAAGGCCTATGTCAACATCACATGTGTATGTGCCTGCCCCCATCTCTCCCCGTTGGTTTGCCATCAATATTCTAGAGCAAATCAGGCCTGAACTCTCTCCGGAAGCAAAAATTATGAAACTGATGCTTTTCTACTTTGGACACATCATGAAAAGGCAAAACTTTCTGGAAAATACAATAATTTGGAAAAGGTGGAAGGAAGCAGGAAAAAAAGAAGGCCAAATGTGATTTGAATTGATTCTCTAACCTAAGGCACAGACTATAACTTACAGGAGTTGTGCAGGGCTGTTGAAAACAGGACATTTTGGAAATCTCTCATTCATAGGGTCACCATGAATTGGAGATGGCTTGAAACAACAACACATTTGCCAGGTTTGAGAGGAGAAACAAAGCATGAAATAGTCACAGAGTAATGCTAAAGTAAATATAGACCAAAGCTGAGTATGGATAAGATGATAGAGAGAGTGATAGAGAGCGTGATTATCAGCTTATTTTCCACAATGAGAAGATTCAGAAATAGATCTGCAACTATTGTATTTAAGCTAAAGATATAATAATTATATTATAATAGTAATTTAGTTGCACATGTTAAATCAATTTAACCATTTATAATCAATTCAAGTCCCATTGATTCAAAATGGCTTACTTGAGTTTTAGCTTATTGCTGGATTTCAAACAATTATGAAATTTTATCTATTTGTCAGCCCTATTAAATAGTTACACTGTGGTAAGTAACATTCTTCTCAATGTAAGTAAATAGGATTGTATTGCTTAGTCTTTTAACAGCAGACTTCCTCACATTTGGTCAGAAATATATCTCATTGACAGTACACGGTAATTAACTCTGTAGTGAATTTATTCAGGATTACAATTTCATACATGGAAAATTGTTAACATTTCTGTAATAGTCTTCTGAGGAATTCTTCCAAGTAAAGAAAGATAGAATACCAAATACATAATACATTCTCCTGTCTTCAGTTTTTAGAAGGTGTTTTTGTTTTTATGTCCCTGACAGAGATGCTCTGCTAAGTAATTGAGATTAAGTTCATGAATCTACCAAGGCACTCTGTTTGGGAATTTATTATAAAAAACGTAATCTGGACAACAGCAAATTAAGGGCCATGTCTTTTCAGTCTGAGCTATACAGCTTCAGGCCCTCCATTAAAGGATGGATGCAGAGGTTAATTTAAATGTTCCATCACAACACTCTGGACACTCGCCAATCTATCAGAACTACAGTGTGGAACAAGCAGTTCCGAAATGAGATGCAGAAAGATGAGCATCAATACAGCTTCTCTGACTGCTTAGAAACTCAGAGGCACGTATTACTCATGCAGAAAAATAACCCTGTGTTACAGGCAAGCAACTAAGTCATTACTCCTGAATCTACTTACCTGGAAATAACTTCTACTGAACTCAGTATGACTTGGAATGGAGTACAAATAGTCAAATGTGTCTGTTTCATTTTCTGCTTTTTTAAATTTTATAATGACCAATATCCTCTTGATAATCTCTAATCAATCATAAAATAAATTAAACCAAAATTTTGATCATCTTTTCTTCTTTAGTAGACATATAGAGGATGGCACTATCAATTTCTTTCCTTATAAAACCATTTCTTTTAAAAAATAAAATTGCAGCAAACTGATTTTTTATTTTTCAAAATTGCCTTGATTCCTTTCACCCTTCCTTGTCCTCCTACATAATAAAAGAGGTATATTATATCCTCCCCAGTCATGTTATTATATTGTTTCCCTCTAGAATTTATTTAACATTTTGCCAGCCTTAAAACTCTGGATTGTACAGGAACTCGGGTTAGCATCCTGTTGCTGAAATATAAATGGAAATGCTCTAAGCATCTCCTTAGTTTTGGTGGACAATTTGTGTGTGACCGGCCATGGGATAGACCATGCATCCAACGTGAGAACTGGTACAACCAAAAGAGCCTGGATAAGTTAAAGGGTGGTGGTGGTGGTAGTGGTTAATTTGCCCAAGGATGGGGTTTGATGCATCTCCATTGTTAGAGAATTCCACATTGTAGGTTGTACCGTAGAGAAGGTTCTCCTCCTTGTCATAACCTTCCTCAGCATTCTCAGTATCACTAACTGGAGCTGCAGTGGTTTGGAAGATTGAGTGATGTGGACAGCCTGAGTGATGTGGACAGCCATCCTGTGGGAGAGATGCTCCTTTGTGTGTTAATGTTAAAACTTTGGACCTGATAAAGGAACAAGAAGCCAGTGCAGACATGCCAAGGCTGAGAAATATGATCAAATGTTTTTGTTCCCATTAACAGCCTGGCCATTGCACTCTGGACCCATTGTAGTCTCTGTATCAGCGACAAGGACAGCCACACATGGAGAACATTACAGAAATCAAAATGTGAGACTACCAATGGATGGATAAAAGTTTTGAGGGAATGTCTGTCCAAGTAGGGATGTAGTAGTGCAATCTGGGAAAGTTGGGAAAATGGCAGCCTTAGAGATTGGACCTATTTATGTCGCAAAGCATAGGGCTAGATATAGAATGACCCCCAAGCTGTGTACCTGAACCCTAGGGGTGAGAGTGTCACAACCCAAAATAGAGATCAGGCTGCTTAGTTGGAGAGAGAGTCCCTTCAATAACAACAACCCTTCAACAACAGAACCTTCATCTTGTTGGAGTTCAGTTTCAGCTTTTTAGTTTTTGTCCATTCCATTATCAAGGATAAACAATCATCAAGGCACCAGACTGTGTAAGGATCACAAAGCCCATTATCTCACTACAATAGGACTTGTTTCACCTGGCTGACACCTACACCCTATTACATTCAGGAAGCCAGCATAAAACTTTTTGTAGCTTCAGAGTACATGAGGTTCTGCTGCAGGCTAGAGAAATCTATGTTAGGTTTCAATAACTGGCTGTTTATGCTTACAAACCAGCCAGATCAGGTAGGAAATAGTAATGCATATTAAGTAGCAATATGTAGTGTTGCCAATAAAGGAATAAAGGAACTGGAATTATCTCCAGCATATGAGCTATATAAAAATACAATGTCTTCTGTAACAAGTAAACTTTTATTTGAAGGAAAAATAGATCAAAGTTCAGGGTCACACAAAAAAAAATACAAAAATAAAAAGAACATTTTTACTTTTCCCCATTCCCTGGATAAAACAAGTAAGGCATATCTATCTATATTTCCTGGCCTAGCCAACTAACAAAATCAAGATTACATTTTCTATTGTTTTACTCACAAGCAAGCATAGGCAAACTCCTCTTTCCTCCTCTTTTGGACATGCACAATATAATAATGGTGTTTCTTCTTCAACATTCTGAGATAACCAAACCCATTTTTAACCTTTATCACTCTTTTTCCTCTCTGTCACCCAATAAGACTTCACATTCAATGTTCATCATTCCTACTTCTGTTCCCACAATCCCAGCTTATTTTGAATTCCAATAGGATAGTAATCTGCACCTGTCTTGAAGGCCACGTTCCAATACTTTCTTCATCCTCTCGTAGGAAGCAAAGAAACACAGTAACAATTTTAACTCACTAAAAGCAAAACCTCCATTTTAATTCATTACAGACTGCATGCACTGCAGAGGTTAAGAAGGAAAGATAGAGGTAGATATCATCTGAATATTGGACACCACACTCCAAGTCTCTGAATGATCCCTCCCAACAGTTTCATATAGATGTTAAAAAACATAAGGGAAATGATCGATCCCCTGTGGAACACCCCATTGGAAGATCCTCAAATTGAACTCCTCAAATTGAACTCTCTGGGTGCAGCTATCAAGAAAGGAGTGGAACCACTGTAAAACACTGCCTCAAATTCCTAACCCCAACAGCCTTCCCAACAGGATATCATGGTTGGTGGTATCGAAGGCCGCTAAGAGATTCTGGAGCACCAAGAGGGATGAAGCCTCTCTGTTTGCTTCCTAGAGAATGCCATCATGCATGGACACCAGTGTGTTTTTGGTGCCCTAAAAAGGTCTAAACCCCAACTGAAATGGATCTAAACTGTTGGTTTTATCCAAGAATGCCTGGAGCTGGTCAGCCATGACCCTCTCAATGACCTTGCTCAGAAAGAGATGAAGCCACAGGCCTATAATTATCAGGAACATCTGTGGCTGCATTTGGCTTCTTTAGGAGTGGATGGGTCAATGTTTCTTTCAGGCAGGAGGGCATAATACCCTCCTGTAGGGATATATTAATAATATTTCTTGCACACTCACCCATCACTTTTGCTGATTTTACTAGTCATGATGGTCAAGGATCAGCCCTGTCTGCTGCCTCAGATAACACATTATGTAACTGAACTTGCTTTGATCCATCTCCCCTTCAGGTCCCATACAACTTCACAATCTGTTCCCCAACCCTCTAGAGTTTATATGGACACATTTGGATCACTTCATGAAGAAAGGAAGGCTGATTTGTTGGTGGTGTCCATGTTACTGATAGAAAAAAATTCTAGTTATAGTTTACTATAGGTCAAGGTACAGGCAGAGATTATTCTCTGCCACCTAATGATGCCCAAAGACTGAACAGTTTTTTTCAGAGCATCTCTTCAAATTGGTCAGACATTTTGCTACAGCAGAAACATTCTAATTTGATATTTAGTAGCTTTTCTCCACAGGTATCTGAATTTGTTAAAGAGCTATTCATATATCAAACTTGAGCTCTGAGTTAATTGTCTGTGCAATATTATCCATCACTCATTTTCTTTACAGCATATAAGCATTCGCTGTAAATGAAAGGAAAATTTGCTTTACTAAGGCTCCTCAGTAATGCACCCCAGAGACATCTCCATTTCTTTAGGTTCTCAAAAGGGTTCAGCAATTTATCTTGACTTGGAGCAGAGAAGGGTGGAGTACACATAGGGTGGAAAAAGTGATATGTTTTATTATATAAGCTAATTTGAATGGTCTTGATTTTATAGTAGTTTTGTCAAAATAAGACAAAGAAAAACATCCCAATTATCCTTCTTATCAGCAGGCAATTTGATTTCAAGATCTTTGTTGCAGATTGTATTGGAGACAAAGAGCAGATACCATTCTAGTGCCGCTTTTGTAACAGAAGAACTATTGTAAATTCAAGAAGTTTAGAATGGATGTTACTTACCAGACACACAAATATATCAAACCAGCCTAACCCACAAAAAAATACAAATGCAGTAATTGTAAACACATTGACTTTTCCATTTAAGCAGTAAATCATCACTATGTGCTCTGATAGAACAACAGTATGTGCTAAGATGGCGGAATGTGTCTCCAGGTTTTGCTTGACTGAAATTCCCATTGTTTTCACTAGTATAGTTAATGATGAAGGAGCTTGGGAGTATTTCAATAATATCAGGTTGGCTATATATTCCCAATACCAACTATATATTTTCCCTTCAATAATGCAGGAAGATTGTTTCATGCATTGGAGTCTCTGTTTGGATTTCTTATCATATTGGATGATGCTTGCATCACATACTTTGTAGGTTCCCACTGAAGCACTCACCTATAACAGGTACAAAATGGCAAATGGGTTTTAGGAGCAAGTGCTGGAGCTGTTTCCTTTTCCAACAGAGCACAGGTAAGTTGGGGTGTGACATAATTGGGATAAGAACAACCTAGAATTAAGGATGAAGGTTTCTGATCACATATTCAGTCACATATATTTTAGAACTGATCTTATGATCTTCTTACACCAACATTCATTCCAAGTTCATACTTTTCACAGCCTCAGTTGCCTAATGTGTGGGGCAAGAAATATTTTGACTGTTGTCTTTTGAACCAGTTGGGATTTATTGCTATACATCTAGAGATCAAGAGAGAAATCCAAACCTATTTTCTGGATAGCTCTGAACAGTGGATGAAGATGACTGATTTCAAGGGGAATGGTACAGCTGGTCTGGGGTTTAGTCTTAACTTTATAGGAACTATCCAAGATGGAGTATCTCATCCCTTCTCTCAGCACCTTGGACAACACCTTTAACTGTCAATGAAAACCAGCTAGCAGATTCATTATCTCTGTGCAGTTGGAGTCTTCAGCCATCAGAGACCCTGATACAGAAGACTCATTCATACATTTGTCTTGCAGCTCATTTATAGGTCCTCATTTGGATTGACACATACATGAAGGGTCCAGTTATAACATACATTGGCTGCCAAAGTGTACCATTGCTCATCCAATAATAGTGTGAAAATGACAATCCCTTCTTCTTTTTCTGGCTATCTCATGGAAGGGTAGATAGGATGCAACAGTGGTTTTGTGTTTGAGAATGGGAGAAAATTGGAATAATTGAATGGCACAGGAAAGTTGACAAAGGAGAGAAAGAGGATGCAATATGAACTGGTAACTGAACGAGTGCAGAATGACTTCCTCAAAAGCAAAAGAAAATACATTCATGGCTGTTGTATCAAATATTTTTATTTGAAAGACTTTTGCTCCATTTTTCCACTCTAAACCTCTGTGTTGACTGAGAAGTTCTGAAAAAGGCTGCAACTGTTCATTGGTGACACATTCTGACAAACGTCTATATCAGGATCTTTGACAGGACAGAATTCTCAAGAGTGTGTAGCTTTGTAGCCACATTAGCTTAAGCATATGAAAGAAGCAAATACGAGGTCAGTAGGAGAAGGAAACAGTTAATGGCTGTATGACTGTCACAGCAAGACATTATCACGTCTCCCAGTGTTTATAAATCAGCTTGCTTTATTTTATAATTAGCTTTCAGGACTTAATATGGAGTTTCTTTACAGTCTGATTTCTCCAATCTCCAAAACTGCCAGAATCACATTTCTCCAGTGCTAGTAGCTCTGGTTGTGGCTTATTTTATTTCTGCTCATCTTTTTCTGCCCATAAAAACAGTTGCTTCCCCATAAACAGAAAGTAGACAGGTCTATGGAGTGTATCCATGTCTGGTGCTTACAAAAATAATACTTGAATAGGGATTTATAATGTACTGGATGAGCTACAGACCAACCATTTAACACAGACAGCAGATGTGACTTTACCACCAAATGTACCCACAATAGCAAAACATGACCATTCCTGGTTCTTTGAGAATTCAAGTACCGTATCTGAACTTTTCAAGAAACAAGTTGCACTCACACTTCATATTTTCAGGCATAACTTAGATAAACATTTGAGAGAGTAATATACAGAAAATGTGGTAAAGCCTGAAATAAGAGCCATTGTGTTGGGTTCAATGTCTGGAAGAACGTTTTGTAAATTTTTCTTTATCATTGAGTCTGTTTTCCTACTGCAGAAATTTATTTCCAAATGACAAAACAAATTGCTTTGTAAAAGGAGTCTTAACTACAAATTAATTACAGCAGGGGTTCTGCTTTAGATTCCATTTAAATCTGCTGAACTTAGTTCCTGGAGTTTTTCCTGAGCTGTTTCTCAGGAATTACACACTTGGAAATTTCTTGTTTGGTGTAATAGATAAACAAAAGAGTTGTAAACCAACAGTGTTGAAAATTATTATACTGAATTTATATTCTATTTCATGTCATATACTTTCAAAATGATGGCTATCTTCTGTTTTAATTGCTGCATTTCAAATGTACTGGGTTGTAAGAAAGTATTTTATTTCCATATATTTTCTTTGATGTTTTTGTGTAAAATGCTGAAATATGGTAAACTATGCTTCAGCACTGCTATTATCTGAAGTTAATAAAACCTTCAGTGAAGCTATTAATTTATCATTAAGAACAGCTGTGAACAGTTGTAGCAATGCTACTTCAGTTGATCCATCATATTCACTCTGTAACTGACAGTGAAAGAGACGATCACATCTCTTTCTATCAGACTATGGGAGAAATAAATATCGAGGAAAGGGGAACAGGTCATATTCGGGGAGGGGGAGAGTTTCATTTAAAAGAAAATCTTGTATCCCACTGGAGCTTTTTACAAAGTTAGATGATGCATACAAATACATGCATGTTTCCCCCAAAATCCTTACAGTCACAATGTTTAAGGAAAACACAACTGGAAGTGGAGAAGTAGTGGAGAGAAATAAAACTTGCATTTCTAGTTAAAGATACTTGAGTGCAACTTCCTTCTAAACGTGCTACTTCTCTTCCAGCCTGATTCAATGCAAAGCTTTATAACAGAGCACAGAAATGTCACTTGTAAACTAAAGAGTCTAGCAAGCCCTACCTAACATAGTCCTTTGCCGGTCCCACTCCCCCAATAAAGAGACGGACAACAGTGCTGAGATTAAAACTGGGCCACTTTATTATTTGTACTTCAACAATGCAAGCGGGCTGCCATAGCACTGGTAAGGAGGAATGGCTATAACCAATCATATTGATCCCAAACAGAATCGCAAATGACCAAACCTCTGCTTCTGATGTGTGTCCGGTGAACCAGAAGGATTTGCAAGCTGTATCTAGCATAGCATCACCTTGGTCCTGAGCACACACGATTGGCCAACCACTGTACCTCTATCTTATCCTTCATGTGGCCAACCAAGTGTGCTCCTGCCGGACTCGAAGGGGTCACCCAGTGCCTCCTTACCAGCGCTAGCCACCAGGCGACCAAGAAAAAAGGGACCAAAACTACCCCATAACTAGCCCAGGAGTGACAGTGTGGGATGGGTGAAAATGCCAAGAACCAAACAGCCATTCTAGGTTCAAGCAAAAATTCCGATCAGGCCCCGATGCAACCAAAATAATCACACTGCGACCCAGGGTGGGGGTGGAGGGCAAACGCTGCCTGGCCCAGTCGGCAGGAATGCGGCAGGGCAGCCCGGGTTCCTCCTTTAAGGAGGCCGGCCCCGCCTCTTCCACCTCACGCCGTCTCCCATGGGGAAGGGGCCAGCAAAGCACGAGGCAGTGGATTTGTGGCGCCGCACGTCCCTTGCCAGTCCCACTCCCCCAATAAAGAGATGGACAACAGTTCTGGGATTAAAACTGGGCCACTTTATTATTTGTACTTCAACAATGCAAGAGGGCCGCCATAGCACTGGTAAGGAGGAATTGCTATAACCAATCATATCGACCCCAAGCAGAAGCGCAAATGACCAAACCTCTGCTTCTGACATGTGTCTGGTGAACCAGAAGGATTTGCAAGCTGTATCCAGCATAGCATCACCTTGGTCCTGAGCACACACAATTGGCCAGCCACTGTACCTCTATCTTATCCTTCCTGTGGCCAACCGAGTGTGCTCCTGCCGGACTCGTAGGGGTCACCCAGTGCCTCCTTACCAGTGCTAGGCGCCACATGGGGAGGAGCCTACCATGACTCCCTGTCCCCCGACCGCCAACTCGGTCGCCAGGCCTGCCTGCAAGGAAGCCAGGAAATGATCCATGCCTCTCTCCGAGAGGTGAACTCCGTCACTACGATACAGGCCAGCATCTCGAATACTGATGGCCGGATGGTCCACCACAGTACCCAAGCCATGGTCACTAAAGAAACGGGCAACAGCCCGGTTAACAGACCAGCGGGCCTGGTCAATGCGGCGTGGATTGCCGCCCCCCCCCCCCAGAAAAAGGACCGTGGGACAATAGAAGACCTGACCAAGCAGGTGCACGGCACCAACCCACCATCATGCAGATGAACCATAAATTGCAACAGGTGATCCAGGGATGGGCCACGTGTCTGGAAGCGACACAGCCCGGCGGAACTCTCGGAAGGACCAAAAAGCAGTGTCATACGCCCTGCGAGTATGGTCGGCCATGGACAGGCCTATCGCCCGGGACACTTCAAGTCACCAAACGTCCACACCTCGCTGGGCAATGGGGAGGGAAGTTTGTCGGCCCCTGGTGCGAGCGCCTGGAATCAGGGATCTGTAAGCAGGGAAAAGCATCAGCTATACTGTTGTCAAGACCCAGCACATGCCAGGCCCTGAAAATAATGTTGTAGCGCAAGGAGCGCAATACAAAGTGGCGGACAAGCGACATTACCCTGGGAGAATGGGATGTCTGGACATTAACAATGCACACGACAGCTGCGTTGTCACATCAAAAGTGAACCACTGAATCCCTCCACAAGTGGCCCCAGAACACAAGCGCACCCAGGATAGGGAAGAACTCCAGCAAGGTAAAGTCCCAGAGAATGTCCGTACCCCGCCATGCGACCGGCCAACTGCCGCAGCACCAGTGCCCATCAAAATAGATGCCATAACCCAGGGTGCCCGAAGCATCAGAATGCACCTGGAAGCCAGGGGCCAGGGCAAGTTCACGTCATCAGAAGGAAACCCCATTGAAATCAGACAAAAAGTCAAGCCAAACCAGGAGGTCGGCCCGCATGCCGCACGACACCCAAACCATGTGGTGCCTCCTGGAAAGCCCAACCATGGCATCACACAGGCTATGGGCAAAAGCCCGGCCGGGCGCCATGACCCTGCAGGCAAAGTTGAGGTATCCATGAAGCACTTGGATGTCGTGAAGGGACACCTTGCGTCTAGGCAACATGGCTGAGATAGCCTTGGATATGCAGGCGACCTTATCCATGGAGTGACTGGAGGTCTGCCTAACCATGTCAACTGAGATGCCCAGGAAGGTAAGGGTAGTGGCTGGACCCTACGCCTTCTCCTGAGCCAAGGGGACACCCAGCTCCGCCATGAGGTCTTGGAAGATGTGAAGAAGCCACTCGCATGCTCCAGACCAGCCTGCACCCCCGAACAAAAAGTCGTCCAGGTAGTGCAACACCGAACGGGAGCCGGAGCTGCGAACAAAGGCCCAGTGCAAGAAGGTACTAAAGCGCTCGAAGGCTGAACAGGAAATCGAGCAGCCAAAGAGCATGGCCTTGTCTACAAAATACTGGCCCTCGAACTTGAAACCCAAGAGTTCAAAATTAGCAGGGCGAACCGGGAGCAGCCAGAAAGCCAACTTGATATCGCACTTGGTGATCAACATCTTAGGGCCGCAGTCGCGAACCATGGACACCGCCTCATTGAAGGACATATACCGAACAGAACAAAGGTTGTCCAGTATGGCGTCATTCACTGATGAGCCCACCGGGTGTGACAAATGATTAATTAGGTGGAAGTCCCCCGAGGACTTCTTAGAGACCAAAGGGAGAAACCTTCAAATTAGGAAACAGGGGAGTATCAAAAGGGCCTGCCACCCGACCCATGCGGACCTCCTTAAAAATTGCATCCCTAGCCAAATCCTCCCTACCCCGAAGAGAGAGCAAATTAGGCACATCCTGTGGGGCACGTGGGCCCACAAAAGGTATGCGGAAACCCTCAGAGAAACCCGCCCAAAGGTAGTCAGCATCCGCCCACCTGGGGTAAAGCCGGAGCCAGCGATCGAGGGCCAGGGAGATTAATTGGGGAGGGGCCCTTTTGAAGGTGGAGGTTGGTATCCAGGGGCATGGGCTGGGCCCTGGCCACGACCCCTGCCCCAAGGTCCTGAGAAACAGGTGCAGGCCGAGGCGGGATGGGGTCCACCAGAGACGGAGCATTCATGCCTGTACTGGCAGGGACACCACGAACACTCACCTGGGGATGAGTAACTCCAGCACAGCAGGTGGGGTTGACCCCCCTGCCTCACCAGCTGGTGGGGAGACTGCACCGGGCCAGGATGCTGAACCATGTGACTGCTATGAAAACGGTCACCGGTCATCGGGCGGGAAGGCGTCATGTGGAACAACCACAACAATTGATCAGGCTGGTCCCACGGCATCTCAGGATGCAATGCCGTGTGCATATGGAATTCCTCATCATAGGCCAGCCAAGACTGGCCTGGGAAATTAATGTACGCTTGATAGACAAAGTCGAGATACTGGAGCAGAGGGAGGGCCAAATCTGGGCGGGCCCTAATGGACACCGCCACGTAGATCAGATAAACCAGCAACCAGTTAGCCCAAGTCCAGTCAGGTTTGCGATGGTGGGCCAATTCCTTATCCCGATCATCCTCCCACTCCCTCTCCTCCTTAGTGGTCTCCCGATCTAAAAGACTAAAAAGATCAACATACTCCCAGCGCCAAATCTTGTCGCGAGTGGCAGGGAGCAAGTGATCGCCCAAAGGAAGAGCTCTGCCTGCAGTTGGAAAGGCTGACAGCGGGTCAGTCTGATAGGCATCATTAACGGGCAGGCCGTATGGCCAAACCGGGTAAGGCACAGTAGAGCCCGCCAGAGAAACCCCAGGCATAGGATAAGGAGCATGCCAGGGCATGGTGGGAGGAGCCAGGGGCGAAGGCAGATACGGGGGCCACTGCCGGCCCGGAGCACCCAGGGCCGAATGCTGTGGCCAAGGCCAAATGCCAGCAGGCACTTCCGGAGACAGCCCAGGGGGAGGTGTACTGAGATGACCCACGTACTCACCAGATACACCCCCAATGGGGGTTCCGGCCACCAATGGGAGTCGGGGCTCCTGTCTGAATCGGAGCCCTCCAGACCAGCCACCAGTGGGCCTTCCCACGCGAGATCGTTTGCCCGCTCTGGAGGTCCAGCAAGGACGGCCTCAAGCCGGTCCACCCGCCCCTGAAGGGACACCGAGCACCCAGACCCCCTGGACCCCAAACGAGAATGGGGGCTGAGGGCGCGCACCGGAGCCGGGCTGCCCATGGGCGGTGCAGGGCCCTTTCCAGGGCCTCGATGCGGACGAGGAGAGCTGACTCCTGCCCCAGGGCACTGGGGGCTGGGCCAACAATGACCCAGGGGCCACAACCTGAAAAAGGGGTGCAGGGGCCGCAGTCCTCACGCGGGACCTCCGACGCGGAGGCGGACCTGGCAAGGGTGGCGAAGCACCCCACCTGTGGAGGGTGCCCCCCCAAGGAAACACCAGGAGGCCAACTGGCCCGCGGTGGGCCCCACCCCGGTGTGTAGTAACCCCCACCCCTGGTGCAAAAACCATGGTCAGAGCACCATGGCAGGAGCCGCCCCTCCGGGCCGCACTCCGTGGCCATGGGCCGCACCCAGAAGCCCTCTGCCTAGGCGGCATGGAGAAGGGGCGCCGCCGAAGAGGCACCAAAAGAGCCGAGCCATGGCCAAGCACCACAGGACAAGGACGCGGTAAAGGGCAGGAGGCCTGGGCCACAGAGGGAGCCACGGCGAACCACCATGGGAAAAAACAAAAACCACATGGTGAAGCTAAGGCCTGGGCCACGTAGAAGCCGAGCTGATGGGGAGCAGGCAAATGCTGCCTGGCCCAGTCAGCAGGAATGTGGAAGGGCAGCCCGGGCCCCTCCTTTAAGGAGGCAAAGCGTGCGGCAGTTGATTCACACCGCCGCACGTCCCTTTTGTTAAAATGCTGAAATTGATGACTGGAAGGTCAGCAGGTCAACAGTTCAAGACTGAAGTGCTGCACTATGGTGTGAGTTCTGTCTCTGTCCCAGCTTCTACTAGCAGGTTGAAAGCAAGAAATTGCAAGTAGATAAATAGGTACCACTTTAATGTGCACTCTGGCATCTAGTCATGCCTGCCGCATGTCTACGGAAACATCTGCAGAAGCAGATATTGCTGGCTCTTTTGGCTATAAACAGAGATGAGCACCAAACCCTCGAATTGGATATGACTGACGTTCAAGCAAGGGTGACATTTACCTTTACTAGGCCATGATAGTTGGAGATCATGAAACCTAAAGTCCTAAATGTAAACACTATATTTTTAAGTTGTGGGCTGTTGTAGGAGGAACTGAAAAGCTAAATCATTGTAGAATACAGTGGAACCTCATACAACAATCACCCCGTATAGCAACAGAATCGCATAACAATTAGGTTTTGGGGGGAAATGTCATCCCACAAAACAATTTTCCTTTGGAAAAATTTGTACAACAATTTTTCAATGGGAAAAACCATTTAGCACAAACAAATTGTTGTATGATGCATCCCATAGGGAAAATCGCTATATGATACATGCATCATATAGCAATTGTTTTGTACAACAGCGAGCCCCATGGAACGGATTAAAATCATTGTATGAGGTACCACTGTATATAGTTAACTCAAGAAGCAGTCTCCTCCCTTAACATAATATGTTAGCAATAGAACTGACTTATGTTTCAGTTACCCTGTACTGGTGACAGAAGGTAGATCAGGGATTTCCTGCCATGTTGTATGATAGCAGCCACGATTTTATGAGTGAACCACTATATCATGGGCCACCACCCTTTACTTATTTATTATCCTATGTTCATTACACACACCCTGGACTCTGTTAGAACAAAGAGCAAGTTAGACAATTTGGAAAATGAAATAATGCAAGCGTGGCGCCAAAATGGCCGCCGCGCTCTTTGCGGGCCTCCCCCACCGGACGAAGGCATCCGGGTAGTTAGGGGCGTGGCCAGCACCCTAATAAAAGGGCTGGCCATGAGGCAGCCGAGCAGCCATTTTGCGAAGCGACGGAGCGGAGAAGTCTTTCCCTCTTACCTCCGTCGCTTGTGTCCTTTCAGGGGAAGCCTTTTTCGGCGCAGTTCCCTTTCTGCGGCTTCCCAGCTAGACCAGCTATGCCCTCTAAGAAGAAGGCAGCTGCGAACGTGGCTCAATCTGCGCGGAGGCGTCAGCCGGGTCGGAGAACCGCGACTGCGCCCGCCCAGCAGCCACCTTTGGCGGAGCCCACCGGGACCGGTGGGATGGGATCGGTGGCCCCTTGGCCCGACGCGCGGCGCGCGCAGGCTGCCCCGGCTGGGGCCTCGGCCCTTGGCCCGCAAACGATGGCCACTGCCCCTGGCATGGTCCGTGCAGCTGGGCCTTCTTCCCTGGGTGCACAGTTCCCCATGGGGGGATCGAGCCATGGGGGGTGGTTGGGTTCCCTGCCTTGGCAGGGCATGCCCACGGCCCCTCAAGGGCCGAGCATGGGCTCTTGGCCGTATCCGGCCCCTGGGGCACTGGGACCTGGACAGGTGCCCGTTACTTGTGGGCCGGCTGGCCCTTTGCCCCCTGTCGGGGCTGGGGGCTATGTTAACGTGGAGGCCCTTCTGGCCCACGTAGCGGCCCTCGAGGCATCACTGGCAAGGGCCAACCAAGCGGGGGCGTCTTTCGGGTTCCAGGTTGATCTTTTGGCTGCCGGGCAGCGGCAGGCAACGGGTCGGGTCGAGCTGCCTGAGGCGCGCGGGCTGGTGGCGGCCACTGCCTCGCAGCTCCCCAGTCAGCAGGCACAGCAGACTTGTGCTGATCTGGCCCCGTCGACGAGCTCAGCTTCGGTCATGAGCTCCGACGCCCCCAGCGGGCCGGAACCCCCAGTGGGGGCGGCCCGTGGGGGTGCATCGGGTGAGTATGCAGTTCAAGCTAGTGCACCCACACAACTGACTTCCCTGGGGGGGCTTTTCAGTGGCCATGGCCTCACACGGGTGGTGCGGCGGTGCAGCCGCCTCCGGCCCACCCGGCGACTTCATCCCTGACCCAGGGCCCGGGTTGGGGTGGTGCCCCCTATGCGGTAGGGAATGTGTTGGGGGTGTTTGGGTTGGTACAGGCCCCCTTTGCTTTGCCCGCACTTCCCTCTGTGCCGGTGTCGGCATTGCCGACAGCGGGGTATTACTTGCCCCTAGGGGACCATCTGGCCCAGTCCACCAAGGAAAAGATCTGGAGGGGCGAGTATGTGGACATCTTCTCCCTTCTTAACAGGGAGCCCACCAAGGAAGAGAGGGAAGGGCAGGATGAGAAGGATAAGGAGCAGGCACGTCGTCGTAAGCCGCCACGTACATGGGCAAATTGGTTGCCAGCGTACCTAATTTACATGGCTCTTTACCTCAGGGCCAGGCCGGATCTGGCCATCCCTATGGTCCAGTATTTGGACAACATTTACTGGGCTATGGTTGACTTCCCGGGTCCGTCGTGGCTGGCTTACGACGAGGAATTCCGCATGAGGATTCCACTGCACCCAGAGATGAGGTGGGACGAGCCCTGCCAGAAGGTGTGGCTTCTGTATATGACCCCCACGCGCCCGGCACCCGGGGAGAGATATCATTGTGGACATGCGGTCCAACGAGCGGCCCCGGTACAGGTTCCCCGCCAAGTGGCGGGGCAGGGGGTTCCAGCCCGCCTGCTGTGCTGGACCTTCTCGTCCAATGGTTCTTGCAACAGAAAGAATTGCAAGTACAGGCATGAGTGTCCCTCTTGTTCTGGCCCCCATGCTACTTCCGCCTGTCCCAGGCCGGGAGGATTCAGGGGCAAGGGTAGGGGTGGACAAGGGGCAGGTAGGACTGCCGCTGAGGGAACGGGTCCACCGAAAGGCCCCCTCCCCAATTAATGTGGACATGCTGGAGCGTTGGCTCGCAGTGTACCCGAGGAGGGCAGGCGCAGTGTACCTGCTTCATGGTTTTCAACTGGGGTTTCGTATTCCTTTCACGGGGGATAGGTCACCTCAAGACGCACCCAACCTTTTGTCACTTAGAGGAAGGGAGGAGGTGGCTGCTGCCAGCATTAATAAGGAGGTTGATGCGGGCAGGGTCGCTGGCCCTTTTCCTGCGCCCCTGTTCCCCAACCTTAAAGTATCCCCACTGGGACTAGTGCCCAAGAAGGCCCCGGGTGAGTTCCGCCTGATTCATCACTTGTCCTACCCAGCCGGTCGCTCGGTCAATGATGCTATCCCTGATGACCTTTGCTCGGTCAGGTATACATCCTTTGACCAGGCATTGCGCATGGTGCGCTCATGTGGCCCGGGTGCACTGTTAGCTAAGTGCGACAGTAAGTCGGCTTTTCGTCTCCTGCCGGTGCACCCGGGCGACTTTGAGTTGCTGGGTTTCAAATTCAGGGGTGAATATTATTTCGACAAAGCCATGCCTTTCATATCCTGCTCGGCCTTCAAGCGTTTTAGTACATTCCTGCAGTGGGCATTTGTCCGTAGGTCAGGGTCTCGATCTGTAGCCCATTACCTGGATGACTTTTTGTTCGGGGGTGAACGGGGCTGGGACACGTGCAAACGTCTCCTCAACACATTTCAGACGCTAATGGAGGAACTCGGTGTCCCTTTGGCGCCCGAAAAGACCGAAGGCCCATCTACTAAGCTAGTATTCCTGGGGGTGGAGATTGACACAGTAGCGCAGGCGTCTAGGTTGCCAGGGGAAAAGGTGGCCAGGATAGCGGCCCTCATTTCGGGATTGCTGGCTAAGCGCAAGGCATCCCTTCGGGAATTGCAGGTGCTACATGGTCACCTTAACTTCACTTGCAGGGTGGTCGCACCTGGCAGGGCATTTGCTCGGCGCTTGTGCGACGCCATGTCAGGCTTATCCAGGCCCCATCACAGGGTGAGAATGACACGGGGCATCAGGGCAGATATGCACATATGGCTCCAGTTCCTGAGGGAGTTCAATGGGGTCTCATTTTGGAGGTGTGACCTCCTGGCTTCACCTCGCTTTCAGATACAGTCTGATGCCTCGGGATCCCTGGGTTATGGGATGTACTTCAACGGGAAGTGGGCCTATGGTGGATGGCCACCAGCCTGGTCAGGCACGGGTCACCTGAGGGATCTCACATATATGGAATTTTTTCCCATACTGGGGGCTTTGATGCTATGGGGTGAGGAGTGGGCCAACTCGGTGGTGCATTTCTGGTGTGACAATGCGGCAGTTGTCCACATTGTCAACTCACAGACTTCTAAATCTCCCAGGGTCATGGAACTAGTGCGCCAGTTTGTATTGCGCAGCCTGCACCTCAATGTATTGTTCAGGGCCAGGCATGTCCCGGGGGTCAATAACGATATTGCTGACGCTTTGTCCCGCCTGCAGATCTCCCGGTTCCGCGCCTTGGCCCCGGACGCGTCCCTCGCCACTCCTGGAGGAGATATGGACCTTTGGCAAGGAGAGGTGAACCGGGCGATCGGCATGTCGCTGGCGCCATGCACGCATAAGGCGTATCACCATGCGTTAGTTTCCTTTCGGACATTTTGTACCCAATCTCGACTGCCAGATACCTGGCCGATCCCAGTGGCCCACGTCCTTCGTTTCATGGTTTACCTGCATGCCCAGGGCCTTGCACCCCGCACCATAGCATCCAGGTTGTCAGCGCTGGCTTTTATGGCCAAGGTGGGAGGTCATGCGGATAGTACCGCTGACTTCCATGTGAGACACGTTTTGGAGGGGTGGGTGCGGGAACGTGGGCGTAGCCTGGTCGACCACCACCCAATTTCCCCTGGGGTCCTTGCCCAACTGGCACGGGGCTGGCTTGACCTATGTTTCGATAGGTATGAGGCAGCCCTGTTTCATGCAGCTACAACGGTGGCCTTTTTTGGAGCGCTCCGCATTAGCGAGCTTGTGATGCTGACTAAGGCGGATGCAAGTCGTAGGGCACTGGAACTCGAAAATGTCTATGTTTGCAATGATTGGGCTCAGTTGAGGATACACTCCTCTAAAACAGATCAGCACGGCGTAGGCAGTGGAGTAAGACTGCTACGATGTTCCTTGGCAGACATCTGTCCGGTTGATGCCCTACAGGAGTTCCTTGCACTGCGTGGCACGCACCATGGCCCGTTTTTCTGTCACCAAGATGGGTCTCCCCTCACTAAATTTCAATTTTGGAAGGTGACTGGGAAGGCACTGGCTAGTGTGGGCCTCCCTGGGGCCCGTTACGGCACCCATTCACTTAGAATTGGGCGGCCTCTACTGCGGCTGCTTATGGGTACTCCGGGGCTGACATACGCAGCATGGGGAAGTGGGGCTCTCAGTGTTTCCAGTTTTATGTTCGCCCGCTCCCGCCGTGAGTACCGGTTTAGTCACCGCAGATTTCTTCCTTCCCTGTTTTTCCTTGACAGACCCTGGGTGTCGTATCACACCGGTGACAGTATGGCTGGTGGGCCATAGCTACGTGCACAGGGCAGCGCGTTACACTGCGGCGACAGATTGGGGACCCCGACTGGGACTGGGTGCATACGCAAGTCTCACATGGTACGGTAGGCCCGGTATGTTGTGGCGGGAGCTCTTGCCATTCCTCTTTTCGGGAAGGAATGCTGACCCGCCTGACATTCTGCTCATACACCTTGGGGGTAATGATTTGGTACAGGTCACTGGCTTATCACTGAAGCATGCGATTTGCGGTGACCTCGCCTACTTACATTACGTGTGGCCCACCACAACCCTTGTTTGGTCAGATATGGTCCCACGGCACGCTTATAGGGGAGGCTTTGACCTTCCGGCCCTGGACCGCGCTAGGCGCATGGTGAACAGGGCTGTGGCCCGATTCCTTTTGACCAAGGGCTGGGGGCGGGTCAGTCGTCATCCCGCCATTAGTTTTCAAAATTATGGGCTTTATGCAGGGGATGGGGTCCATCTGTCGCGAGGAGGTATGGACCTCCTGTTGGGTGATTGGCGAGCAGGCCTGTCGACCGAGCTGACGGTCTTGGGGGGGGGGCGTCAAGCCTTTATTGAAGCCTCTCCGGGTGGCGGGTAGCACTGGTAAGGTAAACATTTATGACCCACAGGTATCCGGCAGGTTCGCAATTGACTGGACAACACTAGATAGGCATAAGTTGTTTAAATGTTGTCCAGTCAACGACGAACCAGGCGATGGGGTGATGGCTACAGCTAGACAGCATGCATCACCCCCTGATTTTACGGATACACGTCAGAGGGTGGGGTCATTAGTTAGATATTGACTACGGTCAACAATTTGTTTGTTGTCAACAAACAAATTGATACAAATAGATACATTGTAATAATTGCCGTTGGCAATTTTGGGTGGTACCTTACCAGTGTTACTTCGGCCTGCTTGCCTTAAGAATTATGATTGGTCAATTACCAATAGAAATTTATAATTTGGACTAGGGCATGAATCAATAAATGTGGCCCAATGCCGTTATCCACTTTCATTTGTGTCTGAGTCCTTTATTGGGGGGTGCGCCTGCAATGCAAGCGTGGTGCCAAAATGGCCACCGCGCTCTTTGTGCCCCCCCCCACCGGATGAAGGCATCCGGGTAGTTAGGGGCGTGGCCAGCACCCTAATAAAAGGGCTGGCCATGAGGCAGCCGAGCTGCCATTTTGCGAAGCGACGGAGCGGAGAAGTCTTTCCCCTCCACCCCCTCCCTAGTTAACAGTGTGATTTCTTGGTCGCTTCGGTGCCGGGTGGGAATTTTTGGCTGGGACTCGCAATTGGCCCTTGAGTCCTGGCTTTTTTGCCCATCCCACACTGTTGCTATGGTTTGATATAGGGGTTTGTTCTGTGCTGCTGTTGACTTTGGTCACATGGGCGGGTAGCACTGGTAAGGTAAACATTTATGACCCACAGGTATCCGGCAGGTTCGCAATTGACTGGACAACACTAGATAGGCATAAGTTGTTTAAACGTTGTCCGGTCAACGACGAACCAGGCGATGGGGTGATGGCTACAGCTAGACAGCATGCATCACCCCCTGATTTTACGGATACACGTCAGAGGGTGGGGTCATTAGTTAGATATTGACTACGGTCAACAATTTGTTTGTTGTCAACAAACAAATTGATACAAATAGATACATTGTAACAATTGCCTTTGGCAATTTTGGGTGGTACCTTACCAGTGTTACTTCGGCCTGCTTGCCTAAAGAATTATGATTGGTCAATTACCAATAGAAATTTATAATTCGGACTAGGGCATGAATCAATAAATGTGGCCCAATGCCGTTATCCACTTTCATTTGTGTCTGAGTCCTTTATTGGGGGGTGCGCCTGCAATGCATGGTATCTTCAAACAATATATTGGGAATAAAATACAAGAATCTATCCTTAAGGTGCCATTGGAATAGTGAAGTTATAGCATTAGATATAGGATCATCAAGAATACATGTCTACCTTCTTTCAACTTCTTCCTTGAAAAAATATACATATCTATTTCTGCTATCTATCCATTGTGGTTTTGAACATGCTCCTTCCCACATATATAAACTTATAATACTACATATGGGGAAAGTGCTGGATGGAACAATGTAATGGTAAAATTATCCCCTTTCTTGTGTACTCTATAGTGGGGTTTTTCCTCCAGAGCATGGGAATATTGGTTGAAATCTTGTTGCTTATAATATTAAGTCATACTAGATTTAGCTCATTGAGTCAGTGGGAAGTTGGAGAGTCAACAGCTCTCTAAATTCCTGTCATTAAATCAGAGAGTAAACAAAACAGAACAGCAAAAAAAAAAAAAAGACAAAACGTGGAACCTTTTAAAGACTAACTCCTGTATTTAAATATGAGCTTTCATGGACCAAGTCCACAAAAAAATTGTCCTTTTTGTTGTTCAGTTTTGTTTACTCTCTGATAAGCTTGCACAGACTACCACTTCAAATTTTTAATTAAAATGGACCAACTCTGGTTGCAACATTCTTTATTGTAATAAATTCCAATCATAATAGGCGATGGCTAATCTCGGCACTCCAGGTGTTCTTGGACTTCAATTACCAGAAGCCCAAGTCAGCACACCTGCTGATCAGGAATTCTGGGAATTGAAGTCCAAGAACACCTGGAGTGCCAAGGTTAGCCATCACTGTAATAGGCTATTTTGAATCAGTAGAGTTTTGGTGAATCCACTCTAGTTGAGACTTACTATGATAAATTTACTAAACTATTGGATTTCAGCCAGTCTTTTTTTAGCCTGCTTCTACCTGCAGAATCAATAACATTACTGATTAGAAATGTGTTAGTGATGTGCTATTTTTCAATAACATGCAAGAATGACCCTCAATTAATCCCTATGACATTCTGAAGTAATGAATAAATATTGTTTGTTAGAAGCAAAGAAAACGAATGGCTCAATAGTTATTTTTCAGAGATCGCATTGTCTCATCATTGTCCCCAAAGTAACATGCTATGACTAAACACCATTACCTGTAATAAGTTATTTTCAAGCTCTGTTTTTGCCATGGAAAAGCAGTAGCTGACTGTAACGTGATGCAATGACATTTGGTCCATCTTCTCTTTGTTTCCATTACTTTCTTTAGCAGAATAGATCAAATGATAGCTGTCAATCTGCCTCCAGGTTTAAAGGTTTTCTCTTCCCTTCCAATATGAACCACAACCTTTCTCTCTAGTGGAGGTCTTTGCAAATGTGCCCATTCACTCCCCAGGTCACCACCTCACTCTGTCAAGCAGCCATCGAAGCATTTTTAATTTAGCAGGTGTAAAACATGAACCTAGTTTTTTTTATTAAAATTCAAGAGAAATGCAAAACCTGTCATTTGAAATAAACACTTAGCTTTATGCAAGTGAGAATGAACTCTTGGAATAAGGCACACATCACATGGAGAACTGTGATTGCCATGCATTTTGATGGTTAGGATGCAATGGGCTTAAAATCTGCAAACTAAGGAGACTTTAATGTTCGTATAAAGGGGGTGCCCCTAGCACTTTTGCCCCTTGGCCCCTTGAGAATCAGATAGAGACTTGACCATCTGGGCTCCAGAAGGATACAGACTAGGAACAACTGGTGCCATAAGAAGAAAGGGGGCTGGGGGATATAGGTCTTACCTGGGCAAGGATGGTGAACTGAACCCAGATGGAAGAGGCTATGATAAAGGAGAAGAAAGAGGAGGCCTCCAGGTCTACCAGTAAAACAGAATCAGAAGGGGAAGAGAAGCAAAGAAGGAGCTGGACCCCAACTTCTGTGCCTCTGGGACAGTGGAATACTTGTTGGTGCAGATTGCTAGACAGGGACCTGAGTTCAAATATTTAGTTCACTGGCATCCCCACCTCCTACATGGAGATCATGTTGACCAGGAGGGGACTTGGCCCCCACTTCAATCCAATGGTGGATCTGGAGACACAATTGCCAGAAGGAGTGTCAGAGGAGGCAATGGGAGGGGCCAGGGAAATTTGGACATTATAAAGCAGCTGGTATTATTCACCCACTTTGAAGAATGAGAGCTGGCTTGGGACTATACTTATGACATGATGCCACCAGCAGTCTGTGAGTACTCTAACCCCACTGATAAGAACTCAGGTTTAGGTAGAGATTGTACTTGGCAGGGGCTTAGAGGAGGAAACTCACACACACCCTGGTCATCTGGCAGAATAGGCAACTTTCCATTTCTTATACTCCATTCCCCATTCCCCACTTGTGAAGTTCAAGCATCTTCGGGAGTTTGGAAACTATGGAGACAATGAAAGAGGAGGAACTCCCTGACACTTCAGTTTGGAGCTGAATGTATAATTGCAACATTGAAACATAGCCACATCTAAATTTCAGGGTGTAGTGGAGAACTATAACTTGTACAATTTTAACTGGTTATTTTTAAATAACTTCCCAAGTTCTGATCTTCATATGCATTATTTAGTGCTCAGCCAAGACTCCCCAGAAGAGAATTTTGGAAATATGTTCCATAAATGTTGCCAATATGTCCCATAAATAATTGCTGCAATTTCCCCAAAATGCCATGCAACACATGTACACATATACATACATTTTAATAGCATTTCTGTGATGCCCAGAATGAAAATTCTTATTGGTTTATACAATTAAAACTGGGCCACTTTATTATTTGTACTTCAACAATGCAACCCGGCTGCCATAGCACTGGTAAGGAGGCATGGCTATAACCAATCATATTGACCCCAAACAGAAGCGCAAATGACCAAACCTCTGCTTCTGACGTGTGTCCAGTGAACCAGAAGGATTTGCAAGCTGTATCTAGCATAGCATCACCTTGGTCCTGAGCACACACGATTGGCCAGCCACTGTACCTCTATCTTATCCTTCATGTGGCCAACCAAGTGTGCTCCTGCCGGACTCGAAGGGGTCACCCAAGTGCCTCCTTACCAGTGCTAGCCACCAGGCGACCAAGAAAAAAGGGACCAAAACTACCCCGTAACTAGCCCAGGAGTGACAGTGTGGGATGGGCGAAAACGCCAAGAACCAAACAGCCATTCTAGGTTCAAGCAAAAATTCCCATCCGGCCCCGATGCAACCAAAATAATCATACTGCAACCCAGGTGGGGATGGAGGGCAAACGCTGCCTGGCCCAGTCGGCAGGATTGCGGAAGGGCAGCCCTGCTGAGCTGGTTCATCCTCATATAGAAAAGAAGACAATCTTGCTGCGAGATAGTGAGGTTTGCTCGCAGTGGAGATGGGGAGGCAACTCTGTCTTGGAGAGACATTGTACTTGTTAAAGGCTTGTAGATATTTGTGAAGGGAATCTTATCGTAAAATATAAGTTTTCTTTCTTGTATGAGCCAGATGATAGCAGTGTCCTGTTGTGGTGTTGTGTACATGTACTTAGCCTCACAAAGAGAAAAGGCATTAGTTGCTAAGATATTTTGCACAAAGTTGCTCTCCTTAATGTTAATTGTCCCAATGTATCCTATAATGACCTTGGGTGCCAAAGTCCACAGGGAAGGGTGATGGTTCCCAAGTGGATTAAATCCCACTTGAATCAATTTTGATGAAGGGTAGTAGCTAGGTCCAAAGGAAGTGCATAATGGAATCACAAAAAGGTAGCTTCATTTTGGCAGTCTCACATCTGGGCCTAGACATGGAAGAAGAAGTTCATTTATGGTGCTTGTGTACAACCTTGCTTGGTAAACATTACCCAGCAATCTGTACAGAGTTTCTCTAAGAATTTTGTATTAAACAGAACCAGGCAAGAAGATTGTATGGGCAAGAGAAAGCAGGTATTATGGTGTCATATTGGTACAAGGAAATCTCTCAGGCACAGTCATTATTTGAGCAGGAGTGAGAAAATAATAATAGAAACAATATGTTTTTCCCCAGAGTATTCACCATCTTCCAACTTTTGACCCCAATACCAGGTTGTTATATTTAATTTTTCTATTGATGGAGGATTAAACATAAATCCCTGTCTCTCCTCAGTTTGTGGCTGCAGTTTCTGAATTCCTACCAGACTCATTCAGCTGGTTATGTGATTCACAACTTTAATGAAAAAAGTGCCAGGGAAGACCAAATATGATGGCATTGGGCTAGCTTTAACATAGGACTTTCCTACATCATTTTGTTCAGCATGATGAAATGGCTTGATAGATTTGATGATGCTGTTTGGACTGTGATGCACTTTCTGCCGGATTCATGATGGTTTTTTCTTCTTCAAATGAAATGCTTGTGAAACCAAAAGACTAAGAGCTCTAGAGACAGCTCTGTATGCAGCCAGCATGAGCACTTTCTGCTACTTCCAGTTCTATGCCCTGAACTCTTGACCTATTATACCTGTGAAACTTCAATCCTAGGTCCATCATGAACTACCTTTGACAGTCACAACAAGTTCTTTCTGGTTGTTACAGTACATTGGATAGACAAGGAAAAAGGCAAGAATAGCAAAATTCAATGTGAAGGTATTGCATAGCCAGAACCCTTTCATGTCAATTTATAAAACTGTCCAAAATTTCCTTGAGCTAAGTATTCAGTACTCTGTCTTCTTGACTGGACATTTGTGTAATTGTTGTCTTCTCATGTAGAAAAATCATCTTGAGAAGAAGGGCTGCACAGGAAGCAAAATTCAACAGATTAAGTTCTTGATCAGAAACAGAGGAAAGTGCAACCCTTGGATCATTATATAAAAGAACATGGTTTGGTACAGATACAACTTATAATGTAGCCATAGATCAGAATACATGAAGAATCAGCTTTCTGCATCTATCTCTCTTCATCCATTAAAATGAGAGCATCTAGTTGAGTAGATCATTGTAAATTGTCCAGGCCTACCTTGCTAATCTCCATCTTCTTTTTTAAATCCTCTAGTTTGGTTTGGTTTTGGATTCTCAATAATATGAAAATGTGTTTTCTCTTAATCTCTTTCTCTAAATGCTGACAGAATGGTTTAATCCCTTGCTTCCTTGCTTGTTTCTTTGTTTTTTTTTAACTTGGAGGCAGACAGAGAAGGCCATGAAGAGAACTAGGGATAGTTGACAACTAGCTTTGAAAAGATAAGTTGCAGATGCATCTAGTCTTGGCAGCTGTCAAAGTCATAAGGAAATACCCTACTGATTCACAATGCAAGGTCTGATTACATGAAGAATCTACGTTACTGATTTACTGATGCTCGTTGGTTTTTTTTAATAGAACTCTTTTGGCAGTGGGTGTTATCTGACTATATAAACACTGGCATCCAGCACTGTGCAATAGAAGTAAGAAGAATATTTCTGTTACATTCACACGGTTGATTCTGACCTATTTGCTAAAATTCCCTGGGATAGTGGCTCTTTGCATTTGATTCTGCACTGATGACCACCTTCTATGCCAGAATGTGGCATAGGAGTTCCATCTGAGAGTTAGCGTAAGACTTTTTCTAAATTTCCAGCTCATATATGTAATTGTAAAGATACAAAGAAAATCATGCAAACCTTGTTCTCACTAACATTGCTTAACTATTTGAACTTATGCAACCCAGCAGCCTAACAATGTAGTGCCTAAATGCTATTTAACACGGTAATCCATTTCCCTATTGTACAATACCTAAATAGCAAAAGATCACTTTCAGCTAAGGATGCCAAAATAATGATGTTAACACTGCAATCTTATCCATACACCATTAGAAGTAACCCCCACAGACCTCCAGGAAATGGAGTCTATCATCAGGGCCATTTCCCCATAATACTTAAATCCAATTTTATGCTAGTTTCTTGAACATTTCCCCCCTTTTCTCAGGATTATTATATACCTGACTTCATTGCAACTGTCTTAATTCACTGTCAGAACATATATACCTCCCCATTAAAAGAATTAATTGGCATTGTGACATTTCTACTGGCATTTCCATAGGATAGAGTATAGCAGCATGGCATGAAAAGAATGTTATGGTATTTCCCCATTTATCTATAGAGTCATAAATGATAGATTTTTTTTTCATTTCCAAAATTTACAAGCTAGGAAGATGAGACAATATTTATTTCTCAGCAGCAAATTTATTGTAAGCTGGTAGTGTATAGAGTTACCATGATAAAGCTAGCCTGGAATTAGTTACAAGGACTAATGTTCGCTGTATGTGAATTGATAAAAAGCCTCCATAGAGGAGAAATTATCTTCTTAAGCAAGTGCTAATGTAATGGGTTGCACTCTGTTGGGTTCAATCAAACCATATCACTTTATGTCAAATGAAAGGCCGCATGAAGTGATCTATTGGGACACAGCATGATTTAACATTGTGTGGTGCACTGTCTTAGAAATGAGATTGCAGAAGTGCTTTCACTCATATTAAGTGCTTTCACTCATATTAATTGCTTCCTTTCATACCATGGGTGGCCAAACAAAATGTTCTAGGTTTCTTCTAATTATAATCAAACACTAAACAATGTTTTATTTTTTTTAAACAAATGTTCTTCTGTTTTAATAGTTCATTAACACATATAGTCCAGGGTAGTGGAGGGAGGAAAAAGAGGCACAAGGACAGAATTGAGGAATATGTTCTTTGCAGGCGCACCCCCCAAAGAAAGATAAAGGCATTGGGCCACATTTATTGAATAATGCCCTAGTCCGAATTATAACTTTCAATTGGTACTCAGCCAATTATAATTCTTAAGGCAAGCAGGCTGCAGTAAACACTGGTAAGGTTCCTCCCAAAATTGCCAATGGCAATTGGCTACAATGTATCCATTTGTATCAATTTGTTTGTTGAGAAAAACAAATTGTTGACCGTAGTCAATAAACTATCTATTGACCCCACCCTCTGACGTGTATCTGTCAAATCACGGGGTGATGCATGCTGAAGAGCTCCTGCCATCACCCCTTTGCCTGGTTCGTCGTTGACCGGTCAACGTTATTACACCTGTACCTGTCTAAGTGTTGGCCAGTCAATTGCGAACCTGCCGGATACCTGTGGATCATAAATATTTACCTTACCAGTGCTACCCGCCCATGTGACCAAAGTCAAGAGCAAAACCCCTATATCAAACCATAGCAACAGTGTGGGATGGGCAAAAAAGCCAGAACCCAGAGGAAAATTGTAGGTTCAGGCCAAAAATTCCCACCCGTCCCGGAAGCCACCAAAATATCACACTGCTCACTAGGGAGGGGGTGGAGGGAAAAACTTCTCCTCTCTGTCGCTATTTCTAAAATGGCAGCTCTGCTGCCTCATGGCCACCCCTTTTATAGAGGAGTGGCCACGCCCCCTAACTCACCCAGATGTCTGAGTCCGGGTGGGGGGCCCCGCAAAGAGCACGGCGGCCATTTTGGCGCCGCACTTTCATTGCAGGCGCACCCCCCAAAGAAAGACTCAGACACCAGTATATGGATAAAGGCATTGGGCCACATTTATTGAATAATGCCCTAGTCCGAATTATAACTTTCAATTGGTACTCAGCCAATTATAATTCTTAAGGCAAGCAGGCCGCAGTAACACTGGTAAGGTTCCTCCCAAAATTGCCAATGGCAATTGGCTACAATGTATCCATTTGTATCAATTTGTTTGTTGAGACAAACAAATTGTTGACCGTAGTCAATAAACTATCTACTGACCCCACCCTCTGACGTGTATCCGTCAAATCACGGGGTGATGCATGCTGAAGAGCTCCTGCCATCACCCCTTTGCCTGGTTCGTCATTGACCGGTCAACATTATTACACCTGTACCTGTCTAAGTGTTGGCCAGTCAATTGCGAACCTGCCGGATACCTGTGGGTCATAAATATTTACCTTACCAGTGCTACCCGCCACACGGGGAGGCATCCATGATGCCTCACCGCCCCCGCCCCCCCAAGACCGTCAGCTCGGTCGCCAGGCCTGCTTGCACCACACCCAGAACGAGGTACATACCTCCAGCCGACAGGTGGACCCCTTCCCCTGCCTACCGGCAAAATTTTTGTAAGCCTATACTCAGGTGTCCAATGGCTGTCTCCCAGCCATGCTCAGCAAGGGACTGAGCAACAGCCCTGTCCACTGACTGCCGGAACAGTCCGAACCACGGAGATCCACGTCTCCCCTAAATTGGTGTCTCGGCACGATGTTAGACCATAGCGACCGTGTGTAAGCCATACGTGATATAAAACGCCAGGTCACAGCCCCTCGACAGTTTAGTAATAGCAGTGATCCGTATAAGATCGTTGCCGCCGAGGTGCCTATTAAGATCATCCCCGACGGACATCCCCGCATCCCCGACGGACATCAGGAATGGCAACAGTTCCCGCCCCCTTGTGCCACGCATACCATACCATCGCATACGTGCGGATGCACACAGCCCAAGTCGGAGTCCACTCTCTGTCGCCGCAGCATATACTGCTGCCCAGTGTACATAGCTGCGGCCCACCAGCCCCACTGCCACCGGTGTGTAGAGACACACAGGATCTGTAAAAGAGGAGAAGAGGTTAAGGACATAACTAGGTACTCGTGCAGTGAGGGGACATACATATCTGAAATTGCGCGTAGACGCATATCCACCTCCGAGTACCCCAAATGTAGCCGCGATCAACGCGACGCCTATCTTAAGTAAATGGTGCCAAAACGGGCCCCACACCGCGAAACGCGGCACTGGTCACCCTCAGGGACTTTACTATGGTAAGGGTAGACCCATCCCGGTGGCAGAAAACAGGCTGGGGCGCGCAGCAGGCACTGTCAAAAATTCATGTAGGGCACCAACCGGACAGATGTCTCAAAAACTTTGTAGCAGTATACACCACTGCCTACACCATGCTGAATAACCCGTGAGGACCGCATCCCCACTCGAGCCCACTCATGTGTGACAGAGACATCTTCGAGTTCCAGTGCCCTACGAGACACATCCGCCTTACACAGGTGGCACCAACTCTGGCACCCACTCACTGATGCGGAGCACTCCAAAAAGGCTACCGTGGTAGCTGCGTGGCCAAGAGCCATCTCACACCTATCTGTACATAAGTAATGCCAGCCTCATGCAAGGTGGGTCAGAAACTCTGGGAACAGGGGTGACGCGTGTACGGGCGGTGGACACGTTCCCATGTCCACCCCTCCCAAACACGACGCATGAACGCATAGTGATACGCCTTACGCGTGCGAGGTCCCAATGACATGTCCGGTTCCCTTCTCCTCGCCAAACGTCCAGCCATCGGCCAAAAGTGGCGAGTGGAATTCCTCTGCTTCCGGAGTAAGGCACGGAACCTGGTGATCTGCAGGTGGTGGAAAGCAGCAGTAATGTCATTATAAATACCTAGAACATGCCTGGCCTAGAATGGCACATTTAGGCGTAGGCTTCTCAAAAGAATAGACAAACTAATGTCATGACCCTGGGGGATTTGCATGTCTGGGTGTTGACAATGTGCACCACTGCCGCATTGTCACACCGAAATTGGACCACTGAGTAGGCCCACTCATTGCACCATAGCATCAGTGCTCTCCAAAATGGGGAAAAACGCAAGGAAGGTAAGATCGCGGAGGCACCCACCCTCAGAGTAAACCCCCATAAGTCCGGGGTCCGGAGGTATCCGACCGTACTTGAAATCTAGGGCAGACCATCAGGTCTGATCTCCAGGAAGAGACCCCGTTAAACCCAGGAGTAATTTGAGCCAGACCAGACAACATTAAGGTGGCCATGAATTAACTGCAGCTCACGAGGGCACACTTTATGTTTGGCAATCAATGCCAAACTCGACGCGGAGATCCAAGCCACCGTATTCATGGTTAACCCGGATGCCCGCGTGACAGAGTCGATTCCGAAATGTGAGCTTAGTAGATGGGACCTCGGTCTATTCAGGTGCCAAGGGGACACCCAGATCCCACCTGAGTGTCTGAATTGTAATGACGAGACGCGTGCACGTGTCCAAGCCCCGTTCACCCCCGAACCAAAAGTCGTTGAGGTAATGGGCTAGAGACCGAGACTCCGACCTGTGAGCAAATGGCCACTGAGTGAAGTCCCCAATCGGTCTAGTGCTGAACATGAATTAACTCAGTCAGAAGGGGGTTGGCCTTATCTAAGTAAAATTCCCCTCGGAACCTAAAAAACCCAATAGGTCTAAATCATTGGGTGCACTGGCAATAATCGGAAAGCTGAGTGCATATCACACTGTGCCAAAACAGCACCAGAACTGCGTGAGCGTGCCACCCATAGTAGCCGAACCAACTACGAGTACCTGACTGAACAAGGTCATCAGGAATGGCATCCCTGAATGGAGAACCCACAGGGTAAGCTGAATGGAGGATTAAATGACATTCACCCTAGTTCTAGCTCAGTATGAGCTTATGGGGGAGACATTCGACTTAGGAAAGGTGGTTCCAAGAAGGGCCCCCGCTACTCTCATAGCCCCAACTCCCTTAGCTGTGGACAGTGGAGCCCCCTCTTCGTTACCCTGGAAGGGAACCAGATTAGTAGCATCCTGGGGCCCCCAACACCCCTGAATGGATACAAAAGCCCCATTGAAAACCCTCCAGCAGGTATCCCGCCGAATCCCTTCTTGGATGAACTGAGTGCCATCTCTCCAGGCTGACTATACTAATTGGGGAGGGGGGCTTATGACAAGGTTAGTTGCTTCAGACGGAGCTCTGATCGCCCCTGTGCACCCCTACCTCTGCCCCATAACCCACCAACCCGCGGGCACGCGGAGGCGGCGTGAGGGCCAGCGCAAAAGGGGACACGAAGTCGGTAACGACCGTGGTGCTTAGTACACGCATCGTCAGCTGAGCATGCCGAACACAGCAGGCGGGCTGGAACCCCCTGCCCGACCAGTTAGCGTGGAGCCTGTGTCTGAGCAGCCCGCTGCTCAGCATGACCACCATGGTACCTATCACCAGGCACCATTCACGTGGGAGTGATGTACACGAGCACACTTGCTGACAGGGCTCATCCCACCTCCCCTCAGGGTATAGAGCCACCCTCATCCACATTCCTCACCGTAAGCCAACTGCCATGGGCCCATCTAATCAACCATCGCCCTGCAAATATTAGCAATGGATGGAAGCACCAGGATGGCCCAAGCAGGTCAAGCCCTGCGGCATACCACCATACGTACAAGGTATGCCGCCAACCAGTTGGCCCAAGGTGCGCGGTGGCTCACGACGATGGGACATCTCTTTGTCTCAGTCGCCCTGTCCCTCTCTCTCCTCCTAGTGGGCTCGCAGTTCAATAGGGAGAATATCCACATGTCCCCCTCCAGCCCTTACCCCTCATGGCCTGCGGCCAATAATCACCCAGGGGCAAGTAATAGCCGGCCATCGGCAAAGCCCTCGACGGGACATTCTGCATAAAGGGCATGCGCAGCAGGACCCGGACAGCCCCTGCGATGCTCAGCACTGTCCCGGGGCCGGACACCCCAGTGCATGGTGGCTTACTATGGCGGGACCACATGTGTCTCTGTCCTCCTGTCCACACCGCCTATCCTTATTGGGATCTCGGTTCATAGGTGAATATATCCACGTACTCCCCCCAGCAAATCTTTTCCCTCGTGACCTGGAACAAATGATCACCAGGGTGCAATGAATAACCAGACATCGGCAAGGCCGTCACCGGTACATGATGTACACGGGGCATACGCAGCGGGACCTGGACAGCCCCTGCGATGCCACGTACTGCCCCGAGGGCGGAAACCCCCACCCCAAACGTCGTGCCAGAATGCAACCAAGGGGCACTGGGATAGGCTGGCAAGTGAAGCCATGACCACTGAACCCCACCGCTGGAAGTGGACTGTGATGTGGGTGCATTCAACTTGAACCTAATACTCACTAGTTGCACCCCCGTGAGCCGCCCCCACTGGGGGTTCTGGCCCACGGCGGGCGTCGGAGCTCGCGACCGAAATCGAGCTCTGGGCCACACCCCAGTTGCAGTTCTGGACAAACAGGGAGCTGCGAGATGGCGGCAGGCACAGGCCGGAGTGTCTCAAGCATCTCGACCCGGCTGGCCACCTGCTGCAGAGTGGCAGCAGTCGAAGTAGCCGGCAGACACGAAGGGCCCCGGTAGATAGGGAAAGGCCCCCTCCCACTGGATTGCCCAGGATGCCTCCAGCACAGCTAAACATGCTAACCAGGCATCCCCTGCCACGGAAACCCCTAGTATAAGGTGGGCCAGGTGGGCCGGATGGCCGGCTAGGGATTGGGCCAGAGGCCCCAATTTGAGATCCTGGGCCAGAATAGGGCCATGCCCAAAACTCCGGCCCCTGAGGGGGTAAAACGTGCTGTGTGCCAGCACCAGTCCCTCCCCCCAATCGTTCTGGCCCATGGCCGGCAACTGCGGGCCGAGGGCCGAATCCCCTGAAGGGCCGGCCTGAGGCTGAGAGCCAAGGGCCATATCCCAATCTGCCCCATCCCACCGGTAACGGTGGGTAAAGGTGTTGTCTTGCTTCAGTGCAGGGGTGCAGCCATGGCAAGGTGGGCCACACGGCCCACTGGTTGATACACTGGGGACCCCCATTTGGGAGCCAGGTCCTGAATAGGGCCATGCCCAAAACTCCGGCCCATGAGGGGCCAGAGGCAAGCCCTGCTGGGTGACCGCACCAGGCCCTCCCCCGTTGTCTGGACCCATGGCCGGCAATTGCGGGCCGGGGGCCGAAGCCCCTGCAGGGCCATCCTGAGGCTGGAGAGCCGAGGGGGTCGCCGTGGCCTTCCTCTTGGGAGGCAAGAAACGAAGAGCGACGGAGAAAACTTCTCCTCTCCGTCGCTATTTCTAAAATGGCAGCTCGGCTGCCTCATGGCCACCCCTTTTATAGAGGGGTGGCCACGCCCCCTAACTCACCCGGATGTCTGAGTCCGGGTGGGGGGCCCCCGCAAAGAGCGCGGCGGCCATTTTGGCGCTGCGCTTTCATTCTTATGATGGCTGGCCTGCTCATTGTAAGAACAGAGCTGGTCACAGTTATTTTGCTGCCTAACCCAAAAGCATGAAGGCATCCCCCTGCTGTACATGAACAGAATCTAGATAGTTCTTATTTATTGGCAATAAGACAAAGTCCTCCACAGTAGAAGAAGGCAACACACAATGATTTGTAAAGTATGGGATTTGTTCCTTGGCACCCACATTGATGACACCAAGTGAGTCCTCACTCTGCCTTACAATAGGACCAGCCCTAATCAATGTCTAACATAAAAACATAAGCATCAAACTAAAACCTCACAGTAATTTATATTCACTCAATACTTTTGCTGCATTTTCATACAGCACTT
Organism: Bradypodion ventrale; assembly: GCA_035047345.1. Lineage (NCBI taxonomy): Eukaryota > Metazoa > Chordata > Lepidosauria > Squamata > Chamaeleonidae > Bradypodion > Bradypodion ventrale. The sequence goes on from JAWDJE010000003.1 coordinate 141,209,327, forward strand.
CCTTTTTTAAAGTTTTTATTCAAAATTAATATACAATACATATACACAAAGAAAATACATAGAAAAACTAATAATAATAAAAATACATAACAAACCTCAACAACATTAGAAAAGCACTTCCACACTTCTAAAAAGGACTTAAGAACAGTCTATATTTTTCCAGGTTCCACCAATGCTATCTTCATATCAACAAATTTATAAGGTGACTAAGTAAGAAAGTAAAAGTTCATTAAGTAAAGGTAAAGGTCTCCTTTGCTCGAAAGTGAGTCATGTCCAACTCTAGAAGTAGTGTTCATCTCCATTTACAGCCAAACAACCAGCACTGTCTGCATCTGCAGACATTTCCATGATCATGTAGCAGGCATGACTAGATGCTGGAATGCATGGAATGCTGTTACCTTTCCCATCAAAGAAATGCCCACTTATCTACTTGCAATTTCCTGCTTTTGAACTGCTAGGTTGGGAGGAGCTGGGACAGACAATGGGTGCTCACTCCATCGCACAACACTCAGGTCTTGAACTTCTGACCTTCCGGTTATCAACCGCTAGGCCACCATGGCCCAAAATATTGATTAGTAAAGGTAAAGGTTTCCCTTGCTCGAAAGCCAGTCATTTCCAACTCTAGGGTTCAGTGTTCATCTCTGTTTCAAAGCCGAAGAGCCAGCACTGTCTGCTTCTGCAGACATTTCCGTGGTCATGTGGTAGGCATGACTAGACACACGGAGCGCACGGAGCGCTGTTGATTAGGATTGCACTATTACAGTTTTCCAAATATTGGTAGCCTCTTTTGCATTCAGCAGTCATATTGAAATTTTTTTTATACTGTACACATTTACATAATATGCTAATATTGATTTTTCATATTATGCATGGATTTGCAACCTACGGCACACAGGCCTAATCTAGTCCATTACACCAATTAATCCAGCCCGTAGTAAGGAGCTGCCGCCGCCACTGCCACCACCACCAGAAGCACCAAAACAGCGAAAACACCATGAAAACACTGCAAAAACACCACGGAAATGCCCCCCCCCCCAAAAAAAAAAAAGAGCTGGCAATACTGTTATGGAATTCTGAACTAGACAAAATCGCATTCCACACGCTAAGACAGATTCAGGAGTTTTATTAATTTTAATATTAATATTTGTTATTAATATTTGGCCAAACAGATTCAGGAAAGCTTTACCAAGCTAATATTCCCTGAATGAATATACATTTTCAGAGCCATCGTTTTTATAGCATAAAATTTGGAAATTTCTACACATTACATCACATGGGTATAGCCAAAATTATTAATTAATCTTCTGACATTTCATTAAGTTCAGGTTAGATCATCCGTAACTGTTATTTAGATCATGTCATATAAGGAACATGTCTCATGTCACATCATGTCATGTCACACAAATATTATTTATGGTTCCCTGTCAGCTGTACAAACTGTGCTGAGCTTGTGGACACAAAAGGCTTCTATTTACTTAGCCTTGTCATCAGATCTACGTGACAGGTCAATCTGATCTGTTTCAACTCTACAGAGTACTGAGAAAATATTTTTTACTATTAAAACAGAATTAATATTATCTTAATATCTTAATTCTTTCACCCCTATTTCATTCCCTCCTGATTTCTTGAAAATTATTAAAGTTTAATAACTTTTCACATTCTTGAAATAAATAAACATTTCTATCATGTTGATTGCCGATTCCTCAAGCTTCGGCTGGGCATTGAAAGACCGCCTCCAGTTTGGGTCCTAGCCAAGCTGCCGTCTTCTCTCCTGCGTTGATTATTTAAGCAAAATCTATGCATTCCAATCTTTCCAGGGTCTTCAACTGCAAGAGAAAAGATACTTTTGACAGTATATAGTTCTTTTTGGTTTTGCAATAATCTATCTTATCAATGTTTAACTATTGATCTCCTGGCTAAGAGCCATGTGTTGCCGTGGAGATGGGGAGGGCAAGCCTCCTGCACTGATTCACATTAATGATTTCTACTGCAGTGACTAAGTTAATAATTTCCTTCTAGCGGGCCAGATCTGGCCATCTGTATATGTTTTAGGACAGAAATTCAAATGGGGAAATGGGATACTTTGTACTGAAGGGAGTTCTCATATCATACATTGCCATTGGCTAAAAAAAACCAAAAAAACCCAAACAAACCTGGACCTATTTTTTTATACAATTCCGCAATGCTTTCAACAATCCCACTTGCTTTCTCAACCTCTTCCTAACTGTGGATTAAATGAACTAGAATGATTCCACTGCCTCCCTGCTTTTGTAAGTGTTTTTTACTGGCTTTTCATATATTTTTTTCGTGTACTTCAGATGTTTTGTATTTTCAAGTCCTCATATTCTTTAATCAAATACAACTCCTGTGTTTGTTTGGCTGTTTAAACATAGCTGTTTTTCGCTTTGCTTCTTCTGCTCCCTTTTGCCAACTGTGAATCTTTTGTTTTCTGCTTAATTGCAAGGGGTCTAGGCATTCTGGGCAGCTTTTGATACTGGCTTTGATTACTAACCCATAAATGTCCCTTGTTTTCCAAATCATCTGGAGGGCATGGCCAGTATGTACCTGTACGTCTGCAGAAAAAAGTAAATGTCTTGCGCAGGCCTTCAAGTTCCTCTAGAGTTAGGCAACTGGCCTGTGACATTTACACTTTTATTTCTGCGTACTTTCACATACTGCCTGAAAAAGTTGAGACATGGATTGGCCTTGTCTGGCATTTACTTGAGCACAGGTAGTACATTGAAATGTCACTTTTGTTACCAGTGTTGTTAAATTAGGGATGTAAAAAGTTTGTTCAAGATGTGTTCCTAGTGCAGTCTTTCCTATGTGTGAAGTTGCATGTGCTTCCTGCACCAGTGGCCTTTTCTTGTTCCACCTTTGAGTAGATAGGTTGGTGTCGTATTTTTAAGTCCACTACTGAAAACCATGCTGCTGATGTAGGTATTGTTCCTAATAAAATGTACGGGTTGGGTACCACTGCATGTATGGTCACTACTGCCTCATTTACTGGGCGCAAATCCTGTACTGGCCTCCTTCCCCCATCTGGCTTTTTAACTGGCAGGATGGCTGTGTTCCAAGGTGACTGTGTTCTCCGTACAATTCCAGCAGCCAAATATTTCTCAATCAGTTGCTGTATAGCTGTCATAGCGTCTTGATTATAATATCGCTGTGGCACTCTGACTGGATGATATCCCTTCTTCATCTGGACTTTTACTCGTGTGGCATTTATGGCAACTCCCGGAGGATTATCCTCTGCCTATAATTGTAATGTCGCCATCTATCATCTGGATTTGTCTGAATCAGCATTAATCTCCAAGTCTCATCGACTGGGTGTTTTATCTACAAATGGTGAGTACTATCTTCATAGCTTATAGTAGCCTTAAGTTTAGCCAGCAAATATCTTCCCAGCAAGGATACTGGACATTCAGGTACATAAATAAATTGATGGATTAGCTGTCCCTCTCCTATTTGGCATTTTACAGGCTTCAATAATGTTCGTGAAGCCATGGTTCCTGTGATTCCTTGTATAGCTATCTTGATTGGAGAGAGAGGGGCTAGTTGTTGATTCAATACTGATCTACTAGCTCCGGTATCTATCATCATTCTCACATCTTGGCCTCCCACCTTCAATTTCACCATGGGTTCCGGAGGTGGGCACGGAAATCCCTGGCCTCTTCAAGCATCCCATTCCATCTCAGCCAGTCCAACTAGTTCCTCATATTCTTCCTGTCTTCCTCCATAATTCCCTTTAGTTTGCCTTCCATTTCCACCACGAGGGTTTCCCATCCATCTATTAGCAGGGGCACTTCTGGGGTTTCCTCTCCATGCTCCACTCTGGGGCATCTCATTTCCACATCCTCTTCCCCTTTCTCGGCCAAACGGATGCATATTCCTCATACCTCTTCCTGGCCGGGCTCCCATAGCTAGGGCCATCATTTCAACTTTCTTTTTCTCCTTTCCATCCTGTTTCCTCTCTTGTTCTTTATCCCTATTGAAATAAACCTTTCTTGCCACCTGAACCAGCTCACGTGTTTTTCCCGAGTGCTCCTTCCAGTTTTTGTAACTTTTTCTTTATATCTGGTGCACTCTGTGTAATGAATCTTTCATTCAACATCTGGTGGTTTTCAGGATCTTCCATATTAATCGCTGTGTTCACTTTATAAGCCTCAATTAACCTGGCTAAGAAACTTTCAGGGGATTCTTCTTTATCTTGAATTATATTAGCAGGTTTGCTAAAATTGACAGGACCTTTTGCTGCTTCCTTGAAGCATTCCAAAATCAAATATCTGTACTGTTGAAGACTTGCCCTGTGTGTTGAATCATTAGAATCCCAATTTGGGTTTTGTTCAGCAGCTGCTGCCATACGCACTACAGTCTGATTTGCATCTGGGAAATTTCTATGAAGGATCCTGTCTTTTGCCAGTTTCAATTTTTGCTTATCTTCCATATTAAGGAGCGTATTTATTATTTGTTGCATGTAATTCCATGTGGGGTTATGTGTTTGGATTATGGTCCCAATTAATTCAATCACTTCATTCGGCTTGGTATAAAAGGCCCATAATGCTGTTTCCAGTTTAACAGGTCTGTTGTGGTAAATGGTGCATATTGGAAGATTGACTGATTTACTTGTTCATCATCTTCCCTCATATGGCTGGTTATCATTTCCCTCAATGGGGCAACTATCTCTTTTCTTTTTTTCATCGTTGGCATGACGTGTGCCATTTGGGTGTTCGAAGGTGGCTCCCTTCCAGCTTCATTGTTATAGGGAGAAGATTGGCTGTACCTTTGGAATTTTCCTTCTCCCTGTTCAATTACATCTTTCAAGATTTCAGTTACTTTTCTCAGTTTCTCTGTGGTTGGGGAAGTCTCACTTCTGTCTGGGGTCTGAAATCTTCCTGCAGAATGACTGCTTCCTGCATTTGCTAATGCAAGGTCTGGATAAATATGTGGGACTTGGCCATCCTGTGGCGCTGATTTTGGCATGACATAAAGTGGAAGTCTTTGAAACAGAATTTCATCTTTTTCATTTCTGTTTAAAATTTTCAATCTTTCTTCTGTCTGCCATTCTATTTCTGGGGTATTGGGTGTTCTGACCACTTTCCTACCTAATTTAGATTTCTTATCTTTGGATTTCTTTTCTTTCATTAAATATGCCTTTACACATTCAGCCTAGCATTTCCGTAGCCAAGGTGGCCATGGTTTCTCTGCAACTGTTGCCTGCCATACAGACATATAAGGATACTGATCCCATTGTTTATTCTGCGTTATTCTTCGAAACACTCTATTTATAAGACCCAAATCTAAGGAGCCTTCTGGAGGCCACCCTACTTGGAAACTGGGCCATTCATATTCACAAAACTTTCTTAACTCGAATTTTGTTAAAGGGGGTTCATGTATCTCTGGTGTAAATATCTCAAAGTTCTCAAGGAAACACCGTAGTGGCGTTCTTGGAATGCTCCTAACACCACCCATTCTAAACTAAACACTACCACTGGCCTGGGGCGCCCGAAAATCAAGGGTCACCGTCAGGAACCGCAATGGTTTAACCACCCACACAATATAAATTTTACACACACAAAAATCAGGTTCGCCGCCCTAATTTTTCCAGGAACACTGGGTTACCACCCGTGGTTCATTAAGGACTTAGGAATCACCGTCCTGTCCCCTTGAAGGTGATCAGGCTCCACTTCCACTCCTCAAATGAGTGGGCACACATAAGTATACTTCTACAGTTTCATACAGTTTCATACAATTTTATACAATTTTATACTTGCCTGCAGGCTTTTGAAAATCCACCTTCTAGAGTTCTCCGTCTGTCATAGCCTTCCGGATCCTTGACTGGTCTGTTTCTTCTGATAGTTACTCGTCACCTCTTCACTGATTTCCTAGAGTAGATCAAAGGTCTACTATGCCGGCATTTTAGGTTATCCCTGGAGAGGCGTGATTTTACGCCCGTCGCCTCAAGCAGCTCCCTGTCTCGCCCCGGGAGCCCATGCCACCAGCCCCGTTGGGGAGAGACAGGTGGGAGCAATTGCCGCCGCCGATGCAGCTGCCCTCACTCTCCGGGACGGCCCGCCCGGAGAGCAGAAAAGGACGACACCCGCCGCCTCAAGCAGCTCCCTGTCTCGCCCCGGGAGCCCACGCCACCGGCCCCGTTGGGGAGAGACAGGTGGGAGCCATTGCCGCTGCCGATGCAGCTGCCCTCGCTCTCCGGAACGGCCCGCCCGGAGAGCAGAAAAGGACGACACCCGCCACCTCAAGCAGCTCCCTGTCTCGCCCCGGGAGCCCACGCCACTGGCCCCGTTGGGGAGAGACAGGTGGGAGCCATTGCCGCCGCCGACACAGCTGCCTCACAGACGTTGAACTATAGGGTGCCTTTGTGGCTGCTGGGTGGTTGAGGCTGATTTTTTTGTGTAATTTCTCATTGTGATATTGCTTAATTATTTATATTTTGTATTGTATTTTTGCATATTCTGATGTTTTGATTGTATTAATTGTGTATTGCCTTTTGTAGTTTATTGTATATTTTGCTCTGTTGTATTTATATATGTTGTAAGCCGCTTTGAGTGGCACTTGTGTCAGGAAAGCGGGATAGAAATTAAACTTTATTATTATTATTATTATTATTATTATTATTATTATTATTATTATTATTATTATTATTATTATTATTATTATTATTATTATTATTATTATTATTATTATTATCCCATCAAGAACAGCCATCTAGAGTGACAATGGCACCTGCTATTTATCATGTCAGTCCCCGGCGGAGTTCACCAAAAATGTTATGGAATTCTGAACTAGACAAAATCGCATTCCACACGCTAAGACAGATTCAGGAGTTTTATTAATATTAATATTAATATTTGTTATTAATATTTGGCCAAACAGATTCAGGAAAGCTTTACCAAGCTAATATTCCCTGAATGAATATACATTTTCAGAGCCATCCTTTTATAGCATAAAATTTGGAAATTTTAACACATTACATCACTATGGGTAAAGCCAAAATTATTAATTAATCTTCTGACATTTCATTAAGTTCAGGTTAGATCATTCCGTAACTGTTATTTAGATCATGTCATATAAGGAACATGTCTCATGTCACATCATGTCATGTCACACAAATATTATTTACGGTTCCCTGTCAGCTGTACAAACTGTGCTGAGCTTGTGGGCACAAAAGGCTTCTATTAGCCTCGTCATCAGATCTACGTGACAGGTCAATCTGATCTGTTTCAACTCTACAGAGTACTGAGAAAATATTTTTTACTTTTAAAACAGAATTAATATTATCTTAATATCTTAATTCTTTCACCCCTATTTCAATACAGTGAAAATGCACCACCCTCACTCCCATTGCATGGGAAGTGGCAGAAGCAGCTAAAATGGCTGAGATTTCACCATGAATGCCACCGCTGCCATGACCACCACCAGAAGCAACAGAAGCGGCTGGAGCAACCAAGCACCCAGCTGACTCACTTGTGTGAGGGGACATGGTCTGGCCCATGACATGGAAAAGTTGTGAACCCCTGTTCTATATTCTAAATGAGATTCATTGCACAGTTTAAATGCTTCTTCAGTAATAAACTATACACCCAGAATCCCTCAGCCAGCACTGTCACTGACCATGTTGGCTGGGAGATTTTGGGAGTTAACATCTAAGAAAGTAACTTTGTCCATCCTCTTTTATAATAAGTACAGATACTTCAATTTCCCAAACACATTTACTGTAGTATGTAATTTGTTTAATTTAGGTGGACTGAATATGAACAGTTTGAGAAGGACAAATACATGTAGAATTGGATTTTTTTTCTGACTATGAAATCTTACCTAGAAACTTTTCTAATAATTTTTATGCACTTATTTCCTCTCCTCCTCTTTTGTTCTTTCTCCCATCTATACCCTTCCTCAGGGCAAAACCTAGGTAAACTTTCAGCTGAGCTGCCAGAAGCTTGGAGAAAATAGACCAGAACTAATAAACTACTGAATAGCTCAGTGGTTTCAGAGTTCAGTTTCCCACTGTGCTTCCTTAAAAGAAGCTGTATGGGATGATTCATACAGTCCCTTCCAACACTACAATTTTTATATTGTTAGTAGTAATATTATTAATATTTCTGGAATGATAAAAAAATCACAAACCTATAGACCTACAGAATTAAAGAACTGGAATGGACTATAATGGTCTCATTCCCATCCAGAGTATTTGTGATACTCAATGCATTTCTTTGATTTCCAGTACATGAAAATCTGTGAATCTGTGAGTGATTCCACTCATTTGTGAATCACACAGAAAAGTCTGCTTCTCATTAAAAAAAATTAGGTCAAAGCAGTAGCCATTTGGCTTGGATCTCTGGTTCTAAAAGTGACAAACAGATTTACTTTTTAAAACACATAAGGTTTGGGTCAGATGATGGTCTGTAGGGATCTTTTCAGTGGCAATTCATAAATCCTGTGGAAAGTTGGCTAAATGGGTCATGGGGTGACTCACTTGGAAATGATTTTTTTGTTCCCAGAAGAAATGAAGCACTAGAGAAGTTTGGTGCTCATGGGAAAGGAACATGTTGTTTCTCCTATGTCATGTTTGCAACTACTCAAATAATATTTGGTGAATATTTATTGCATTGATTAATATTATCAATATGCTAATTAGGACTCTATTAGATACACAGAAGAGGAATTTTTGGGACTGTAGTACCCAATGTTTCCCCCAAGGTTTTGTGTTATCTGGACTTGGCACACTTATCTTCTTGATCATCATTTCCCAAATTATGTTCCATGGAACACTGGTGGAATTCAATTCCCAGAAGCCTAAGTCAGTACTAAGATCAGTGCTTTGGAAAACTGTCTTAGGCTTTTGGGAATTGAAGTCCAAAAATTAAAGATTGGTAAACACTGTTCTACATAGTCTATGGTCCTGGTGGCTAACCTTGCCACTTCAGCTTTACTTTTACTTCAATTACCAAGTTAGCACTCCTGCTGGCCAGGGCTTCTGGGAATTGAAGTCTGAGAACATCTGGAGAGCCAAGTTTGAAGAATCCTGGTCTATGGGAAAGCACAGAAAAGATGTTCTGAGCTATTTAATTTAAATGGCTAGGTGAAGAAAGGAAAGATGATTATTGTAGGAAGGAGGAATTGTAGCATCTATATACCAGGTTGAACCACCAGCCAACCCATTTTAATGCTCAGTATACTTTCTCAGCTTAATATTGATTACACTCAATGGCTCCTTGGGTTTCAACAGTCAGCTTTCTTAACATTAGTTAAGGTGAGAAGACCTGGAGCTGAAATTAAAATCTATTCCATGCAAAGCATATGCTCTTTCACTAAGCCACAACCCTTCAGTAGTGCATTAATGCTGCATTGTTTATCTTTTTATCTTTTTTTTTGGAGGAACAAATCTTTTCTACTTCATTTTCCACCTGATCTGCTCTTAATGCTGGAGTTCTAGCATTACCACTACCTGGCATACATGTTTAAGCATGCACACTTAAGCCATGAAGGGTAGAACAGTGTAGGAAGACAGGATGAAACTGAAGAGACCCTTTCCTTGAATACCCTTCATCACTAATTTTAAAAATGAAAGAAGAGTTATTAAAAACAAATTAAATAGAAGTGGTATTAAACTTTTAAGTCTGACACATCTGACATTTACTTTGTCTACATCTCAGGAGATTTGTTTGAGAATATAACTAACATTCTACAAAAAACTAAAATAAAATAAAAATCAGCATTAATAAAACACTGTTTCATTTTTTAAAAACCACTTATGAAGAACCCTCTATCTGTCTTATAATAAAATAGCAATTTTATTGTCTGTTGGTGGTTTGGGGTGGTTTGGGGTGATGGTGCATGCACGCATGCATGTGCACGCACACACGCACACGCACACGCGCACACACACACACACACACAGAAGGGGGTGCAGCTCCGTATTTGGCCCTTGCCTGTCGGATAAGGGGGTGGATTTCTCCAACAGGCATGCGCAAATCAGAGCTCTGCATTTGACCCTTGTCTGTCAGAGAAAGCAAGCCCCTTCTCCGACAGGCAAGGGCCAAATGTGGAAGGGGCTCGCCCGCTTCCCTCTCGGAAGTGAAGGCAGAGAATGGAGTGCCATTCTGTGCCTTTGCTTCCCAGGGAAGTGGCTCACTTCCCTCGGTTGGCGGGGGATGAAGGCACCAGTGCCGGGGGCGTGGCCAAGATGGCAGAGGATTAAAATCTTCTTTAATTGCTTGCGTTATGCAATGCGGTAATAAAGGAGATCTACCACATAAAAAGCTTTTAAAAACCCATCAACAACAAGATTTATATCCGTCTAAATCAAGGTATTTTTCTCTGGTCATCATTGCCCGGAGTCGAAGCGTGTGGAGCGGAGGCGACTGGTAAGGCAAACGGAGGAAGCCGGGGGCTAAGCCAGCCACGCTGTGGGCGGGTTAGACATCCGAGGAGGGGGACCAGAAAAGTTTATGAAAAGTTAAAAGATGGCTGAAAGAGGACACGGCAGACGGTGGGACATCTGAGGACAGAGGCAATGAGAGCCCGGTTGTGGAAAGGCAAGTGGCGAAGGAGGGAGAAAGTCGGTAGAGAGAACGAGAAGGTAAAGGATGAGTAATGGTGGCGGTGAAATCGAAAGTTAAGTGAAAGTGGAGAGGGAGAAGGAAGCACGGAGATTGTTTTGGACTTTCGAGAGTGTTCGAGAGGACTAGAAAAGGTGCTGAGAAGGTTGAAGAAAGAAGAAAGAAAGAATAAGGAAAGTGCAAAGATAGATAGAAAGTTTTTGGAAGTACGGGCTGAGTAGGAGGAGGGGTGAGATCGGTCTTGGCTCCGGAGGTTCCCAGGCGCTGCAAGATACTGTGGATTTTGGGGTTATTGTTTCCTTGCTTTAAATATTCAATCCTGCATATTTTTCCTTTTCCCCAAGTGATATTTTTGGCTTGCTTTACTCTCCATCTTGGTGGATTTTTACTTTGGAATACTCCTCCCTGAGTTTCGAACGGAGAAAGTGCTGAGTGGATTACAAGAGTGCATTTTTTCCTATTTCTCTCCTCTCCACCTCCTGTGTTTGGATAGATTGTTACTGAACTTTTCACCCTCATGAAATTTGGATACAACATTGCAATTGGATTATAACAGACTGTGGAATCAACGGGATTAGCGAGAAGAGAGGGAGCCTGGATATATTCTGACATATTTGGATATACAGTGGTTGTTTTTAAATCTGCTGCCCTGCTGCTTTGAGCTGGTTACAGATGGATACAAATGGATTCAGTCTTGTAATTGGGATACTGAGATTCGACACTTGCTCCTTGGAGTCACAATAAGAAAACATTTTTCCCCTCTTCTCCTTTTGGGCTGGCTTTTCCTTTAATAATTTGGCTGTGTTACATTAGTGGGACTTTAGTTTTTAGTTTTTTGTTTTTTTCTAACACAGTCCCAGATCTTTATTTAAAACCTGGTGCTTGGAAAGGTTTTTGAATTTGGATTATAAGAAAACTACAGTGGTCTTTCTTTCTCTTTCTCCTTTTTTGATTGGAATAAATACCATTGGTTGGGGCTAAATTTATATAAATTTATACAAAGTGAGTGGAGTAATTTAGGAACTTCACTTGTTGATATTGGATCTAGATCAAGAAATTGGGGACTTTGAAGTTGCTTTGAAACTGTTGATTGACACCACAATGGATAAATTTGTGAAAGGGAAAGGAAGGGAGGAGGAGATGGTAAACCTAAGAAGATGGAGAAGGCCGCTGCTGAAGATGCAACTCCATCAACACCATCACCGGAGCCTGCTGTAATGGACCAAACACAATTAATGGTTGAAATGGGTAAATTGTTTCAGAAATGTGAACGAATGGAGGAGGCAAATGTGAAAGGTTTCTGGGATATTAATGAGGCAAGGGGGAAAGATAAAAATGAAATTATGGGAAAGCAAGATAAATTGGCTACAATGTTTCAAGATTTTGCTCATAAAGTTGATTATACCTTTCAAAAGATGGAAACAAATGTTAATTTGATGCAAAGAGATATGAAATTGATGCAAACAGACATGAAAGGATTGCATGAGGAGAATAAAGATGTTAAACTGAAAGTTGAGGTCCAGGAGAAAAGGTTAGATCTGGTGGAAGAGATGATGAGAAAGCAGAATATTGTGATATGTCATTTGTCTGAGAAATCACCTGACCAGCTGAAGGATAGAATAATTGATTGGTTGAATAATTTGAAAATGGGGAAAGACTTTGTTAATGAAGATATTGCAAATGTTTATAGATTGGGTGCAAGAAGAGGGAAAAGTGCTTCGAGAAATATTTTGGTTAAATTTGCAAATTGGGGAGATAAGTTAAAGGTGATGGCTTTTATAAAACAAGCTGGGTCAGGTGTTTTGAAAATTGATGGTTACGATGTGGAGGTATACAATGACATTGCAGTTAATGAACGTGTTTGGTGATATAAAATGAAACCAGTGACTAAATTGTTGATTTTGCGAGGGATAAAATATAATTGGAGATTTCCACAGCAGTTAAGATTTTTTCATGACAACAAAATGCATGTAATTGATCTAGAAATGGATGCACTTGATTATTTGAGTTCAATTGACTTGGTTGAAGTGTCTTCAAGAGAGTGGTTGACATTAAGGAAGGAGCTGTTAGAGTCTGGAGGAATAAGAAGAGATTACAGAGGCTCAGAACAGGAGGGGGCGGTTGGGGGGAGGAGGGATCAAAGGCAGAGAAGGGGGCAGGAGAAGGGCGAAGTATTACAAGGAGAGATCCTAAGATAGATAGAGTGGGGGAGAGAGAAGTTATTAAATTTAAAAAAGAGGAGTAGAAGTTTAAAAGTATTATGGTAATAGCGCTGGAGCATATTTTTTATCTCAAGAAGACACATCTTCCATGTTTCCCCCTCCCTCTCTTTGGGTACAAAGGCGTTTTTTTTGGGTAAGAAAAGGTGGGGAGGGTAGAGATGAATGTTTTATGTAGTAAGTTTAGTTTTAACTGTGGGGATAAAAGGTGCACACCTGTTGGAGAAATCGGAGGCTATAGAGGAGCTTTAAATTTTAAGGTATGAGAAGTATTAAGGTTTTAACATGGAATGTGAAGGGTACAGGCTCTCAAGTTAAGAGGGGAAGAATTCAATCAGCCCTAAGAAGGGACAGGCCGGATGTGGTCTTTCTTCAGGAAACTCATCAAAAATCTCATGATACAAATAAGATATTCTTAAAGTGGATGCAATATTATGAAAAATCATTTGGTACCTCAAAAGCAAGAGGAGTAGCTATTTTGATTTCGACTCAGGTGGGTTTTGAAATAAGTAGTATTTCCAATCCGGAGGGTAGATTGATGAAGAAGAAGTAACATTGGTGAATATATATGCCCCAAATGACCAGCAAGAACTTTTTAAAGAGAAAATGTATAAAATATTAAAGAGAGAGAGGACAACAAAAATGATAGTGGCTGGAGACTCTAATTTAATAAAGTCAAATTTAGATTGTACAAATATATTAAGATGTGGGAAAAGAACTAAGAAGCTGATTTTGGATAACTGGATGGCAGCACTAGGGTTGAATGATACATGGAGAGAGTTTAAGGGGTCGGAAAGGGTCTACACCTATTTTTCACATGTACATAATTCATATTCTAGAATAGATATATATTTGTATCAGAGAATATAATAAAAAGCATTGATGAGGCAGACGTAGGTATTTTTAAAGAATCAGATCATGCAAAAATGATGATAGAACTGAGAATAGAGGATCGGGGGAAAAAGAGAAGGGTATGGAGGTATGATGCTAAATTATATAAGGAACCTAAAATTAAAGAACAAATAATGGAGAATTGGAAGGAGAGTTGGTATTGGAATGACACGGATGAGGTAAATTTCAATGTGGTATGGGATGCCATGAAGTCGGTTTTTAGAGGGGAGAGTATTAAATTGGCTAGTATTAGAAATAAACAATTTAAAGTGGCGCAAGATAAAATTGAGACTGAGATAAAACATTTACAAGAACAGCACGCAAGAACTAAGGATAAGAAGGTATTTGATAATATGCAAAGATTAAAGACTGAATTGATAGGAAAAGATATAGACAAGGTAAAAAGAGATTTGGTATATTTAAAAAGAGAATATTTTGAATATAGCAATAAGAATTCAAAATTATTAGCGAGGGCCGCAAAGGAAAAGAGAGAAGAAAGAGAGATTGGAGTTTTGATTAATAAAGATGGGGTTAGATGCAATAGAACCGGGGATAAATGTAAAATTGTGAAAGAGTTTTATCAGGATTTATATGCAAAAAAGAAGATAGATGAGATGAAATTAAAAAACAATTGGAGAAACAAATAATTAATAAGATAGACCAGGAACATCGGAATAGAATGGAAAAAGAAATAAAAGATGTCATTGCTAGATTAAAAACGGATAAAGCACCTGGAGAAGATGGCTTACTGGCTGAGTTTTATAAGGAGTTTAAAGATTTAGTGGTTCCAAAATTGACTAAACTTTATAATTATATAATGGAAGGTGGACAAATCCCGACTTCATGGTATAGGACCCTAATAGTGTTGTTGCCAAAACCTGGGAAGGATTTGGAAAAAGTCAAATCATATAGACCAATTTCATTGATAAATCAAGATGCTAAGCTCTTCACAGCGATATTGGCCAATAGATTGAATAATTTTATAGGTAATTATATAAATGAGGATCAGGTGGGTTTTTTGAAAGGTAGACATATGTCAGATTTGACAAGAAGAGTTATAAATTTAATAGACGTGATAGGACAAACAAAAGAAAAAGTAGGCTTATTATCATTAGATATTTTTAAGGCATTTGATTCTTTACAATGGGTAACAATTAACGAGATAATTAAATGCTATGGATAAATTTAGAAAGACAATTGAACAATTATATCAGCAAGGTGCTGCAATAGTAAGAGTAAATAATTAGGATACAGAAGAAGTGAAATTAGAAGCAGATACTAGGCAGGGCTGCCCACTTTCCCCAATTTTATTTATTATGGCAATGGAAATGTTGGCAAAAGCTGTAAGAGAAGATAAAGAAATAGATGGGGTCTCAGGCAAAAAGATAAATCTTTATGCAGACGATACTTTGATAATAACTATACATTCGGTAAAGGCATTGGATAGAATACAAACGTTATTAAAGGATTTTGAAGATATGGGTTTGAGAATAAATTGGGATAAATCAGAAATGATATTATGTAATATGAGTTAAGAAGATCAACAAAAGTTAAAGGGAAAAAGTAACCTACAAATTAAGGATATTTTGAAATATTTAGGGATAGATATTTCAAATAAAATTGAAGACCTTAAGAAATTGAATTATGTAAAATTGAAAAAAGAATTTAAGATTAGAATACAGGGGTTACAAAGATAGAAGTTGTCTTGGTTTGGAAGAATAGCAATGAGTAAAATGATGTTATTGCCAAGAATCAATTTTTTATTTGATGAACTTCCAATTCAATTTAAAGATAAGGAAATTAATGAGTTTCAAACAATGATTAATAGTTTTTGTAACCTGGGGAAAAGAACTAGATTGGCTAAAAAGTTTTGATATTTATCCCAGAAAGATGGGGGATTAGGAATGCCAAATTTAATGACATACTATAGAGCATTTCAAATTAAGAACGTTGTGAAGATCTTAGCAAGGGAAAAGGTAATTTGGGAAGAAATTGAAATGAAAGAACTTAGTTATATGGGAAAAATAGGTTTTTTTTAGGAAGTGGCATTGGGAAAGTAGATATTAAAAATAAAATGATGAGGACAACATTGGGAATATGGAAAAAAGTGAGGAAGGTGTTGGTACCAGATACTTCTCCCATTATTGAATTGGAGGATATTGCAGATTTTCCAATAAAAATTAATAAAAGGATTAAATAAGTATTAGATAAAAATGAAGTTTTCCTGCTGAAAGACTGGATATGGGCCTGTAGAGATAATGAGAGAAAAACAACTTTGTATTTACAAATGAAATTGAATTGGCTTCAGATAGGGATGGTAAATAAGTGGAACTGTAAATTTTTGAATGAAACTGGATTAGAAAGAGAGAGGGCTGAATTTGAAGAACTAGTTCTAAAAATAAGAAAGGGACAAAGAGGAATAAAGGGGCTGGTGAGCAAAATATATATAATGATAAACAAGGAAGGTAATCCACAGGAGGAATTGAAAGTAAGATGGGAACAGGATCTAGGGATAAAGATAGAGGATCAAAATTGGAAAAATAAATGGAAGAAAAGAATTATGAGAACTCTGTCGGTAAGAGTAAAGGAGCACAATTATAAAATGTTGTGGAGATGGTATTTGACCCCAGTGAGATTACATCAGATAAATAAAAAGAATGATAAATGTGTTGGCGTTGTAAGACTGCACTGGGTATATACGAGCACATGTGGTGGAATTGTAGAGTGGTAAATAATTTTGGGGAAGGAATTGAGAACGAAATAAATGAAATTATGGGAACAAAAATCAAACTGGGTTCAAATACCATTATGCTGACAGATGTGGAAGATATAAACTTAAGCAAAGATTTAAAAAAGCGTTATTAGAAATAATGCTGACAATGGGTAGAATGTGTATTGCGAGAAAATGGAAAAATGAAGTTAATATAAAAATTGAGGAATGGTATAAGGAAATGTGGGATTTAGCATTGAATGATAAATTAACACATGAGATAAATATGAAAAAGGGTATTATTAAAGAAAATAGATTCTAGAAGGTTTGGGAAATCTTAGTGGATTACTTATTGAAGGGTGAAGAGTTGATTAGACCTGTACCTGCTCACAAGAGCTTTTGGGAATGATTTAATTGAGAAACTCCGTGCTCTCCAGGGCAATGTAAATAACACATGGTGGTTAGTTTTTTCTTTTTCTTTTTCATATTGGTTAAATTGTTTATATTTAGTTTTGTTATGTTTGTACTAAAAACATGAGCTAGAATTGTGACTTGGTGGATATAAGATATAACAGAGAGTATGTAATGTACACTGAGACAGTGAAAAAACAAAAATTTCAGATTTGGTATTAGATAAAAATTTAGTATTAATAAATATAATTACAAGCCTGAAGGGGGAAGCAATATAATACCGAGTCACAATAGAATTATAGACTTATGACTTGTTGTTGCTTTTATTATTGTATGTGATTTTGAAGTTGGTCTTTATATATTGTATTTATGTTAAAAATTCAATAAAATTATTTTTAAAAAAGAAGGCACCAGTGCCTTTGGCCCTCGCACCCCATCAAAGGGGCTCATTTCCCTCCAGGAGGTGCGCCGTTCTCTGCCTTTGCTTCCCAGGGAAGTGGTTCGCTTCCCTCGGTTGGAGGGGGATGAAGGCACCAGTTCTTTCAGCCCCCGCCCCCTGTGGAAGGTGATGGCTTCCCTCTGGGAGGTGAAGGCAGAGAATGGAGCACCGTTCTCAGCCTTCGTATCTTGGAGGGATGCGATTCATTTTCCTTGGTTGGCGAGGGGTGAAGTTTTTGCCCCCCGCCCTCTGTGGAAGGTGATGACTTCCCTCTGGAAGATGAAGGCCGAGAACGGAGCACCATTCTCGGCCTCCGTCGCCTGGAGGGAAGCGGTTCATTTTCCTCAGTGGGTGAGGGCCGAAGCTTTCATCCTCCACCCTCCGTGAAAGGCAATGTTTTCCCTCCAGGAGATGAAGGCCAAGAACAGAGCACCGTTCTCAGCCTTTGTCTCCCGGTGGGAAGCCATCACCTTCCACAGAGTGTGGGGGCCGAAGCTTGCGGCCTCCACCCTCCATGGAAGGCAATGGCTTACCTCTGGCTTCCAGGAGATGAAGGCCAAGAACAGAGCACCGTTCTTGGCCTTTGTCTCCCGGACACATTGGCAGTTTTTTTAAAGCCCTGCCTCCTCTGCACTCACTTTGTTCAGCCTGATTAGCTGAGGGGTGGTATGGCGCAGAGGATGCTGGGAAGCATAGGGTTTTTTTGGTCATGTTCATGGGGCATTGGCCCAACTCTCAGCTGCCGGACCCTTGCGGCGATGCTCACAGGGTGAAAAGGTAAGTGTGGCTGGCTCAGTACAGGATGGTTGGGCCGAGTGTGGCTACGCATGCTGGACACACATGGCCCAACCCTCTTCTTATAGGTAAAGATAGCAAAGAAACTATTCAGATGAGGCAGCAATGCACACTGGCGTAAATAATTGTTATCTCTCTGTCATTTGAAGAGAATTTTAATCAGTGGTATAAGGTAAACTGCCATACAGCATACCTCTGAGAAATATAAAATTTGGAGCACATTGCTATGGATTCATACAAGAAATTAGCAAAGCTTCAAGAGGTGAATTGCATATAATTTGGCACATCCTGCTACACAAAGGATATTGAAAAGCACCAAGATGGAGTGAAAGGAAAAGATAATGGGGCTTTGCAAATAGAATCATAAGAAGGCATGGAGAAATTTAAGTTTATTATTGCCACACCAAACAAATCAACAGTCTGCATGGCAATTCAAAAAATGGGGGCACACCCCAAAAAGTCACAATTATTATAATGACCTGCAGATTAGAACTAAACATGACACAGTATAGATAGATGGTCTGTGTTGCTTTGTGCCAAATTTGGTGATGTTTAGTCAAACACTATAAAGTTTTTGATTTCGTAAGTACAGAAGTGATTCTGAACCTCCCACCCAGGGCCAGCATCAGAAATTTCCAGGCCCACCTTTGGCCACACCCCTGTGGTTTTTTGTGCATGCGTGGTTTGTTTGCGCATGCGTACATCAGTGGTTTCCAGGTGCCACCAGGCCTCTGTCATCTCTGGCCTGGTAACGGGTGTTCTGAACCCCCCTGATGGCGGCCCTGCTCCCACCCATTCAGACATGGTCTACTTTATCAGCTCATTCAGAAATTGCTGAAATATATTTCAAAATACCAATAAATTATCATAAAAGGGTATTAATTACATTTACTCCACTTTTTAAAAAATTTCAGTAAATCCATCTAGTTATGGAACTGTTCAAAAATTAAGCCACTCCTTTTAAATGCAAAATCAGCTGTTTTATAACTTTGGAGCATGCTCAGTAGAAGCAAGACAGAAAAAAACCAAGCATTTGCTTGCCCTTACTTTCTGTACAGTCCCTAGCCAATGAATAAGGAGAGCAACAGACCTGGGTTTTCATAACTTTTTGCTCTTAAAGGACAAACCTCTATTTAACAGTCTCCAAAGTCTCTTTTCTCCCCATTTTGAATGACCATGAATTAAACCAGAGTGCTTTTGATTTATTCAACAGGAAGACTTATTTTTTTATCCTGACTCCTTTGGCTAGCTTTAATTTTTTTTTAAAAAAACAACAACAACAACCCATCAATTACTTTGAAAATTATTCCCTTTTCTTCTCCCCATTCCTGGTGATCACATTTAGAATCATAGATGTCTGGACTGTGTGATTGTCAGTGGTATTTTTACATATTTGTGGGGAGGCTTCCTCAAATGCGAATGGCAAAGAATATTTCAGATTGGGTCAGTCTGAACAAAACCTTCTAGACAAGTTATTAAATTAAATGATTTCTCAGGAGGATTATGATCAAATATAGTAAAGGCATATGGACAGGGAAGAGGGGTAAAGAGATTTTTAATGATAAGTGTTGGTTGTGTGGAAAGAGATCTTAATACTGCAGCCTGATAAACCTATAAAATGTGTCACATAGCTAAGTAGGTTACATTTTAATGTATTTTTGTGTTTTGTAATGTTAAGTTTGTGGTGCTTATTTAAAAAGAAAAATATATCCTTAAATTTCCCTTTGATGTTTTTGGGTCTTTTAGGTCAACTTTGCTCGAAAGCCAGTCGTATCCAACTCTAGGGTTCAGTGCTGATCTCTGTTTACAGCCAAAGTGTCAGCACTGTCTGCTCTGCAGACGTTTCTGTGGATATGTGGCAGGCAAGACTAAACACCGAAGTGCATCGAATGCTGTTTACCTTTCCACAAAGTGGTCCCTATTTATCTACTTGCAATTTCCTGTTTTCCAACTGCTAGGTTGGCAGGAGCTTGGACAAAGACGGGAGCTCATTCCATCATGCAGTACCCAGGAATCTAACTCGGACATTCCATCATCATCATCATCATCATCATCATCATCATCATCATCATCATCATCATCATCATCAACAACAACAACAACAACATGTGTTGTTGACTTCTATGTCTTTGTACTTGTAACCTTAAGAGTTTTATTTTCCTTCGCTTGATAATCACTGGAAAGTTGCATGTAGGAATGTTACCATACTTCTTCTCCCTTTAATTTTTGCTTCCATCTTGTCATTAACAATTGAAAATATTTCTTGCTGCATCCGTCTAGGGAGACTGTTCTTCCTTTTTTATACAAAAATAACATACTAATTCTTTCCTTTTCATGGCAGGAGAAGTCTTTTTCAATTATTCCCTAACAGTATCTTTGGTTTCCATCCACAGTTCCTCTTGTCCATGGTAAATAGAGTTTAGTAATCGAAATCTATTATTTATGTGGACTTTAAATTAATCAGTAATGTTATTTAAATTATGTTTTATACCATGATTCATTTAGTGGGATTTTTCAACTTCCCTCTAATGTTTGGTGTTAACAATTTGTCATAGCCCAATCTGCTCATGGTTTTGTTTTGGCAGAGAAAATATAACTTCTCCTACTTATAATTATGCAGTCTATTTAATTTTAGTATCAGACATTTAGTGATGTTCATTTGTATAGCTGTCTATTTAGTTGCTTGAATATTAGTGTTTCTGGTAAACAAACTAATGGCTTCACAGAAATCTAGGAGTCATTTTCCTTCTTGGAGACTCTTAGGATGAATCTTTCCAAATTTGGCTCTGTTTTGTCTCATTTATTTTTATTTATTTTTTGCCTTCCAGTCCCCTATGATTACCAGCATAACCTAATTTTGGTGTGTTATCAATTTGCTCTTGGGTATCTGCATAAAACTTTCAATTTTTTGTTTCTTCAGTATCTGGAACAGTTGGGACATAGACTTAAATGAATGTTATGTCGATAGATTTTCCAAGAGGTCTGATTGATTGATTTCATTCTGACATTACATAGCAGGATTTAGTAGTGTCTGCTACAGCTTGCCTCAAGATTAAATACACTCAATTTCTTCTGAATTCATCATTACCTGATTTTTTTTAAAAAAGTCATCCCACTGAAAATGCTCCCATCCACTTCAATTGCTCACACCAATTACTGCAAAGCTTAAACATTTGATTTCTCATTTTTCAGTTTCCAATTTACCTTGATCCATCCAGCACTGGAGTTTCCTTTCAGCTCTTTCAGCTCTGTGCACATTAGCCACTAGGTGTCCTTTTTCACATTATTCTCATTGTGTCATTACCAACAGAGCTTATTGGTCATTGCAGGCGCACCCCCCCAATAAAGGACTCAGACACAAGTGAAAGTGGATAACGGCATTGGGCCACATTTATTGATTCATGCCCTAGTCCGAATTATAAATTTCTATTGGTAATTGACCAATTATAATTCTTAAGGCAAGCAGGCCGAAGTAACACTGGTAAGGTACCACCCAAAATTGCCAACGGCAATTGTTACAATGTATCTATTTGTATCAATTTGTTTGTTGACAACAAACAAATTGTTGACCGTAGTCAATATCTAACTAATGACCCCACCCTCTGACGCGTATCCGTAAAATCACGGGGTGATGCATGCTGTCTAGCTGTAGCCATCACCCCGTCGCCTGGTTCGTCGTTGACCGGACAACGTTTAACCAACTTATGCCTGTCTAGTGTTGTCCAGTCAATTGCGAACCTGCCGGATACCTGTGGGTCATAAATGTTTACCTTACCAGTGCTACCCGCCACACGGAGAGGCTTCAATAAAGGCTTCCTTGTCTGCCAAGGAACATCGTAGCAGTCTTACTCCACTGCCTACGCCGTGCTGATCCGTTTTAGAGGAGCGTATCCTCAACTGAGCCCAATCATTGCATACATAGACATCTTCGAGTTCCAGTGCCCTACGACTTGCATCCGCCTTAGACAGCATCACAAGCTCGCTGATGCGGAGCGCTCCAAAAAAGGCCACCGTTGTAGCCGCATGAAACAGGGCTGCCTCATACCTATCAAAACATAGGTCATGCCAGCCCCGTGCCAGTTGGGTAAGTACCCCTGGGGAAATTGGGTGACGGTCATCCGGGCTACGCCCACGCTCCCGCACCCACCCCTCCAAAACGTGTCTCACACGGAAGTCAGCGGTACTGTCCGCATGACCGCCCACCTTGGCCATAAAAGCCAGCGCTGACAGCCTGGATGCTATGGTGCGGGGCGCAAGGCCCTGGGCATGCAGGTAAACCATGAATCGGAGGAGATGCGCCACTGGGATTGGCCAGGTGTCTGGCAACCGGAATTTGGCACACAATGCCTGGAAGGAAATGAATGCGTGGTGATATGCCTTACGCGTGCGTGGCGCCAGTGACATGCCGATCGCCCGGTTCACCTCTCCTTGCCAAGGGTCCATATCTCTTCCGGGAGTGGCGAGGGAAATTCCTCCGCATCCGGGGCCAAGGCACGGAACCGGGAGATCTGCAGGCGGGACAAAGCATCAGCAATATCATTATTGACCCCTGGGATATGCCTGGCCCTGAACAGTACATTGAGGCGCAGGCTGCACAATACAAACGGACGCACCAGGTCCATGACCCTGGGTGATTTAGAAGTCAGTGAGTTGACAATGTGGACAACGGCCGCATTGTCACACCAGAAATGCACCACCGAGTTGGCCTACTCCTCACCCCATAGCATCAAAGCCCCCAGAATGGGAAAAAATTCCAGGTACGTGAGATCTCTCAGGCGACCCGTGCCCGACCAGGCTGGCAGCCACCCACCATAGGCCCACTTCCCATTGAAGTACATCCCATAACCCAGGGATCCAGAGGCATCAGACTGTATCTGGAAATGAGGTGAAGCCAGGAGGTCAGACCTCCAAAATGAGACCCCATTGAACTCCCTCAGGAACTGGAGCCATATAAGCATATCTGCCCTGATGCCCCGGGTCAGTCTTACCCTATGGTGGGGCCTGGATAAGCCTGTCATGGCGTCGCACAAGCGCCGAGCAAATGCCCTGCCAGGTGCGACCACCCTGCAAGCGAAATTAAGGTGAACATGTAAAACCTGCAGTTCCCGAAGGGATGCCTTGCGTTTAGGAAGCAAGTCCAAGATGAGGGTGACTATCCTTGACACCTTTTCGCCTGGTAACCTAGAAGCCTGCGCTACCGTGTCAATCTCCACCCCCAAGAATACTAGCTTAGTAGATGGGCCCTCGGTCTTTTCGGGCGCTAAAGGGACACCAAGTTCCTCCATTAGCGTCTGAAATGTGTTGAGGAGACGTGTGCATGTGTCCCAGCCCTGTTCACCCCCCGAATAAAAAATCATCCAGGTAATGGGCTACAGACCGAGACCCTGACCTGCGGACAAAAGCTCACTGTAGAAAGGTACTGAAACGCTCGAAGGCCGAGCATGAGATGGAACAGCCAAAAGGCATGGCCTTATCGAAACAATAGTCACCCCGGAACTTGAAACCCAGCAACTCAAAGTCACCCGGGTGCACCGGCAGGAGACGAAAGGCAGACTTAATGTCGCACTTGGCTAACAGTGCACCCGGGCCACATGAGCGCACCATGTGCAGCGCCTGGTCAAAGGATGTATACCTGACCGAGCAAAGGTCATCAGGGATAGCATCATTGACCAATCGACCGGCTGGGTAGGACAAGTGATGAATCAGGCGGAACTCGCCCGGTGACTTCTTGGGCACTAAGCCCAAGGGGGAGACCTTAAGGTTGGGGAACAGGGGTGCAGGGAAAGGGCCAGTGACCCTGCCCGCATCAACCTCCTGAGTAATGCTGACAGCAGCCACCTCCTCCCGTCCCCTAAGTGACAAAAGGTTGGGTGCATCTTGGGGGGACATATCCCCCGTGAAAGGAATACGAAACCCCATTTGAAAGCCTTGAAGCAGGTAAGCTGCGTCCACCCTCCTCGGGTACGATGTGAGCCAACGCTCCAACATGTCGACCTTAATTGGGGAGGGGGCCTTTCGGTGGACCAGCTCCCTCCGTGGCAGACTTGCCGGCCCCTTGTCCACCCCTACCCCTGCCCCGCATCCCTCCAGGCCTGGGGCAGGCGGAGGCAGCATGGGGGCCAGCACAAGAGGGACACTCATGCCTGTACTTGCAATTCTTCCTATTGCAGGAGCCATTGGACGAGAAGGTCCAGCACAGCAGGCGGGCTGGAACCCCCTGCCCCGCCACCTGGCGGGGTGCCTGCGCTGGGGCCGCTCGCTGGACAGCATGTCCACAATGGTACCTTTCCCCGGGCGCAGGGTGCGTGGGAGTCATGTACAGAAGCCACAGCTTCTGGCAGGGCTCATCCCACCTCATCTCAGGGTGCAGGGGAATCCGCATATGGAATTCCTCGTCGTAAGCCAACCACGACGGGCCCGGGAAGTCAACCATCGCCCGGTATATGTTGTCCAAATACTGGACCATCGGGATGGCCAGATCCGGCCTGGCCCTGAGGTAAACCGCCATGTATATGAGGTACGCTGGCAACCAGTTGGCCCACGTGCGTGGCGGCTTACGACGACGTGCCTGTTCCTTATCCTTCTCATCCTGCCCCTCCCTCTCTTCCTTGGTGGGCTCTCTGTTAAGAAGGGAGAAGATGTCCACATACTCCCCACGCCAGATCTTCTCCTTGGTAGACATGGCCAGGTGATCCCCAAGGGGCAAAGAATACCCCGCCGTCGGCAACGCCGAGACCGGCACGGTGGGCAACGTGGGCATATTAAAAGGAGCATGTACCAACCCCGTCACCCCTAGCACGTTCCCAACTGAGTAGGAGGCACCACCCTGGGTCAGGGGTGAAGTCGCCGGGTGGGCCGGTGACGGCTGAACCATCACGCCACCCGTGCGAGGCCACGGCCACTGAAATGCTCCCCCCAATGTAGCTAGGTGTGTGGGTGCACTAGATTGAACCGCATACTCACCTGGTGCACCCCCATGGGCCGCCCCCACCGGGGGTTCCAGCCCACCGGGGGCGTCGGAGCTCACGATCGCAACTGAGCTCGTCGATGGGGCCTGAGCAGCACCAGTCCGCTGCACCTGTTGCGTGGGGAGCTGCGAGGCAGTGGCTGCCGTCGGCCCACGTGCCTCGGGCAGCTCGACCCGTACCTCCGCCTGCCACTGCCCGGCAGACGAAGCATCAACCTGCAAACCAAAGGGCGCCCCTGGGTTGTTGACCCTCGCGAGCGATGCCTCGAGGGCCGCTACGTGGGCCAGAAGGACATCGACATTGACATAGCCCCCGGTGCCCAGAGGGGGCAAAGGGGCGGTCAGCCCGCAGGTTGCAGGCGCTGGTCCAGGTCCCTGGACCCCGGGGCCCGAATATGGCCAAGAGCCCAGGCCCGGCCCTTGAGGGGCCGGGTGCATGCCCTGCCAGGGCAGGGAACCCAACCACCCCCCATGGCTGAAACCCCCCGTAGGAAGCTGCGGGCCAAGGGAAGAAGGCCCCGAAGAGTGAGCCATGCCAGGGGCAGTGGCCATTGCCTGCGGGCCGAGGGCAGCAGCCCCCGCCGGGCCAGTATGCGGACGCCCCGCCTCGGGCCAAGGGGCTATCGACCCCATCCCACCGGTCCCGGTGGGTTCTGGCAAAAGAGGCTGCTGGGGAGGCGCAGTCGCGGTCCTCCGACCCGGCTGGCACCTCCTCGCAGAGCGAACCGCATTCGCAGCTGCCTTCTTCTTAGAAGGCATAGCTGGTCTCTGGTGGGAAGCCGAAGAAAGAGGGAAAATCCGCGCCAAAAGAGGCTTCCCGGCAAAGAGTAAGAGCGACGGAGGTAAGAGGGAAAAACTTCTCCGCTCCGTCGCTTCGCAAAATGGCAGCTCGGCTGCCTCGTGGCCACCCCTTTTATAAGGGTGCTGGCCACGCCCCCTAACTACCCGGATGCCTTCGTCCAGTGGGGGCGGGGGCCCGCAAAGAGCGCGGCGGCCATTTTGGCGCCGCGCTTGCATTTGCTCAAGACACTGGCTAGAAGGCGGGAGGTCAGCAGTTCAATTCCCAAGTACTGCAGGACAGAATGAGCTCTCGTCTTTGTCCCAGCTCCTGCCAACCTAGGAGTTCGAAAGCAAAGAATGATAGATGAATAGGGACCACTTTGTCTAGTCATGCCTGCCACATGACCATGGAAAGGTCTGCAGAAGCAGACAGTGCTGGCTCTTCAGATTTGTAACAGAGATGAGCACTGAACCCTAGAGTCAGATACGACTGGCTTTCAAGCAAGGGGAACCTTTACCTTCCCCTATAGCTGACTGACTAGCTCTTGGACATAAACCTTAATGCAGCAAGGAGATTTGTGTGTGTTAAATAAGCTGAGAACAATGCCATCAGAAGGTTAAAATCCATTATGAGTCTGGACTCCTAACAGGGTTACACACCACAGAATGATCAAAGCTGCAGCACCTGCACCTTTCAGGAGTAATTATCACATCAGCAGAAGATAATGATATTTGCAATGCTTATGAGCATGGATAAAATTCTATAGGGTGTAAAGATAGCATAGGCCATTATCCCACTATCACAGAACCCACTCCACCTGACAGAGACCTCCACCCATTTAGGAAGTTAGCATAAGACCTTTGCTCCTTCAGAGTACATGAGTTTCTGCCCTAGGCTAGGAAAATCTATGATAGGTTTCAATCACTGGCTGTTTATACTTGCAAACAAGTCAAATCAGATAGGATTTAGCAATATGTAGCTTTGAGCAAAAAAAAAATTCAAAAGGGACTGGAATATTCTGACCAGTTTATGCTTCAAATAAAAGGTTCAAAAAGTCTTCTATAAAACATCAAAAATTTATTATATGAAGGAAAAATTAAAAATCAAGAACATAAAACATTACACAAATAAAAAGGAATGTCCTTTCTTTCTCCCCTTTCCCATTGTTAAAACAAGAAAGGAATAATTGTATTTCATGGGCTAGCCAGCTAACACAATCAGGTTTACATTTTTCTACTCACAAGCAAGCATCGGTAGACATCTTTCCTCTTACCTTGAACATGCTTAAAGGTAGCCTGTCTTCTTCCATATCAGACACAAGGTGCTCTCTTTAATATTCAGAACCCTTCATAGTTTGGGACCTTCATATTTGTTGGAGCGTTTCTCCTATAGAATGTCTACCCGCGGGGGCATGGCTAAAATGGCGATAGTTTATAACATTGACTTTTCTTTGCTCCTGCTACAATAAAGGTGCATTAACGGGAATGCTTTTTAAAATGAGACTTTAAAGGACTTTTCCCCCAAAAAATAAGTTGTCAGTGCGAGGGGATCTTGACTTTCGAGCAGACTGACGGCCTGAAGATCAAGGCAGGAGGCTTTAATGCCGAGCCGGCTTGAGGTGCTGAAGCCAGAGAAAGTGAAAGTGAGATAAACCTTGGTAAATGAGGAGCTAAATCGAACTTGGAGGGAGAGAAAGTGAAAATAAAAAGATCCTCCAAACTGCTGAAAAATGTATTGCTGAGTTGTGATATTTGATCGATCGCGCATCAGAGTACTGGAACGGTGGTGAGTGCAACCCGACAGGCGGAAGCTGGACAGGGGTGCTGGTGCCGAAAGCTACAGGGTGCGGAGATTGGGAAAGTGAGAGATCAAGAGAAAATTTTACTATATCGGCAGTGGAGCCCTCTTGGATGGTGGAGAAGCGAGCCAAAGTGTCGTGTTTTTGGACTGGTTTGAGTTGGTGTGATATTGGATGTAAGAAGCAGAAAGAGAAGATAAAGAAGGAAGGAGGTGGATGGAAAGTAATGGTGGCACTGGAAAGCATTTAGAGAGAAATGAAACTTATGAGTGAAGACACAATGTTACATCTGCAGTGGGCAGAAATGAAAATTAGTTACATTGTCTTCCAGAAGTGGATGTGAAAGTATTGAGTTGGAAGTTGGTAAAGGATAAAGAAAGTTGAGAAGGTTCGAAGCGGAATTGGAGTCGTGTGAGTGTTGCTGGAGTGTTGCTGCAGGGAGAACAGATGGAAGGAGAAGGGTGCCACCGTGGAGGAACCCACTGCGAATTACAAAAAAGTCTTTTTTTTCCTTTTTACTCCTTTCTTTTTTTTCCTTTCTCCCCCCTCTTTCTCCCATTCCCTAATTTTATTTTTGAAGTTTTTCATGAAGGTGAATGGGGTTGGAGGTTAAAGAAGATTGGATTGGGGGGAAAAAAACCTCTCACCACCACCACCCCTTTTTGGAAGGCTTGGATCTTAACTCGGTTTTTGTTTTCTCAGAGTTTGAAGCTGAACTAAGGGCCAAACTTAAATATTTTGTTCAACTTTGGGACTGGATTAAAGTGTTTCAGTGAAAGTACTGAAAGGAAACTTATCAGTATTATTTGAGGATACAACAGCAAGGATGGAAAAGAATTTAGAGGAGGAAGTGGTGAAGCCAAAGCAAGCAGAGATGAAGAAGGAAAAGGAAAAGAGGGAGAAAGCAACACCGACTGTATCTCCAACACCTCTGGATGAAATTCAAAATATGATAGAGCTAGGCAACTTGTTTAAAATATTGGATAGAATGGAAGACTCCAGAGCTCAAGATAAAGCAAATATTCTGAAAGGAATACAAGGGTTGGAGAATAAGCTTACTGGGATGTTTTCTAAATTTGTTAAACAGACCAATGAAAATTTTGATAGAGTGGAAAAAGAAATGGGGGTTCTTAGGGCAGATTCAAAAGTGATGCAAGGAGATTTGAGAAAGTTGTATAAGGAAGGAAAGGAGGTAAAGACTAAAGTTAAAACACAAGAAAAAAGAGTGGATATGGTGGAAAAAATGATGTGGAGGCAGAATATAGTCATTCGAAAAATGATGGTGAAAATGCCAGATCAGCTTAAAGTAAGAATTTTAGATTGGCTGAACAATTTGAAGATGGGAAAATATTTTGAGATGGCGGACATTGCGAGTGCCTACAGAATTGGATCAAGGAGAGGGAGAGAGGAGCAAAGAAATGTGTTGGTGAAATTTTCAAATTTGGGAGATAAATTGAAAGTGATGGAATTTATAAAACAAGCTGGATCTGGCGTTTTAAAGATGGATGGAAAAGATATTTATATTTATAATGACATAGCAATTGATGAGAGAATATGGAAGTATAAGATGAAGCCGGTTACTAAGATCCTGAAAGAACAAATTAGAGGTTTTCCCAACAGTTGAGATTTTTTTATGCTAAGAAAATGCATGTAGTTGACTCAGAGATGGATGCAATGGAATATTTGAGAGCAATTGGTCTGTTTCAAAGTGGATCTCAAGAACGAGGAGAACAGAGGCAGGTTTTGGAGACTTTGGGAGGTGAGGAGAAGGGGGAAGATGAAGCAGATGAAAGGGGTGGTGTGGGAGGGATAGTAGCTGGAGTGACAGGGAAGGAGTTGAGGGTGGTGGAAGAGGAGGAAAAATGAGAAATGAAGCTATTAAATGGGTAGAGTGGTTAGAGCGAAGAATATGAAAAGTCTCAACATCTTACATGTCTCCCCCCATCTTTGAAAGACAAGGGCTGCTTTTCTTTAGTCTGAAAAGAAATAGTATGGGGGAGATGATTGAGTTTTTATGTTTTTATATATATATAAACGGATGCAGCGGGCACCGAGCTGAGCGGGCTGAGGAGGATGGTGGAGGACAGGGGTGCCTGGAGATCAATGGTCCATAGGGTCGCAAAGGGTCAGAATCGACTGTGCGACTGAACAACAACAACAACAACAACAACAACAACAAACAACATATATATGTTTATGTTTACATGTAGGGTATTTGGATTTAAATGTTTAGTCAAAAGCACACCTTGGGAAATTGTGGAGGACCTAGCAAAATTCATTCAATTTTAATTATGAAGTGTGTAAAGATATTGTCCTGGAATGTCAAAGGGTCTGGCTGCCAATTGATGAGAAGTCTGGAAATGGCCCTTAGAAGGGCTTTTTGCAGGAAACACACCAAAAATCGGAAGACACAAATAAATTATTTTTGGGATCGACACAAATTTATGAAAAACCTTTTGGTACATCAAAAGCATGAGGGGCAGCGATTTTGATTTCGAACAGATTGGGCTTTACAATGACAAAAAGTCTTTCTGACCCAGAAGGTAGATATTTGATAGATAAAGGAACAATTGAAGATGAAGAGATTACATTGGTTTATGTGTATGCCCCAAATGAACATCAAGATAAATTTTTGGGAAAAATTATCGAATAATAGATAGAGAAAGATCAATAAAAATGATTGTTGCAGGTGATTTTAATCTAATAAAATTTTATATAGATTGTACAAATGTGACTAAATATAGATCTGGGGTAAAAACGCATTTGATTGACAAATTGATTAAATTATTGAGTTTGTGAGATGCATGGAGAGAACTTAAAGGGTCAGAAAGATCGTACACTTACTTTTCACAAGTTCATATTTCATATTATAGATTGGATTATATTTTTGTTACAGAAAATATGGTTAGAAATTTGGAAGAGATGGAAGTGGGTCTTTTTAAAGAATCAGACCATGCAAAAGTGATGTTAGAATTAAGTTCGGAAGGACTGAATCTGGGAGGAAACAATTGGAAATTTGATATAAATCTATTTAAAGACCCTAAGAATAAAGAGTCAATAATGAAAAATTGGGAAGAATGTTGGCAATGGAACAATATGGGTGAAGTGAACTATAATGTAGTGTGTGATGCCATGAAGTCGGTATTTAGAGGAGAATGTTTAAAATTAGCTAGTATCAAAAATAGACAGTGGAAGAATAAACAAAAATATTTGGAAAAGGAAATTGAGCAGGTCCAAAAAGAACATGTTAAGACTAAGAATATAAAGATTTATGAAAAGATGCAAAGACTAAAAGCTGACCTGATTGGGAAAGATATAGAAAAAGTGAAACGAGATTTGGTTTATTTGAAAAGAGAATATTTTGATTGTAGTAATAAGAATTCAAAATTATTGGCTAGGGCTGCAAAAGAGAAAAAGACTAAAAGAGAAATGGGAACATTAATAAATAGAGAAGGTATTAGATGTAATAAAACAAAAGATAAACTTAAAATTGTAAAATATTTTTACCAAGAATTATATTCAGAAAAAGAAGTTAATGTGGAAAAGTAGAAAAAAATATTTAGAGAAGGGTTCCAAATTTAAATTAATAGAGGAACATAGAAATAGAATGGAAGAAAGCATAATTGAGAAGGAAATTAAAGAAGTTATAAAGAAGTTGAAAGGAGGGAAATCCGCTGGGGAGGATGGACTACTGGCTGAGTTTTATAAACAGTTTTATGAAATGGTAGGTCCTAAACTTTTGAAGCTGTTCAATTCTATTTTGGAAGGAGATAGAATGCCAACTTCATGGCACAGGACTATAATTGTATTGATTCCTAAGCCTGGGAAAGATTTATCGAAAGTAGAATCATACAGACCAATTTCATTAATAAATCAGGATGCTATAATATTTACAGCCATTTTTGCAAAAAGGTTGAACAGTTTTATGACAGACTACATAAACAGGGACCAAGCAGGTTTTTTAAAAGGGAGGCAGATGACAAATTTAACAAGGAGGGTAGTAGATTTAATAGATTCAGCACTTCAAACTAAACAGGAGGTGGGGTTATTATCTTTGGATATATAAAGCATTTGATTCATTACAATGGGTTACAATTAAAGAGATGGTTAATAATTATGGGTTTTGTAAGAAATTTAAAAGGACTATAGACCAACTTTATCAACATGGTTTTGCTAAAGTGAGAGTAAATGAAGGTTTTACAGATGAGGTAGATCTCAAGGCTAGAACACGTCAGGGTTGCCCACTTTCACCAATATTATTTATAATGGCAATGGAAATATTGGCAAATATGATAAGAGAAGATAAAAACATTGAAGGATTGGAAGGGAGTAAAATTAATTTGTACGCAGATGATACCCTAATAATCATGAAAAAGCCAAAAGGAGCTTTAGTGAAAATACAATGCCATCTTAAAGAATTTGGGGAAATAACTGGACTGAGAATAAACTGGGATAAATCGGAAGTAATATTTTGTAATATGAATAAAGAGAAAAAAGAAGAGATTAAACTAAAATATCATATTCAGGTTAAGGACAATTTGAAATATTTGGGGATAAACATATCAAATAAATTTGAGGACTTAATACAGTTAAATTATGAAAAACAGAAAAAAGAAATGAAGGAAAAATGCAACAATATAAGAGGATGAACATGTCTTGGTTCGGTAGAATTGCACTGTGTAAAATGAAATTATTACCAAAATTAAACTTTTTGTTAGATGCTTTACCAATACAACTTAAAGATAAAGAAATAAAAGATTTTCATTTTTTTGAATGATTATTGTAATAGGGGGAAGAGACCAAGAATATCAAAAAAGTTGTGGTATTTAGCACAGAAAGAGGGTGGATTGGGAATACCAAATATAGATACTTATTATAAGGTGTTTCAATTAAAAAATGTGGTGAAAATATTAATGAAAGAAGAGATGATATGGGAGGAAATGGAGATGAAAGAAGTGAAGCAGGTTGGCAAAGCAATTTTTTTGGACAAAATATTAACAAAAAATGAATTTAAAAATAGATTGATAAAAATAACATTGAACTTATGGAAGAAATTGAAAAGGAAGTTAGCACCAGATGTGTCCCCAATTACAGAAATGGAAGATTTGAGGAATTTTCCATTGAAGTTGGATAGGAAGGTGAGGGATGTGTTTCTGAAAAATGATGTATTCCTGTTAAAAGATTAGATTCAGATATGTAGAAATAAAGAAAAAAGATTGAGAATTTATGAACAATTGAATTTGAACTGGTTTCAAGTCATTTTATTGAATAAATGGAATAATAAATATTTTTGGAGACCAGCTTAATAAGAGAAAGGACAGATTTTGAAGAGTTGGTATTTAAAATGAGAAAAGGAGAGGTAGGAATTAAGGGCTTTGTTAGTAAATTGTATAAAATGTTAAATGGTGATGATGGATCACAGGAAACATTAAGAAAAAAATGGGGAAAAGATTTGAATATTAGAATTTCGGAGGAAAGTTGGAGGTATAATGGAAAAGAAGAATTATAAGATCTATGTCTTGTGAGAGTTATGGAGCATAACTATAAAGTGTTGTGGAGGTGGTACCTGACACCAGTTAGGTTAAATCAGATGGATTGTACTAAAACGAAAATGTGTTGGAGATGTAGGACTGTTGTGGGGACTTATGAACATATGTGGTGGAGTTGTGATGTGGTTAAAGCTTTTTGGGTTAAAATAGAAAATGAAATATCACAAATAATTGGTAGTAACTTTAAGCTGGAGTCAGGTACTGCCTTATTGATGGAGTTTGACAATATGAATATGGAAGAATACAATATAGAACTATTAACAATAATATTGACAACTGCAAGACAATGTACTGCTAGAAATTGGAAGAATGATTCTACAGTGGATATAGAGGAATGGTATAGAGAAATGTAGCATCCTGCACTTAATGATAAGTTAACATGGGAATTCAAAATAAAAAGAGGTATGACAGATAAAAACAAATTTGGAATCATCTGGAAACCATTTCTGGTTTATACACTGTCTGAAGGTAAAGGTAGCAGACCAGCCCCAAGTCACATGACTTTTTGGTTATAATATGTGCTGCTGGGCAGTTCTGCAACTCCCAAGGCAATGTACATAGCACTGGAGTATTATCTTATGTTTAGATTAGTTTTTCTTTTTAAGATAGTGTATTTTTCACATTAAAATAGTATATGTCTAAACAAGAGGGTTTAAATAAGGTAAAATGAATATACACTATCTGTTATTACTGTATTTTTAAGTATGTGATTTTACTTTTAATTTTTACTTGTAATTTACATTCCTATGTTACTTTTTATTATGTATCAATGTCTTTTTTCTTTGTGTATTACTTTTCCTTTTTTTAAAAATAATAAAAATAATTTTAAAAAAAGAATGTCTACCCGCATCACCCATTCATTTCAAATGACATTGCTCCAGGTGCCGACACTGAGGATGGCTAGGAATGTAGTGATGAAGAATAGTGGCTTCTTGTTGGCAGCAACCACACTATGGAGGGCTCTGCTGGTGGTGTTACTCCAGGCCCCTTCACTTAATGTTGTTAGAAACATCTTTACTCTTTAAAGAGGCTTTAAACAACATTATCCCTATGGCCAGTGAATAAGTGTATAATTGGACTATGCCACCTTGGATACCATCAATTGTTATAGTGTGTATATTTGTGGTTTTAACTATTGTACACCACCCAGAGTGGGAAAATATCCAGATGGATGGTATAGAAATTAAATGAATAAATGAATGGATAATAGGACAACCTCCATTTACCTATTTTTCCTATAGTGAATACGCAGGATTGATATTATTGAGCATTCATTGATCTGCTTTTCTGATGGTTTGTAGTAAGGCTCTCCTCCAAAAACACAGTTCAAATGAGTTGATTTTCCCCTCCTTTTTTCATCCTTTTCCATCTTTTACATGGTTTGAATGTTTATGTTGTTTATGTTTATTTTATTTGTATCCCGCCCTACTCAGCACAGGCCAACTCAGGGCGGCTCACATCATGTCAAATAAAGATACAATATAGCAAAAAACAAAAATACAATATAACAAGAGCAAAGCATGAAATACAATAAAAAGTAACAGTGACAACTCAGTAATACAGCACATAACTCACTCCACCACCACCCAAAAAATGTCCAAAAGTGGAAAGTGGTGGTCCTGCTGCCTCTACGGCCTTTAAGTCCTGGCCAGAGACGTGGGCAGGGCCCTGGGACACCGGTGGTGATGGTCTGTCCTGGTGTCCATTGCTACGGGACCTCTCCACCCCACAGTGGAGGCCAGAGGCGGCGGCGAAAGTCCTGCCACCTCTATAGCCTTAAGTCCTGGCCAGGTGGGGCCAGGAGGGAGGTGACGGTGCCCGCAGATGCGCTGACTCCCATCCCCGCACCGGTGGAGTGGGTAACCGGGAGAGCAGCATGGGGTCCTCCTCTGTGACTGCGGGCATCTCTTGAACCCTGCGGGTGTCTCTTGAACTATTTGTTCAGTATCCCTGATATAAAGCATATACAGGTTGCCTCCCTATATGCAGGTTTCATTTCCACGGTTTCAATTAGCTGAGGGTTGGTGAAAGAAGTGAAATCATCCCCAAGTGAAGTAATCTCCATCAAAATTGGTCAGTACAAAACTTGCTTTATTGTGGATTCACCTTTTCAGCACCCATCCTGCAGAAACATATTGGAATTGATCTTGATTTCCAGTGCTTATCTTTGCTAACTCCCAGTTCTCAAAAAAAAAAATTTATTTCAAAAGGCAATAGGACATCTTTTGGAAAGCATGTACATAACATGTTTGTTGAACTTTTGGTTTCATAAAGCTTTTCTTCATCAAGTTTATGAATGTGGGATATTATGCTTTTGTATCCACAACTCAAAATGGCAGGAAATGGCACAATATTGGTGATATTCAGTAGGGGTGAGGAGTGGGGAGATAAAATAGACTCTAGGTGATGCATATAAAATGAAAAGAGACATGGGGGAAAAGATTGGTAGGAAAGTGTTCCAGTGAGTAATCATTGTGAGGCGAGGAAATTAGAAGTCTAAAAGTGAAAAGTCCAAAAGAGTACATAAAATGTAAAAAAAAAAAAACCTTTTCCAGTGAAGTTCTAATATGTTGGAATTGGATGAGCCTCCTTGTGTTTAATTTCTCAATGTGTCTCCTGGAAAAAGAACCTTGGACAACCTGCACAATCCCAGGGTGATACCAGAAGAAGGAAATGGTAAAACACTTCCTCTAACTAGGAAATGCTGGAAAAACTCACATAAGTGAGAATTGACTTGCTGTCAAACTTATATATTATAAGTTTCAATAAAAGTAGTAAGAGTTAATCCTGAGTCAGCACTGAAAGGATTGTATACTTTTTGTTGTAACCATCTAAATGGATCACATGCATATATTCTTTAAGCTATCCTAATGTCTTTTCCTTTGCTTTGAAGATATCTAATGCTCATAAAGTTTTGATATTCTTGTTTGTTTTTGTACTATGAACTTATTATTATCCCATTTGGTAAATTTGGGTTTTCTCATCATTTTTAACAGCCACTTTTGCAATATTTTAGCCAGATGAATAAATGCTAATAGCTTGTCTTAAAGGTTTTACATCACTTCTGTTAAGAGCACTTAACTGAAAGGCAACTCCTTGTAAGGAATCAATGATTAAATGAACAGCTATGGCATATTAGATAGCTAAACCCTGTTTTAGGAAAATATACTGTTAAAACATCAGATAGAT
Source organism: Bradypodion ventrale (assembly GCA_035047345.1). Lineage (NCBI taxonomy): Eukaryota > Metazoa > Chordata > Lepidosauria > Squamata > Chamaeleonidae > Bradypodion > Bradypodion ventrale. The sequence continues at coordinate 141,245,656 of JAWDJE010000003.1, forward strand.
TTATATAAGACATCAGTGAGTTGTTTTAAAATACACACACACATCTTACTTCATTTTATTCAACTTATTAGCATACTGTATCTTATAATCTGCACTTTCATCCAACCATTGCTAAAAGCTCAAGGCAAGGTACAGTATTTGGTACATTACTTAGCCTTCACTAAAACTTTGTGAAAAGAATGAGCTTCTAAGAGAATTGCCCAGCTAAGCATTTGTAGTTTATTGGGAAATGCTAATGAAAGCGCGGTGCCAAAATGGCCGCCGCACTCTTTGCTGGCGCCCCCCCACCCGGACTCAGACATCCAGGTGAGTTAGGGGGCGTGGCCACCCCTCTATAAAAGGGGTGGCCATGAGGCAGCCGAGCTGCCATTTTAGAAATAGCGACGGAGAGGAGAAGTTTTCTCCGTCGCTGTTTGTTTTCCCCTTCCATTTACAGAGCCTAGCTACCGCTGGCTCTGGGCGCTTGGCACTATTGCAATCCCCGTACAGGGATCTTTCTATTTAGCCTAAGACGCTGACTGGGAAGTGGAAGGTCAGTGGTTCAATTCCTGTGTACTACAGGACAGAATGAGCTCCCATTTTTAGCCTCAGGCCAGCCCTTCGGAGGATGCGGCCCTCGGCCCACGGTTGCTGGCCATGGGCCAGAACGATTGGGGGGAGGGCCTGGTGCTGGCTCACTGCACGTTTTCCCCATTAGGGGCCGGAGTTTTGGGGCATGGCCCTATTCTGGCCCAGGCTCTCAATTTAGGGCCTCTGGCCCAATTCCTATCGGGCCGTCCGGCCCACCTGGCCCACCTACTAGGGGTTTCCGTGGCAGGGGATGCCTGGTTAGCACGTTTGGCTGTGCTGGAGGCATCCTTAGCAATCCAGTGGGTGGGGGCCCCTTCCCTATCTACCGGGCTCCTTTGTGTCTGCTGGCTACTTCAACTGCTGCCACTCTGCAACAGGCGGCCAGCCGGGTCGAGCTTCTTGAGACACTCCGGCCTATGCCTGATTCTGTCTCGCAGCTCCCTGTTTGTCCAGGACTGTGACTGGAGTGCATTGGAGGTCGCCCCAGAGCTCGATTTCGGTCGCAAGCTCCGACGCCCACCGTGGGCCGTAACCCCCAGTGGGGACGGCTCACGGGGGTGCAACTAGTGAGTATTAGGTTCAAGTTGAATACACCCAAATCACAGTCCACTTTCAGTGGTGGGGTTCAGTGCTCATGGCCTTGCCAATTTGAGGCTAGTGGGCATCACTTGCCATCCTATCCCAGTGCCCCTTGGTTGCATTCTGGCATGACGTTCGGGGTGGGGGTTTCCGCCCCCGGGGCAGTACGTGGCATCGCAGGGGCTGTCCAGGTCCCGCTGCATATGCCCTGTGTCCATCATGTACCGGCAACGGCCTTGCCGATGACTGGTTATTCATTGCCCCCCGGTGATCATCTGACCCAGATCAGGAAGGAAAAGATTTGGTGTGTGGGGGGGGGGGGAATACGTGGATATATTCTCCCTATGAACTGAGATCCCAATAAGGATAGGAAGTACGGACAGGAGGACAGAGACATTGTGTGGTCCCGCCGTAGTAAGCCACCACGCACTGGGGCGTCCGCCCCCGGGACAGTGCAGAGCATCGCAGGGGCTGTTTGGGTCCGGCTGTGTATGTCCTTTATACAGAACGTGCCGTCAAGAGCTTTGCCGACGGCCAGCTATTACTTGCCCCTGGTTGATTATTGGCCGCAGGCCATGAGGGGTAAGGGCTGGAGGGGGACATGTGGATATTCTCCCTATTGCACTGCGGGCCCACTAGGAGGAGAGAGGAGGACAGGGTGACTGAGACAAAGATATGTCCCATCGTCGTTAGCCACCGCGTACCTTGGGCCAACTGGTTGTCGGCATACCTTGTACGTATTGTGGTATGCCGCAGGGCTTGATCTGCTTGGGCCATCCTGATGTTGATCAGATGGGCCCATGGCAGTTGGCTCATGGTGAGGAATGTGGATGGGGGTGGCTCTATACCCTGAGGGGAGGTGGGATGAGTCCTGTCAGCAAGTGTGTTCGTGTACATCACTCCCACGGGACTGGTGCCTGGTGATAGGTACCATGGTGGTCATGCTGAGCAGCGGGCTGATCAGGCATGGGCTCCACGCAAACTGGTCGGGCAGGGGGTTCCGGCCGGCTTACTGTGTTCGGCCTGCTCAGCTGACGATGCGTGTACTAAGCACCACGGTCGTTACTGACTTAATGCCCCCTTTTTGCGCTGGCCTCACGCCACCTCCGTGTGCCCGCGGGTTGGTGGGTTACGGGGCGGAGGTAGGGGTGCATAGGGGCGATCAGAGCTCCGTCTGAAGCAACTAACCTTGTCATAAGCCCCCCCTCCCCCGCCCCAATTATAATCAGCCTGGGGGGATGTCACTCAGTTCATCCAAAAAGGGATGGGGCAGGGTAACTGCTGGAGGGTTTTCGATGGGTCTTTTGTATCCATTCGGGGGTGTTGGGGGCCCCAGGATGCTACTAATTTGCTTCCCTTCCAGGGTAACGAAAAGGGGGCTCCACTGTCCACAGCTAAGGAAGTTGGGGGCTATGAGAGTAGCGGGGGCCCTTCTTGGAACCACCTTTCCTTGGTCGAATGTATCCCCCATGAAGCTCATACTGAGCTGGAACTAGGATGAATGTCATTTAATCCTCCATTCAGCTTACCCTGTGGGTTCTCCGTTCAGGGATGCTCTTCCTGATGACCTTCAGTCAGGTACTCTTGGTTGTCTCGGCTACTATGGGTGGCGCGCTCATGCAATTCTGGTGCTGTTTTGGCACAGTGTGATGTGCACTCGGCTTTCACATTATTGCCAGTGCACCCCATGATTTAGACCTATCAGGTTTTTTAGGTTCCAAGGGGAATTTTACTTAGGTAAGGCCAACCCCCTTCTGACTGAGTTAATTCATGTTCAGCACTCGACCGATTGGGGACTTTCATTCAGTGGCCATTTGCTCACAGGTCGGGGTCTCGGTCTCTAGCCCATTACCTCGACGACTTTTGGTTCGGGGGTGAACGGGGCTTGGACACGTGCACGCGTCTCCTCATTACAATTCAGACACTCAGGTGGGAACTGGGTGTCCCCTTGGTGCCTGAATAGACCGAGGTCCCATCTACTAAGCTCACATTTCTGAATCGACTCTGTCACGCGGGCATCCGGGTTAACCATGAATACGGTGGCTTGGATCTCCGCGGTGATTTTGGCATTGATTGCCAAACATAAAGTGTGCCCTCGTGAGCTGCAGTTAATTCATGGCCACCTTAATGTTGTCTGGTCTGGCTCAAATTACTCCTGGGTTTAACGGGGTCTCTTCCTGGAGATCAGACCTGATGGTCTGCCCTAGATTTCGAGTACAGTCGGATACCTCCGGCTCCCGACTTATGGGGGTTTACTCTGAGGGTGGGTGCACGGATCGCCTCCGCGATCTTACCTTCCTTGCGTTTTTTCCCATTTCGGAGAGCACTGATGCTATGGTGCAATGAGTGGGCCTACTCAGTGGTCCAATTTCGGTGTGACAATGCGGCAGTGGTGCACATTGTCAACACCCAGACATGCAAATCCCCCAGGGTCATGACATTAGTTTGTCTATTCTTTTGAGAAGCCTACGCCTAAATGTGCTGTTCTAGGCCGGACATGTTCTAGGTATTAATAATGACATTGCTGCTCCTTTCCCCCACCTGCAGATCCCCCGGTTCCATGCCTTACTCTGGAAGCAGAGGAATTCCACTCGCCACTTTTGGCCGATAGCTGGGCGTTTGGCAAGGAGAGGTGAACCGGGCATGTCATTGGCATCTCGCACGTGTAAGGCATATCACCTTGCGTTCATGCGTCGTGTTCGGGAGGGGTGGACATGGGAACGTGTCCGCCGCCTGTACACACGTCACCCCTGTTCCCAGAGGTTTTGACCCACCTTCCACGAGGCTGGCATTACTTATGTACAGATAGGTGTGAGGTGGCTCTTGGCCACGCAGCTACCACGGTAGCCTTTTTTGGAGTGCTCTGCATCAGTGAGTGGGTGCCAGAGTGGCTGCCACCTGAGTAAGGCAGATGTGTCTCGTAGGGCACTGGAACTTGAAGATGTCTCTGTCACACATGAGTGGGCTCAAGTGGGGATATGGTCCTCACGGGTTATTCAGCACGGTGTAGGCAGTGGTGTATACTGCTATGAAGATTTTGAGACATCTGTCCGGTTGGTGCCCTACATAATTTTTGACAGTACCTGCCGTGCGCCCCAGCCTGTTTTCTGCCACCGGGATGGGTCTACCCTTACCATAGTAAAGTCCCTGAGGGTGACCGGTGCCACATTTCGCGGTGTGGGGCCCGTTTTGGCACCCATTTACTTAAGATAGGTGTCGCGTTGATCGCGGCTAGTTTAGGGTACTCGGAGGTGGATATGCGTGTACGCGCAATTTCAGATATGTACGTTCCCTCACTGTACGAGTACCTAGTTATGTCCTTAACCTTTTTCTCCTTTTTTACAGGTCCTAGGGGTCTCAACACACCGGTGGCAGGGGACTAGTGGGCTGCAGCTATGTACACTGGGCAGCAGTATATGCTGTAGCGACAGAGAGTGGACCCCAACTGGGCTGTGTGCATCCGCACGTATGCGATGGTATGGTATGCGCGGCACATGGGGGCGGGAACTGTGGCCATTCCTGCTGTATGTCGGGGATGCTGGACCGCCCAATGTTTTACAGGCACCTCGGCGGCATTGATCTTCTATGGATCACTGCTGTTACTAAACCGTCGAGGGGCTGTGACCTGGCATTTTATGTCACGTATGGCTTACATACGGTCGCTATGGACTAACATCGTGCCGAGACACCAATTTAGGGGAGATGCGGATCTCCCTAGTTCGGACTGTTCCGGCAGTCAGTGGATGGGGCTGTGGCTCCGTCCCGTCCTGAGCATGGCTGTGAGACGGCCATTGGATACCAGATGATAGGCTTATACAAAAATTTTGCTGGTAGGCAGGAGAAGGGGTCCACCTGTCGGCTAGCGGTATGTACCTCATTCTGGGTGTGATGCAAGCAGGCCTGGCGACTGAGCTGACGGTCTTGGGGGGGGCGGTGAGTCATCATGGATGCCTCCCCGTGTGGCGGGTAGCACTGGTAAGGTAAATATTTATGACCCACAAGTATCCGGCAGGTTCGCAATTGACTGGCCAACATTTAGACAGGTACAGGTGTAATAACGTTGACCGGTGAACGACGAACCAGGCAAGGGGGTGATGGCAGGAGCTCTTCAGCATGCATCACCCCGTGATTTGACGGATACACGTCAGAGGGTGGGGTCAGTAGATAGTTTATTGACTACGGTCAACAATTTGTTTGTCTCAACAAACAAATTGATACAAATGGATACATTGTAGCCAATTGCCATTGGCAATTTTGGGAGGAACCTTACCAGTGTTACTGCAGCCTGCTTGCCTTAAGAATTATAATTGGCTGAGTACCAATTGAAAGTTATAATTCGGACTAGGGCATTATTCAATAAATGTGGCCCAATGCCTTTATCCATATACCGGTGTCTGAGTCTTTCTTTGGGGGGTGCGCCTGCAATGTGTAATACACAGTTCCTCATTATGACAATCTTAGCTGTGCTTGTGCTTTTAAGAAAAGATCTTGTGATAAACAGAATTAATAAACTGTGTGCAATATTCTGACTATACAATACATAGACACCAGATGGATGGCTCTACTGTGCTTATGAGATCAAGAGGGGAGAATTCTTTTGGCCATTGTGCATTTTCAGAACAAGTTCTGGAGGACTGGGACACCCTTTGGAATAATTTCACAGTGAATTCTTTGATGGGAGAGGGTTAGGTTTTTTGGTACTTGTATGTATGTTAACTGTGTTTTCTGACAGGAGCAGAATGTATCTTTTCTCATGTATCTATTCTTATGCAAATAAGGGATAGAAAATATGCACACTCTGTTAGCCAATGGGCTTGTTGTATTGTTGTTACTGTTGCTGTTTATGGTGTATATAAGTTCAGTTTTGCCCCATCCAATCTGTGTTCAAACCCCACTCATAAAGAGCTGAATTTCACTACTTCACTCGTCTGCTTCTTCATTCCCTGAACATGGAACTGGCGATGAAGGTGGGATGGCATCCCCACACGGCAGCAACATTGGCCCATTTGACTCAGCACGTCCAGAGAAATGGGCAACATACGAACACCGATTCTGCCACACAATGGCCTCGCAGAAGATTACCGACAAAGACCAGAAGCGCTCCTGTTTCCTCGCTCAGTGCGGTTCTGAGACACGTGAGCTGGCAATCCACCTCCTTCTCCCAAGGGACGTGGATGTGGTGCTGCCGCTCGCAGAAATCATGTCTGCTTCTGAGGAAACACCTGCAGCCAGAGGTCTCGATCTTCCTGGCCAGGGTAGTCTTCCACAGAAGGGAGCAGCGACCTGGGGAGTCCATTGCAGACTACACCACCACTCTGCACATTGCTGTCACCCCGTGCAAGTGTGACAACATCGAAGAAGCAGTCCAGGACCATCTGCTGGCTGGCATGAGTGATGAAGATGCTCAATGTTGCCTCATGATCAGGAAGACACTAACTTTCAAGGCTGTCCTAGAAGAGGCGGTAGCGTCGGAGTCCGCACGGTTCAGCATCAAGCTTTTCTAGCATTGCCACTCCACCACCAGTGCCACCGACTGAGCTGTGCAAGCTCAGCATAATTCATCTTCACCCTTCTCAGCATTGCCTGGTTCCACCTCTTCATCGCAGTCCAGCAATCCAGAGGGAGAAGTCCAAGTGGTCCAATGAAAGCACTGAGAGCACCGTGACGATTGGGAGAAGAAATTCCTTTGCGAGTGTGATGGCTGCGAAGCCCAGCATGACCGCAGGAAGTGCCCCTTCCACACCGCAGAATGCCACAACTGCCGGAAAATAGGGCACATTGCTAAGGTATGCCGACAGTGAAAGCAAAGAACTCCAGCACCTGAGTCCAAGAAGTGTCATCGCCACAACACGTCCACTGCCAAAGTGTTACCAGAGCCTGAGCCGTGCCAAGTGGGCATCATCAGCGAGCATTTCTTCGCAGACTTGAGCCTGCAGGACATCTCCTTCAAGATGGAGGTGGATTTAGGTACTACCTTTTCCATAATCCCACAGTGGGAGTTTTTGAGAATTCCCCCTGCCTCTCAGCCCAAGCTCAAATCTTTAAAAACTTCCCTCCAGGATGTGCAAGGTTGCCAGATTCTGGTCCTGGGGGTGGGAAATTTCTTGGTCAAATTCAAAAACATTAGCACCTCCTTGCAATTGGTTGTAGTTAAGCAGGGCACTAACTGTCTTATTGGGACCCAATGGTTTAGGCCCCTGGGAATACGGCTTTCTGGCATTCACACAATAGACGCTGACCCAATCTGGGACATTTATCCTGCACATCCTGAGGTGTTCAAGAAGGGTTTAGGGTTATACAAGTCCCTGTGGACTTTGAGCTTGACCCAACCATCCGGCCCATCTGGATGAAGCCACGCCGGGTAGCCTTTGCTTTAAAGGAGAAGATAGAAGCTGAGCTGGACAAACTGGTGGGGCAGGGCATCCTAGTGCCAGTGGACTCCACAGAGTGGGAGACACCAATAGTCACAGTTTTAAAAGTAACGGGGAGGTCAGGATATGCGCTGACTACAAGTGTACCATCAAAAAAGATATTTGCCCGAATGCATATCCTGTGCCCATGGTAAACCACCTTCTTGCCTCCTTCCATGGAGGAAATTACTTCACAAAACTTGACCTTGCCCAGGCTTACCAACAATGTGTCTCCTGCTGCTGCCAAAGCCCAGACCATAGTAACGCATAGGGGGGCATTTAAGGTAACTAGACTACAATTTGGGGTGAATGTGGCCCCCGGAATATTTCAATCTCTTGTAGAACATATTTTAAAAGGGTTGACTGGTGTCCTGCCATATTTTGACAATGTCCTGATCACAGCTAAGGACACTGTTGAACTAGTGGCCAGGCTCGATCAAGTCCTCTGACGTTTCGAGAGGGCTGGTCTATGTCTCAGAAGAGACAATTGTGTGTTTTTGGCACAGGAAGTGGAGTTCCTGGGGTACCGAATTACACCCCAAGGTATCATGCCCTCTAACTCCAAGGTGGCGGCCATGCGAAATGCACCCAGGCCAAATTGTAAAGCCGAATTGCAATCATTTCTTGGATTGTTAAACTTCTATCATGCTTTTCTCCATTGCAAAGCCTCAGTTGCTGAATCATTACATTGGCTTCTTAAGAAAGATACTGTTTGGCACTGGGGCCATTGCCAGGAGAAAGTGTTCATAGAACTTAAAAGGTTGCTATCTTCGGATGCTGTATTAATTCATTTTGATCCTAACAAGGAAGTTGTACTTGTGTGTGATGCATCCCCTGTGTGGTTGGGATCTGTGGTATGCCATGTACTAAATAATGGGAGGGAAGCCCCCTAGCATTCTATTCCCATTCACTTCTCTAAGCCTGAGAAAAATTATGCTCAGACAGACAGGGAGGTGTTGGCAATTGTGGCTGGCACTAAGAAATTCCACAATTACCTTTATGGAAGACCTTTTACCATCGTAACTGACCACAAGCCCCTTCTTGGAATCTTTGTGAATGGTAAGCCCACACCTCAAATTCTGTCCCCAAGGATGTTGCATTGGGCAATTTTCCTAAATGCATACAATTTTATTTTGGTGCACAGGCCCAGCAAGAACATCAGCCATGCTGATGCCCTGTCACGTTCTCCACTGCCAGGGGTTGGGGAAGCCGATTGCGAGATCGAAAGTGACCACCAGGTCCTTATGATTGAGGCTTTTGACCCGCCCCCAGTTGTCCCCTCAGATATAGCCAAGGCTAAGGCCAAGGATGTAAAATTGACTAAAGTAATGTCTTGGGTACAAAAAGGCTAGCCTGTCTCTCCTCTAGCTGAGGAATTCAGAACATTCCACCACAAGCATTTGGAACTGTAAGTGGAACGATTTTGACTTCTATGGGGCCAGCGGGTGGTCATTCCTGTCACTCTCAGGAAAAAGGTTTTACATCTACTTCACACAAGTCACCCAGGAATTGTCCATTCCAAAGCCCTTGCCCATAGCTACTTTTGGTGGCCTCAACTGGACCAAGACATAGAACAAATGGTCGGCACTTGTGCCAGTTGTCAATCCTCTCACCCAAAGCAATCCCACCTTCCCTCTTGGGAATGGGATTCTGCTCGGGGCCCTTGGTCCCGGTTTCATATAGATTTTGCAGGTCCATTTGGGGGTGCCCTATTTTTGTTGGTTGTGGTTTCATTCTCTAACTGGCTGGAAGTGATTAGAGTGCCTAATACCACTTCAGCCACCATGATAATGCACCTAAGAAGGCTGTTTGCAGCATTTGGACTTCCAGATGTGCTGGTGTCCGACAACACATGCACATTCACATCTGCAGAATTCCAATCCTTCATGGAAAGGAATGCAATTAGGCATATCATTGCCGCCTCATTCCACCCAGCCACCAATAGCCAGGTAGAGTGGCAGGTGTGCACAACTAAAGACGCGCTTCGGCATATGGGTGAAGGGGGTTTGGAGCTCCAGTTATGCCAGTTTCTTTTCACATATAGGCTCACCCCCTTGCCTCAGGGCTATCCCCTGCTGAATTGCTCAAGCGAAGGAAACTGTCATACTTGCTGGACAGATTGGATTCCTCTAGGGTAGAGGACAAAGGCACAAATATAGCAATCCAACATCAGAAGGGTTTCTCATCCAGAGATCCTACGTGGGTGCCCGGTTTTGTGATCGATCAGACTGGTCCTATTTCTTACAGAATTGAAATGGCCACTGGTCTGATCTGGAGGAGGCACGCAGATCAATTGAGACTCAGAGTACTGGACCCACAAGACGAATACAGACACTCAAAGCTAGGGTTGGCCCCCACCCATTTAAACCCAGGGGGCAGAGGTAATTGTCAGTAGCCAGCCAACATTAACCCAGAAGTGTCTTCTAGGAACCAATTTCAAGGGGAATTTGTGGAATTCTCCCCTATTATGGCCAGGTGTACCCCTACACTGTCCCAGCCTAGCACTCTGGATTCCTTTATTGATGATGGCCCAGCCGGGCCAGGGAAGAGGAGGAAGATCAGCCGGGCGGGGGGAGGAGGAGGCCAGCCATTCGCCCCACCGAGAGCCCTTCCAAGCCCGGGAGCCACCATCTCCAGCCGGGCCAGGGAAGAGGAGGAAGATCAGCCGGGCGGGGGGAGGAGGAGGCCAGCCATTCGCCCCACCGAGAGCCCTTCCAAGCCCGGGAGCCACCATCTCCAGCCGGGCCAGGGAAGAGGAGGAAGATCAGCCGGGCGGGGGGAGGAGGAGGCCAGCCATTCGCCCCACCGAGAGCCCTTCCAAGCCCGGGAGCCACCATCTCCAGCCGGGCCAGGGAAGAGGAGGAAGATCAGCCGGGCGGGGGGAGGAGGAGGCCAGCCATTCGCCCCACCGAGAGCCCTTCCAAGCCCGGGAGCCACCATCTCCAGCCGGGCCAGGGAAGAGGAGGAAGATCAGCCGGGCGGGGGGAGGAGGAGGCCAGCCATTCGCCCCACCGAGAGCCCTTCCAAGCCCGGGAGCCACCATCTCCAGCCGGGCCAGGGAAGAGGAGGAAGATCAGCCGGGCGGGGGGAGGAGGAGGCCAGCCATTCGCCCCACCGAGAGCCCTTCCAAGCCCGGGAGCCACCATCTCCAGCCGGGCCAGGGAAGAGGAGGAAGATCAGCCGGGCGGGGGGAGGAGGAGGCCAGCCATTCGCCCCACCGAGAGCCCTTCCAAGCCCGGGAGCCACCATCTCCAGCCGGGCCAGGGAAGAGGAGGAAGATCAGCCGGGCGGGGGGAGGAGGAGGCCAGCCATTCGCCCCACCGAGAGCCCTTCCGAGCCCAGGAGCAACAACCGAGCGCCAATTGACAGAAGAAGGCAGAGGAGGAAAACCAGGGGGCGAGACTCAGAGACCCATGCAAAGGATAAGTAGCTGATATGAAAAATTTTGATGACTTAATATAATAACTCACCTAAAGACTTTATGCCGACTTAATATAGCAACTGACATAGAGACTGTGTTTTAAAGTGTGATAATATGCATGATAATATGTTGTCTTAAATGTTTTTAAACTTTTAAAAAACTGTGATAAAATGTATGAGGAGAGAAAAATGGCGCAGACACCGGCAACCACGCCATAAACCTTGCCAAGAGAACCCTATTGACCAAAACAAAAGGCAAAACAAAGGGGCAGGCTAGGTGATACAGGATGCTTAGCACCACAGAGTGGAGGAAGGGGAGGGACAGGAAAGGGGGGGGAGAAATGCAATGTTGTAAGGAGCAATACTGCATAGGGACATGGAATGTGAGATCAATGAACCAAGGTAAACTGGAAGTGGTAAAAAATGAGATGGAAAGAATAAGCATTGACATCTTGGGCATCAGTGAGCTAAAATGGACAGGGATGGGTGAATTCAGCTCTGGAAACCATCATATCTACTATTGTGGACAAGAAAACCTTAGAAGAAATGGAGTAGCCATAATTGTCAATAAAAGAGTGAGAAAAGCAGTAATGGGATACAATCTCAAAAATGACAGAATGATGTCAGTCAGAATTCAAGGCAAACCTTTCAATGTCACTGTGATCCAAATATACGCACCAACCACTGGTGCAGATGAAGCCACAATGGACCAGTTCTATGAGGACCTAGAACACCTCATAGAACAGACACCAAGAAATGATGTCCAAATTATATTAGGAGACTGGAATGCCAAAGTAGGAAATCAAAAAGTGGAGGGAATAACAGGCAAATTTGGTCTTGGAACACAGAATGAAGCAGGGCAAAGATTGATAGAGTTCTGCCAAGAGAACGCACTGGTCATAGCAAACACTCTCTTCCAGCAACACAAGAGGCGACTTTACACATGGACATCACCAGATGGCCAACACCGAAACCAGATTGACTACATACTCTGCAGCCAAAGATGGAGAACCTCCATACAGTCAGCAAAAACAAGACCCGGAGCAGACTGTGGCTCAGATCACAACCTACTGATCGCAAAATTCAGGTTAAGACTAAAGAAAATAGGGAAAACAAGGAGACCAGACAGATATCACCTAGAAAGTATCCCTAAAGAATACACGGTGGAGGTGATGAACAGATATAATGGCCTAGACTCAATAGACAGAGTGCCGGAAGAATTATGGACAGAGATAAGGGACATCATGCAGGAAGCAGCAAAGAAAACCATACCAAAAGAAAAGAAGCATACGAAAGCAAAATGGTTGTCTGATGAGGCTCTTAAAATAGCAGAGGAAAGAAGGAATGCAAAAGTCAAAAGAGAAAAGAAAAAGTACAATTATTTGAACACAGAATTTCAAAGAAAAGCAAGGAGAGATAAGGAAAACTATCTAAAAGAACAGTGCAAAGAAATGGAGGAAAACAACAAAAGAGGCAGGACTAGAGATCTCTTCAGAAAAATTGGGGAAATAAAGGGAACATTTAAAGCAAAAATGACCATGATAAGGGACAAAGACGGAAAAGAGCTAGCTGATGCAGAAGAGATTAAGAAAAGATGGAAAGAGTACACAGAGGAACTCTACAAAAAGGACCTCAACACCCCTGATAACCACAATGATGAAAAAATTGAACTTGAGCCAGACATTCTGGAGAGCGAAGTTATAAAGGCCCTAAAGAGCACTGCAAACAACAAAGCTAGTGGAGATGATGGTATCCCAGTGGAATTTTTCAAAGCTCTAAAAGATGATGGTGTCAAATTACTACATTCAATATGCCAGCAAATTTGGAAAACAAAACAGTGGCCACAGGATTGGAAAAGATCAGTATACGTCCCAATCCCAAAAAAGGGCAATGCCAAAGAATGCTCAAATTATCGAACAATTGCACTCATCCCACACGCCAGCAAGGTGATGCTCAAGATAATACAGGATAGACTTCAGCAACATGTGGAGAGAGAACTACCAGAGGTGCAGGCTGGTTTCAGAAGAGGTAGGGGGACTAGAGACCATATTGCCAACATACGCTGGATCATGGAGAAAACAAAGGAATACCAGAAACAAGTTTACTTTTGTTTTATCGACTACACTAAGGCATTTGACTGTGTGGACCACAACAAGATGTGGCAAGTAATTAAAGAGATGGGAATACCAGAGCACCTCACATGTCTCCTGAGAAATCTGTACATGAACCAAGAAGCAACAGTTAGGACAGAACACGGAATGACAGAGTGGTTTGGAATAGGAAAAGGAGTAAGACAAGGCTGCATTTTATCACCCTGTTTATTCAATCTATACACAGAGCACATAATGCGCAATGCAGGGATGGAGGAATCACAATATGGGATTAAAATTGCTGGGAGAAACATCAACAATCTGAGATATGCAGACGATACCACCCTAATGGCAGAAAGTGAGGAAGATCTAAGGAGCCTCTTGATTGGATTGAAGGAGGAGAGTGAAAAAGCTGGCCTGAGACTCAATATCAAGAAAACCAAGATAATGGCAACAGGCCCCATCAGTTCCTGGAAAATAGATGGGGAAGAAGTAGAAGCAGTGACAGATTTTACATTCCTTGGATCAAAGATCACTGCAGATGGGGATTGCAGCCATGAAATAAAAAGGCGACTGATTCTTGGGAGACAAGCCATGAGAAACCTGGGGAACATAGTGAAAAGCAGAGATATCACATTGCAAACAAAAATTAGAATAGTCAAAGCAATGGTATTCCCAGTGGTAATGTATGGGTGTGAGAGCTGGACCATTAGGAAGGCTGAGCGCAGAAGAATAGATGCCTTTGAAATGTGGTGTTGGAGGAGAGTTTTGAGGGTACCCTGGACAGCGAGGAGAACAAATAGGTCAATCTTAGAAGAAATCAACCCTGACTGCTCATTGGAAGGTCTAATAGTAAAGACGAAGCTGAAGTACTTTGGACATCAAATGAGAAGGGAGGATTCGCTTGAGAAGGCCTTGATGTTGGGAAAGGTGGAGGGCAAAAGAAGAAGGGGGAGGCCAAAGATGAGATGGCTAGATGGGATTGTAGACACAATGGGTACAGAACTGGGAGTGCTGAGGGGGATGGTGGAGGACAGAGGCGCCTGGAGAAAAATGGTCTATAGGGTCGCAAAGGGTCGGAATCGACTGTGCGACTGAACAACAACAACAATTTTGTTTAAAAATTTTGGTTTACAATTTGGGTTAATTTGGGTTTACATTCCTCCCCCTCTAGTCAATCCCTCACTCCAGTCGGGTCACCCATCCTACAAGCCCCTGAGCCAGCTAAGCCAAGCATCCAACCCAGAAGGGAAACTAGACCGCCATCCTGGTTAAAGGGTTTTGTTTTACCTGGGGGGGGGGGGAGAACGTTATGTATGTTAACTGTGTTTTCTGACAGGAGCGGAATGTATCTTTTCTCATGTATCTATTCTTATGCAAATAAGTGGATCGAAGATGTGCATACTCTGTTATCCAATAGGCTTGTTGTAGGAGCGGAGTGTATCTTTTCTCATGTATCTATTCTTATGCAAATAAGTGGATCGAAACTGTGCACACTCTGTTAGCCAATGGGCTTGTTGTATTGTTGTTACTGTTGCTGTTTATTGTGTATATAAGTCAGAGTTTTGCCCTATCCAAACTGTGTTCAAACCCCATTCACAAAGAGCTGAATTTCACTACTTCACTCGTCTGCTTCTTCATTCCCTGAACACAAAAGGTACCTACTGGCATAATATGAGACATAGATCGAAGAAAACTACTAATGCAAGAGACTATCCACTATTTATAATCAATTGGTTACATTTTGATTTAATTAGACTTATACTTGCTAATTAATTGCACTTACTAAACATTTTGAATAATGTAAATTTTAGATATTTTGCAGAATAAAGTTTGTTTAGTAATATTAATAATTTGTTTAAACATCAGATATAACTTCAGACAAGTGGTATTTTAGTTTTACTTATCTAATTATCAACATGCTTAGATAACAGTAATTGATCCCTCTCTATTCTGTTTCTACCTTCTCCATCAAGAATGATGTTACTAAGCAGACAGAACACTCAGAAAAGCTTCTTAACTATTCAGAACAGGAGGGTTAGCCTTTGAGTGACAAAGAAGTAGAATCAATTTCCTCACCACTGTACCAGGAGTAATATTGAAATAGTTATTGTGACCATTCAAGGGAGAAACAAAGGGAGAAACCTTTGGGTTATGGAAGTGGAGGGGAAATAACAGAAGAGAAGGATGCAGAACTGGTGCAAAGAGAAAGCCAAAAGCCAAAACGTAAAAATAATATATTAATATAAAAAGGCACAGGCAAGAAAATGTTAACAATTTAGGAATATGAATATGAATAGAATAGGGACCAATAGAATTAAAACTAGCAGAGGTACCCGCTTTGCTGGGTGCCCCCTCCCCACCTTCCCTGGCCACCCCCCATGATGGACCCCACCCCCATGCGGGACCCATGTGTGGGACCCATGCAGGACCCTCACCCTCCTGCCCCTGACACCCCTGGTGTCCCCATTATGTGCCCCCCAAAGTGCTTCTTGGGAAGGCCTACCTGGTGCTCCGGGTCTCCCTTCCCTGGGCATCCGTGTGGCACTGAGTCTTCCCCTGCTGAGGCTTCTTGGCGGCAGCAGTGGCAGCTCCTCCTCCTCCCTCCAGCACCCAGGTCCAGCTCCTCAGCAGTTCTGGCTTCCGGAATGTGGAAGTTGTTCACCCTTATCTGAAAGGATTAGACAAGTGACAATTTACACTCTTGTATTCTCTCAATGATTTTTAGGCCAAAAATCAGACATCACTGATAGTTTGTAAATAGAGCTGGAAACACATTAATGATACAGAGGAAATGTGTACATGCAAGTTTACACATGTGAGTGTGTGTGTGTAAAATCTGACCTCAAAAGAACCCCACAAAGCAAACAAAGCAAATTAATTTTGCAGAATCATGCTTGTGAGAGATGTTCCTGCTGCAACATTGAAATGCCCACATTATTTAAGAATGACATCTTCCAGTCAGGGGCTGTCTCTAAAGCCTATTCTGGTCACATGGAAGTATTTTTCTAGATAACATTGACTCTAGTAAAATTCTATTCCATCCTATCCAGAAAATCTTAATAAGCTTCCTCTCTCTCATTTGCTCCCTTATAATACATAGGCCAAAGTTCTGTTTCTTAGCACAATAAAGTAGACTAAAGTAGACTAAATTTGATTAAATTTGAATCAATGAAATTTCTGGTGGAGTTGACTCACCAAATCCCCATTTATTTAATGATCTTGCTCTAGTATGATTTACTATGCTAAACAACATGATTTTGGTCATAGTTGCTTTTTCACCTCTGGTTACACTTAACATTTGAGAAACCCATTTGTCTCCCTGTTTTCAATATTGTTGCATTTATATTGGGTTTTGGATTTCAGGACCAGTCTTGCCAATTGAAGACAGATTTATGATTAAGATTAATATATCCTTTACATCATCTTCTCCTTTCTTTTCTTCCTATGCTTAGATGGTTTATGTTGCTTAAAAATATCACCATCAGAGAAAATGCTAAGTATGCCCTAGAGAACCTCCTTGAATTTGGAAAACCTCCAAAAGTATCTTTAATTTGTTATACTTTCAGAAATAAGCATATGGTGATAAAATGTCCCTGATAGTCTCTGCATTTCTGTGAAAAATTTTCCCACCCCTTCAACATAACAACAGCCTTCTGTGAAGTCTTGAGAACCATATTATCTACACATACTTGAACCTAGAATCCTTCTTCTTGATTTTTAAAACATCATCTCTGTTTGGGGCTTGTTCTTAAATAGAAGGTATTAATTTAAAACATTATATATTGCTCTTTAGAAAAATGTATGCGAGTTTGTAAGAATGCTAAAAGAACTTGCTCAAATCCAGTGTTTCCCAACCTTTGGTTTTTGGACTTCAATTCCCACAAGCCTAAGTCACTGATTGGCCAACATACTGACTTAGGCTTCTGGGAATTGAGGTCTCCCTGTGTGGCCTGGGATCTACCACTCTAATCTGTTAAATAGGGTGGATGAGTGGGCATTCATACAATCCTAAATGGTGTTAACCCAGAGAAGATTTCGCCTTGAGGAAAGGCTTTTCAAAGTAACTAGGGAAATGGTGCTGATTATATAAAAATAATTAGCATCTTTCCCCACACATTACATTAATTTTGAGAGCCGCATTTCATTTTTAATCGTTTGTTAAAGCCACTTCGGTCTTTACATTTTTGAAAAAGGTGAAATGTAAACAAACAAAAACATTTAAAATATTTAAATGTGTTATGTATTCATTTAAAAAAGAAAAATGGTTTATTACAGCTCAACTGCATTACTTATGACCCATTACTTCTTTTTCAGGTGCCGTATCCATTCTGGATATTGGCTGTCATCCTGGTGATAGTCTTCCTGTTCTTAATTCCTTGGAACAGTTCTTCTGAGGACATGCCACACCAGTCTCTCAGGTTCTTCAGCCATGAAGTCCATCTATGTTTAGCACCTCTCTTCCCAGGATCCTTCCTTTCAGAGTGAGTTGGAGTATTCTATATTTTAAGTTCTTCCTCCTGATATGGCCAAGATATTGGAGCTTTCTTTGTTTAATGGTCTTAAAGAGTTCTTGTTCTTTATCCATTCGGCACAATACTTCTATGTTAGTCACATGGTCAAACCATGATATCCTTATCAGCCATCTGTAGATCTACATTAAGTTGATATTTAATCTGCTGAGATAGTGTCACTTAGCCTGGGAAGCAGGATTTCTAAAGACTGCAGAATTTAAAGCAATTTTGTTACAAGATCTCTTAATACAAAATTTAAAGGTGAACCTATAGGTGTCTGTCTGGATGAAATAGTTACAAATTTTCCATAGAAACAAAAGGATCCTCTGCACACCCATACTTCAAATTTTATTTGCTAACATAATGCAACTCCATGGTGTGCACGTTTATTCCACTGCAAGTTCAAACATAAAAATGTCATGATAAACATTACATTATGAAAGCAGAAATTCATCCTATTCCATTTCTGTTTCTTTTCAAGTGAACTCTAGCTTCATTCCTATTTCTAGGCTTCCTTTTTTTCTAGTTAAGCAAAAAAAAAACTATGTATGGCAATAAATTTATACCTTCTGTGAGTATAGCTGTTTGTATTTGAGGACAGAGGGAATGGCCAAATTATTTATCTTCATGATTTTATTGGAACAGAGAGCTCAATAATTCAGTTTTCCTTCAGATAACTACAGACATTGCTTTGTATCTTTTATGACTCAGTCTACATCCCAACAAGTCTGAGGGAAGCACTTGTCAGCTGTTTCCAAACCCTTGTTCCAAAACTGTTACTCGGTCAATATTTTAGGTTTTATTTTCCAAATGCACAAATGTTCTGCCAAACTCCAACCCACCCACCTGAGTCTTTGCTTTAGTATTTATCAGAGTCAGTAGGGCCTGCAGACAATCAGCAGATCAGACTAGGTTCTAGGATTAAAAGGAGAAGTTGTTTTACTACAATTTAGGCAGTTTGACTTCAGTATGGAAACCAATCACTTTGTAACTGTTCATGTAAATGGTAGTACAGTAGTACATTCCACGGAGCTGATCGCTATGCGGGTTTCATCATTGTACAATCTTCCCTATGGGAAAATCTGTACAATGATTTTCCCTATGAGAAAAACCATACCATGATGTTTGGCACTAAGCGGTTTTTCCCACTGGAAAATCATTGTACAGATTTTCCCATAGGAATGATCACTATGTGGAATGGCTTTCCCCCCTCCAAGCCTCATCACTATGCAATTACTTTGCTGTATGGGGCTATCGCTATATGGGGTTCTCCTGTATATGACATGGCTCATTGTTACATTATTATTAACCAATATGCTTAAGCAATTTTCCTTTTCCCCCAGTTGTATATTTTCTGTCCAAGAGCATGCACACTAAAAGCCCAACAAAACACTATGCTCAATATTAAGCAGAAGATGTTCAAACCTTGCCTAACATGCTTTCTGACTGAAAAAAGCATGCTTATGAGCACATCTCCATAGCAGGAAGAACACTGATTCAATTAATACCTAGATCAATTTTTTAAAAGATTAATAAATAATGTATATCTAATCGTGGATAATGTCAATGACATAAACAACATATGTATTTAAAGCTTGATTAATGCTGAGGCACTCCTCCTCAATTATATCATTTATCTCTCCAAATTGTAGATGCAAGTCAGCATCTGACAATACCTGTGAGAGTGACATACATAATCAATTAAACTTTAAACATTCATTGATGCATCATTTCTCAAATATTCTATCTAGCAGCTGGGTTAGACTCAAATCATCTCACCTATCCTGTACTAATAAGATACAATTCAATATTTTCTGCCATTAAAAATATTTTTAGTTTAAGCTGTAGAAGCTACTTCTTCCTCTCCTGTTATCTGGTTACAAATGACACAATGTGGTTTCTCAGGTTTACTCGTAACATTGGGCCATGCCTGCAGCCCTATAAACTAATGAGGTGCATAAATTGTATCCTCTGAATCAATGTATCCCTCTGAATTCTGCTTTTTTAAAAAAAAAGACTATGTCCATACCCTTCCACTGTTCCCATATGATCCAGGAATGCCCTTATTTTCAACTGATAACTGGAGGTGAAAATTTGACATGGGGAAATGTACATAAACATATAACAGATTTTAGGGAACTTGTTTAAGAAAGATTTGGAAAGACAAACAATTAATCATTTTGACAATTTAATATGATAAAGAGATGGGATAGTTCTATTTGCATTTCCAAAGCAGTATGAAAAAATATTGATATTGAGGGATTTATGGAGGGAAGTGGTAAGGACCTACATTTATCTGCTGATAATCACCTCTAGCATTCAGTAATTTCCACTTCCTTACAGAAGATGTCCACTTGTTGTATTGCAACAGAGTGAGTGGCTGCAAAGAGGTAGTATTAGTTCCTTTCTCCTCTAATCGGATTCATCTTGAAAGGCAAATTAGACAAGACACTGAGTTGTAGTTAGAATTGTTTTCCTTGTCTTTGGCAGGATTCTCTGAGAGTTGTGTGTTTGAGCAATCAGACTTGCAAAGGAAGCAAAACCTTACCTTCCAGTGACAAATCTCAAAACAAAATTTCTTGGAATTGTAAGGTACAGAGGTGAGAAAAGCAAAAAAAAAAAAAATCCAGCTAAGGCTGCATAGCTTCTACATGAAAACTCAGCATGCCATCTTGTTGGCCCCTAAGAAGTTGCATTCTAATTTTCAAAATGGCAGATGGACACCTACACTGCTGCCACAAAATTTATAAGTCAGCTCGTAGGGGCAGCCAATTGGCCATACTTGGCTCTCTCCTGAGGTGGGGTGGGGGGCACACAGTTCTTTGCTTGGATGCCATTTTTGTGGAGGTTACGATATTGAGTTGGAGGTCTAGTGCTAATGATGTTACTGCTCAGAAGAATGGACTCTAAACTGTACCTAAACAGGAATAGAACTGATTAATTATAATTCTTATTCATAGCACTAGCAAAGAGGCAGAGAAAGCATTCTACCCTGTAATTCCATGATGATTATAAATAAAATGAGCATCCAATAGTGAAAGCCTCTCATCCTAGCATTCCAGTTTTCCATAGTTCAGTAGTTTTTTCTTGTTTAAATAGTTTCTGGCAACAAGCAATAAAATAAAATGTTTGTATTTGATGAGTCCTGAAATTCCTAGATATATATTGGTAGACATGGAAATGTTAAGCAATTACACTATTATTGTGAGGGGAAATGTTATTAAAAAGGATTATGTGAATTAACAGCAATGATCTTAGAAATGCAAAGCTGGAAGAGACCCTATGGATCATTCCAATCCTTTCAAGGGGACACAGTGGGGGAATTGAACTGAATGGCTCACTGCTCTATAAAATACCTGCCTGCTTTGAAGCTTAAACCTTCTCCATGAAATGAAGATTTGTCTGAGAAGCAACGCAAGTCCACATTTAGATTTCTTTTATTGCAAAGGCAGGAAGTGTGAGACCCTTAAGGTTTTGCTGGCCTTCAGTTCTCATGTCCAATATAGTGAATGGTGAAGGACAATGGAAATTTCAATCTAGCCAGACCTAGAGACATGTGTTCCCCTTTCTTTATGTACTGCCATGCCCTCAGTCTCTCTATAAATATGTGTGTGGCATCTATAAACATTATCCTGGATCTGCTATTTCCTGCAGAACTAACAATCTCTCTATAAATATGTTTGTGGCATCTATAAACATTATCCTGGATCCACTATTTTCTGCAGGACTAACAATGTCAGAGTGAATTTATGTAAACTATGTACACATATTTTATCCCATCTTCACTTCTCTGATGATATTGTATTACTATCAGAATCAGTAGATATGAGATGTGGAAATGAAATAGTAGAAGTTGACTTATATGTATACTTGGACAAGCGATTAACCTAAGTCACGATCTAACAAAAGAAAAGAAGGCATCAAGCATCATGGACAGCTTTTAAAAACATAAACTATGTGCTTAATGAAGCAAAACCAAGAAAATTATAGGCCAAACTCATCAATGCCACCCTTCTGCCTGCTTTATTATATAGCAGTGAAACATGGGCACCTACAAAAGCTGACACAAAAAAATGGATGTAATACAAAGAGCAATCAAGTGAAGGGTGCTACACATATGATGGGCTGATTGAATATCAAATGAAGAACTGTGTATAAAATCAGATGCAAAATAAGTATCAGCATTGATTGAGTTTGCAAGGCATCGGTCGGCTGGGTATGTGTGATGCTTCAAAGACGGCAGGTGGATGAAAGTTATCACACAATAGATACCACTTGACATAAAGTGACCACTAGGAAGGCCAGCAACCAGATGGGAAGACCAATTTAGGGCAAAGTTCCTGAGGCCCTGTGTGAGACTGGCATGTGATAGGAAACAGTAGGAGATGATGCTTCAATGCGCCACATCAATCTGACATGTGAAACATGGATCAACCAAATAACCAAGTAAGTACGTACACATGGGGGCCTTCAGAGTACACACAAAAATAACAAGATTAAGGGATTGCTCCTTATTTCCATTTAGCAGGGCTGGTAAAAAAATGTTTGCTAAGTGAGAATAAGGACAAGCCCATAGATAGTTCTTTGCTGAAAAGCTGAATAGTTTGAATGATGTGTCTTAATCTTATTTGAATACTGCTGACAGGACAACTTGGGAAGAGGAAGAAACTTTGCTACTACAGTAATACCTCATACAATGTCCGCTTCATAGAATGTCAGATCCATACAACGTCGCCCAATTCTGGGGGAAAAGATGCCTCATACACCGTCGCTGGACGTTGTATGAGGCATTAGGAGCCGGGTGGGAGCGAAACTGGCCCCAGCTGTGAGGAGGCCAGAGAAGCGACCATGGGGGAATCCCCCAAAATAACCAAGTGGCCCCGAGCACCCTCGCCCGAGGACAGGAGGAATGGGGCGAGGAGGAGGAATGGCGCTTCCGGGGCGGCGGCGGGAGACCTGATGAGTCTCCTCCTCTTCGGGCACTGGTTGCTTCTCTTGCTCCCGCCAGTGAGTCTCGCTCCCACCTACCTGCTCTCAACCAAGGGTCTCTTCCCTGGCAAGAGCGTGAAAGGGAAGCGAGAGGCAGCGTGGTGCATAAGAAGACCACCCATGCCAGAGTCTCGCTTCCCTTCCCCGCTCTCAACCAAGGGACGCTTCCCTGGCGAGAGCGGGGAAGCGATCGAGACTCCGGTGTGGCTGGTCTTCTTATGCGCCATGCTGCCCACCTCACAACTGAAGCCAGTCTCGCTTCCCTTCTCTGCTCTCGCCAGGGAAGCGTCCCTTGGAGACTGGCTTCAGCTGTGAGGCGGGCAGCGTGGCGCATAAGCAGACCAGCCACACTGGAGTCTCAATCGCTTCCCTGCTCTTGCCAGGGAAGCGTCCCTTGGTTGAGAGCGGGGAAGGGAAGCGAGACTCCGGCGTGGCTTATGCGCCACGCTGCCTCTCGCTTCCCTTCCCTGCTCCCACCAGGGAAGCGACCCTTGGTTGAGAGTGGGTAGGTGGGAGCGAGACTCGCCGGCGGGAGCAAGAGAAACAACCAGTGCCCGAAGAGGAGGAGATTCGTCGGGTCTCCCGCCGCCATCCCGGAAGCACCATTCCTCCTCCTTGCCCCATTCCTCCTGTCCTCGGGCGAGGGTGCTCGGGGCCGCTTGGATATTTTGGGGGATTCCCCCACGGTTGCTTCTCTGGCCACCTCACAGCTGGGACCAGACTTTAGTCCCCCCCCCCGCCTCCCCACTCTTACAAGGGGAACGACATTATACAAAGCATCAGTGGCAATAATTAGGACGTTGTATGAGGCATCGCGGATAGGATTTTGCATGCCTCATACAAAGTCAGAATTCATAAAATGTTCAAACTTGTGGAACCAAGTTTGGACATTGTATGAGGTATTAGTGTATATTTGTTCTTGAGGAGACTGACTCTGTCAAGCCATCTTGCCAAATGTTTATTATCTGCTACATGATTTAACACGTCTCGAATGACAGCAAGACTATGGCTGAAACCTTGTTGTGCAACTCCATGTGCACAGTCAAGATGACATTACCAATAGTGGCAAACCAGTGGTGATCAAAGGCAAATTGCAGCTGATTAAAGACACTTTTGAGATGTGACAAAGTAAGCTAATATTGTAAACAATATGGCTAAGAAAGCCTTTATAACTAGATAATGAAGAAACTTTATTGTTTATTTTCTTGCTCACAGCAAAAGAGAGAGAGAGAGACAAGAGTGTTGTAATGGTCTGTGGTAGTCGAGGTGCTGAACTCAGTCAGCTCTGATTTCTTGGGTAGACTGTATTTATTGACTACAATCAGGAGCTATCACATATACCCCTCATGCGACCCCCATGACAGAAAGCTGCTATGTGGCACTTGGCTGGTTGGGTTACACTTACCAGCCTGCATGCCCAGGTTAGCCATAAGCAGGCTTAATCAGCAGATAGTGGCAAGACTTACTGTTCCTGCCTTATCTCAAGCTGGAAGACTGTGTACCTTTGCATAGCTGTTTTCTCTAGCTGTGGTTAGTGTATGCTCAGCCTTATGCTCAGACGTGATCCAGACACTGTATGCTGTTTATGAGACCTTGGGTCTCTTTCCTCTTGACACTTGTCCTAGTGCAGTTAAAGGCCCCAGCCAAGGAAAGCATGGAGTCACTAATGCTCCCTACTGCTGATTCACCCGTACCCAATTGCCTTTCCTGATGAGCCAGGATGGTCTTGGGATCGTTTGCAGACCCCGACAAACCCTTTGGGAAAGGTGCTGTCCAATTATCGACCTGGGCAACCCACACAAGAGAAGAAAAGAGAAGAGAAGAGAAGAGAAGAGCAGAGCAGAGCATCTTCCACCTAAGGTAGTAACCTCACCTTGTCCACTGACAGTGCTCACTTTGTTGCAGCCATGACTTGAAATTTGTCTTTCTGCTAGTTCCTCCACCCCTTCTCTTTTGTCCAGCACTGTCAGAAAATCCATCCTGCTTTAGCTCTATTTGGGAAATTGATAAACATTTTTTTCCAAATATATGAGTGAAAGGAAAAGGCTAGTCTTGTCCCTTCTTTGTAGCTCTTATGTTAGGAGAACTTAATCTGAAGATGAGAATAATCTCTATGCACAGAGCATCTCTGTACTACAGGGAGTCCTGATTTTTAGTGTTTCCAATCACATGGCGAGCCCCCAAAGGCGGACATAGTAATAGGATTCAGATTTAGCTTGGAACATGTGAGAAATAGAATAGAGATGAGCCAGTCATAAGGGAACTATCAGCTT
Source organism: Bradypodion ventrale (assembly GCA_035047345.1). NCBI lineage: Eukaryota > Metazoa > Chordata > Lepidosauria > Squamata > Chamaeleonidae > Bradypodion > Bradypodion ventrale. Next base: position 141,270,501 of record JAWDJE010000003.1, read on the forward strand.
TCTGCTCATATATTCAGAATATCTCTTCCACTGAATGGCTAAAGAGGGAATTCTTTTTGCAGAATAGGAATATCAGCAGGGCCAGGAAAGCTCGGAGAGTTGTGGTAAAAAATTAAAACTTTTACAAAGTTATTGTGGCATCTTTTTCTCTCTCTTCCTTGGTAAAATATTGGATGGATTTGGTTAGCGTTCTTGATTTGAGTTCCCCTCAACTTACCAAATCATTTTCACCCTATGTGTGTTCGTGATGCTTCCAACGACAAAATTTGTGGATTCTGTGGCACACTGTTTCCAAGACAACACAAAGGAGATGTCAAATTATGAACTTTGCTGCAGGTCATCCCCAGTTGTCCACCCTCATATAAACTCTTTAAGACCTTAAATATATTTCATGAAGCTGAACTGCATAAAAATGGATACTAAATGTAAAATTGAGTTTGGTGGTCACGTAGGAACCTTCTGACCCGAAAGTCACTTTCCAGATGAAATTATATTCATCAGAGAAACTGAGAAGCAACATAGGTTGAACACCTGAAACACATTTCCACTGCCAGCTTAAAACCTGGTGTACCTCATAGTTCAGGAAAGCCGCATCTAGAAGAAAACCATTCAAAGTATAAGGTCACTGAATGGTGAGAATTCTTGTTCCTAAAAAATAGAAGTGCTGGGCAGAAAGGATAGCATACTATGGTAAGGAGAATGCAAGCGCGGCGCCAAAATGGCCGCCGAGCTCTTTGCGGGGGCCCCCCATAGGACGAAGGCATCCGGGTAGTTAGGGGCGTGGCCAGCTCCCTTATAAAAGGGGTGGCCATGAGGCAGCCACGCTGCCATTTTGCGAAGCGACGGAGCGGAGAAGTTTTTCCCTCTTACCTCCGTCGCTTTTACCCATACCGGGAAGCCTTTTGGCTGCTGAATTTTCTCGTTTTCGGCTTTCCATCGAGTGGCTGAGATGCCCTCGAAGAAGAAGGCAGCGACGAGCGCGGCTCGTGCGGATCGGAGGCGCAATCCGGGTCGGAGGACCGCGGCTGCGCCTCCCCAGCAGCCGCCTTTGCCTGCATCCACCGGGACCGGTGGAATGGGGTCTATTTCCCCTTGGCCGGATAATGGGGCCCCGCGCACGGGTCCAGTGGGGGCTGCGGCCCTCGGCCCGCAAGCGGTGGGCACCGCTCCCGGTGTTGCTCATTCTGCAGGGCCTTCCTCCGTAGGGGCGCAGTTCGCTCCGGGGCATTCCGGCATTGGGGGGTGGTCTGGTGCCCTTCCCTGGCAGGTTGCTACATCGGCCCTACCGGGCCCGGGTGTGGGGTCGTGGCCCTATTCGGGCCCCGGGGTACAGGGACCTGTACTCATGCCTGGAGTGGGCGGGCCGGCTGGCCCTTTGCCCCTTGTCAGCATGGAAGCCTTACTGGCCTGCGTTGCGGCCCTCGAGGCATCCCTGGCCCGGGCTAGCCACGCTGGGGCTCCCTTTGGGCTTCCTTTTGATGCGTCGTCTGCTGGGCAGCGGCAGGCGGCGGGACGGGTCGAGCTGCTAGAGGCGCGTGGCACGACCTCGGCCACTGCCTCGCAGCTCCCCAACCAACAGACCGGCGCGGGTCAGGCCCCATCGACGAGCTCTACGGCAGTCGTGAGCTCCGACGCCCCCAGTGGGCCGGAACCCCTGGTGGGGGCGGCCTATGGGGGTGCAGCGTGTGAGTATGCGGTTCAAACCAGTGCACCTACACATGTGGCCACCTTGGGGGGGCGTTTCAATGGCCTTGGCCTCGCGCGGGTGGTGCGGCGGTACAGCCGCTGACGCCCCACCCAGCGACGACAACTAACACTCAGGGCCCCGTGGTGGGGGGTGTGTCCTACCCTGTGGGGAATGTTTTGGGGGTGGCTGGGTTAGTACAGGCCCCTTTTCAGATGCCCGCAGTTCCTGCTGTGCCTGTGTCGGCCTTGCCGACGGCAGGGTATTCCTTACCACTTGGTGACCATTTGGCACAGACCACTAAAGAGAAGATCTGGTGGGGGGAGTACGTGGATATCTTCTCACTCCTCAACAGAGAGCCCACCAAGGAAGAGAGGGAGGGGCAGGATGAGAAGGATAAGGAGCAGGCACGTTGTCGCAAGCCACCACGCACATGGGCCAACTGGTTGCCGGCCTACCTTATATACATGGCGGTGTACCTCAGGGCCCGGCCGGATTTGGCGATTCCGATGGTCCAGTATTTGGACAACATCTATAGGGCGATGGTTGACTTTCCGGGCCCATCGTGGTTGGCTTATGATGAGGAATTCCGTATGCGGATTCCCCTGCACCCCGAGATGAGGTGGGATGAGCCATGTCAGAGGCTATGGCTTTTGTACATGACGCCCACGCGCCCCGCGCCCGGGGAGAGATACCATTGTGGACATGCGGTCCAGCGACCGGCCCCAGCACAGGTTCCCCACCAGGTGGCGGGGCAGGGGGTTCCAGCCCGCCTGCTGTGCTGGACCTTCTCGGCTAATGGTTCCTGCAATAGGAAGAACTGCAAATACAGACATGAGTGTCCCGCCTGTGGTGGCCCCCATGCGGCCTCTGCCTGTCCCAGGCCTGGAGGGATGCGGGGCAGAGGGAGGGGCGGACACGGGGCTGGCAAGACTGCCGCAGATGGAGCTAGTTCACCGAAAGGCCCCCTCCCCAATTAATGTGGACATGTTGGAGCGTTGGCTCACATTGTACCCGAAAGGAGAGGATGCGGATTATCTCATTCAGGGTTTTAGGCAGGGGTTCCGTATCCCTTTCATGGGGGATAGGTCCCCCCAGGATGCCCCCAATCTTTTATCCCTTAGGGGGAGGGGGGAGGTGGCTGCTGCCAGCATTATGAAGGAGGTCGTTGCGGGCAGGGTCGCTGGCCCTTTCCCTTCACCCCCGTTCCCCAATCTTAAGGTATCGCCCTTGGGCTTAGTGCCTAAAAAGTCACCGGGCGAGTTTCGCCTCATTCATCACTTGTCCTACCCAGCCGGACGCTCGGTCAATGATGCTATCCCTGATGACCTTTGCTCAGTCAGGTATACGTCTTTTGACCACGCGCTGCGCGTGGTGCGCTCATGTGGCCCGGGTGCGCTGCTGGCTAAGTGCGACATTAAGTCGGCTTTTCGCCTCTTACCGGTGCACCCGGGCGACTTCGAGTTGCTGGGTTTTAAATTTAGGGGCGAATATTACTTTGATAAGGCCATGCCTTTTGGCTGTTCCATATCATGCTCGGCCTTCGAGCGTTTCAGCACATTCCTAGAGTGGGCTTTCGTCCGCAGGTCAGGGTCCCGGTCTGTAGCCCATTACCTGGATGACTTTTTATTCGGAGGTGAACGGGGCTGGGACACGTGTACACGTCTCCTCAACACATTTCAGACGCTAATGGAGGAACTCGGTGTCCCTTTAGCGCCCGAAAAGACCGAGGGCCCATCTACCCAGTTAGTCTTCCTGGGGGTGGAGATTGACATGGTAGCGCAGGCTTCTAGGTTACCGCGGGATAAGGTGTCCAGAATAGTGGCCCTCATTTCGGACTTGCTGGCCAAGCGCAAGGCATCACTGAGGGAACTGCAGGTGCTCCATGGTCACCTCAATTTCGCTTGCAGGGTGGTCGCACCGGGCAGGGCATTTGCTAGGCGCCTGTGCGACGCCATGGCAGGATTATCCAGGCCCCACCATAGGGTCAGGCTTACCCGGGGTATCAGAGCAGACATGCTTGTCTGGCTACAGTTCCTGAGGGAGTTCAATGGGGTCTCATTTTGGAGGTCTGACCTCCTGGCTTCCCCCCGCTTTCAGATTCAGTCTGATGCCTCAGGATCCCTGGGTAATGGGATGTACTTCAACGGGAAGTGGGCCTATGGTGGGTGGCCACCGGCCTGGGCAGGCACGGATCGCCTGCGGGATCTCACATATCTCGAATTTTTCCCTATTCTGGGTGCTTTGATGCTATGGGGCGAGGAGTGGGCCAACTCGGTTGTGCATTTCTGGTGTGACAATGCGGCTGTTGTCCACATTGTCAATGCACAGACTTCTAAATCGCCCAGGGTTATGGATGTAGTGCGCCAGTTTGTGTTGCGCAGCCTGCGCCTCAACGTTCTTTTCAGGGCCAGGCATGTCCCAGGGGTTAATAATGATATCACTGACGCTTTGTCCCGCCTGCAGATCTCCCGGTTCCGTGCCTTGGTCCCGGATGCGGAGGAATTTCCCTCGCCACTCCCGGACGAGATATGGACCATTGGCAAGGAGAGGTGAACCGGGCGATTGGCCTGTCACTAGCGCCACGCACGCGTAAGGCGTATCACCACGCATTTAATTCTTTCAGAGCATTCTGTACCCAATTTCAACTGCCAGGAACCTGGGCGATCCCGGTAACCCATGTTCTGCGGTTCATGGTTTACCTGCACGCTCAGGGCCTGGCACCTCGCACCATAGCATCTAAGCTGTCAGCGTTGGCTTTTATGGCCAAAGTGGGAGGTCATGTGGACAGCACCACTGACTTCCGTGTGAGACATGTTTTGGAGGGGTGGGTGCGCGAGCGCGGGCGTTGCCCGGACGACCGCCACCCGATTTCCCCAGGGGTTCTTACCCAGTTGGCCCGGGGCTGGCCAGTCCTCTGTTTTGATAGATACGAGGCAGCCCTATTTCACGCAGCCACAACGGTGGCATTTTTGGAGCGCTCCGCATCAGCGAGCTTGTGATGCTGTCTAAGGCGGATGCAAGTCGTAGGGCACTGGAACTCGAGGATGTACATGTTGCCAAAGACTGGGCTCAGTTGAGGATTCGCTCCTCTAAAGCCGATCAGCATGGCGTAGGCAGTAGTGTAAGACTGCTACGGTGTTCTTTGGCTGACATCTGTCCGGTTGGTGCCCTACAGGAGCTTCTTGCACTGCGTGGCACGCACCATGGCCCGTTTTTCTGTCACCATGATGGGTCTCCCCTTACTAAATTTCAATTTTGGAAGGTGACAGGCAAAGCGCTGGCCAGTGTGGGCCTCCCGGGCGCACGTTATGGCACCCATTCATTCCGAATAGGGGCGGCCTCCACTGCAGCTGCTTTCGGGTACTCCGGGGCTGACATACGCAGCATGGGAAGGTGGGGTTCGCAATGTTTTCAGTTTTATGTGCGCCCACTTCCGCCGTGAGTACCATTTCTGTCACCTTACTTTCTCTTCATCGTTTTTCTTTACAGACCCTGGGTGTCGTATTACACCGGTGACAGTATGGCTGGTGGGCCATAGCTACGTGCACAGGGCAGCGCGTTACGCTGCAGCGACAGAGTGGGGACCCCGACTGGGACTGGGTGCATACGCAAGTCTCACATGGCATGGTAAGCCCGGAATGTTATGGCGGGAGCTGCTGCCTTTCCTTTTTTCAGGCCAGAATGCTGACCCGCCTGACATTCTCATCATACACCTAGGGGGCAATGATTTGGGCCAGGTCACCGGCTTATCGCTCAAGCATGCGATTTGCGAGGACCTCGCCTACCTGCATTACGTCTGGCCCGCCACAACCCTTGTTTGGTCGGACATGGTCCCGCGCCAAGCCTACAGAGGAGGTTTCGACCTCCTGGCCCTTGACCGCGCTAGACGCATGGTGAATAGGGCAGTGGCGCGGTTCCTCGTCGACAGGGCTTGGGGGAGGGTCAGTCGTCACCCCGCTATTAGCCTACAAAATTATGACTTGTATGCAGGGGATGGGGTCCATCTGTCGCGAGGAGGTATGGACCTCCTGTTGCGTGATTGGCGAGCAGGCCTGTTGACCGAGCTGACGGTCTGGGGGGGCGTCAGGCCTTCTTTGAAGCCCCTCCGTGTGGCGGGTAGCACTGGTAAGGTAAACATTTATGACCCACAGGTATCCGGCAGGTTCGCAATTGACTGGACAACACTAGACAGGCATAAATTGGTTAAACGTTGTCCGGTCAACGACGAACTAGGCGACGGGGTGATGGCTATAGCTAGACAGCATGCATCACCCCGTGATTTCACGGATACGAGTCAGAGGGTGGCGTCATTAGTTAGATATTGACTACGGTCAACAATTTGTTTGTTGTCAACAAACAAATTGATACAAATAGATACAGTGTAACCAATTGCCGTTGGCAATTTTGGGTGGTACCTTACCAGTGTTACTTCGGCCTGCTTGCCTTAAGAATTATGATTGGTCGTTTTACCAATAGAAATTTATAATTCGGACTAGGGCATGAATCAATAAATGTGGCCCAATGCCGTTATCCACTTTCATTATTGTCTGAGTCCTTTATTGGGGGGTGCGCCTGCAAAGACACACATGTGCACAATTAGTTTTTACAAATCCAGCAACCAACCTGTACTTTAACTGAGGGAAACATAAATCATAGAAGAGTATAAGTCATATTAAGCTTGAAAATGCATTTCCCCCATCTCTTATCACATTTAAACTCAAACTAGGAGCATGTGTATTGTTCTCCAAAAATGGCAGTTGATATAAATATATATCTATTATGTGTAGGCTTAATGATTAACAAGCTGAGCTTGATGACCAGAAAATCAGCCTTTTGAGACCTGAGTGCTGCACAATTGAGTGAGCTCCCATCTATGTCCCAGCTCCTGCCAATCTAGCAAGGAACTGCAAGGAGGGAAAGGTAATAGCATTCTGTGCACACTGATGTTTAGTCATGTCTGCCACATGACCATGGAAACGACTGCAAATGCAGTCAGCACTGGCTCTTTGGATGTAAACAGAGAAGAGCACCATCCCCTAGACTCAAATATGACTGGCTTTTGAGCAAGGGAGACCATACTAGGTATATGCACATGCATAAATATACATGTCCATAGGTTACTGTATAACTCCCCCCCCCCCCCAACACAACCATTCACATATGATTTTTAAATTAATGAACAACACTTCAGATAAGTCTGTAGTGGATCCCAGGAGAATACTTTAAGGATTTATGTCTGGCCGGACATCCTGCTATGGTAATGGAGTAGACTGTACAACCAACGACTGAATGCTGAATGTTGAATAACCAAACTCTCTAAAGGGGTCAACAGTTATGGGTGGATGAGCACCTTTATGTGGGGTGTTGGACTCCTCAGTGGAGGAAATGCCACTGAAAACCATGGAGAAAAACAGTGGAGGAAATGCCACTGGCAAAATGAATGCAGGAGGAACCACTTCATTCTGATCCCCAATGGTCATGTAGGTAAAAGAGGCCGTGCCAGATGCACTGCCTGTGAAGGCACTCCTTGTTAATATCCTCAAGGCTGTGGTAGTCCATTGTAGTCCTTGTGTTAAATCCTGCATGTCTCACTTCATATGTTCCGAAGGAGATGGCTCTGTGATCACAGAGTGTGGGTCACTTCATGGCAAGCTGGGATCCACCTTAAACAAATCCACACCAATGGCATTTTTCCTGTTTTGTCATTTTTCTTTTGTGAAAATGATTTCCAGGGGAAAAGGTATACTTGGATATGAGTAGCAGCTGAAGCTGCCAACCTTAAGGATTGCTTAAAAATAAACTTTATTTCATGATAAACAGAAGAGAATAACAGAACAAATGAAATGTATATGAAAAGTTTTTCATTTCCATCTTTGGTTATTCTGAATAGCAGTGTGCTTCTCAGAAGTGGCAATTATAAAATCCAGAGGATAGAGTATTCCAAAGTCGACAGATAATGTCCAGTCTTGCCTTGTAAGCCAGGAGGGGCTGCAGTGCTGCATCTAAAAAAAAAAACAACTCTCAGATCTCCTTTTCTGTTTAATTTAGCTACAATGTTACACAACAGGTCACTAAGGCCAAGATGGTCACAGTTAAAATAGCCAAATATTTGTTGTTCCAATTTTTGGTCAAGATTTCAGATTTATTATTTCCGAAACGTATGTATGCATGCATGCATGCATTAATGTTATTTATTTGCTTTACAGATGGCATTTTGGTCACCTGTACTCAGGCATCTCAATGAGATTTAATAATTATGTTATGTTTACAATAGGTCCAGTCATTCAAAGTGTTCTTAAAGTCAACAGTTTTCCTAAGAAACACATAAAGTATCACTGAAGTCATTGAAGCTCATGACTGAATCAGAAGTGTGATTTGAGGGAATCAGAGTTGTTTTCATAAGATTGAGAAGGTAATGGAGAGCTCAAGAAGCTTGCAAATGGGTTTTACAATTCAAATTTCATAATAGGGGATATTTCTTCATAATTGCCTGGTTGTAGTTGGAAACTGATAGAGTTATTGTCAATATAAAAGTAGTTCACTGTTCACAGTTAGATTTTTCACTTTGAGGGATTTAGTGTTCAAGGAATGAAGAAGCAAACGAATGAAGTAGTAAAATTCAGCTCTTTATTAGTGTGGTTTGAACACAGTTTGGATGGGGGAAAACTCGGACTTATATACACTATAAACAGTAACAGTAACAATAATACAACAAGCCCATTGGCTAACAGAGTGTGCACACTTTTCGATCCACTTATTTGCATAATAATAGATACATGAAAAACGATACATTCAGCTCCTGTCAGATTCTATTTTTCGCGCCACATCGAAATTTCGTGAGACTACGCTGTCTGGTGAGATTTCATAGCTGTCAAACAGGGACACTGTTTGACAGCTCGGAAAGGCATGGGGACATGGCAGCTTGAATTGCCTTGACAGTTATAAGCACAGTTAACATACATAATAAGGGAGAAGATTTTCACATGGAAAAAACTGGTTTGTGCAAAAGCTATTTTTTGTACAAAATTTCTAAATTTTATGCAACATTATACAATTTTCATGGATTTGTAAGTTGCCCATCTGTTTAACTTGGCCACCTGTTGCTTTATTTAAGAATTTGAATTTCAATTTAAGAATGAATATTTGCAGTATTTGATGGCATCTTTCTTAACAATTACTTTCTAAACTAGTGGTTTTCAAATTAGGGCCCACACTTGTTCTTGAACTACAGTTCACAAAAGCCTTCACCATAGGATGTAAGATTTCTGGGAGCTGTAGTCCAAAACATCTAGTACCCTAAGTTTGGGAACCAATGCTCTAAATGTTTGCTCTATGTACCTGTGGATATTTTACTTTAATGGGGAAAAAACATTACATCTATTTTACTAAAATTACAAGGGGCTGTGGTGGCTCAATGGTTAACAAGCTTGCCTTGTTACCTGGAAGGCTGGCAAGTTGGCATTTTGAGACCTGGGTACTCCATGATGGATTGAGTGCCTGTCTCTGTCCCAGCTCTTGGGGACATGAAAGGAGCCTCATTTGGGCACTTCCTGAGCAGAGTTTCTTCCACAAAAATCCTTTCAACCCAGAATATTTTCTGACACAAAATTATTATTACTCAAATTACAAAGAATTCAACAGGGGCGGAAGAAGAGTTTTTATCTCACTCTACTACAGAAAAAAAATGTTTTGTGTGGCTTGAAAAATTATCCTTGAGTATTCTTGTCACATAGAATTAGTCTAAATTGATGAGAACCAGGAATTCAGTAAGGTTTTTTTTCCTAATAGTACTACCCATATCTGTTTATTATGTATTGTCTGCTCCAAGAGCACTATAATTCTATCAAAAGCAGACACTCTTCTCAGATATGCTATCAAAACTTCTATGAGCAGAAGACTTCTGTTGGATAAGGAATGTCATAACTGCAGTTGAGAGGAAGCTACAATTTAGACCAGTGTTTCCCAACCTTTGGTTTTTGGATTTCAAGTCCTATAAGCCTAAGTCAATTTCCCAAAGCACTGATCAGCCAATGTACTGACTTAGGCTTCTGGGAATTGAATTCCCCCTGTGGGGAGTGGGCCCCACATTGGGAAACACTGACTAAGAGGATTCACAGGTATTTTTGATACAGCTTTGCCATTGCCACCACTGTGGTCCAGCAAGGCAATACCAAATTAAAAGGATTTTGTATGTTAATCAATAATCATGATTATTATTCATCCAAAGAAAAATGGTCTCTTTGCCAGTTCTTGCTTTACTTTTTGTTGTGATAAAATTCAAAGGCATCTCATGATTGATCAGAAAGTTCTCACTCCCCCACCCCCGGCAAAGTATGGTGAGCCAATTTCTTGTTATTTCTTGCCATACTTATATTTTCTCCTCAAATCAAAGAATCAATTCTAAAGCTTTTTCCAATAAAGGGGTGCATGCATTCTGTTTGAGAACATCCTTAGTCACTCAGCTGAAAAGAAAAGAAAAACATGTTCAGGTGTAATATTTAAGTTAGCCCTGCAACATCTACTTATGAAGAAGAGGTCTGAACATAGCAATTTCTTGTGTAATCCTCTTTATATTAAACACAGCAATGGACTGATTCTCCCTCCTTGGTTATTTTTCTTGCAGAGAATAGATTGTGGCACAGAAGCTGGTTTGCAGGTTATCCGTATATAACTGTCTAAATGGCAAATCAGGTTATGCCAATAAAGTCATCAACACTTCCTTTTCTTTGTCATTAAAAATAATATTAAATTATTATAGGCAGATTCTGTTGGGGAAGGCATCATCTGTGCTGTCTCATAATGATAATTATCATAATGTTGGGTAAAAGTAATTCAAGCAAATCTATTTAATTGTGGCATGCTGCGTTTAAAAAATTGGGTGTGAATAATGACTATGTCGTTTTCATAATTTGCTTTAAGCCAGCATTTCATTCCACTTTTGACAACTCATTAAAATATGTTTCTGATATCTTGAGGTGAGACACTGAAAAACTAGCAGGATATTCCCTCAAGTAATAACATATGGAGCTTGAATCCAAGCAGATGAATGATGTTTATTTAAAAATGTTCTGCTGAGCTAATCCATTATACATTGCTTCAAGTTTTTTATGCTCTCTAGCAGTACACAATGCTTCAGTTAAATTATTTAAAATAAAATAAACTACCTGACTATCATGCAAGATATGTTATGTTGTTGCTCAATAACACTGCACAACAATGATTTTGCTACTGGGAATTATACGTGTGATTTACATGATATTGAGTGTACTGATTCCAAATCTGAACTCAGAATCTGTCTATCATATGTAGATTTTAAGGTGTTCAAATGGTCAGTAATTGGATAATGTACTGTATTTTTACATGGGAACATTATAATAGTTGTAGCTACCACTATGCCTGCTGCCACCTCAGCTGAATCACATCCACTGGTGTCATGCATGTTACAGCAGCGGCCGGGCATTTCTGAGCAAGTCAGTGACCTGACATCAGAAATAGGGCTTGTCTCTAGTGTGAAACCATCTTATTGGATAGTACAGTTAGGCCATAGTGAGTCTGTTTCAAGCTATCAAGTCCCAGTGTTCCAAAGCCAATAACAGGAAGTGGTTCAATAAGAGGGCCACTTTAAAACATAGACAAAATTGAGCAATTCCCCTTCTTGGCAAAAGGCAGGAGAAAGGAAAACATTTGTTGTTTGTTTAAGACTAACACTGGTCCATATTGCTGGATTTCTTAACCAGTGAAGAAAAGAAAAAATATTGACATATCATAACAGTAATAGTTCTAAACAGGAAAAAATTACTACCTCTGCTCACTGCTAAGCAGTTGAACTAATTGATTTGCCAATATCCAGAAGAGGCTTGCTAATTTAACTACTTCCCATTATTAGCAAATTAACATTGGTGAATTCCAGTTCACTATGCATCAAGAAGATATGTCTATTCTTAATTGTTCCAAAAAGCAATGGTAATAGCAATAGCAATTACCCTTATATACCACCACTTAGTGCACTCTTTGGGCGGTTCATGTGGTAATTAGCATTTTGCCCCCATCATGCTGGGTACTCATTTTACCAGCCTCAGAATGATGAAAGGCTGAGTCAACCTTGGGCCAGTCTGCATCAAACTCATAACAGTAGCTTAACCACTGTGCCACAAGGGCTCATTTTTGTCCAAATAAACAGTTTGTTTTTGCCCAAATAAACAGTATTGCTTCTTTTTTTCTCTGTGGACAATGAGCCTTGTTCTCTGAACTGATTTAAAATGCTGCAATACTATACCTATCTAAGCAAAAGGAGATCAAGTTATCACAGTTTTGAGTGATACATGATATTATAATTTTGCAATAAGGGGCAAATTCATTCTTGGAAATTGAAAAAAAAGATAAATACAGTTTCTTGTTGCAGGCTAAAGAAAATAAATGAATGGGATGCACAAAGATTTACATCCCTCTCCTTAGTACATGGTGTATTTTTTCCCCTCTAGGTAAAGAGATGTCATTTTTGACATAAATTAAAAAATAAAGAAATATAGTAATAAAAAAATGTTATTTGGATCTGATGGGAGCAGACACATACCTGTCAAGCATCCCATTTCCCCCAGGAAACCCCCTTATTTTTACCCCTCTTCCCACTCCCTCCCATTTTATTAATTTCCCCGTAATATCCCTTATTATATTTTTATTTTTTTAAAAAAAAAATCCTGATTGGAGCCCTCACAGGCAAAGCTGCATTATGTTTTTCCTGCCACCAGAGGTCGCTGTGCCTTTTCGCTTGTGGAAGGAGAGAGAGAAGGTGGTGGGGGCCTTCTGTAGTTTCTCTTTCATTTCCCTTCCCTGCCACATGGTCATGGAGGCTTTGTTTGTGCTGCTGGTGGTCAGAGCCACAATGGGACGGGAGTCTACTCTAGGTGAGCTATATTTCATATATAGAGATTAACTCGTCAGCTGCTGGGAGGCTTGGAAACTACAGAGGTTGCTTTTTAATTTACTAATTCCCTTCCTTAAGCTGGATCCCACATTCTTAGGTGTTGGTGCTTCAACAGGTTGCAATGAGGAACAAATAGATTGGTTAAGCCACCATAGGATGGGAGTCTACTCTAGGTGAGCGATATTTCATATATGGAGATTAACTCGTCAGCTGCTGGGAGGCTTGGAAACTACAGAGGTTGCTTTTTACTTTACTAATTCCCTTCCTTAAGCTGGATCCGACATTCTCAGGTGTTGGTGCTTCAACAGGTTGCAATGAGGAACAAATAGATTGGTTAATTTGGGGAAATTAATCCCTTGCTCCTCCACCCCAATTGGGAGGGGGGTGTCTAGCCATGTGCAGGGCTAATTCACCCTAGGGGGCTGATTTACTATTCTGCGCTTTGCTTCCCAGAATTTTTTTTAAAATTAAAGATGAGTAAACAAGAAAAAACAAAACAAAAGTCCCCCAAGAAGATGGGGAAAGGGTTCTTTGGCCTACACAGCTTTGTGCCCATTGCATCTACAATACCATCTAGCCATCTTATTTTTGGCCACCCCCTTCTTTTGTCCTCCACCTTTCCCAGCATCAAGGTTTTCTCAAGTGAATCCTCTCTTCTCATTTGATGTCCAAAGTACTTTAGCATCATCTTTACTATTTGACCTTTAATGAGCAGTCGTGGTTGATTTCTTCTAGGATCGACCTATTTCTAACACCACATTTCAAAGGCATCTATTTTTCTGCACTCAGCTTTCCTAATGGTCCAGCTCTCATACCCATACATTACCACCAGGAATACCACTGTTTTGACTATGCAATTTTTTGTTTGCAAAGTGATGCCTCTACTTTTCACTATGTTCCCCATGTTTCTCATAACTTGTTTCCCAAGCATCAGTCGCCTTTTTATTTCACGGCTGCAATCACCATCTGCAGCAATCTTTGATCCTAAGAAAGTAAAATCTGCCAGTCGTATCCAACTCTAGGGTGCAGTGCTCATCTCCATTTACAGCCAAAATGCTGTCTGTGTTTGCAGACATTTTCATGGCCATGTGGCAGGCATGACTAGAGTCCAGTAAGTCACATGGCTATATTTGGCCATGCCCACAGATTTGGCCACACCCACAGAGGGGTGTGGCCAACATTTCCCTTATTTTCAAATCCGAAACTTGACAGTTATCAGCAGACAAAGGCTCTTGTTCTCAGTGATTCTCAATGTAATGGCATGTTAAAATTTCCACTAAGTCAGCTATATTGCCTAGTTGCCTTGATGCTCACTTTCTCCCATTCATTTTTCTTCATTGGAAACTGCCAAGTTTTGCACTGTTTAATGATATTTATCATTAATTCATCAATGAACGGCCTTCCTCCAATCAGCACCCAGCTGCTAGGAGGGGACCCTTTGCTACATTCTTGCTCGAGAGAGAATTAGGCAACCCTGGGAGCTAATCAGAGCTCCCCACATTGGGTAGGTGGAGTGGAGGCCATTTTACGCTATCCCCCCCCACCCTGATCTCCTGGTGAGGGCAACCTCAACTCTCCTACCCACCCTATGGGTCAGTATAAGACTAACTGGCCACTGTAGGGCCCACTTGGAACTTTTGGCCCACTGACCTGATTGGCATTTGGTGGTTGGAATTTTTTTGCCTATCCTGTACTAATTACCTCAGGTCTGATGGGCAAATCAGGGGGAGTGGTGCCATTTTTAAAAATTCACAACTGGTGGGTAGTATGGAGTCCAAACAAGAGATAGTGAGTGTCAGGTATTATGGGCAGCAACTGTGTAACATTTGTTCCATTGACCAGGATCAAGAATGTCATCTGGTGGGGTTGCTTGGTTGGCAGGCTCTGCTGTTGGACACATAGCCTCAATATATTGGGTGTCCAATAGCGGAACATCTCCATCATGATTCAGCCGGACACGCACCTGGCACTTGGGACTCACACAGTTGCACCAGCAGCAGGGGTCACTGGGAATCTACTGGCTCCAATTCCCAGATCCACACAACTTTTAGGCCACCCTGCAGCAGTTTCTGTTTAAAATTCAATCTTAATAAAGCTGTGGCCCTAGCCTTATTTTGGGCATAGGGGGACAAAGAGACCATTTGCACATGGATTGTAGCATTCAGTGAAGTTTTGTATTTCTTCTCTGCTTTCAAGACAAATCCTGTACAGGAAGGAGCCAATGCTATGCAAGAACTGTGACAATCCTCTTCAGCTTGACATTTATTTCAGAAATATGAGAAAATTATGTAATGTTCCATGTAAGATTCTCAGAAGAAAAAGGATTCTCACACAGAGCAGTCATGCAGTGAGGCAGAAAGAGGGTGGATTCCTGCTTCTTTATTTCTCTGTGAGGGTGAAAACCCAAAAGACTCACTTGCCATTTATAATTATATGTATTCTGTACTCCTGTAATCAACTTGCTCTTCCTTCATTTCTCAGATCTTGCTAAAAAAAGAAAAACAACAAGTAATCAGTGGTATATTTTGGAAAGGACTGACTTCCTACAGCCCAATCTATCTTAGAAGATCTTAACTAGATTTATACATCCAGGGTTGTTCCAGTTCATTTATTATTCTTAATTTTCTTTCTAATAAAGTTAATACTTCTACAAATATTGTGTCCATATTCCCTCTTCCACATACTCAGTGATTTCATTAGTTCCTTAATCTATTTGGTTATCTGCCTATCACCTGCCTTTTCTCTTCTCTGACTCATGTATAAACACCTTATGTTGTAACACTATCAGCTGAGCTGATTTTTAATTAGATTTTATTTTAATCTGCTCTGGGATTTCAGGGTCTGGCTTTGCTCCTCTTTATGCATAATTCTTGTAGTTCCTGTGTCTTGAGGACAGAGATTTGCTAGCTTCTGCCAGCTGCAGAGCTAAAACCTTCCACTCAGTAACTGTAAAGCAGGTAGGCTTCACAACACTTTTTCCAAAGACATTCATATGTTGATACTTTGATTTACTTAGCATGGGTTCACATGATCCAACTCGACCTTGGCCCAGTAAGATTTCCTCTATTATTTTCCTACTGTAACAGCAGCATGGCTAGATATGCAGTAATTTGCATTTCCCTTGAGACACGGGGTTTACAATCCAAACTTCAAATAGCTAACATAGAAGCTCAGGCAACAAAAGTTCAATACAGTACCTGCTGTTAACCCATGTCTTTTAGTACTAAAAATGAAATGGTAAAATTGGACTGTGTGTGCTTCTCACATACAGGGAGGTACAACATTCAGAAATGGAAACCATTTCACTGTAGAAGTCCCTCTGAGTCCAGATTGTTGTGGAATGAAAACGAGACAAACCCACATTCCAGCTAAGAAAGATAAGTAGTTTTATTATTATTTGGCCAAACAGATTCAAAGGAGCTTTAACAAGCTAATAATCCCCCTGAATGACAATACATTTTCAGAGCCATCTTTTTATACCATTTAATTAGGAAATTTCTACACATTTCATCACTATGGGATAAGCCAAAATTATTAATTAATCTTTTGACATTGTCATGCAGTTCAGGTTAGAACATTCAGAATATTTGTTCATGTCATGTCACACAAATATTATTCTGAAAGCGCGGCGCCAAAATGGCCACCGCGCTCTTTGTGCCCCCCCCCCGGACTCAGACATCCGGGTGAGTTAGGGGGCGTGGCCACCCCTCTATAAAATTTTCCCCTCCACCCCCTCCCTAGTGAACAGTGTGAATTTTTGGTCGCTTCGGGGCCAGGTGGGAATTTTTGGCCCAAACCTTCAATTGGCACTTTGGTTCTGGCTTTTTTGCCCATCCCACACTGTTGCTAGTGTTTTGATCAAAGGGGTTATTTGACTTTGGTCACTTTGGCGGGTAGCACTGGTAAGGTAAAGATTTATGACCCATAGGTATCCGGCAGGTTCGCAATTGACTGGCCAACACTTAGACAGGTACAGGGGTAATAGCTTTGGCCGGTCAACGATGAACCAGGCAAGGGGTGATGGCAGGAGCTTAACAGCCTGCATCACCTTGATATTTAACGGATACACGTCATAGGGTGGGGTCAGTAGATAGTTTATTGACTCCGGTCAACAATTTGTTTGTGTCAACAAACAAATTGATACAAATAATTACATGTAGCCAATTTCCATTGGCATTTTGGGAGGAACCTTACCAGTGTTACTGCGGCCTGCTTGCATTAAAGAATTACAATTGGATGAATACACCAATTGAAAGTTATAATTCGGACTAGGGCATTATTCAATAAAAGTGGCCTGATGCCTTTATCCATATACTGGTGTCTGAGTCTTTCTTTGGGGGGTGCGCCTGCAAAGCATTATGGTTTCCTGAGTCTAAGAGAAATCCCTGTCCAAACTGTGCTGGGCATGTAGACACAAGGCCTTCTGTTTACTTTAGCCTCGTCATCATGTTCTATATTGATTAGGTCAATCTGATCTGTTTAACTTTACAAAGGAGCAGAAAAAAATGATTTTTACTTTTAAACCAGAATTAATATTAGAATTAATATTTTAATCATTTCACTCCTATTTCAAGATAATGCCTAATAATTGTTATTTTGACATTAATGATATTGTAAGATACTGTTAGTCATCGATTGCCCAAATTCTTCTGTCACTTGAGACACTATAAGCATTTTCCTCTTCTTTGCAGCCTCAGTGGGCCTGCCACTGCCAATGTGATTCCCGTCCAATCCTGTTGTCCCTGCTGCTGCTTTTGTAGCTCAGCATCAGTGTTATTGCCTTAAGTTGGCAGTGCCTGTCCATAGCTACAAATTATGGGCTTCACCATCGTTTCTGACTCTAAATTTTGGATTCGGGGAGGGGGTGGGGATAGTAGAGAGGGGCCATTAGCTCCTAGAATAAATTGTTGATATCTTCTGCTATTCTGTGCACAATGCAACCCTTGTGAAATACAAAATTTCATTTGAAGGAATTTTTAAAATGCCATTGTGTGTTAGCAGCTTCCTTTATTTGCTATAATTCAGTTTCAAAAATGTGAACAAGTGGATAAAGAAGTCTTGAAACTATCTTCCCACCAGAAGCATTACAATTTGCACAGTCTTCTGAACATTTCAAACATTATTTTCCATTTTTTATTTAACATCATTTATAGGTCACCTTTCTCCCCATGAAAAGGGAGAAAGGTGGCTCACAAGGTTCACACTAGTAAAATTAGAAACACAATAAATAACACATTAAAAACAATTAAACTATCATAATAGCAAATATATAGCAAATGATTAAAACATTAACTTGAAAAATGCATTTAATAGATACATAGCTATACAAAGGGACTCATACTGGTAAAATTTACTGAGGAGATATGCAAGGGGATATCCCTGACAGGAAACAGCATTATCATTTAACAATTTGCTTTCAGCATGTATTGCTTAGTGATGAAAAAATCTGCATCTTTCAAGAGGATCAGACTGTCTTGTGCTTATACCTGTAGTAATAAAATAACAATTCCATTTAAATTTGTTATTCCGTAACGCCTTAAGAGCAAAGCCAGATGCATTGCCCAACATATGCTATAGAAGGGACAAGGGATAATAATATGTACCTGTGGTCTGTCCACCCTTGTCCATTCTCACTGAGGCAGTCTTGAGTGCAATTTTTTTTTGTAATTTGTGGTTTGATCATTAGTGCAATCCAGTGATACTCATATTCTTTTAGTCTTCAGTACAAAGATAGAAGGAATCCATTCATGCTTAGAAAATAATGATAATTTCTGATTAGTTGCTTAGATTCTTGCAAATGAAGACTTAGATCCTCCCATGCTATGTAGCATATCAGGCAGCAAGGGGTCTCCAGAAGCTTTCGTCATGTGCGAGTGCTTTGACATCCTTCCAACTCATTTCCAGGGTCTTCAAGTCTCCCATGAAAGCTCTTCATCATGTATTTTGAGGGCATCCCCATTGTAATTTGGCATTAGGAGGGGTCCAACCTATTGCCATCTTTGGGATCCTATATTTCTCCATATGGAAAATATGGCCTGCCATTTGAAGTCTTCTTTTCTGAAGACTGCTGTTGCTTTTCTAAGACAGCATTTGACATCGACCTCTGTATCTTCATTTTGAGTGATCATATTGCTCAGATAAGTAAAACTGTCCACTAACTGCTGTGACCCAAGTATGATTTCCTGCATCCTAGTTGTGGAGTTCACATGCATGACCTTTGAATTCTTTTTAATATATATATTAAATATATTTTAATATATATATATATAAGATTTTATTGACATAACAAAATTGAAACATTATAGTATCAAGAAAAAAACATAACTTGCATCGAACCAGACAACCAATAAAGACAATTAAAGAAGAAGAAGAAAAAAAAACCCACTTCCAATACACCCTATTGTATAAGAGTAGAGAGAGAAAAAACTGTTTGCATTACATATGTAAAAGCATTATGGTAAATTGTGTATTGAAAACAAAACACCCGTGCTTTAACTGGGGCTTGCAAGGTCTGTTAAAGATATACTAATATTGTGATTTCCAAAACTGGATTGTATCTGGGACAGGCTTAATACCCCTTGCATCCGTCAATGCATACTGGATGAAAGGATTTCATATTTCCCAGAAGGAAGGTTTCCTTCTTATTCCCAGATAAGATTTTAATTGGCTGGTTAATTTTTCGTTCAGTGCAAGTTGCCAGACCTCTGCAAACCATCTCTTTCTGCTTAGGACCTCCTTATTTTTCCATTCCTTAGCGATCATCTGTCTGGCAACTACTACTAATGCTGCAAATAATTCTTTGTCACAATGTTCAAGATTTAGATCTCCCACCTCTCCTAATAAAACATGTTTTGGTTCTAGAGTTAGTAGGGTGGGAAAGATTTTATTTAATTCTCTTCTATCATTTTTCAAAATTTTTGCGTTATTTTACAAGACCACCACATATGGACGTATATCTTTTTTCCTTATCACATCTCCAACAAAGATCTGAATTATTTTTGTTTATTTGATGTAATTTTAACGGGGTCAAATACCACCTCCAAAGTAACTTAAATGTATGCTCTCTTTCCTTATATGACATAGTTTTCATTATTCTAGACTTACATTTTTTCCCCAGCTTTCATCTGTTATCGATATATTCAAATCCTCGTCCCATACTCTTTTAAGACCTAGCTGGGCTTCATCTCCTAACAATAAGGCTTGGTATATTTTACCCAATAGACCTATGAACTTTATTTTCCCTTCTCTTACACCTTTCACTAAGTTTTCAAAGGGTGTTGCTAATAGTTGTGGTCTTTCCAATTCCTTTATATTTCTAGCCCATCCATCCATTTGTTTTTCTTGAAACCAATCTAAATTCATTTTCTTATATATTCCTTTCCTACTCTGATAAGTATTGTAATTTTTTCTCCAATCTATAATTGATAGCGCTTTGTTTTGCTTTAAGGTTACTCTTATTTTATGTGTCAGTGGGAGTGGGCAATCTTGCATATCAATAATTTCTATTATGGGAGATTGATTTGGTGCTAATTTATTTTTTATACCCTTCCATACATTATATAAATTCCTAAGCGAAATTTTTTTAATTAATAATTTTGTATTCACATTAGATAGAAACAAACCGCCTTTCAAATTTTTAAACTCTTCCTGTTCTGTTTCCAATGGGGTATCACATTGATTATATTATAATTTTATAATTCTTTTTAAATGAAACGTTTGGTAATAGAATTTAACATTCGGTATACTTAGACCTCCAAAGTTTGTTTTTTGGTACCAAAATCCTTTATTTATTCTAGGTTTTTTCCCATTATTACAAATTTGATTAATCAACTTTTGCCACTTTTTAAATTCTGCCTCTGTAATCTTGATTGGAAGGTTTTCAAATAAAAAATTGATTTTTGGAATAATTTTCATTTTGCAAATATTAACCCCTCCAAACCATGAAACTTTTAATTTCTTTATTTGGTCAGCCAGCACTTTAATTCCACCTTTTAATTTATTGAAGTTAATCTTTAATTTCAATCTTTAATTTCTTCTGAGACAAAATGCCCAAATATTTTAATTTGTCCTTTATAATAATCTTATATCTCTCAAATATTCTATTTTTTTTTGACTTGTGACATATTACATGTTATAACCTCTGACTTTGTCCAGTTAATTTTTAATCCTGTAACCTCCTCAAATTTATTTAAATGAATTTGTACTTTGCCTATATTTTTTAAAGGGTCGTTTATCATAAGGAGTGTATCATCTGCGAATAATTTTTTTATTGCTTATTCCTTTTAAATCGTTATCTTTTTTTATCACATTTGCCAATAATTCCATTGCCAAAATGAATAAAGATGGGGAGAGTGGGCAACCTTGTCTTGTTCCTGCCATTATACTAATTTCTTTACTTAGCCAATTATTCATTTTAATTTTAGTCTTGCTTTCTTTATACAATTGATCAATGACATGGTTAAATTTGGGGCCAAATTGTAATTTTTTTGCATATTTCCTTTATTGTCTTCCACTGAACTGAATCAAAAGCTTTGTAAATATCTAATGGCAATAAACATACTTTTTGTTTCCCTTTTTATTATGTCTATGATATTAACTAATCGATTAATCAATTTTCCCATTTGTCTGCCTTTAACAAATCCCATTTGATCTTCTCCAATATACAAATTTTAAAAAACTGTTAAGCCGATTATTCATTATGGCCATAAATTTTTTTGCATCTTGATTCAATAATGATATCGGTCTATATGCATTGATTGCTTCTTTGTCTTTGCCTGGTTTGGGGATCAAGACTGTTATTGAGTGACTCTAGGAGGCTGGAATCATTCCTCCTTCCGTTATATAATTATATAATAATGCTAACTTGGGAACCACCACACTTTGACATTCTTTATAAAATTCAGCAGGTAACCCGTCTTCCCCTGGTTTATCTTTTTTCAGTTTATTGATTACTTCATCAATTTCCTTATTGCTTACCTCTTGATCCATAATGTTTATATGTTCTTCCCTTAAGTTAAACCGTAAATTTTCTGCCAGGTATGAACTTAATTTATTATCGTTAATTTTGTATTATGTATAAAGCTCTGTGGAAAATTCTTCAGCTATTAAAAGTTTATCTTCCATTGTGCTTTTGGTTTCCCCTTTTTTATTTCTTAGAATTTCTATTTGACTCTTTATTTTCTTTTGTCTAACTTTCCTTGCCAAATTTTTCATGTCTTTATTATCAAATTCAAAATCATTTCTTTTTACATACACCATATCCTTCCTTACCTTTTCAATCTCCACTGCTATTGTTTCTTTTTTTAGGGCCTGTAATTTGTTCCCAATTTCTTCACCTCCTGTATCTGTGTGGATTTTTCTAACCTCTGAATATCGAATTCCCCTTTTTTAACTTGTCTATTCAACTCTCTATCGTGTGATGCTTTAACTTGGATGTAGTCCCCTCTAATTACAGCCTTCATTGCATCCCAGAAAACATGTAAATTCACTTCATCTGTATCATTGTTCTCCCAATTTGTTAGACATTATTATTTTAATTTATTTTTTATTGTTTCGGTTTTTTTAATAATTTGGTATCTGTTCTCCATAATTTATTTGATAATCTTTTCCCAATTCTCATTTCTAACGTAATCATTGTATGATCCGACATTTTGAAATTTCCTACCTTAAAATCCAATACATTTTGTATTATATTTTCGGAGACAAAAAAGAAATCAGTACGTGAGTATGATTTATATTTTGGTGAAAAGAAAGTATACATTTTTTCCTTCCCTTTTATAGTTCTCCACGTGTCACGAAGCTCTAACTTTCCCATCCAATTATCAATTAATTTGTATTGAACTGTCCTAGTTTTCGATTGTTGTGATGTATCTAGTGCCGATCTTACTAAGTTGAAGTCCCCTCCTATAATCAAATTTGGTGTTCTTTCTTTTTTTATAATAGATGTGATTTTGTCTAGAAAGTTTGCTTGATCTTTATTAGGTGCATATATATTAACTAAAGTGACCTCTTCCTCATCTATTTTCCCTTTAATCAGTTGGAATCTTCCTTCCTTGTCTTTAATGCTCTTGGTCATTGTAAAATCTAATTTGTTAGCTATCAAAATAGCAGTACCTCTTGAGTTGGATGATCCCAAGCTCTTTTCATATATACCGATTCCTTTTACATATACATTGTTTTTATTTTCCTCTTTTTGGTGCGTTTCTTGCAAAAAAATTATGAGCGCTTTTCCCTTATTTAAGGATGCTTCTAATCTCTTTCTTTTGATTTGATTCCCTAGATCCTTTACATTCCAGGAAATAATTTTTAAACTATTAACCTTACCCCATTTTTGCCCTCTTTACTGACCTATGCAAGCTCCCCCTTATAGTGATTACAAAAATAACAAAATTTAAATAGCGACTGCTCCTTCCTCCACCCATATTTTAAACACAGTTATACCGAGTACCCAACAAATAAAAAACCTATAGAAAAAAACTTTTTTACCTCCCCCTCTTCCCCCTTGGGAAGTAACCTTTAAAAAGATAGGAAAAAAAGAAAGGGGAGGGGGGTTGCAGGCAGCGGCTGTATTTTATAATTTAAAAAAAATCTAAAATTAAAAAAGAAGAACACAACCCGCTATGTGTTCCACATTTATTTCTTTTTACATAAACTTCTTATGTATTTGAGACTGATAGATGTATTGTGACTGCTAATAACCTAAACATATTAACTAGTACCTCCTTCTGCTCCTAATACCTTATCCTCTTCCTCCTCTCTATCTACTGTTGATGGTATTCCTGCATTTATCATAACTTCCTTAATTTGCTTCCATTCTTGTGTATCTTTTTCTAATACCTTTGCCTCTGTCAAAACATCTAGAGCATAGGAGTCCTCCCTAATCCAATAGATTTTCCCTTGAGCAGAAAAACTGAGTTGTTTATGAGTTTTCCACCGATATTGTATACCTTTTTCCCTAAGCTTCTTTGTAATTGGTTTTATTAACAGTCTCCACAACCGTTATTCAAGAGCAATATCTTGATATATCTCTATTTTTGATTCTTCCATTACTAATAGCTCGTTTCCCAAAGATTTAACGTGTCTCATTATTTTTAATTTTTGGCCCAAATTAGCAAACTAAGTAAAACATTCCTTGATCCTTCTCTATTATTTTTCTGCCCTAATCTGTATACAAATTCTATGTCCTCTGGTCCCATTGCCACTCCTGCTTCCAATGTCTTAAACCATACCAATAATCTTTGTTTTAAGTTATCCGGATTTCGTTCAGGTATGTTTCTCATAATAATATTATTATTTTTTTCTTGCTCTTCCAAGTTTTCCAGCCTTCTGTCATATTGACTTTGTTTCACCCCTCTTATCTCAACCTGTTCTTTCACCTCTTTTAGTTCATGCTTTTTCCCCCAAACTTCTTTCCCAATTGCATTCACACCCTCTTTTATATCTTCTATGTCCTGCAGAAGTTTGGACACACTCCTTTTTCGTGCCTTTAATTGCCTGGGAAATGGTGTCTCTTATTTCCTTTTGAACCTTTTGATTGTCCTTTAATCTTTGATCCTCCATTTCCTTGAACCTGTTTTGAATCTCTTCTTCTAATTTATCAAATCTGGCTTCCAAGTTACCCCTTAATTCTCCCATGTCTGGGCTTAAATCTCTTCCCCCCCCCACACACACACAACATCATCATCTTCAGCCCCATTTGCCCTCCCTTTATCAGTCATTTTTTCTTGGTAGCCATTTGAATCTCAAGCACTTCCCCTTGAAACATCTCCTGTCTCTCAATATCTTCTTGTCCCTTTTGCCCCTTTCGTAGATCTTGCTGTTCTTGTATTTTAATTCCGAACTTTCTTTCCTCTACCGCTTTTTTTAATTGCTCCAATTCTTCAATCTCCTTAATCTCTTCTTTCAATGATCTTATTCTTCCTTCTTCCTGTTCTTTCCTTTCCAATCTTCCTAATCTAACCCACTTACTGTCTTGTTTAGAAATATTACTTTTTTTACTCATAAATATTCAGGGCTTGTCTTATTAAAATCACCATGTGTACTATATAATTGCCAATTAGATTAGCGTAGTAATACCCTTATTGATAATTATTACTGATATTAAATTATACAATTATAGTATAACATTATACAATAAATCCCCACAGCCTTAATCTAAACACCCAATACAATACCTAATAAACCTAAGACCACTGTAACAGTAATTATAAGGGAAAGATCCAACTTTATATATATATAACCATATTATAGATATTCTCGAAGGAATTTCCTTTTCTTTTTTCTTTTTTTAAGAAAAGCAGTTTCCAAACTCTCCCCTTCCCTTATTCCCCCTCCCTTCCAGCAACCCAAGTTTTCAAGGCTCCAAGTAAGGGAGACTCAGCCTCTAACAGTCACAGGTGTTGCAGTAGATAAGATAAGAATAAATTTTGAGTAATTATGTTGCAGGTGGGCACAGTTCTGAGTCCTTGAAACTTTGTAGATACTTCCTTACTGCAAGACTCCCCTTCTCCAATTTCTATTTCAAATTTTCACCAAAGCACGGTCTTTTCCTACTCAAGTTTTTATTAAGTTAGTCCCATCAAATCCTTTTAGCCATGGGATCCTAAGTATTCTTCATTATCTCACTTTGGACCTGTAACATTAGGAGCTTGAATATTGACACTGACTGCAGTCTACAATCTTTGGCAAAAAAAGAGAACCCGCTGCTCAACCGCCTCTTACAGTCTCTTATGGGCTAAGGATCACGCATCTCGTGTCTTGCTCTTTCCCGATCTTCAATCTGCCATGGCGCTCGCTTTCCTCCGCATCTGTCCCATTCCTCTTCGGGTCACATTCACCTTTATCCCGTCCATATAGCCCTTAACATTTACCAGCCACTTCCCTTTTCCTCGACTTCTTGTTGGATCTGTAATCAATTATGTCCAGTAGTCAACTTTGATTCTCTTCTCTTCTCCTTTTCTAAACTCTTGCCAAACCCCGCTCCCAGCCAGAGTTAGCCTGGTGCCCCAGACTCACTCAGTCTCAAGAATCCGCGGAGTTCGATATGAATAAACGGGAGATGGAAACCGATGACTGAGAATCCGATCTATTTTGTATTACTAGTTCCAACAGAGAATAGTTCCAACAAAGTTCCCTCCAGAGTCAGAGAAAATCTGCTGATTAGCAAGGGTCTTTATCTGTCAACTTACAGCCCGATCTCCTCCAAATACCCTCTGGAGAATAGCTGTCTCACGCTGTCTCGCTGTCTCGTTTCTCTCGTCGTCTTTCTCCACCTCTCATAGCCTCGCTGCCTCGAAGTGCCTCTCATTCGCAGCATCTTCCAAGCCAGTTGAAATCCTTCAAATATCTCAACAATCTCAAATCGGACACCTTTCTTATTCAACTTATCTGAAGGCAAACCCTTTCAGGATTTCTTCTATATAAGTTTAATCTAATTTAGGTCTTCAAAACCACCTTTTTTCCCCGCTCTTAGTGGCTCACCTTTCAGAATAAGCGGAAAAAGCTCCCGTTCAGCTCGCCATGATGCCACGCCCCCAACCTTTGAATTCTTGGCATTTATCTTAACGCCTTTTCCCCCCCGCTTCTCCATCCATGGTAATTGTCACCTGTTGTAGTTTGATCTCATCTTCCTTGAGCAAAGTGATGTCATTAGTGAAATCTAGGTCCCCAAGTCAATATTAGTCAGATGAATGGATGCCTGTCCTATTACATGCTGCTCTTCATATGACATAGTTGAGGGCCACAAGGAAGAGGAATGGAGATAGAGCACAGCCTTGCCTAACCCTAGTAGTATTCTCAAAGAAGTCCATATGACTGTTCTCAGTCTTAACACAGCAACTTAACTGTAATTATAGCTCTTTAAAGATGATAATGAATGAAATAAAGGCTCCCTTAAAATTCAAGGCTGAAAATTGATCAAAGCCAGTTACTTAACTTACTGAAATGTGGAAATATCAGTATAATAATACACAAAGCTAACACAGGTATGAATAGAAAACTGAGCTAGCAGAGACCAGTGTGAGCTAGGAACCTTGGCAGAGTTAATTTGTAAAGTGACTTTGTAGTTTTGCTTCTTCCCTTCTCACAGTCTTAACTTTGAATAATTTTGAGCCATCAAGTTTCTAGTGGTATTCTTAGGGGACAATTTATACTCAACTTGCACCTGGAATTCACTTGTTTCAGTTCATCTGTGCATTGTCCCTTTGGGTTCTTAGCAAACAGGACTGTTTAATGCAGCTAAATCTACCACCTGCTAGGAGAAAGTTAAACCCCTGGGGGGTTGGGGAGAGCAGTTGAAACATTTTTTGCAACTCTTTTATAGCAAATATAGAAACTTATTCCTCTGTGGATTACTGCTTGGAGATTTTTCATAATGGTACATTACACAGTGGCATGAAACACCTTCAAGTGTAACACACATGCTGAGACATCTTTAGCAGGAGTGTTTCTGCCCAGCAGTTCAATGCCAAGGATTTTACAGACCATTTTTATACATTTCCCTTCTTTTCAAGATGACAGTGAAGTAGTTTGCAAATGATCCATAAGCATGTTGACCTGGAAAAGAAAACCCTTGCCTCTTGGTTTCAAAGGTGGTAAGCACACAGTTGCATAAGTTATGCCATATAAGGCTGTGAAAACTTAGCAGTGAAAACTTTTCAGAAATTAAATGTTTCTGATTTTTCCCCTCCTGGAGATCTTGAGACTCTCATGAAATCCCTTTAGTCATCATGAAGCTGTTGAGGGCAGAAGTCTTTAATTATCAAAAATCACTAACACTGGTAAAATCATCCCAGCAACAATTATTTTTAGTAATGGAAGACTTTCCCCTCCAGTCCTGTGACCTCCCCCCCCCCTGAACTCCTGATGATGGTGGGGGAAACATCTTGTTATGATTCTGTTCTTTGTGTGTTTCCTTAGAAATTTAGTGCAAATTCCTGGAAAAAGCACCTGCTTCCCTAAAAAAACAGCTAAGGGCTGAGTTGAATGTTACATGGCAAGGGAATTGATTACAGCATTATTCAGCACTAAAATACCTCGGTGTGATGCTTGGCAGGACACTGTCTTTTCAGCAACACTGACTGAAAATCAAAGCCAAAGTTAGTACAAGGAACAACATCATCAGAAAACCTACAAACTATAAATGGAGTAATCAACCACCCATGTTACATACATCAACTTTGGCCCTGAGCAGCTTCACAGAAGAGTATGCTGCTCCAATATAGAGTGCATCAACACATGCAAAAATAAGTTGATATCACTGTTAATGAAGTCATGCATATAGTGACAGGATACCTTAAACCTACACCAGTTGAGAAAATATACCCTTGCCTCTTGATATCGCTCCACCTATCTCAAGGAGAGAAATAGCAGTGGATGCCGAGAGAACTAAGCAAGAAAATGACCCTCGGGGTCCCCTAATTCAGTATTAAAGATGAGAGTAAATTGATTTGAGCTTCAAGTCTGCTGGCTCTGATCCAGGAAGAGCTTTATGGCAAGAACAAACATTATTGAGGGTACACAAGAGCAAAACCTAATTAGAAGATGGAGGAAGGTGCTCACTGACAAGGAACAACATTAAGGGTTGATATATCTGAAAATCTCATTCTCCCCTATGTCACCTGGAAGACCCTGAATAGGCTGAGGGTTGGAGCCCATAAATACAAGACCAACAGGCTCATGTGGAGGCTGCTGGTGCACAACAACACACTGTGCGAACGTGGAAAGATACAGCATCCGGCTCATTTACTGGTCAGCCGATTTCTGCCAGAAACATGCACTGATGAGGACTTAAATTTGGCCAATGACAAAACCAGGAAAGCAGCTTTGAATCTCTAATTCTTGATTTGTCTTAAGTACACAAAGTTTCATAATCCCTCTCCCCTTTTTAAATATGTAGACCTCCCAGAATTTGATTAGCTGCTGGCCCAACTCATTTTAAAAATGGCTGTAGAGATGGGTAAAGAACCATAGAGCAGGATTTCAGGGGGCAATGTCAGGAGCTGGATGTACACTGATCACATATTCCTGCTTTCTACTATTGTTGCCTAGCACTATGTGATGTGGGCGTTACAACCATTCTCTGGTCTAATTCACAAAAGCTGTGGAACAGGGGTCCTCAACCTTTTTAACCTGGGGGCTAGGTTCATGGTCCCTCATACTGTTGAGTAGCTGAACTATTCTTGAATTCTACCTCTGTTTACCTTCCCACAGAAGTGGTACCTATTTATCTACTTGTAATTTCTTGCTTTCAAACTGCTAGATTGGCAGGAACTGGGACAGAGACAGGCACTCATTCTGTCATGCAGTACTCGGGTTTTGAACTGCTGACCTTCAACCTCCCAGTCAGCGTCTTAACCCCTTGAGCCACTACAGTCCTTCTCTAAAGTCCACTACATATTTTTCAGGATAACATAGCCTTCTAGAAGCTAATAAGCTACTATTCAATGTAGTCGCATAGTAGAGTTACAAGATCATACTGAGTCTTAGCTCTCAATGTACAACCTTAGTGCATTCATGCTAGAGTTTTCACATGGGGAAAGTACCTGTAGCCAGACATCATTGCTGTACCCACACCCCAATAACAACGCGGACACATAATTTATGAATGAAAATCGGGCCACTTTTATTGATAATCAAATAGGCCTATCTTAACAATGGTTAAGGCTCAAACGGGCCAAAATAGCACTGGCAAGGGGCAAATTAAAATTATAACAAAAACGCTAACTAAAAGCACCTGTTGCAGCGGCAACTGGGTGTAAGCTTCCGTCAACAACATGCTTCCTCATCAGCATGTCGTTGACCCATTTCAGCTGTAACTTATCCCCAGCAAGTTGACTGGCCATACAAATCTGGTTAACCTTGTCCTCCCTATGGCCAGCCAATTGCCTTGCTTTATTAATTACTAATGCAGTTGCCCCTTACCAGTGCTATCCGCCACACGGGGAGGAGTAAGCGACTCCCACCCCACCACCAAACAACACACAACCACACCCAGGGTGGAGTAAGTGACTCGATTCCCTAACCAAAACCAGCACACGGCCACACCCCGGGGCGGAGTAAGCGACTCAACATCCCGGCCCGACTGCACATGCGGTCAACAGGCCCGTTTGCAGTGCTGCCAGGAAGAGATCCAAGCCTTGGCATGACAGGTGCACCCCGTCACTCCTGTATAGGTGCTCATCCTGCCTGTGTATCAGGGGGTGGGGAACCATGGATCCCATTGCATGTGCATAAAGGAAGCGTGCCACAGCCTGGTTCACCGGCCTACGGGCTCGGTCCACGGCAGAGGCATTCACCCCGCCCCTATAGGAAATCCGCGGGACCATTTGGGACCACATAATACGGATACCCGGCCAAGACTGAGCCAGCAACGCCAAGTCCCTGCAAATGTCGCAAATCAGGCAGAGACAAGGTACTTGAGCCAAATTGTTGCCACCCAGGTGTAAAACCAGGACCTCCGGGGGGCATTGACCCATCATAGACCTGACCAGCGGCAAAAGATGACTCCAAAGCATTCCCCTGTAGCCGAACCAATGGAGTGAGGCAATGGCACCAACACCAAGGTGAGGACCCCACAATGTGGAAGCCACGTGATGGGCAGCCCAGTATACATAACTTTGCCCGATGATCCACACCCTCATCGGTGCACAGAGACGCTTGATGACTGAAACAAAAGAAAAGAAAAAAGGGGGAACGAGTGAGGAACTACTGCTGGAGAGGGTGCACATAAACCTTAAAATGATCCAAACCCCAGCGCCCCAAGGAGTGGATGTCAGCCGCCGGGTAACTCTGTACTGCAGCAGTAGAAGCCACCCCGATGTGAAAGGAGTGGGTCCCAAAGCGTACACCGACTAGCCCCAACCTGGCTAGCACCCAGCCTGTGACCTTCCAAAACTGGAACCTGGTGAGTGGGGAACCATTGCAGTGTCGGAATAGGGGACCCTTGGCTGGGCCACGAACGGCCAAAAAGGCGGTAAGCGCTGCCACTGGGCAAATAGCCAAATCCCCACACCGGAGCAGAGTAACCACACTGCCCCTGCCCACCTTGTCAGTCTTGGAGAAGTGAACAGTGACATGAACCCTATCAGTGCCAACCCTAACATCATCCAACTCAAGGGCTCTACGAGAAGAATCCCCCGCCGACCCCACCACCAGCTCGCTGACCCAGAGGGCCGCAAAAAAGGCAAGCATGGTAGCAGAGCGGAAAAGGAGGACTTGGTAAGGATCCCTGCAAACCTGGTGACAAACCTCCGACATCTGCCGGAGTATCAAAGGAGAAATGGGTCTGCGTGTGTCCTGGAGAGGGCCGCGTTCCCGTGCCCAACCCTCGAGCATCCTATGCACCCTACAATCAGTTGTAGTATCAGGGAGGCCATTGACCTTCGCATGGAACGCCAAGGCAGACAGGCGGCCAGCAATCGTCTGGGGAGCCGAACCCCGACCATACAAAACCACCATAAATTGGAGTAAGTGGTCAACAGGGGCAGGCCAATCTATAGGGAGGCCAGCCCCGTGGCGAAACTCTTCAAATGCATGGAGGGCATGCGCACAGGCCTTGCAGGTGCCAGGAGCTAAAGGAAGTCCTATGGCGCAGTTCACCTCTATGCGCCAAAACTCCACATCACTGCAGGGAGTGGTATAGGCAGCTCATCGGCCTCCAGTGCCAGTGCCCAGAAGCGGTTGATCTGTAAGCGAGACAAAGCATCAGCAATATCATTATTGATACCCGGGATGTGTCTGGCTCAAAACAAAATATTGCGGCAAAGAGTGCACAAAACAAAATGACGCATCAGGCCCATAACCCTAGGGGACCGGGAAGTCTGGGCGTTGACAATATGGACCACCGCAGCATTGTCACACCAAAAATGCACAACTGAATTGGACCACACCTCACCCCAGAGGAGAAGGGCACCTAAAATGGGGAAAAATTCAAGAAAAGTGAGGTCCCGAAGCACGCCGGAATCATGCCATGACTCCGGCCATTTGCCATATGCCCAGTGGCCATTGAAGTACATCCCATAGCCAAAGGCCCTGAATGCATCCGACTGCACCTGGAACGCGGGAGTCACTGCGCGCTCATCACGCCACAAAGAGGTCCCATTAAAGTCGGAAAGAAACTCCAGCCAGACCCTGAGATCATCCTTGATGCCCTTGGTCAGGCGGACACGATGGTGCTTCCTGGTTAACCCCGCCATGGCGTCACACAGGTGCCTGGCGAAGGCCCTGCCAGGAGCCACCACCCTGCAAGCAAAATTAAGGTACCCATGGAGCACCTGCAGTTCCCTGAGGGACGCCTTACGCTGGGCCAATAGGGACATAATGGCGCCCGAAATCTGGGTTATTTTATCAGGGGGCAACCTGGAGGTCTGTGCTATGGTATCAATCTCGACCCCCAGAAAAACCAAAGTGGTGGCCGGGCCCTCAGCCTTCTCAGGAGCCAAAGGCACACCCAATTCAGCCATAAGAACCTGGAAAGTGGAAAGGAGGCATACACATTCATCGGAGCCCGCTGGGGCGCTGAAAAGAAAATCGTCCAGGTAGTGTGTGACCGAAGCTGCCCCCGACCGTTGTACAAAGGCCCAATGAAGGAATGAACTGAAATGCTCGAAGGCTGAGCAAGAAACAGAGCACCCAAAAGGCATGGCCTTGTCGACAAAATACCTGCCTTGGAAGCGGAAACTCAGCAACTCAAAGTCGGCCGGGTGGACGGGAAGGAGGCGGAAGGCTGACTTGATGTCATATTTGGCCAATAGAGACCCCGGCCCACATGCCCGAACCATAGCAAGTACCTGGTCAAACAAAGTATAGCAGACCGAACAGAGTTCGTCCGGTATCGCATCGTTGACAGACATGCCGGCAGGAAACGACAAATGGTGAATCAACCTAAATTTGCCTGGCACTTTCTTTGGGACTAGACCAAGGGGAGAAACCTTCAAATTAGGAAAAGGGGCTCATCAAAAGGTCCAACTACTCTACCCCCTTCGACCTCCTTGAAAATCTGCTCCCTAGCCACCTCTTTCCTGCCGCAGAGAGATAACAAGTTAGAGGTGTCCTGGGGTGAATGGGGGCCAACAAAAGTGATCCGAAAACCCTCAGAAAAACCCACGCGGATATACTCCGCATCAGAACGCCTAGGGTAAACCCGTAACCATCGTTCCAGAATCGCTAACTTAATTGGGGAGGGGGCCTTTTGGAGGCAGACCCAGTTCACTACTGGGCCGGGGGTGCCCTAAGAGCCCCTGCCCCTGGTCTGGGTTCTCCCGGGTCATGGGCAGGTGGAGGCCGGGTGGGACACTCATGCAGGTACCTACAGTTGCGCCTGGAACACCCTGCCGCGGAGGAGTACCGCCAGCACACCAGGCGGGCTGGAACTCCCTGCCCTGCCATCTGGCGGGGAAACAGTGCAAGGCCAGGCCGTTGTACGGCATAGCCAGAATGGAAGCAATCACCCGTGGCAGGGCAGGAGGGCGTCATATAGTACAGCCACAGGAGCTGGTTGGGTTCATCCCAACACATCTCCGGGTGTAAGGCCACGCGCATACAAAATTCCTCATTGTACGCTAGCCACGCGGTGCCGGGGAAGTCAACGTACGCTCGATAAATGATGTCGAAATACTGGAAAAGGGGAATCGCGAAATCGGGCCGCGCCCTCAGGGAGACGACCACGTAAATCAAATACGCTGGGAGCCAATTGGCCCAGGTATGCGGGGGCTTCCTACGGTGGGCCAGCTCCTTGTCCTTTTCATCCTCCTTGTCCTTCTCATCACGGGTAGGCTCCCTATTGAGAAGGCTGAAAAGATCCACATACTCCCTGGGCCAGATTTTATCCCTGGTCGCTGGGAGGAGATGGTCACCCAAGGGAAGGATCAACCCCACAGACAGCAAAGCTGAGGATTGGACAGAGTGATACCCGGGATTAGTAGGGGGGCCGTAAGGCCATGTTGGGTAAGGTAGCGAGGGCCCAGCTTCGTGCGCACCCTGCGGGGGCGGGGGATAAGGTGTGCGCCAAACGCCCTGCACACTCTGGCCTGCCATAATAGGTGGGGCCGCCTGCACAAGAGGTACCGCAGGTTGCAACAATGGCCAGGGCCACGCAATCTGGTTCTGCAGGGGAAACGGGTGAGGGGCCGCCGGCAAAACAAGAGGGAGTGTGTTTGGTGCTCTCACTTGACCAGCATACTCACTGGCTGTACCCCCCCTGGCCACCCCCACCGGGGTTTCCGACCAGGAGTGGGCATCGGAGCTCACGACTGCAGTTGAGCTCGTGGTCCCTGTCCCCGAAGTAGCGTCAGCCACTACGGGAGGCCTGGGTGCCTGCAGCTCAGCCGGGGGGCCAACTCAAGCCTGGCCAGGTGCCGCTCCACTGCTGCCAGGTCCTGGGGTCCCTGGTCACCACCCAGGGTGGCATCAGGTCCCAGGGCCCCAGCCGCCTGTGGAATACCTAAAGCCCTCTCGAGGGCCACGGACCGGCCCTCCACCGATGCCGGAGGAGTCACCAGGGAGGCGGAAGGAGAGGGCACCGCCTCCGCAACAGGGCCAGGTGGGGCCAATGGAGGAGGCGCTCCCGAGGCTGTGGGGGCCCCCTGGGGTGAAGGCAGGCAGCCACCCTGGGCGGCCTGGCCCATGGCCCAGCGTTGCCTGAGATTAGGGGGTGATGCGGGCCAATGGCCCGGAGAGGTGGGAGGCGTGGGCCATGCCGGAGCACACACGCGCCATGCGCCAGTACAGGCCCCCTGTAGGGGCCTCTTCCTAGGCACCATGACACCCAAAGGGAGAGCAGGCGGCAAAGCACAAGCCCTTTCCTGGGTGAGGGCAGCTCCGCCGGCAGTGGGGGAACACCCCGGCAAAGCCCGCTCCCGGGCAAGGCCGGGTGCCAAAGGCCGACTGCATCGCAAACCGGTGCAGCGGCGGACAAGTTTCCCCAAGCCAGCCGGCTCGGGTTGGTAGCGTGCGGCTGGAGGCCGCTGAAAAAACTGTGTGGCTCGTCGGGCCCGTGCCCGGGCAAGGCGAGCCGATGGAGGAAGGCTGGCTAAGGGGCAGCAAGCGCGCCCGGGGCCAGCCAAATTGAAAGGAGGGGGGACCGTTGGCTGAGCCGCCCCTTATAAAGGGCAGCCAGCCATGCCCCCACCTTGTCGCTGTGCCCGTGCCTCAGGGGCGGGGCCAGCAAAGCATGCAGTGGCCATTTTGGCACCGCACATCCATTTTATAGAAACATATCAGACATGGCAACAGAAACCTACACTCATATTTTCTGTTTGGACTTTTACTTTTCCAAATGAACTCTCTATTGAATAGAAGCCCTCCAACACACTTTGCATCTATCATCTTTCAAAGTAGTGCTCTCACCACATGCACACACACAGCAGGTACTCTGTGTTGCCTTTCTTAAAAGCCCACAACCTTTCTTTTTGATACAAGTATAGCTCATGTTGTGGGAATGATTTTGCATGCATGTTTTAACAGAAATGTCAGGGAGAATGCAACACACATACATACAAACAAACAAAACTGGCTCCCCCCCTTGCTATCCCTGGAGGTTTGAAAGGAACTTTATAAGAAAAGCACTTTTACTTTTATTACTTATTTACTCCATAAAGACTGACA
Source organism: Bradypodion ventrale (assembly GCA_035047345.1). Classification (NCBI taxonomy): domain Eukaryota; kingdom Metazoa; phylum Chordata; class Lepidosauria; order Squamata; family Chamaeleonidae; genus Bradypodion; species Bradypodion ventrale. The sequence continues at coordinate 141,305,714 of JAWDJE010000003.1, forward strand.
GCTTGATTGCTGAAAGGGGAGAGATAGGCAGGCAGAAACACTTTTTTTAGTGTTCTACAGCTCTAACAGAATATTCCTTACGCATTGCTTTGGGTTATGTGTGTATACATTACTTGACTGTTGGTCTTGTGCTTCATTTGAAAGTTATATGTATTTATTGCAATTCAGGACTTTTGCTGATGTTTGTTTTGGCTCAGTTTTTTCAGACTGTGTTGTAGGATAGCTTGTGACAATGTTGTTGCTTTGGGTGATCAAGTTGCACCCATCTTACAGCAGTTCTAGTAAGGTTTTAAGGGGATGAGATATTCGAGGAGTGGTTTCTATGTTTCTATGGTCAGGGCAGGAATTTGACCCCAGATCATCTGATTCCTAGGCCAACTCTCTGTCTATTATTTTATTTGTTTATTTTTATTTTACAATATTTCTACCCTGCCTTCTTGGATGACCCAAGGCAGCTTACATCACACTTAAAAACATACAAATTTAAAAACAACAACATTCCCCCATCCCTCCTAACCCCTTAAGAATAAAAGTACGCAACAAGATATAAAAACTATTAAAACAGAATTAAACAATAGGATGAATAAAATTAATAAGTTTTTTAAAAATAAAAGATTTAAAAAGAGGGAGGGGCAGGGGACAGGGGAGGAATAAGACAACAGACAGGTGTGCTATCCAGCAGGCCAATATTCAAACCAACCAGCGGGAAATTATACCACACTAGCTCTCTTTGAGAGATAAATATTAATTATACATATACTACCCCATAGTGCTTAGTGCACCCTTTGGACTGTTCACAAAATTGAGCTCACAATGTTTTGGATGCAGTACAGCCGTTTAACCATTGCACCACCAGGGCTCTGAAATGAAAATTCATATTAAATTAATATATTAAAATAAATGGCAGTAAAATGAATAATATTATTGTAAGACAGTATTCATTTTACAATGAGCATTGAGCATTTTTCTGATTTTTTTCCCTCTTGGGTGACTTGGAAATCTAATTTCTACTAGAAGATATTGAACATTGCAGAGTTGTGCCATGTAATATCAGCATCACACTGTCTTTAAGATTGATTTGACACATAAATATATGCTTGTCACTCAGATATTAAGTGCACATTAACTAAATGCATGAGGAAAGGGAGAAAGGCTGTCCCACTCCTTCTGCTGGTTCTGTCTCACAGGAGAAGAAGCAGTGTAGTATGTATGGAGGCTCTGAGTAGGATGTGAAATCCTGAAAAATCAGAATTTCTGGTTGCCAAACAATTCTTTGCACAAACAAATAATGTCTTCTTCTGATACCCTTGAAGAGAGTGGCAAAGAGGGCGCAAGGAAACTGTAGAGAAAGGGGAACAGACATTAACACAGTTCCTCTTGCTGTTTTTCCCTAAAAGCAAGAAGAAATTTTGTCTATCAAATAATTTGCTTTCTCACTCACTCAGAGAAAAATGCAACTTTTTCTCTCTCACTCAAAGAAAAATGTACCTTTCCCCTAATGAGAAATGTAGCTGTTTGCTTTTTATCCTTCCTTCTTATTTTTGAATAATGTTTTTATTTTATCAATCAAGAAAAAATAACCAAAAAGAGAAACTAAAATATTATATTTAATGCATACAACACTAAACTTAATTTTAAAAAGAGAATAAAAATAACATTACTTCATGCTCCCACCATCAGTGCAATATTTCCCTTTCTTTTTCATATCCCCTATTTCCAAAAAATTGAATATTCTTGCATTGGCTTTAACCCTTTTGTTTTAACAAATACATGATTAATAAGCTCACCCCATATATCTATACAATCATTTTTCTTTATGAGTAATTTCTTTAATTTAAATTCACATGCCAGTTTATCATTTGTAGCAATATTCCATAATTCTTTATACAGTCCTCCAATGTAAATTCCATATACATTTTCTGATGTTTAACCATTAATCTTCCTTCCTTCTGCACATTATTTCACTCACATTGATTTTGAGGCTGGGAGTTCAACAAGAGGGAGACACAGGTAGCACACTGTCTCTCCTAATTAGAAGGCAGGTAGGATATGGCTAACCTAGAAACAGCCAGAGCAAGAGCTGACTAGTCACCACATGTTAATCTGCACTCATCTGATTTTCTAAGTACAGATGCCAAAAAGACCTTAAATATTGAGAATGGAACATCATTCTTCTCTGCCTCTGAAAGTCATATGTTAGCTTGAGAGTTGAAGAGCAGAATCCATTATGAAACTGTCTCATGCTGTTCCTTCCAAGGAATGGATGATAATTTTAGACCATTTTTGTAATGATTTTTTTACAAAAAAACCAACAATTTTCTTCAAGTTTGCAGTGGAAATAATATCAAATTTTGATTGAAAATGGAGAAAATTAGAGGTCTCCTGTCTCATTTCTGAGATGTGTCCTGTTGTAACACCCACATGAAAGGCAGGTATGACAAGATTATCTCTGTGCTGTGCCTAAATAATTTTCATTTATTTATTCAAATATTTCATCAACATCTATTTTATTTCACCATATTCAATTCAGAAAGAACTTGAGATTGTGATGGCAGGAGAAAATAAAATGGATATATATTACTGACTCTGCTTGCCACTTTTCACTCACACAACATCTGCCACACCCCAACGACAATGCCATTCCGACACATTATCAAGGATTCTCAAGACCTTCACAAATTCCATTGCAAATCACTTCTCATGCTAGTCTTATGGTGCTGCTTCCTTCGTCTGAGGTTCTCATTTTCTATGAAGAAATCTCACCAGTAATATTTCATATGGATTCACAATGTATTCCTCTTCTTTTATGAACCTCTCTGCAGCATTTCAAGCTAATGTATCCAGGCCACATAATCCCCTGCTATGCATCCTAGAAGAGTTTCTGCTCGGAGAAATGATGTTCACAGCTGTTTTGAAAGACAAGGAAATATCTTGTACTGATAGATAATCACATAAATAGTGCCCTCCCCATTTTCCTGAGGGAAAGCAGTTTAAACCATTTAGCTATCCCATCACTCCAGTTTTTCATTTTATTTTAAAATGTTAATGTTGCAAATGTTAATGTTGCAATAAGGCAAGGCAAATAAAAGATCAACTATTCTACAAGCTTTTATTCTTCTAGATTGCTTCTAAAGTTCTTCAGAGTTGTTAAAAACATGTAACTGGCACAAAATTGAAAATATCTTAACACCATCTTACAATAATGTGGAATTGTAGGTACATACTTAAAATATGAAACTTGAATACAAAATTAAGAATATAAAATCCTTTCGATAAAAAACTAACACAAAAAGTTCTTCAAAATTACTGCAAACATGTAACAGGTAAAAAACAAACCCAAGTTACAGGCAAGCACTTTAAATGTGAAGAGTGCCTCTTTAAGAAATTATAAGATCTTAAACTAAAGTTACAATAAAAAGCATTGATTAGCCTTTCAGCATATTTAAAAGAAGACACAAAAAAGTTACATTAACATTTCACCCAGTGATGCCTGCTTGAATCTATGGATTTGTGGAAGAAATTCCATGCTGTCCTCTCCCTCATTCTTTGCCCTCTTTTGCTTATCCGGGATGTCATATTTATATCACTCTTGCAGGTAAAAATCACACATACATGGGTGTTAGGTGTCCCCGTCCTCCCCAATCTATACCTATAAATCCGAGCTTTAACCGTTGTAATTTGACAAAGGATCCTGCACCAGGCCATACTATCCCATACCGAGCATTCGTGCACTCACATGAACTGGGTACGGAATCAACTGTTGGGTTGAAAAATGTGCCAGTGGGGCGGGAGACCCATGAACACAAAGAAAAAGAAAAGACTTCACTTCCCAACGTTCTTTGCACAGCGCTGCACCACAGCCAATCAGGCTGAGAGGTGCGAGCAAAAAGAACATTGGGAAACGAGCTGCAGCCAATCAAAAATAAGCTTCTGTGTTGTGCAACCCCTCAGCCATTCAGGCTGAGGGATGTGAGCACAGAGGAGGCTGGCAAAGCGCAGCATGCCGATTTAAAAAAAAACACCGGTAGGGAAAGACTTTTAAAGACCCAGTGGGGCCAGGCCAGGGGAAGGAAAGCCCCCCCTCCCCAACATCACCTGAAGCGCCACTGGGGTTCCCGTGGCCCGGCCAGTGAGGCCAGGCCGCAGGAAGGAAAGCCCCCTCCCCAACACCGCCTGAAGCAACGCTGGGGTACCCGTGGCCTGGCCAGCGAGGCCAGGCTGCAGGAAGGAAAGCCTCCCTTCCCAATGCCACCTGAAGTGCCGCTGGGGTTCTCGTGGCCCAGCCAGCGAGGCCAGCCCACTGGAAGGAAAGCCCCCCCACCACCACCATTGAGGTTCCTGTGGCCTGGCCAGCTAGGCCAGACCATGGGAAGGAAAGCCCCCCCCCCAACGCTGCCTGAAGTGACGCTGGGGTTCCCGCAACCCAGCTTCGCTGGCCAGGCTGGGGGAAGGAAAGCCCCCCCAATGCTGCCTGAAGCAACGCTGGGGTTCCCGCGGCCCAGCCACTGAGGCCAGGCCGTAGAAAGGAAAGGTCCCCCAACAACGCCGCCTGATGTGCCGCTGGGGTTAAAAAAAACTAAGCAACAAAAACAAACACCAAATGTATTCAAAAATAATAATAAATCAATCAATCAATAATTAAAAAAACATTAATTAAAACAAAAAACACAAACAAAAACATCCACAATCACACAAAACCACTTACAAAACACCTAACAACAAAACAAAAAACCACAAATTACACAAACAAACAAGAAAAAGTAAACAAAACCAGAAATAAACAAACCAATTAAACAAACCGAAAAATAAATAAATAAAAAACAAACAAACAGAAACACTGCCCAGCCCACCACCACAAACGCAAAACAAAGAAAACCCCAAAAACAAAGAAAATGAGACAACTCACCAGCAGGTCCTACCTTCACGACGACCGGAACACAAATGAAGAAACAAAGAGACTACGTACCGGAAGAAGCTCCAACCAGAGGCCAAGAGAGAAAAAACAGTCAAAGTAAAAGAGAACCACTAGCAGCCACACCTGAAGGGCAGAAAAGTAAAAACAACTCAAAAAGACACAACAGCCCCAAACAAAAGGCCACAAGAGTAAAAACAAGTCAAAAACATAACAATACATCACACTTTTACACAAATCACAAACATATGTCAAAAAAAATAAAAAGATTTCTAAAACCCTGTGTTGAGTTTTAACTCAAATAAAAAGCAAAAACATCTAAACAGTTTAAAAACATTGAATGTAAAAAACATCTACTTTCACATTGCTAAAATTATTACCTAGAGTACAACTATTTAAAAAGTCACATACTAAAACATTATTTGTTAAATAAAAACATTTGAAAAAATTATATCATCCTTTGTTCTTTTTTTTAATCCACAACCCACCCCCTAACCCCCCACCAACCGCACTCAATACACACACACAATAAACCACACACACAACCATACACACTGCACAATACACACACACACAACACAACCACACACACAATGCACACACACACCATAGCTCTGTGGGGAGAGGAGGTGCTCCCTCTCCCCCTGAAGCCTCGTCAATGACACATGCACACACACTTGCCGTAGCTGTGCAGGGGGCCCAAGCATGCCATTATAAGGCAAGGCAAGGCGGCAAGGCAAGGCGGCAGGGCAGCCAGGCAAGGCAAGGTGAGGTGGAAGGGTAGCCAGACGCAGCATTGGTTGCAGCTGTGTATGAGAAACAACACCCAGGGCAAAAAACTACATTCCCATCGATGTGAAACAACACTGGGCAGGTGGAAGATCATTCCATGACAGGTACAGTGCGAGTGGGCCAGGGACTGAGATGGGGAAAACCTGTCTGGATGTCTCCTTGGGCTGGGTTGGGTGGCAGGGTCTTCAGGACTTGGCCCTATTTCTACCCCCGGGCCTGGGCATTTGATGTTGGGGTGAAATTGGGGGAGGGGGGGCAGAACAGGTGCTGGTAAATGTGGTTGTTGTTGTTGGAGGGACAGCACAAAAATTGACCTGGGCGAAACCGGGTACCCAGCTAGTGTTGTGAGTCCGGCCCCTGGCCAAGTTCCGGCCCCCAAACCGGCCCACCTTGGGTATGAGGACTCTGAGGATGAGGTGGAGGAGCTGGTAGGACCCCCTCCCAAGGAGTGCCCCCCCCCGACATTGCCTCAGCCTCCATTGGAACTTCAGCAGCCATCTGACGGTGAGAATGTTCCTCAACAGCAGCCGCAGCTCACAGACAGCTCTGGTGATGAGCCGTGGCTGGATGCTAGACATCGGAGCAAGGCAAAGCATCTCTAGCAGAGGCAAAGAGAGATGAGGGCCAGGAGGTAATTAGGAAATATCGGGCCACACCCCATGGGGGGATATAAGTAGCCAGAACGCCCGTTGTGGCTCCGTGATGGACAAAGTTTGAGCTTCCCTGTCCCTGCTCCTGTTTGCTTGTCTCCTCGGCTTATTGAAACTCTGGACTGGATTTTTGGACGGAACTTGGACTTCTCTTGGATATATCGTGCTGTGAGTGTTTCCCCAGTGAGGAAAGTAAGAGGGAGGGGGAGACAGAACAGCTAGTAGGTTATACTGTGAAGTGGAGTGAAGATAAAACCAATCTACAATGTGGGTGTGTGGTAATGAGACCAAGTGGAAATTCAGTAGTATACTAGCAGAGGACCCGGAATTGCCCAGGGGTACCCTACCCAGGCCAAGGAGAGACCCGGGCCCACCCCCCACCCCAGCTGCCTTACTTTTTGTCTGCTATCATCATGGCTGCTTCCTCAGCTCCGCCGTAAGGCACCATCTCAGCCTGACTCTGGCTGCCACCGCTGGCCTCCCCAGTGACTACAGTCAGTGGGTAGAAATCGCAGCCCTGCTGCCCCTCCATCATCCCGTGGATTGTGTCAGGCAGAAGGGAGGCTCCGTTTGGGCGGGTGGGCAGAGGACCCATTTGGGGGGCAGAGGCCTGTGGAAGGTGGCAGCCCAGTCCTGTCCTGCGCCCACCCCCCAGCTGTGGGTTGTACCCCCCCGGTGGTGTGCCTCAGGAGTGCAGAGTAACCATGTCACAGTGGCTGCCCACCAACAGTAGTCGATGGGGTGGGGGCGGCCGTAATAGCTGTAATTGCCACTATCTCTACTGGTGGCTAGGTTGTGCGCCACCTGGAATGCCAGGCAGACTTTGGCACATGCATGGAATTTCACAAATGTGCCACAGTCTGGAATGCCAGGCAGGGTTAGGCACATGTGTGGATTCTAGCGCATGCGCAGTCACCTCTCTGGGTCATTTCTGCTGGCCAGGGAGCAGGTGTTGCAGCTCCTTTTCAGGGGCAAGGACCATGAGGCAAGCTGCTGGTTACCCATGCTGGCCACCCCACACATTGAAGGTAGGCATGCACGCAGTTTCCAGCTCAATCGGTGCAGGTGTGTCCCTTTGTATTAGGGAGCCCTGTGATGTCACGAAGCCCCAGATCTGGTCAGCTGGGAATTGGTTGAGCTGTGGCAATGATATCACAATCCCCCCCGGTAGGCTTTTCCTCCTTGCTTCTTCTCCTGTCGGTGGGGGCATCCCCTTTGCTGATTGATTTAGGGGTGTACCCCTCCCCATGGGGCTTGTCACCCCTACAGTGACCGTCTATTCAGCCCAAGGTATGTGTGTACCGAGTTTCAGCACAACTGGTGCAGGGATGTGGATTTGTATAAGGAACATCCAGTGCCGGACCATGATTTTAGTTATATAGATTAATTAATAAATGATAACATACATCTAAGATGATAGATGCAACACTCTTTTTAACGTAGATACTGTTATCAAGGAGTTGATAACATTGTACATAGTAAAAAAGACTGCTTTCACAAGTGAACCTGCTTTGACTTATAATGGCAGTTAGACAAATATAGGCCACCCCCTTATACACAGGGGATATGTTCCACATTCTTCCCTGGATATCTAAAACCATGGAAAGCATAGAACCTCATATTATACCCCACATACCTGAGTCATACAGGTGTGTGGTGGTGGTGGGGATTGGTGGGGAGTGCTGTAAATGCATCTGCTGGTTTTCAGGTCTGATCAGGAAATGATTCCCTTGGGAACAATCTGTTATTTCTCAAGATTACATTGTAGATAGGGGCCTCTAATAGCAACTTCTGAGAGCCTTGGAAATACAGTATATATAAATTACACTGTACGATAACAATTTTGCACAATAACAATTTTGATACACAATAACAATTTTGATACTGGGAATAACACATGTGATTAACTTGATATCAAGTGTGTTGATTCCAAATCTGAACTCAGAATTTGCCTATCACTTACAGATTTTAAGTTATAGGTGTGCTATAGCTGTTCAAATGGTATTGGATATTATAGGATGTTTTCGTTCGATGTAAGCCGCCTTGGGTCACCAAGGCGAGTAAGGGGCATATAAACCAAATAAATAAATAAATAAATAAATATTGGGTAATGTATTTTTACATGGGAACATTATATCAGTTGTGACTATGCTTGCTGCCACTATGCCTGCTGCTGCCTCAGTTGAATCTTGTCTCTTGGTAGCATGCATCTTCCAGCATGTCTGGGCAAGTCAGTGAGTTGACATCAGAAATAGGTATCAGTGAAAGCAGTCTTTTATACTATGTACAGTTTTATAAACACCTTGAATGTTCAGTACTTATTTCAAAGAGTGTTGCTTTTCAAAATATGTTAAATAATTATTGTATTGGGGGGGGGGAGACCAAGAATATCAAAGAATTAATGGTTTTTATCTCAGAAGGAAGGTGGGTTGGTGTTGCCAAATATTAAGAATTATTATAGAGAAATGAGAGATCCGTTCGAGGCAGAGAAGAGACAGACAATGCAATTTTGCAAGGCAAAATTCCTTCTTTAGACAAAAGTATATAATAAATTTTTACTTATTGGAGTACCTTCTTCTTAGGTCTATTTCATTATAATCAAGATGTTAAAATATTCTTATTTGTGTTCCTTGCCTCACACTGAAATTCATTACATTCTGCTGCCCGTAATGAATTTCAGTGTGAGGCAAGGAATGCAAATAAGAATCTTTTTAAGTAAAAAATCATTATATACTTTTGTCTGAAGAAGGAGTTTTGAAACCGGTAGAGTTTTACATCTTTTCTTATGATTTATTAAAGACCAACATTTTTTTAGTTTCTCGACAATTGCATTGTCTGTCTCTTCTCTGCCTCGAACGGATCTCTCATTTCTCTTTGGTTTTGCACGATTTGGCCCTTTGTGCTTTGAAGAATTTTTATAGGGCATTTCAATTAAAGAATATTGTGAATATCCTAACAAAGGATGAGGTAATTTGGAAGGATATTGAGAAGAAAGATTTACATCAATTAGGTAATGTAATTATTTTAGATAAAGATATAAAAACAAGGGTTAAGAATAAGATGACAAAGGTGATGATGGAAGTTTGGAATTTTTTTTAAAAAAATTGGCTCCAGATGTTTCCCCGATTATGGAAATGGAAGATATAAAGATGTTTCCAGTGAAGATAGATAGAAAGGTAAATGAGATATTTTCTAGAAATGATGTGTTCCTGTTGAAAGATTGGACAAAGATGTGTGATAATAGTGAGCAAAGAGCAGAGGTGTATAAACAAATGAACCTGAACTGGTTTCAAATTATGTTAGTAAATAAGTGGAATGGCAAGTACAAAGAAGAATCCTGTTTAGGAAGGGAAAGGACAGAATTTGAAGAGATATTGTACAGAATAAGAAAGGGGAAAATAGTGATAAAGGGCTTAGTGAGTAAAATTTATAGAATTTTAAATAAAGAAGGTAAACCACAGAATACATTAAGGACAATGTGGGATCAAGATCTAAATATAAAAATTACAGAAATAAATTTGAAAAATAAATGGAGGAGAAGAATTATGAAAATTTTGTCTGTTAAGATAAAAGAAAATAATTATAAAATGTTATGGAGGTGGTGCTTGACTCCAGTTCAGTTACATCAAATGAATAATACAAAAACTAAAAATTGTTGGAGATGCAACGATAGACTGGGGACATATGAACACATGTGGTGGAGTTGTAAAGGGACTATAGATTTTTGGGTAAAAATAGAGAAGGAGATATCAGAAATATTGGATTTTGACCTGAAGTTGGAATCAAGTACCACCTTAATGACAGATGTAGATAATGTGGATGTGGATGTAAATAAAAAAGATTTGTTATCTATAATGTTGACCATAGCAAGATAATGTATTGCAAGAAATTGGAAAATCATTCTGTGTTAAAATTTGAGGAATGGTATAAAGAAATGTGGAAAATTGTGTTAAATGATAAAATCACATGGGAGCTGAATTTTTTTAAAAAGGTATAATTAAGGAAAATAAGTTTTGGGAAATATGTAGACCTTTTGTGGAACATACTTTGGTGAAATCTAAAGGTGGTAAAACAGTACAAGATTACATGAGTTTTTGGAAACAGTAATATAGAGCTGTGACAAAATTGCGGTCTCCAGGGCTTTGTAGATATTACGGGAGACATAAGAACATAAGAACAGCCTTGCTGGAACAGGCCACAGCCCATCCAGTCCAGCATTCTGTCTCACACAGTGGCTCACCATTTCCTTCAGGGTATTCCCAAGGAGATGCTTTCACCTGCTTAGGATTCCCTGGAAATGGCATTGAGAGATATCCTGCCTATCTTTCCAACCCCAAGGTTGTCCTTAAGTATCCATAATTATAGCCATTGATACCCTTGTCCTCCATGAACTTGTCTAATCCTTTCTTAAAGCTGTCAAGACTGACAGCTGTCACCACTTCTTCTGGCAAGGAGTTCCATAGACCAGTAATCCTCTGGGTGAAAAAGTACTTTCTCTTATTTGTTTGAGAACTAGTACCCAAAAGTTTCATCAAGTGTCCCCTAGTTCTAGTGTTGTGCGAAAACAGTTTTTCCTTATCTACTTTGTCCACACCATGGACACTGATTTTATTTTTTAATTATTTTAAATATATGGGTAATGAGAGAGTTATTGGTAAATCTGGTGGAGAAAAAATAGAAGGGATTTAGGATATTGTTCTTACCAAGTTTTCATCTTAACCCCATGCTCAATTCAGTTTCCACACCTCCATACATTACAGATTGATTTCCAATGTTAAGAAAATTTATTTTCATTATTCCTAGCTGCTACATACAAAAAGACTCTAGGCACAAACTCCAATAGATCACGTTTTGGCAATGCCAACTTGTCTCTCTTTTCTCCTCATTTTTATATCTTTTGATACTGTGGTTTGTTTGTTTTTAGTACATTCTGTCATGTCACCTTTTCCCTTGTTTTTTCATCTTCTGTGGTTAACTAATTCTTCAACTAGAAGTTCCTCTTTTCTGTCTGGTCACCATGAAATAACCACAAACCACCCTTTTACCCACATGTTGACACCTTTTGCATCATTATGCATCATTTTGATTTTATTTCTAATTAATATGGCTACATATTTAATCTAATAAAATGTGATTATATAAATAAAAATCTATATTTATTCATTTTCCTTCACAACAATGATGCTAAATAAGATCAAACCACTCTTGAGAACAATAAACATGACTTTCTTGAGTGAAGGTAATGGGTATAGTACAGTTTGCCAAGGACAGTGGAGACACAAATGAAAAATGTGTAATCTTGGCTGCCAGGAAGCTTAAGTGAGAAATTTAGCTGTAGCTTTGCAAACTCTTATAAATAGCAAAAGGGATTAGAAATCCCCTTTGAAATAAAAAAAGTGCTAACTAAGGATTTCTTGTGGCTCTGCTTATATGCTTGATCTCCAAGTAAAGAATACCAAAAAGCATGCTAGGAACATGGTTTGCAAAAACTGCCATGACTATAATTAATTATTTCTTTGTTATAGTTATATTCAGGTCAACTCTTCTTATTTATTTTCCTTACTTCGGCAGTGTGATACAAAAGTCAGACACAGCAAAAACAGCAATTCTTGTGGCACTTGAAAGACTAATCAGTGTTTTGGTATCAGGGTGCATGGATTGCTGCCTGCTGCTTCATCAACCCTTCACACACCCGATGGAGTGGGCTGCAAGCCATAAAAGCAGACGCCAAATGAAACATTTCCATTTCTAAGGTTTTATAGGATTATTTACTGTTTTCTTTTTCTCTCTCCCCCCCATGCCCCCCCCCAAGGCATATGGAATTCAAGGAAAGACAAATGGTCAACCAAAGTTTGAATCTGGGCCTCTCATCAGTTGTGCAGTAGCAGATTTCTCCCAAGAGGAATTTAAGATTAATAACTTTCATTTCTCAGACCTTCAACATCCTCTGAATGGATATGAGCCTCAAGTCTGCCGCTGAATTCCAGAGCTTTATTGCAAGAACAAACATTCTTGAGGGTATCTAAGAACAAAACCAAATTAGAAGATGGAGGAAGGAGCTCGCTGGACAAGGAACAACATTAAAAGATGGAATGACTGAAGAACTCAACCTCCCCAATGTCACTTGGAGGACTCTGAATAGACTGAGTGTTGGAGTCCCTAAATGCAAGACCAACATGCTCAAGTAAAAGCTGCTGGCAGACAACAACATACTATGTGACTGTGGAGAGATACAGAATCTGGTTCATTTACTGGTCTGCCAATTGCTGCGAGGAACATGCACCAATGAGAACTTAAGTTTGGCCAATGACAATGCCAAGAAAGTGGCTTCATTTTGGCAGTCCAGAGTTTTATTGGAACATGAAAGAAGATTTTTTTGGAAGAATGGCATATTTCATATCCAATTGTGGGGCAATATATATTAAAAATTGAGTATCTAAGTTATATCAAAACACATTTTGTATAGTTACTGAATTCAAAAATAACCAATGTGATTTCAGCTGATTAATAGGCAGAAAATTCAGCTATACATCTCCCACAGGAGCTCTTTTTGGCCTTTCTGTGTGTCAGAATCCAGATAGCAAGCAGCAGTCAAGGTCCTCTTTTTATATATATATATATATATATATATATATATATATATATATATATATATATATATATATATATATATATATATATATATATATATATATATATATATATATATATATACACACACACACACACACACACACACACACACATATATACACATATATATACATATATATATACATACACCTATTTGCCATAAAGGTGTTGGTCATGAAGATCTTCTTAAAAAGAGGTTTGAAACCTAAATCATTACAAAAAACATTGGGGTATTACACAGGATTCAGAACTAGCCTTTTGAGACCTAAACACCAAGTCTTCTTTCGGAATTGACAAATCTGTCAGCTCTGCTTTCTCCCACACTGGAAATATTTTGACCTCAGGGTCCTTCTGTTCCCTTTCAAACAAAAGTTTCAAATTTTGATATATATTCTGATTTTAAAAAGAGGAATTATTTCACAATTCCCTTTCATCCCAACTTTCTGCCTAGTTTACAATGGCCTGATTTGTGCCCCAATTTAACAAATACATAGTGCCCTACTAGAACCACAAACAGAGAGGTCCAACCACTTTTCACTTGCTTATTTTGTGGCAATGGTGGTGATGGCAAGAAATGCGCGGCGACAAAATGGCCACCGCACTCTTTGCTGGCCCCGCCCCTGAGGCACGGGCACAGCTTGGGAGCCGGGGGCGTGCCTGGCCACCCCTTTATAAGGGGTGGCTCGAGCAACGGCCCCGCTCCTTGAATTCAGCTGGGCCCGGGCTCGGGTGAGTGTGCGCACCTGTTGGAAATTTTTCAGGAGCTTATGGCAGAATTGGGGGTGCCCTTAGCTCCTGATAAGACTGAAGGGCATGCCACTACTTTAGTTTTTCTGGGGATCGAGATTGACACTGTGGCCCAAACCTCCAGGTTGCCCATGGACAAGATAGCCTGCATTTCAAAGGCTATTCGGTCCCTATTGACCAAGCGTAAGGCATCACTCCACGACCTTCAGGTGCTTCACAGGTACCTCAACTTCATGTGCAGGGTCATCGCGCCCGGCCGGGCTTTTGCCAGGTGTTTATGCGATGCCATGTTTGGTTTATCCAGGAAGCACCACAGTGTTTGGTTGACTAAGGGTAACAGGGAGGACCTTAAGATGTGGTTGGTGTTCCTATCAGAATTCAATGGGGTTTCATTTTGGCATGCTGAGCGCATCACAGCACCCGTTTTCCAGGTTCAGTCAGATGCGTCCAGAGCATTTGCCTATGGTCTGTACTTTGACGGTCACTGGTCATACGGCAAGTGGCCGGAGTCTTGGCAGGGCAGGGATGTGCTCAGGGATCTTACCTTTCTGGAATTTTTTCCTATACTGGGCACACTCCTGCTCTGGGGACAATCCTGGGCTAACTCAGTCGTTCATTTTTGGTGCGACAACGCGGCCGTTGTCCACATTGTGAATTCTCATATGTCCCGTTCGCCCCGGGTCATGACCCTTGTCTGCCACTTCGTGTTGTGTGCGCTCCGCCTCAACATACTGTTTAAGGCCAGACACGTCCCAGGTATCAATAATGATATTGCTGACGCTTTGTCTCGCTTACAGATAGATCGGTTCTGGACCCTGGTGCCGGAGGCCGACAACCTGCCTCTGACACTCCCGGCCGAGATGTGGAGGTTTGGTGTGGAGAGGTGAACCGGGCCATCGGTCTGTCGCTGGCAAGCAGCACCCGTAAGGCGTATCCTCTCACACACAGATCCTTTGAGGCATTTTGCCACGAGGCTTCCCTCCTTATCTGTTGGCCTGTCCCTGTTGAACACCTCTTACAGGTTATGGTACACCTTCACTCCCAGGGGTTGGCACCTATGGCCTTTCTGATGCCACTTCAGATTTTAGGGTCCATCGGGTTTTGGAGGGCTGGGCCCATGAACGCGGTCCTCACCCTGACTCCCGACAGCCTATTTGCCCAGATTTTCTCCTGTGCCTGGCCAAGACTTGGCCGGCCATTTACAGGGATCAGTATGAGATTTGCCTGTTCCATGCGGCTGCCATGGTGGCATTTTTCGGTGCCCTCAGGATTAGTGAGCTGGTGGTGGGGTCCCGCAGTGATGCATCTCACAGGGCCTTGCAGCTGTCTGATGTATCTATGACCCAGGACTTGGTGTGTCTTTCCATCCATTTTTCCAAGACCGATCAGCTTGGCAGGGGCAGTACACTCATGCTTTACAGGTGTAGTAACCCTGTTATTTGCCCTGTTTGGGCACTGGGTGCCTTTTTGGCCCCTCGTGGCAGCACACAGGGGCCTCTTTTCTGTCATCTGAATTC
This sequence comes from Bradypodion ventrale, assembly GCA_035047345.1. NCBI lineage: Eukaryota > Metazoa > Chordata > Lepidosauria > Squamata > Chamaeleonidae > Bradypodion > Bradypodion ventrale. The sequence goes on from JAWDJE010000003.1 coordinate 141,320,965, forward strand.
CTCCCCATTGACCAGGTACCAGTATTGGAGTGTTACTGGTACAACATTGGCTAGGTTGGGACTTGCAGGGGTGTGTTTTGGGATGCATTCCTTTCGCATTGGTGCAGCATCCACTGCGGTGGTGTATGGTTATCCTGAGGATGCTATTCGGTCCATGGGGAGGTGGGGTTCCGATCGCTTTCGTTCATATGTACGGCCCCTGTCCCAGTAGCACTTTGCTCGTGCACCCTTCTTTTTCTTTATTTCAGCTCCAGCCTGTCCTCAGATGCCCATGTGGGTGTGGATTGTCGGGCACAGCTACATGTACTGGGCTGCCCACCATGCAGTGTCCATGTTGTGGGGCACTCACCTGGGCATTGGTGCGGTGGCACTGCTCCGATGGTTTGGCTTCCGCGGGATGCGCTGGCATGCGTTGCTTCCATTCCTCAGGTCCACGGGAGACCAGTGTCTGCCGGATGTCCTGATCATACACCTGGGCGGCAATGATTTGGCCCAGGTCACAAGTTTGGACTTGATCTGTGCCATTCATGGAGATCTTGCCCTGCTGGGTCAGTCCTGGCCACAGGTGCAGATCGTTTGGTCCCATATGGTACCACGGGTGTCTTACTGGGGTGGGATTGATCCCCGTGGTGTTGACCGGGCCTGCAGGTCAGTCAACAGGGTGGTGGCCATTACCTTTATGCCAACACACTGGGGACAGTGGTTCCACACCCCCTGATACGTATACAAGACCGCATTCTGTATCGTAGTGATGGGGTGCATTTGTCAGCTGCAGGTATGGACCTTTTCTTGTCGTCCTTGCAAACGGGCCTGTTGACTGTTTGCGGTCATGGTGTGGTGGGGAGCAAGTAAACTCCTCCCCATGTGGCAGATAGCACTGGTTAGGGGCAACTGCATTACTAATTAATAGGGCAAATCCAGTTGGTTGGCCATAGGGAGGACAAGGTTAGCAAAACTTGTATGGCAAGCCAACTTACTTAGCAGCATAACATCCAGATTGGGTCAACAACCCGCTTCCGCAGAAGCAGGTTGTTGACAGAGGCTCACACCTTGTTACCGCAGTAAGAAGTGGTGATGGGCATTAATTAGGGTTTTAATTGGATTTGCCCCTTACCAGTGCTATTTCGGCCCGTTTGATCCTTAACCGTTGTTAAGGTAGGTTTTTCCAGCTTGAATTTCAATAATGTGGCCCAATTTTCAATCCAATAAACGTGTCCATGTCGTTATTGGGGTGTGGGTACAGCAAAGAATAACAGAAGATAGACTGTTTGCTCCCCTGTTCTGACACCCTGCCTGACTGTTTCCAGCAGCCAGTTAATTTGTCAGAAGACAATCAAGGGTTACATGAAGTTGCCTTCCTCTAACACTATTGTCCTGTCTGCACAAGAAGGGGCCTCAAGCTTCAAGCACTAGGTGAAACTCTGCCAAAAAGCAGTTCTCAATTCTAGAACCTGCATATTGTGCACTAATACATAATAAGGCAAAAGGGCCTTTGTACACACTGTTATTATCTGGATGAACCAAACTGCATCCATTTTACTTTCTGCCTCCATCTTAGGCTGCTTGGAGTCAAGGACAGTGCAAAGGTGGGGAGCCAGGAGTACTTGGAAAGTCCCCAGGTCCCTAACCAATCACCTTTACCTGACAGGAGGGGTAAGAGCAGATCTCTCTGATTGGAGTCTCTTATCAGTAGATAGATTTCATTGGATATCCTTATCTAATAGGAGGATAAATCTGATTGGAAACTGTTATCTGATATGGGAGTTGCTCTTTTTCACAGGTTACACTTATCTAGACCAAACCTCCAAGGTGGAGCAACTTTCCTATTTAAGGATCTGCATCAAGCCACTCAAATCGGGCTCCGAGCTAGAGACCTTGAGTTTTGTTAGGATGCCCAACATCTCTTAGAGGAGACTAAATATCTAAGGAGATAGCCAAGCCAACGGCTATGCCAGAGAGAACCTTTGACTAACTCTGTATTTCTATGTTTTCTGTACTTTGTCTTTTTCAGATACTTTGCTAAATAAAACTTTGCTGCTATATGGAAGGAGTGGAACTAAGTCTATCAGGCATTACGATTTAATATCCAGCTCTCTGTCTCCATGCTACCAACCTAAAACTGCATATTCCCTGGTTAAGGAATTCCACCCCAAGGCTTGTGGACAGGTAGTGAGAGGCTTCAGTAAATGCTACAGGAGGGAATGTGCATGCCAACTGAAACAGGTGCAGCTTAATGAACCAACCCTGCCTCCTTGCCACCTTTCCCAGATTTTCATGGGCTGCTTTTGATTCCCCAACTAGACAAAAGTTCCAGAAGCCTCTTTAAGCCATCTGGATTGCCACCAAAAAGTAAGCCTAAAGTCTGATACCAGTCCAGAATTTGAGTTCCATTCCACCATAAATATTGCAGTAATATTTTTGAGAGTAAAACAATAATACAGTAAATCTAGTAAGGCAAAAGGTTTCCCTTGCTCGAAAGCCAGTCGTATCTGGCTCTAGGGTTCAGTGCTTATCTCTGTTTCAAAGCCGAAGAGCCAGCAGTGTCTGTTTCTGGAGATGTTTCTGTGGTCATGTGGCAGGCATGACTAGACACCAGGGTGCACAGAACACTGTTACCTTCCCACCGAAGTGGTCCCTATTTATCTACCTGCACTTTCTTGCTTTCGAACTGCTAGGTTGACAGGAGCTGGGACAAAGACAGGAGCTCATTCCGTCCTGCAGTACTCAGGAATTGAACTGCTGACCTTCCACCTCCCAGTCAGCATCTTAGCCACTTGAGCCACTGCAGTAAATCTAGTAGTAACCAATAATTGTTAAGATAGATTTTATTATGATAGCAACTATTAGTTGTTGTTTTTTTGGGGGGGGGGGGGGGGGAATAAAACCACAGAGGTATTTTTGCAAGTAATGATATTGCAATGGTTGAACCAAAGAAACTTACCTGTTCTATAATTGTATGTTCTGAAAACCCTCCATCCCACTAAAATTACTTCTGGGTCCCTTTGTTAGCTTGTATTCCTGGTTGAAATCCACTGCTCCTGTAGCAATAAACCCTTGCTATTCTGTGCTATTCCTGCATTTTTTTCCTAAAGAAGCAGAAACTCTACCATTTAACTGAAGGCCCCTATTAATGGATTAAGCTCTCGTGTCTAGCTGAAAATAGATTATCCAAAATGTGGCTAATGGATGATGCAGATTTTCCAACTCATCTACCCAGCTGATGTCTGTTATTGCAAAAATGGAATTTCGATAAAAAGGGAGAATGTTTTACACACACTGTGATTTAGCCTCTTTAATGACAAGATTGCTCCTTAGTGTGTCATGTTTAAATACCAGCATGGACTGGAGAAGTATCTTACTGAGATAAATAACGTCAAACAGAAAAAACAACAACCATACTTACCCTTCTTAAATTTGCAAAAAGTCCTCCACAGTGCTAGAAGGAAAAATATCAGAATATTCTTTATAATTTGTGACTATGTTTCTGATTATAATAAAATACATGTTATGCTTTATTTATTTTTCTTCACTGTATACTGTATGTATTAAAACAAAAAAGAATGTACTTATTATGAATTTAAGAGATGAAGACCTGTAAGGTTTTTGGAGGGACTGGAGAAAATTAATCTAACACTTCGAGAAAGATCTTGATCTGAAAAGCCTAATGATTGGATATAATATTTATTGAATCTAATATTGGTTTTTGATGTATTAGAAGTGTTTAGATATTCAGTTAAACAATTATAGGGGAATTATATTTTAAGGGGGTGGTGACTGGGCTGCTGGAAGTCAACATGGGGGATGGAGGGGTGGGTCTTTGTGTGGGAATTGACAATGTTTGCCTTTTACTATCTGGCTTTTTCTTCTGTTTTGTTGGAAAATAAAGTATATTTAACACTGGAAAAAAATCTTTTACCTTCAGCTCTGAGACAACATAAACATTTGTTTATGAATTTTTCCACAATAAAGGTTTTGTTTTAGCATTAAATTTATTTATTTACTTATTTTGACTAGTTTAGCTGCCCCCTTGCTGAGGCGACTCAGGGTTGTTTAAAACACAAGAAACACCCCCAACATAACACACTCCGGAAACCCATACATATAGATAAAACATCATAAAAATGCTAAAATCTCTGAAATCTTAAAATCACAAAATCTCAAATCTAAAAATCTAAAATCCACATAACAAAATTGTCAGATGGTCATATAAGCCAGCAGGGTGGAGTAGATCCAACAGCAGCACCCCATACCCGCTGGGCCAGCCATGTCTTTATATCTTTCATAAAGGCGAGCAGTTGTGGTTGGAGGTAGAGGTCTGTCCGCAGGAGGTTCCAAAGGGACAGGGCGGATAGCAAAAAGGCCCTCCATCTAGCGCTGGAAAGGCGAGCCTCTCCAGCTGTTGGTACACATAGAGAGCCCCTCCGGTCTGCCCTAGTGGGACAGGCAGATGTTCTCAGGGTGATGCAGTCTCTTAAAAAACCTGGTCCACTACCATGTAGGGCTTTAAATGCCATAACCAGCACATTGAATTGCACCGGGAGGCATGCCGGTAACCAATGCCGCTCCCGCAGCAAGGGTGTGGCATGGTCATAACAGCCACACCCCGTCACCATGCGAGATGCTGCATTCTGCACCAGTTGCAGCCTTCGAATGGTCATCAAGGGCAGCCCCATGTAAAGTGTGTTACAATAATCTAACTGGGAGGTGACCAGTGCATGAGTGACCATGAGTGACCATGAAATAAATAGATTAATTAAATAACATTTGTGCATTTCTGTTAGTTTACATATAGTTTCCCTGTTCTTGACATACCTGTCAACTTTTGGATTTGAAAATAAGGGAAATTTTGGGCACACCCCTCTGTGGGTGTGGCCAAATCTGTGGGCGTGGCCAAATATAGCCATGTGACTTGCTGGGCTCTAGTCATGCCTGCCACATGGCCATGAAAATGTCTGCAAACAGAGACAGCACTGGCTCTTTGGCTGTAAATGGAGATGAGCACTGCACCCTAGAGTTGGATACGACTGGCAGATTTTACTTTCTTAGGATCAAAGATCTGATGCTTGGGAAACAAGCTATGAGAAACCTGGGGAACATAGTGAAAAGTAGAGGCATCACCTTGCAAACAAAAAATTCCATAGTCGAAGCAATGGTATTCCCGGTGGTAATGTATGGGTGTGAGAGCTGGACCATTAGGAAAGCTGAGCGCAGAAAAATAGATGCCATTGAAATGTAGTGTTAGAAATAGGTCGATCCTAGAAGAAATCAACCCTGACTGTTCATTAAAGGTCAAATAGTAAAAATGACGCTAACGTACTTTGGACATCAAATGAGAAGAGAGGATTCACTTGAGAAAGCCTTGATGCTGGGAAAGGTGGAGGACAAAAGAAGGGGGTGGCCAAAAATAAGATGGCTAGATGGTATTGTAGATGCAATGGGCACAAAGCTGTGTGGGCCAAAGAACCCTTTCCCCATTTTCTTGGGGGACTTTTGTTTTGTTTTCTTTCTTGTTTGCTCAGTGGCTTAAGTGACTAAGATACTGACTGGGAGGAAGAAGGTCAGCAGTTCGATTCCTGAGTACTGCAGGATGGAATGAGCTCCCGTCTTTGTCCCAGCTCCTGCCATCCTAGCAGTTCAAAAGCAAGAAATTAGAAGTAGATAAATAGGGAACACTTTGGTGGGAAGGTAACAGCGTTCCGTGCGCTCTGGTGTCTAGACATGCCTGCCACATGACCACGGAAATGTCTGCAGATGCAGACACTGCTGGCTCTTCGGCTTGAAACAGAGTTGAGCACTGAACCCTAGAGTCGGATACGATTAGCTTTTGAGCAAGGGCTACCCTTTGCCTTTACCTAACTCAGATCCCCTTACACAACCATGCAAGCACACACCCCCACCCCTCCCAAGTTAACTCTAGAACAGAAATGGAACACACACACCCTCTCTCTCTCATATAGTGTAGGAAATCTCTGACTGTGATGGTGAACCTTGGCACTCTAGAAATGACTGTCTTTCAAGCAAGGGAAACCTTTACCTTTAGCATATAGTGAACAAGCAACATCTTCCACCCCTCACCCCATACCCCTCCCAAGTTAACTCTAGATCTCTAGAAATGGAAGGCAGGGCAGAAACAGCTCAATAAAGCATGAGAGTGAGAGAGAAGTCTCTGCCCCCAGACCAAGAGCTGATTTGCCCCTGCATATATTAAATATTGCTCACCTCTGACTCCCGTCCCTCCCAGCATGGTGGCTCCGACTGGCGTCCATCTTGGCCATGTTGCAGGAGGAAAATGAAAGAGAAACCTACAGAATTTTCACCCCCCACCTTCTCTCTCTCCCCTTCCACAAGCAAAAAGCCTGCCACACAGCCACAGCGACCTCTGGTGGCCGGAAAAAATACTGCAGCTTCATCTGTGAGGGCTCCAGTCAGGATATTTGTTTTAAAAATAAGGGAAAATATGGGGAAATTAATAAAACGAGAGGGGGCGGGAAGAGGGGTAAAAATAAAAGGTTTTCCTGGGTAAAACGGGATGGTTGACAGGTATGGTTCTTGATGGCACTATGGGTCAATGTGATTCAGTTAATTCTTTATTTAGTCACATTGCTCATTTCACTGATAGCTTCAATTTTTCAATTTATTTAACATTTTTACTAAGTGATGACACCAATTACTGTATGTATATGCATATTTTCAATGTTAGAGGCTTCTCACTGACAATTTAAAAACACCCTACTTGAATGTTTTGATCTTTGGTTCCCAACCTTTTTTTTTGGCCATGCCCCACCTTAGCATCTTTAAAATCCTGATCCCTCCCTCACCTTTTTGTGACATTATTCAAAAAGTGAACTCCTATTCACTTGGAGGAAGCCTAAAAGACCATTCACTGTTAATAACTCATTCTCCAATTGTCCCCCTGAAAAATCAAATTGCCCCCCTGTGAGGCATATGCCCCACATTGGGAAAAATGGCTCACTGTACTGACATGGGCCCCAAAATTCAAGCAGAGGGTAATTAATTAGCAGTGATTAGCACTAGCATGTGTCAAACATGGACATTTCTAACAGAACATATGCAAAAGTTGGTCACCATGGAAATGAGATGTCTGAGGAAGGCTGCTGAAGTGACTAGAAGGGATAAAATCAGGAATGAGTTTATAAGGGACAATTGGAATAGAACAAATCTTGCATGACATACAGAGAGGCTATCAGAGACGTAGGGGGAGGAAAATGCCTCACAGGGGCTTCCTAGGGCACCCAGAACTTCTTGGGAACACCCGGCAAGGTGGACCAGAGATCCTGCGACCTGCTGCCTCTATGAGCATACTTCCCCCTTAGCCCGATTCGCTGGGGAACAGGGTAAGAGAAGCCATCTGCATATGGCAGGTAATTATATTCCGTGGCTAAAGCTAAGCTCCCAAATACTGCTTACTCTTCCTTTCCCTTAGACAGAGCAACCTCCTCTCACCTCTTCCTTCTGGCTGGGCAATGAGGACCATTGGAGTTCCTTCTGGTTGCTCTGCTTGGTTTCCAAGCTGCTTTCTCATATAAAAGACAGTCACTCAAACTACAGGTTTTTGTAGTTTTATTGTCAGAAACACAGTTACAAATCTTACTTACATAAAACCAAAGAAATAAATATAAAAATATATCTTCCTAACTTTTCTAGCAGGTACCTTCTTAATAGGTAGGGGCTGAAGAGCCCCACATGGCTTTCTTCTAATCCTGAAGAGACATCTTGCCTATGAAGTGGCTGAGAGCTAAGGGCTTCTCCCTTGGTCTCAGGAGTGTGCTTCCCTCACTGCTCTAACTGGGCTCTTTTTATAAGAAAAAGAGAGTTCAGGAATGTTATGACCTAATAATGATCTCATTGCCGTGCACCTGTTTCCCTTGAGAAATGAGACAAGTGTACGTGCTATGTGACATCTAGCCCCCAGCTGTGCATTCTTGAGATGACTCAATCTGCAGGTGTCAGGAGGTAATTAGTTTGACTGACAGGAGGGGGGCTCCCCTCCCTTGGGATAGCAGGTGTTCAAGGAATTTGTCTAAGACTGGTAAACACATTCCTTATCTTATCTTTGGGCATCACCATGTCTGGTCAGTGGGTGAAGGAATGCTAGCACCTGAACTTTGGAACATCTGATAATTGACATTACATCATTGTACTTTAAAATGGAATCTGACTTTCTAAGTCTAAGAAAGATACAAGGATCAAACATCATCTACAAATCTAGGCAGGTTCAAATGTGGTCATGACAGAGGCCACTAGAAGTGTCAGAGCAAGAACCTTTGAAAGAAGATTATTAGAATTATTAGCACTATTACCACTATTATTTGCTTTAAGTACCAAGAACACTAGAAACAAGTGAATCAGTTTAGTTTTTGTTACATTTGGTAATACATTTGTTCTAATTTTGTCATCAATCTGCCATCTAAAACACCAAAAATGTTTATTTAGAATGCATCCTAAAGTTTTGTAAACATTGATACATTTTGAGAAATATTTTCTTCCAAGGATTAGGGAGATCTGTTCTGTTTTCATTTCTCTTAAATTCATTTTTAAAAAGGAATTTACAGATTTGATTAAATTATCTTACTAAATGAAAAGAAACTGGTTGCCCACTCCACAAAATAGCTTATATCATCTCTTTTGTTGAGAAACCTGAATTAGAACAACACCTTCATATTTCTTGCACTACAAAATGCCAAATGTGTTGTATTTCTGCTGTCTTTGGAATTTAACTTTATTTGGGCAATTCATGGTTCATCTTGATATTCTGTGATTAAACAAATATAGTTCATGAGATATTTCTTAACCAAAAGTATGAAGCACCAAATTATCTGCATTTGAATAACAATCAAAGAATACAACCTCTCTATTTTAAAATCTGATTGATTGGTTGATTGATTGATTGCCAGGAAAACACTAGAGTTCATTATTTTCTTGTCTTTTTAAAAGATTGTACTGCATTTTTAATGTGGCTGAATGAAAATAATTATCTCCTGTTATGAAAATCACATACTCAGTTGGGTATAAAAATGTATCAAAGAAGCATTAAAAATAGAGCTCCAGTTCTTCTGTGAGGAATTATTAACTCTCTGCAGGTCCTTGCCTACAAAAGGCTAATGGCAATTTACCAACTTACAGTAACTGAAATTTTAAGAGACAGGTTATAAATTAAACTGAACGTTATGGTAATGCTATTCCTGATGCTGTTCAGACTTCAGGACTTGTGCTTTGTAAAACAGGCCCACAGTAAACACATGACATACGACAAAGTTGACAAGCAAATAATTGCCTGGGACATTAGGACTCCAACTACCACCTTGGAATTGACTTCCCAGGCATCCTTGCACCTGGGGGAAGTTTTAAAGAAGTGCACTGCTGGCCGGCCAGTCAGAAGTCACCAGGAGTGCTGGGGATAGAACTCCTGGCCTGGCACACCTGATTGCTGTAATTCAGCAGGGAGGAATATAAGGAGGACAGAGGCTCCTCTTGGTAATTTGCCATTTGGACTTCAGATACCCAATCCCCTCCCTCTCCTCTTGTTGGGGTTGTATGTGTAATTTTTGAGAGGTACAATGGTCTACAGGACTTGTCAATTGTATAGTTGGCTGCTTTTGCCACTGCATTATTGATGACAGTGGGAAGGGGGCAATTGTGCACATAGGAGTAGGCCTTTGGTGAGGGAGAAAGGCATTTGACCCTAATCTAGACAATCATCTGAAGTGGCATCATAAAGGAATATGTGTATCATTTTGTCTGTTCCATGTAAGCTCTAGCCCTATTAAATGATCTTTTATCATCTGATTGTTTTATCTTCTGTTTGTAAAAACTAGCCCTACTAAACATCCCTTTGCAGGCGCACCCCCCATAGAAAGACTCAGACACTGGTATATGGATAAAGGCATTGGGCCACATTTATTGAATAATGCCCTAGTCCGAATTATAACTTTCAATTGGTACTCAGCCAATTATAATTCTTAAGGCAAGCAGGCCGCAGTAACACTGGTAAGGTTCCTCCCAAAATTGCCAATGGCAATTGGCTACAATGTATCCATTTGTATCAATTTGTTTGTTGAGACAAACAAATTGTTGACCGTAGTCAATAAACTATCTACTGACCCCACCCTCTGACGTGTATCCGTCAAATCACGGGGTGATGCATGCTGAAGAGCTCCTGCCATCACCCCTTTGCCTGGTTCGTCGTTGACCGGTCAACGTTATTACACCTGTACCTGTCTAAGTGTTGGCCAGTCAATTGCGAACCTGCCGGATACCTGTGGGTCATAAATATTTACCTTACCAGTGCTACCCACCCATGTGACCAAAGTCAAGAGCAAAACCCCTATATCAAACCATAGCAACAGTGTGGGATGGGCAAAAAAGCCAGAACCCAGAGGCCAATTGTAGGTTCAGGCCAAAAATTCCCACCCGGCCCCGAAGCGACCAAAATATCACACTGTTCACTAGGGAGGGGGTGGAGGGAAAAACTTCTCCTCTCCGTCGCTATTTCTAAAATGGCAGCTAGGCTGCCTCATGGCCACCCCTTTTATAGAGGGGTGGCCATGCCCCCTAACTCACCCGGATGTCTATGTCCGGGTGGGGGGGGGCGCAAAGAGCGCAGCGGCCATTTTGGCGCCGCACTTTCATTGCAGGCACCCCCCCCCCAAAGAAAGACTCAGACACCGGTATATGGATAAAGGCATTGGGCCACATTTATTGAATAATGCCCTAGTCCGAATTATAACTTTCAATTGGTACTCAGCCAATTATAATTCTTAAGGCAAGCAGGCCGCAGTAACACTGGTAAGGTTCCTCCCAAAATTGCCAATGGCAATTGGCTACAATGTATCCATTTGTATCAATTTGTTTGTTGAGACAAACAAATTGTTGACTGTAGTCAATAAACTATCTACTGACCCCACCCTCTGACGTGTATCCGTCAAATCACGGGGTGATGCATGCTGAAGAGCTCCTACCATCACCCCTTTGCCTGGTTCGTCGTTGACCGGTCAACGTTATTACACCTGTACCTGTCTAAGTGTTGGCCAGTCAATTGCGAACCTGCCGGATACCTGTGGGTCATAAATATTTACCTTACCAGTGCTACCCGCCACACGGGGAGGCATCCATGATGACTCACCGCCCCCCCCCAAGACCGTCAGCTCAGTCGCCAGGCCTGCTTGCATCACACCCAGAACGAGGTACATACCACTAGCCGACAGGTGGACCCCTTCTCCTGCCGACCAGCAAAATTTTTTGTAAGCCTATCATCCGGTCTCCAATGGCCGTCTCACAGCCATGCTCAGAACGGGACGGAGCCACAGCCCCGTCCACTGACTGCCGGAACAGTCCGAACTAGGGAGATCCGCATCTCCCCTAAATTGTTGTCTCGGCACGATGTTAGACCATAGCGACTGTATGTAAGCCATACGTGATATAAAATGCCAGGTCACAGCCCCTCAACGGTTTAGTAACCGCAGTGATCCGTATAAGATCGCTGCCGCCGAGGTGCCTGTAAAACATTGGGCGGTCCAGCATCCCTGTCAGACAGCAGGAATGGCCACAGTTCCCGCCCCCATGTGCCGCGCATACCATACCATAGCATACGTGCGGATGCACACAGCCCAGCCGGGGTCCACTCTCTGTCGCTGCAGCATATACTGCTGCCCAGTGTACATAGCTGCGGCCCACTAGCCCCCTGCCACCGGTATGTTGAGACCCCTAGGATCTGTAAAAGAGGAGGAAAAAAAGGTTAAGGACATAACTAGGTACTCGTACAGTGAGGGGACGTACATATCTGAAATTGCGCGTAGACGCATATCCACCTCCGAGTACCCCAAATGTAGCCGCGAGCAACGCGACGCCTATCTTAAGTAAATGGTGCCAAAACGTGCTCCACACCGTGCAACGCGGCACCGGTCACCCTCAGGTTACTATGGTAAGGGTAGACCCATCCCTGTGGCAGAAAACAGGCTGGGGCGTGCAGCAGGCACTGTCAAAAATTCATGTAGGGCACCAACCGGACAGATGTCTCAAAAACTTCATAGCAGTATACACCACTGCCTACACCGTGCTGAATAACCCGTGAGGACCGCATCCCCACTCGAGCCCACTCATGTGTGACAGAGACATCTTCGAGTTCCAGTGCCCTACGAGACACATCCGCCTTACACAGGTGGCACCAACTCTGGCACCCACTCACTGATGCGGAACGCTCCAAAAAGGCTACCGTGGTAGCTGCGTGGCCAAGAGCCACCTCACACCTATCTGTACATAAGTAATGCCAGCCTCGTGCAAGGTGGGTCAGAAAGTCTGGGAACAGCGGTGACCTCCCAAACACGACGCATGAACGCATAGTGATACGCCTTACGCGTGCGAGGTGCCAATGACATGTCCGGTTCCCTTCTCCTCGCCAAACATCCAGCCATCGTCCAAAAGTGGCGAGTGGAATCCCTCTGCTTCCGGAGTAAGGCACGGAACCGGGTGATCTGCAGGTGGTGGAAAGCAGCCGTAATGTCATTATAAATACCTAGAACATGTCTGGCCTAGAACGGCACATTTAGGCGTAGGCTTCTCAAAAGAATAGACAAACTAATGTCATGACCCAGGAAGAGACCCCGTTAAACCCAGGAGTAATTTGAGCTAGACCGGACAAAATTAAGGTGGCCATGAATTAACTGCAGCTCACGAGGGCACACTTTATGTTTGGCAATCAATGCCAAACTCGCCGCGGAGATCCAAGCCACTGTATTCATGGTTAACCCGGATGCCCGCGTGACAGAGTCGATTCAGAAATGTGAGCTTAGTAGATGGGACCTCAGTCTATTCAGGCGCCAAGGGGACACTCAGTTCCCACCTGAGTGTCTGAATTGTAATGAGGAGACATGTGCACGTGTCCAAGCCCCGTTCACCCCCGAACCAAAAGTCGTCGAGGTAATGGGCTAGAGACCGAGACCCCGACCTGTGAGCAAACGGCCACTGAGTGAAGTCCCCAATCGGTCGAGTGCTGAACATGAATTAACTCAGTCAGAAGGGGGTTGGCCTTATCTAAGTAAAATTCCCCTCGGAACCTAAAAAAACCCAATAGGTCTAAATCATTGGGTGCACTGGCAATAATCTGAAAGCCGAGTGCATATCACACTGTGCCAAAACAGCACCAGAACTGCGTGAGCGTGCCACCCATAGTAACCGAACCAACTACGAGTACCTGATTGAACAAGGTCATCAGGAATGGCATCCCTGAATGGAGAACCCACAGGGTAAGCTGAATGGAGGATTAAATGACATTCACCCTAGTTCTAGCTCAGTATGAGCTTCATGGGGGAGACATTCGACTTAGGAAAGGTGGTTCCAAGAAGGGCCCCTGCTACTCTCATAGCCCCAACTCCCTAGCTGTGGACAGTGGAGCCCCCTCTTCGTTACCCTGCAAGGAACCAGATTAGTAGCATCCTGGGACCCCCAACACCCCCGAATGGATACAAAAGCCCCCATAGAAAACCCTCCAGCAGGTATCCCGCCCAATCCCTTCTTGGATGAACTGAGTGCCATCTCTCCAGGCTGACTATACTAATTGGGGTGGGGGGGGGCTTATGACAAGGTTAGTTGCTTCAGACGGAGCTCTGATCGCCCCTGTGCACCCCTACCTCTGCCCCGTAACCCACCAACCCGCAGGCGCGCGGAGGCGGCATGAGGGCCAGCGCAAAAGTGGACACCAAGTCGGTAACGACCGTGGTGCTTAGTACACGGATCGTCAGCTGAGCAGGCCGAACACAGCAGGCGGGCTGGAACCCCCTGCCTGACCAGTTAGCGTGGAGCCTGTGTCCGAGCAGCCCGCTGCTGAGCATGACCACCATGGTATCTATCACCAGGCACCAGTCACGTGGGAGTGATGTACCCGAGCACACTTGCTGACAGGGCTCATCCCACCTCCCCTCAGGGTATAGAGCCACCCTCATCCACATTCCTCACCATAAGCCAACTGCCATGGGCCCATCTAATCAACCATCACCCTGCAAATATTAGCGATGGATGGAAGCACCAGGATGGCCCAAGCAGGTCAAGCTCTGCGGCATACCACCATACATACAAGGTATGATGCCAACCAGTTGGCCCAAGGTGCGCGGTGGCTCACGACGATGGGACATCTCTTTTTCTCAGTCGCCCTGTCCCTCTCTCTCCTCCTAGTGGGCTCGCAGTTCAATAGGGAGAATATCAACATGTCCCCCTCCAGCCATTACCCCTCATGGCCTGCGGCCAATAATCACCCAGGGGCAAGTAATAGCCGGCCATCGGCAAAGCCCTTGACGGGACATTCTGCATAAAGGGCATGCGCAGCAGGACCCGGACAGCCCAGTGCGTGGTGGCTTACTACGGCGGGACCGCACGTGTCTCTGTCCTCCTGTCCGAACCGCCTATCCTTATTGGGATCTCAGTTCATAGGGAGAATATATCCACGTACTCCCCCCACCAAATCTTTCCCCTCGTGACCTGGAACAAATGATCACCAGGGTGCAATGGATAACCAGACATCGGCAAGGCCGTCACCGGTACATGATGTACACGGGGCATACGCAGTGGGCCCTGAACAGCCCCTGCGATGCCACATACTGCCCCGAGGGCGGAAACCCCCACCCCCAACATCGTGCCAGAATGCAACCAAGGGGCACTGGGATAGGCTGGCAAGTGATGCCCACTAGCCTCAAATTGGCGAAGCCATGACCACTGAACCCCACAGCTGGAAGTGGACTGTGATGTGGGTGCATTCAACTTGAACCTAATACTCACTAGTTGCACCCCCGTGAGCCGCCCCCACTGGGGGTTCCGGCCCACGGCGGGCGTCGGAGCTCGCGACCGAAATCGAGCTCTGGGGCCACATCCGACCACACCCCAGTTGCAATTCTGGACAAACAGGGAGCTGCGAGACGGCGGCAGGCACAAGCCGGAGTGTCTCAAGCAGCTCGACCCGGCTGGCCGCCTGTTGCAGAGTGGCAGCAGTCGAAGTAGCCGGCAGACACGAAGGGCCCCGGGAGATAGGGAAAGGCCCCCTCCCACTGGATTGCCCAGGATGCCTCCAGCACAGCTAAACATGCTAACCAGGCATCCCCTGCCACGGAAACCCCTAGTATAAGGTGGGCCAGGTGGGCCGGATGGCCGGCTAGGGATTGGGCCAGAGGCCCCAATTTGAGATCCTGGGCCATAATAGGGCCATGCCCAAAATTTCCGGCCCCTGAGGGGGTAAAACGTGCTGTGTGCCAGCACCAGGCCCTCCCCCCAATCGTTCTGGCCCATGGCCGGCAACTGCGGGCCGAGGGCCGAATCCCCTGAAGGGCCGGCCTGAGGCTGAGAGCCGAGGGCCATATCCCAAACTGCCCCATCCCACCGGTAACGGTGGGTAAAGGTGTTGTCTTGCCCCATTGGAGGGGCGCAGCCATGGCAAGGTGGGCCACACGGCCCACTGGTTGATACACTGGGGACCCCCATTTGGGAGCCAGGTCCTGAATAGGGCCATGCCCAAAACTCCGGCCCATGAGGGGCCGGAGGCAAGCCCTGTTGGGTGACCGCACCAGGCCCTCCCCCGTTGTCTGGACCCGTGGGCGGCAATTGTGGGCCGGGGGCCGAAGCCCCTGCAGGGCCTACCTGAGGCTGGAGAGCCGAGGGCCATGCCCTAATCTGCCCCATCCCACCGGTAACGGTGGGTGCAAACGATGCGGGGCCCTGTTGCGGGGGCGCAGTCGCGGTCCTCCAACCCGAATGCTGTCCCCTTGCAAGCGCAGGGCCAGGCAAGTTCCTCCCTCTTGGCCGCGGCTTGGTCGCCATGGCCTTGCTCTTGGGAGGCATCTCTAAAGGAAGACGATCCCTGTCCGGGGATCACAAGCGCCGAACTGGCTAAAAAGCCGAAGACTGGAGAAACGAAGAGCGACGGAGAAAACTTCTCCTCTCCGTCGCTATTTCTAAAATGGCAGCTCGGCTGCCTCATGGCCACCCCTTTTATAGAGGGGTGGCCATGCCCCCTAACTCACCCGGATGTCTGAGTCCGGGTGGGGGGGCCCCGCAAAGAGCGCGGCGGCCATTTTGGCGCCGCGCTTTCATTATCTTCATTGTAAAATTCATACTTCATATCAGTTATAAAAAGCGTCATGAATTGAATAAATTGGAAATTTTAGAGACTTTAAAAGTGCAAACAAGAGAACCGCCCTGTGGATTAAGTTCAGCAAGTGCCTATAAAATGGAGAAAGAGTATAATTAGTACATTATTATACTGTTGAGTTCTGATGCAACTAGATGGAAGGTAAACAATAATTGGAACAGGTAAGACAGGTATTTAACATATGCATGAAACCATATGGTGATCTAGTCTTGTCATACCAAGTAGTGTGCTGGATAGAAAAATATTTTTATTTCTGGATATTGCACAGATTACATGAGCAGAAATCCAGTTATTTTACAAGGGGAAATCTCTGACTTCTATGACCAACAAGTTGGAGATTGCAGAGGCAAATGTGGAGCTCTAAAACTGCATGTTTCCAACAGAATACTAGGCAATGGTTGAAATCTGCTTGTGTAACTTTATGGATGTAAATGGTGACTCAAAATTCTCTGTGATGGTTTACTAAATTACTAAAGTTAATTCACAATTCATGATTATAGCACCGTGAGATGTTTATTGTATATAAAATGTTGTAATCATGTTGGCACAGATGCAGCAAGATTGTGGAACCTTTTTGTCTTTATTTCACATATTTTCTTCACTTAGGATTTGTAGCTCCCTAGGTATCCCTTTTGCTCTATGAAAAGCTTTTGGAGCCTTTGGAGGCATATGTGAAGTTTTTAATAACAAAAAAATCACACCAGGATTCCAGCCAGTATGTTCAACAGCACAATCCTGTAATATCTATTCGGAAGTAAATGGGTCATTGGACTTTAAGAAGTTGCCTTACATTGATCCTGATCCAATATATGTTCAACTCTATTGAGTATCAGCTCAAAGTTTCACACAGGATTCTTCTCTAGCCCTGCCATGCCCTGCTGGCCTTTCAACAAAGTACTCACCAGGACAGAGCCTGCCTAGAAATGAGGTCAATGTTTTAGGGTGCTATGTAGATACACATTGTCAGGAAGTTTATTATAGTGTCTAGGCTGGCCCAGATTGGGCCCCATTGTAGCCTGGGATTTACCTTTGGCCTTGACCAGGGCTAGCGTGGGAAAGAGTGGTTTTCCTGCATGAGCAGACAGCGATTGGAGCTGCGTTGACCTCTCGGAGCCCAGAATTAAACTGGATAATAAAATGGCGATTCCGGACCCTTAAGGTGTCGAGTTCCCAAATTAGCCCATCTAATGCCACCCTCCCTTTGATGACACTTGGCAGAGATCAGTTAACCTTCAGGGAGAAGGAGAGTTACCTAGGAAAATGAAAGTCCTGGAGTCCAGATAACACTTCTTGCAGGGAAGCGAAATTCTCAAGGCCGTTCTCCTGTCTTCTGGCAACCCCTCCATTAGAAACCTTTAAAGAATAGTCCACTGATGGCCTCTATGCTGACCTCTGGAATTTCCCCTCTCTTCTATTTGAGGAGAAAAATGACGCTATTAGAATTCTTCAAATTTAGTGGCATTTATTGTTACAAAAATAAGTAAATAAAGTATGTGGATAAAAGCATTTGAAATAAATGAAATGAAATACTGAATAAATAAAAAATAGAAATTTCTAAGCAAAGCTAAATAGTTAAAAATCGGGCATCTATGTGCCCCCATGAATTTTCGACTTGTGGTCTCCCATTCAGGGCATATTGAAAGTAAAAATGGGCAGGGGTCCCCCCCCCCCCAAATTGGAAGTCTGCTAGCGAGATGCAAAATCCCTCGGTTTTTATACATTTTAGGCCACTCACACCTCCCATTGGAATTCTTAGAAAATTTCCCAAATGTGACATTTGGGGACATCTGGCCAGTGCAGCTGGCCATGCACCTGTAAGTTACATGAGGTGCTTATCTTAGATTCCATCTCGATGGCATCTTCATGAGATTGATCAAAACGTCAGATTACCAGACTGAGTGTCCTTGGGTTGACGACAGTGAGTGTGTGAGCTGGTATGCTAACTGACCCACTTGATTGACAAGATGCCTAAACTCTAATTGGCTACACATTCTAAAATACACAAAGTAATTTTAAAACATTACTTAGCATCCTTTGAATAACCATTGCACACATGATTGAATTCAGTGATATTTACTCCCAGGTAAATGTATGCAATAGGTTAATTCACATAATGACTCCCTTATGCATGGATTTTTACCCATCATCAAAATCACAACTGTAAAAATTATTCTCTGACCAACCTCTTTAAAGAGTTAATTGGGGGAACTTCCTGATATATCTCCTCAGAAAGTAGCTTCCACCACATCCTCCTCTATCATCCATTCAAGATGAATGGAGGATCTGCTGATCCAAAAGATGAGAAGAATTCTGTTGCATGGTCTGTCCCCCTCCCCAAATTGTCCCCAACAACCCGCATCCACCAGGGTTGGTGATACATGAGCTGTTACCCCATAGAAAAAGAAATGAAGCAAAGAGCCATCTAACATAGCAGTGCATCATATTTGTAACATTTTCTAACCCCTAGATTCATTCTCCACCTCCCTCCTGTCAATCACAGTTGGTATCCAATCCTGGCCCTCCCAGGGGTAACTAGAGGCCAGTCTTGCTTGACCCTCCCTGGGGTAACTAGAGGCCAGACTTATCTTGCAACCTCCTCACTCGTCTTTCCCTCTCAATGCCAGCTTCCCCCTCCCATTAGAATCTCCTCCTGATAACTTGCTGGCCCGAGAGAGGTCCCCCTGTCTCCAATCTCCCTCCTTTCTCCTGGCATCTGGACCAATGCATGCAATTTTCCCCCTTCTCTTTCCCTGTGGGAGGGGCTACTCACTCCTTCTCTTACAGCTAGTTGACACAGGAGGGATGCCCCACCATGGATTTAGCCTCACACTGGTCTAAGAGGCCGCATACCTATCCATCGCAGACCTGCAAGGCATCTATGTGCCCCCATGAATTTTCGACTTGTGGTCTCCCATTGTGGTCATGGGTCAAAACATGACTTGACAAGGTCAATGTAAGCATAATAGAGGACCTTTGGGTACCATGGACCTTCCTGCCACTGAAAAACATTGTTCCACACATCCTCAGATTTCTCTTTTTCACCATTCTTTTTCATGAAGTTTGATTTAGGACCTACTGAAATGAAAGTTGCACCTAATTTAAGTCCCCTTTCTTTCAATGGGTCTGCCTAGATGAGGCTGCTGTTGAAGAGAGATGATGGATGGATCCCTTGTATTTTTCTAGAAACTATGTTAATCACTAATCCATGACAAATGCACTGGTAACCACGAAAGCCTGATGTTGTTAGCCTACTTACCATTTGCAAATGGTTTCATAAATATTTATTTTACTGATTGTGAATAATTACATCAGTAGTTTAATGAAAGAAATGAAACAATTCTAATAACATACATGTGCTGAGATAAAAATGAAATTTATATAATGTCCATCTCATACCACTTTTATATCCTATCCCATTTGCATGCATTGTAACTGGATTTTTTTAAACAAAAGGAGCAAACTGACACTACTGATAGCTGTATACCCTGGCTTATGTCACACATTTTGGTTACTGACCTAGACAGCAATACAGATGACAAGTTGTGTCATTGTTCTTTGTGTGTGTGTGTGTGTGTGTGTGTGTGTGTCTGACTCTGTAATGTCTCAGTCTGTTTTTAAATTGAAGTTTTGCATGGCTTGTTTAATGCCCAATGAACTAATCTTGAGAGAATCCTTACTACTAGATTAATTAGACTATCTTCTTTCACCAAACAATCCAGTGAGAAAAACTATTGTCCAATTGCTCTTGAAGACAGATTTTTATAGACAGTTTCCTTTGGTGTGGACATTAATTTAAGCTCATAGTTAAAAAAGGAACTGTGTTCACAGGGTTAATTCATCATTTGTGTAAGCCTTAGGAGGCTAATTCCACACATCTACTGAAGCAGAAAAACAGGTAGAAGCTGATCTAGGAATTCTTTTCCTCCTCAATAAACTTACCTATTGTTTTTACTGAGAAATATTATATATGCTCAGTAAATGTTTAAATAATGCTTAAATGTTAGTCTGTATCAGCAGATTTATATCAAAATGAAAGCAGAAACAAAAGTACAGAAACATGTTTGTGAGTAAGGAATGTATTTCAGTGTCACTTTTTATGGATTTCAATCTGCTTCAAGTGAAGTAGCAAAATATTTTGGTTCATAGGTTTATATATCTATGGTTGTGGGGCACCAGCTGAAATTAAATGCCACAGACAATGAAATGTCATGGATAGGTAATGACTGTTCAAGGTGACAATAACATTTTAACATGGATAATGAAATCTCTAGCTGGCTGGATAACTCAGTTAAACCAAAGCTTTGGAATTGACAAACCAATTCTGAGTAATCTGTATGTAGAAAACCCTGGAAATGGTTTCAACAAATTAGAACTAATAGCACAGGATTAAAATTAATTAAATGAAACCTCTAAGTGTGGATCACATATAATGGTTAGGCTGTTGTCTTTATAGTGAAGAAGCAATGACTTCTGTCTTTAGGAAAAGTTAATTATGCTGAGGCATTGATTTGCTGAAGAAAACATTAAAAAACACAGCTTATTAATATAGATGCAGACTGAAATCATGTTGCTTACATAGTAGGTTGCAAGAGAGTAGACCCCCTGATTCAGGGGGATTTGGTAAGGCATATGTTTAATTGATTAATTGGGGCCTACTGTAGTTGTGATTTACTTTAATACAGTAAGTTGCAGTTAGAGTAGACTCAGTTTAATCAATGGAATTTATGACTCACAAATTCCTCAATGACATTATGGGCGTACTTTAGTACAACATCCTACATTAAGCAGAAGAATGTCAGCCATTGTATACTGAAAAACCCAGGTGTTTAAATCAGTTAGATAGTTGTCTGTGGGTTAGGTATCTGGCTGCAGAGTCAGAGGTTGGATCTTTGATTCCCCACTGTGCCTCCAGAGAGAAAAACCATCCTGTGTAGCCATGGGCAAAGTGCACAGTCCCAGGGCACCCCCAGAAGAAGAGAATGGTAAACCATTTATTTGTATTATCTAGCTACAAAACCCTGGAAAGGGTCACCATGAGTCAGAATTTACTTGATGGCACACAATTATTTATATATTATTCAGCTACCTCATTCTTAACTTTCCTTTTATAATTATTTTGTTTTAGAACAGCCACACTGAAATGGCAGAGCATTCTTTTTTTTATTAAATTTTTATTGGGTTTTTCAAACAATATAACAACAAACATACATAAGAAAAAATACATAGAAAACAATTGCATACAAGTTATGTCAGTTTACCTTCTAGATCCATATAAATTGCATAAAAATGTTTTGACATAGCTTTGAATTAACTCTTGAATTCACTAACATTAAAAATACAATATTAAATACAAATATAAAACTAAATTTAAACAAAATGAAAAAATAATACACCCTGTGATATTTACAATGCCTCGGAGAAATCAGATTTCCCTAATATTTTCCTTCCAAAAACCTATTTGATCAGGTACAGGTTTGGTTTTTTCATCCCCTTTCAAAGCGTAGTCCACAAAAGCCTGCCAAATATTCCAAAATCTATTTTCTTTGACATTCCCCCTTTTTTATTTATCCCCCAGGTTAATTTATCATTCAATGCTAAATTCCACATTTCTTTATACCATTCCTCTATCATTTCTTTGTTTCATTCTTCCAATTCCTTGCAATACATTGTGTGCCAGTTGTGAGTGTTATTTCTAGTAATTCTTTTTGATCCTTGCTTAAATTAAAGCAGTCCACATCTGTTAACATAGTGATACCTAGTCCCAGTTTAATTCTCTTGCCCATAATTTCACCAATCTCCTTTTCCACTTTTTTCCAAAAATCTTTAACAACACTACAATCCCACCATATATGTTCATAAGCTCCGATTTCCTTTTTACATCTCCAACACATTTTATCATTTTTATTATCAATCTGATGCAATCTCACTGGGGTCAAGTGCCACCTCCACAACATTTTATAATTATGCTCCTTTATTCTGACTGACATCGTTCTCATTATTCTTTTTCCATTTGTTCCTCCATGTGTCATTTTCTATCTTTATATTCAATTCCTGCTCTCACCTTGCTTTTAGCTCTTTCTGTGGACTACCCTCCTTCTTCAGTATTTTATACAATTTGCTAACTAAACCCTTGAGGGTTCCTTCTCCCTTTCTTATTTTCAAGGTCAACTCCTCGAATTCAATCTTCTCCCTGTTTAGTTCAGCTTCTCTCAAATATTTAGTATTCCATTTATTTACCAACACTATCGGAAACTAATTCAATTTCATCTGTCGGTACAAATTTGTTCTTTTATCTATACAGGTCCATAACCAGTCTTTCAGCAGGGAAACTTCATTTCTATCCAATACTTCTTTTACTCTTTTATCTATCTTTAGTGGAAAATCTGCCATATCCTCCAATTCAATAATCGATGAAATGTTCGGAGCTAAAACCTTCTTTATTTTTTTCCATAAACTCAACAATCCCTTCATCATTATATTTTTAGTTACAATTTTCCCCATATTTGCTCCTAAAAACACCATTTTTCCACTTTGTTTAAAACCCTTCATTTCAATTTCTTCCCAAATTGCATTTTCCCTAGGCAAGATATTCACAACATTCTTAATTTGAAATGCTTGATAATATGCCAGCACATTTGGCATTCCTAACCCGCCTTCCTTCTGAGGTAAATACCAGAATTTTTTGGTAATCTAGTCTTCTTTCCACCATTACAAAATTAATTAATCAAATTTTGAAATTCCTTAATTTCCTTATCTTTCATTTGGATTGCTAGAGCATCGAATAAAAAATTAATTCTTGGTAAAAGCATCATTTTACTAAGTGCAATTCTTCCAAACCACAACAATTTCAACTTTTGAAAACTTTGTATCTTCGCTTTAATCTCTATTTTCAAACTGTCGTAGTTCAGTCTCTTAAGCTCTTCAACCCTGTTTGAGGTGTTTAGCCCCAAATATTTTAAATTCTCTTTAATTTGGATATTACCAATTCCCTTTATCTTCTTCCATTCCTCCTTTCCCATATTGCATAACATCATTTCTGATTTATCCCAGTTTATCTTCAATCCTGTAGTATCTTCAATTTTTTTTATCTGCTCTTGAATTCTAACTAATGCTTTTTCAGGATGTTTAACAATTATCAATGGGTCATCAGCATATAGGCTTATCTTGTTTCCCATTACCCCTACTATTTCATCTTCTTCTCTTATAGCTTTTGCTAACATCTCCATTGCCATAATAAACAAAATTGGTGATAGTGGACAACCCTGTCTCGTACCTGCTTCTATTTTTACCTCATCAGTAATCTCATCATTTACTCTAACTATGGCTGTACCTTGCTGATATAATTGGTCAATTATCATTTTAAATTTGTCCCCGAACCCATAACAATTAATTATTTCCTTGATTGAAACCCATTGTAATGAATCAAATGCCTTAAAGATGTCCAAAGATATTAATCCTACTTTTTCCTTTGTTTGTTTCACTATATCTAATAAATCTACCACTCTTCTTGTTAGATCTACCATATGTCTCCCTTTCAAAAATCCCACCTGGTCTACATTTATATAATTGCCCATAAAATTATTTAATCTGTTTGCTAGTATTGCTGTGAAGATCTTGGCATGCTGATTTATCAATGAAATTGGTCTGTAAGATTAAACATTTTCCAAATCTTTTCCAGGTTTTGGCAACAATACGATTGTAGTTCTATGTCATGAAGTCGGAATTTGCCCACCATCCAATACATAGTTGTATAATTTCACCAGTTTTGGTGCCACTATATCTTTAAAATCCTTGTAAAAGTCAGCTGGTAGTCCATCTTCCCCGGGTGCTTTCCCCACTTTTAGACTAGTTATTACCCCTTTTACTTCCTTTTCCATTATTCGTTCTTCCATACTATGTTTGTGCTCCTGTTTTATTCCATTGTTTATTTGCTTCTCTAGTTGTTTTTAAGCTTTTCCATGTCAATCTCCTTTTTCACATACAAGGCTTGATAAAATTCTTTTACGATCTTACATTTGTCACCAATCCTGTTACATCTTATTCCATCTTTATTAATTAAAACTCCAATTTCTCTTTTCTCCCTCTTTTCTTTAGCTGCTCTTGCCAATATTTTTGAATTTTTATTACTATATTCAAAATATTCCCTTTTTAAATAAACGAAATCCCTTTTCACCTTTTCTATATCCTTTTCTACCAATTCAGCCTTCAGTCTTTGCAATTTGTCAAAAACCTTCTCATTCTTCATCCTTGTATGTTCATCCTGCAACCGCTTTATCTCAGTTTCAATTTTATCCTGTGTCATCTTAAGGTTTTTATATCTACTGCTAGCTAACTTAATACTCTCCCCTCTAAAATCCGACTTCATGGCATCCCACACTATGTTAAAATTTACCTCATCGTTATCGTTCCAATTCCAACTCTCCTTCCAACTCTCCGTGATTTGTTTTTTGAGTTTAACATCTTTAAATAATCTTTCATCATATCTCCAACTCCTTCTCACCTTCCTTTTACCCTCTAACTTTAATTCCATCACCACTTTAGCATGGTCTGACTCCTTGAAAATTCCTATTTCTACCTCTTCCAAATTTCTGATCATGCTCTCTGTTACAAATATATAATCTATTCTAGAATATGAATTATGAACCTGTGAGTAGTAAGTGTATGTCCTTTTTGACCCCTTAAGTTCTCTCCATGTATCCTTCAAACCCCATGATATCATCCAATTATTCAAAGTCTGAGACTTAATATTTTTTCCACATCTTGATATATTTGTGCAATCCAGATTTGACCTTATTAAATTAAAATCTCCAGCGACAATCATCTTTGTTGTTTTTTCCTTTATCAAAATTTTATATATATATTTTTCTAAAAACTCAGCTTGATGATCATTTGGGGCATACATATTCACCAAAGTTACTTCCTTATCCTCTATATTCCCTCTTACTATCAAATATCTACCTTCTGGGTCAGTAATACTCCTTGTTATTTCAAACCCCAGCCTAGTCGAAATCAGAATTGCCATGCCTCTTGCCTCCGATGTGCCATATGCTTTTTCATAATGTTGCATCCACCCTAAAAAAAAATTATTCATTTCTTGAGATTTCTGATGAGTTTCCTGCAAAAAGACTATATCCGGCCTGTCTTTCTTCAAGACTGATTCAACCCTCCTCCGCTTAACCGGGGACCCTGTACCTTTCACATTCCAAGATAACACTTTAATACCTCTCATTGTTTATTTGCCACACTCTCTTTCCACCTCCGATTTCTCCATAGGACATGATACCTAATACCCTACATTTCAAACAATACTTACTACAAAAAACAAACAAATCTCACCTCCCCACTTTTTTCTCCAAAAAAGTCACCTTCAGCATCCAAAGAGGGGAGGGGGGAACATGGGAAGTGTGCGTGTCAACTAAAGCTCTAGTGCAACTTTTCTCATTTAATAAAGACTATTTAAATTTGGGACCATCTTCTTCCATAGTAATTCTTAATCTCATTCCTCTCCCCTGTTTTGCTCCCTTCTAACCTTCAATATCTACTATCAATGACTGTAACACCATCTCCACCCCTTGTGCTTCTTCTCCTCCTGTGGCGCCCCCCTCAAATGGTTCTCCATAATCCCTTCTTATGCCTCCAGATTCCAGCAGAGCCTTTCTCAGTGCTAACCATTCCCTTGAAGATGCTTTGATGAAGTCGTTTAAGCACAAATATTCCAATGCATCAGTCATTGTGTCAATAACATGCATTCTCTTGTCATGAAAAAATCTTAACTGTTGTGGAAATCTCGAATTATATCTAATCCCTTTTTCCATCAAAAATTTTGTTACTGGCTTCATTTTGTACCTCCAACCACGTTCATTGATAGAAATATCATTATATACTTCCACATCGTTCCCATCAATTTTAAAAGCACCAGAACCAGCTTGTTTTAAGAAAGCCATCACCTTCAACTTATCTACCCAATTTGCAAATTTAACCAAAACATTCCTTTGAAGCACTTTTCCCCTTTTCGATCCCACTCTATAAGCACTGACAATGTCTTCATTTACAAAATCTTTTCCCATTTTCAAATTATTTAACCAATCAATTATTCTATCCTTAAGCTGGTCTGGCACTTTTTCCATCATATTACGAATCATTATATTCTGCTTTCTCATCATCTCTTCCATAACATCTATCCTTTTTTCCTGCACATCCACTTTCATTTTAATTTCTTGCTCCTCCTTATGCAACCCTTTAATATCTCCTTGCATCAATTTCATACCATTTTGCATTGACTTAACATTAGCATCCATCCTTTGAAAATTGAGATCAACCTTTTTTGTAAAATCCACAAACATTGTAGCCAATTTATCTTGTTTTCCCAAGATTTGATTTTTATCTTTCACCCTTGCATCTTCCATCTTATCAATTTTTTAAACAACTTGCCTAATTCCACCAATATTTGAGTCTGATCCACAAGTGCTGGTTCCGGTGATGCTGATGCTGATGATGTTGATGGGGGGGCCTCTTCCGCCGCAGGTTTATCCTTTTTCTTAGGTTTCACCACATCCTCCTCCTTTGCCTTTCCCCTTGCAACTTTATCCATTGTAATATCAACTAATAATTTCAGTGCTGCAATTCTTTTATCTCCCACTAGTCCCTCTCCTCGAGGTCGTTTCAGAGCTTTATCAAATAAGACTCCTGCTGCAGTCTTTATAGCCTCAGCCAAACAACTTAGTTAAAAGATGTACAAGGCTTGACCAACTCAATAAGGCCAGCTACTTTATTATAATCCTCAGAGAAAAATGGGTCCAGTTACGGAAGTTTTGCCGGCTTCTTTGTTTGTAATGCGTAAAAAAACATAAGTCCAATTACATAGATTTTACCATCATTCTTTGTATGATCCACGGAAAATAATAGAACCAATTAAAAAATATTACCAGCTTCTTTGTAATAATCCTCAGGGAACAATAAATCCAATTGCAAAAATTTTGCCAAATACTTTGTTGTAATCCACAAATAACAATAAATCCAATTGCAAAAATTTTGCCAACTTCTTTTTATAATCCACAGGGAGCAGTAAATCCAATTGCGATAGTTTTGTAATCCAAGGAAACCAATAAATCCAATTGCAATGTTTTGCCAACCTTCTTATTGTAATCCACAAGGAACCCAATTGCAGGAATTTTGCCAAGCTCTTTATTGTGCTCCACAAAAAACAACAACAACCCAAAAACACAATGAATCCAATTGCAAAAAAAAATTGCCACAATATTATATTCCACTTGATAAAGACCAAACCTTTATATTCCAATTAAAAATGAGGCATCCACAAACCAAATCTTGATTGAAGTTAAATAACCCCCCATAGCCAAATCCAAACAGAACTAATAGCAAATAGCCAGCCAACTTGACTATTTTAAAATGGCTTTTGAGACTGCAGCCAAGTTATATCTCTAAAAATCTCTCCAGGGATATACAGTATCCATTAATTGTAGCACTTACAAGGTCTGATTCTCTCCAGGGGAGGGGAGGGCACGTTGTAACAAATAGAAGAAGAAGGAAAACAGAATAAAAAGATTCCAGGAAGGGGAAATTAACCAAAAAAAAACTTTAAAAAATTAGAACACCAGGGGACAATTTGCCATCTCCTTAGGCTCCATTTTTATATTCCAGGCCGCAGCGGTGGCTTCACAATGTGGCCCTTTTGTCTTCTCTTCCACCCCTCACCAAAACAAAAGAGACTCAAAAAGACCCCCAACTTGCTTTTCCAGCCAGTATCTTCCACCCTCGAACCTACTCAAAAGCTCCGTCTCGGCCTGCTTCTCTCCACCACCCGTTTCTTGGCGCTTCTCACCCAAAAATAGGTTTCACTTTCTGAAACTCTGCCGCCATTAATCCACAGCCACCTCCTTCTTCCCCACTTTCACTCACTCTCGGCACCTTCTCAAACTTTCTGTAATCCTCCTCCTCCTTTCGACCAAAATCAATCCGCCACCACCGCAGCCACTTTTTTCTTTTTTCTGCTTTATATTGCCACTTTGTAACTCCAGAAAGGATTGCTTTTACAAATTCGTGGAGCTCCCATCCATCCTCAGGGCGACCAGAGTGGTACGGCTTATGCCGCGCCTCTCTACTCACCCGATCTTCAGACTCTGAGCTCTTATTTTTACGAAATAGTACTCACAAGATCCAGGAGCACAAATTCAACTTTTTAAAGCTTTTTCCTTTGCCCCAATAAATTCCACATTTCTGCGCGAGCACACAAAGATCTGTCTTACTCCATCGTGTGCTTAGCCACGCCCCCCAGCAGAGCATTCTAGAAGGTTGAAATATTTTGACACTGACTTTTATTTTTGCCACTTCTGATGTCATATTTGTGTCCCATTTAGTTTTCTATGTGGAGATGGCTTTGTCTGCCATTAAAACCTAATAACACATATGTCCTTTAAATAAATGTGAATAATGTTCTGGTCTTTAAAAAAAGTGAAAACAAATTAAAGTCCTTTGGCATTGTTGTGTATGTAACTTAAATAGTGCTTTAAACAGTTTGTAATTATTATTAAGGGATCGGGGTGGTCCTCCATTTTGTCTTCTTCATGGTGCCAAGCTATCACGGGACTTGCATTCCTGCTATTTCTAACAAGACATGCAAAGTCTCCCTAGTCTCTGGTCACCCCATGAGTACCCCACTTCTCTCACAACCAATCCTGTCATTTCCTGCCTGAATGTATCCATTGTATATTGTATATAAAGTGCTTCTGCATCATTGCTGTTCATGTTCGGTTTGCTTACATTAAAGTTGTGTTTGGCCCTGTTATGCTGGCTGCTTCTCTTCAATTTCTGAACATCAAATTAGCGAGAAGGATGGGATATGGCTTCCCACAAATCTTCTGTTGTTCTGTTCGATGTGGCCATGCCGGAGAGATGGAATCTCTACGAACGGCAGTTTCGGCATACAATGGCGGCTGAAGGCATCATCGATGAGGGCCAGAAGAGGTCCTGCTTCCTCTCCAAGTGCGGCCTGGCCACTCTTGAACTCGCCATTCATTTGGTGATGCCCTGGGCCATCGATGCAGTTCATCTCGTGGACATCATTTCGGCTCTCCAGAACCACTTTCAGCCCAAGGTGTCCACCTTCCCAGCCCAGGTGGAGTTCCACAGGCGTCACCAACATCCCAGAGAATCCGTTGCAGACTACACCACCGCACTGAGGTTAGCTGCCACCCCATGCCAGTGGGACAACTTGGAAGAGGCACTCCGTGACTGCCTGCTCACTGGCCTGAGGGATGAGGAGACACAATGCCAGCTCATGACCAGGAATGTCCTCACGTTCAAGTTGGTCCTGAGAGAGGCATTGGCGTCTGAGGCAACGCGGTCCGGCGTCAAATCCTTCAAGCACCGGCCAGTCGCATCCAAGGGTTCAGAGTCTGCCGTGCATGCCCACCACTGCTCATTGCCCCACTTCTCTTCATCTTTTGCATCGCCTGTGTCCACATCCACATTGGGGTCTGGGTCCAGCGATGAGGAAGGCAAGGTCCGGAAAAGGAAGACACACAAGCACACCATCGAGAGGTGCGATGGCTGCGGAGGAAGGCACGACCGCTGAAAGTGTCCCTTCATAAACGCTGAATGCCACCACTGTGGAAAAAGGGGCCACGTTGTAAAAGTCTGCCGGCAGTGCCAGAAGCAGTCTCCAGACCAGTTCGACCAGCTGAGGTGAAAGGGAGCATCCATCTCTAAAATTTATGCTGTGGAGCTGCTAGTCAGCCGTATCTCCAGTGTGTCCCATCGTTTCTTCATGGAGGTCCAGCTGCAGGGTGTTCCGGTCAGGATGGAGGTGGATCTGGGTACATCTTATTCTATCTTGCCCCAGAAGGAGTTCCTACAGATTCCCCCTAATTCACACCCAAAGTGGCGGGCCTTCAAGACATCCTTCTGGGACATGAAGGGTTGCCAGATCCCAGTTATGGGGGTGGGAGATTTAGCAGTTAAGTTCAAGAACATTGCAACGAGACTACCTCTCATAGTGGTCAAACAAGGCATAAACTGCTTGCTTGGGGTGCAATGGTTTGAACTACTAGGTATTAGACTGTCCGGCATCAACGCTGTCCAATCTGACCTGGTGCAGGATGTTTGTAACATGCATCCAGCTGTGTTCGAAAAGGGACTTGGAAACCACATAGGGCCCCCCATTTCATTTGACCTTGACCCAGCTGTGTGGCCTATTCGTCTCAGGGCTCGCCGTGTGCTGTTCGCACTGAAGGACAAGATCGAGGCTGAGCTGGACAAACTTGTGGGTCAGGGTATATTGGTTCCAGTGGACTCCACAGAATGGGAGATGCCAATAGTGACTGTTATTAAATCTAACGGGGAGGTCAGAATTTGTGCTGACTATAAATGTACGATTAACAAGGCCATCAGGCCTAATGCATATCCGGTGCCGGTAGTGAGCCACTTATTGTCTACTTTACATGGGGGAAAGTGATGCACCAAGTTGGATTTGGCACAAGCCTATCAGCAGCTTTCAGTTACGCCCGCTGCTGCTGCAGCTCAGACAATTATTACACACAAGCGAGGCTTTCAGGTGACTCACCTACAGTTTGGGGTAAATGCAGCCCCCAGCATTTTTCAATCGCTGGTTGAACGTCTGTTAAAGGGTTCCCCCAGGGTCTTCCCCTACTTTGATGATGTGCTTTTTACTGGGGGGAGAGAATCTGAGCTTGCAAAAAGGTTGGACCGGGTATTGCAGGTTTTCAAAAATGCTTGGTTGCGTCTTAGAAAATACAAATGTGTTTTCCATGCAAGGGAAGTGGAGTTCCTGGGGTTTAAGATAACTCCTGAGGGAATTAAGCCCTCTGATTCTAAGGCTGCTGCTGTACGCAATGCCCCCCGACCAACTGCCAAGCCTGAGCTGCAATCGTTCCCGGGCCTGCTTAACTTTTATCACTCCTTCCTGCCCAGGAAGGCATCCGTAGCAGAGCTGCTGCACCGTTTACTTAAAAAGACGCAGTTTGGCAGTGGGGGCAAAGTCAGGAATGAGCATTCCATGAGGTAAAAGAGCTTCAATGTTCCAAAGCAGTCTTAACTCACTTCGATCCAAAGAAACCAGTTGTCCTTGTGTGTGATTCTTCACCAGTGGGGGTGGGGAATGTCCTCTGTCACTCCCTCAAAAATGGGAAGGAAGCCCCGATTGCATTCTATTCAACATCCCTATCTAAAGCTGGGAGCAACTATGCCCAGACTGACAGGGAAGCTCTGGCCATAGTTGCTGGGACAAAGAAATTCCATGACTTCTTGTATGGCAGGGAATTCACAATCATAACTAACCATAAACTGCTGTTAGGGATTTTTGTTACTTCGAAGCCCACTCCGCAAATATTGTCCCCCCGCATGTTACGTTTGGCTATTTTCTTGAATGCCTATCAGTTCACTCTGATTCACCACCTGGGAAAGGACATCAGCCACGCTGACGCTCTTTTGAGGTCTCCTTTGCCAGACCTGGGGGAACCCGACTGTGAAGTTGAACAAGATCATCAGGTGCTGATGATCGAATCTCTCGATTCACCCCCCCCCCCCATTGTGCCTTTGGACATAGCCAAGGTGTCTGCAAAAGACAAACTTTTGTCACAGGTGATTTCTTGGGTCAGGAAAGGGTGGCTGCCAACTCCTCCTGCTCAGGAGTTCAAAGCATTCTTTAGGAAGTGGTTTGAGCTTTTGCTTGAAAGAGGTTGCTTACTGTGGGGCCAAAAGGTGGTCATTCCTGCGGTATTACACTCCAAAGTAATTAGGCTGCTTCACATTAGCCACCCTGGAATCCTGTGCTGCAAGGCTTTGGCTCGGAGCTATTTCTGGTAGCCCCAGGTAGACCAAGACATTGAACAATTAGTGGGCACCTGCCAAAGTTGCCAGTGTTCTCAACCCAAAGAGTCCCAACTTCCCTCCCGGTAATGGGACACTGCCCACGGACCCTGGTCGCGAATACACATCGACTTCGCTGGTCCGTTCTGAGGCACGCTCTTTTTATTGTTGGCCGACACATTTTCAAAAAGGTTGGAGGTTATTTCTGTGCTCAGTACCTCCTCAGCTGTCACCATTAAACAGCTTCAGAAGCTGTTCAGTTGTTTCAGACTGCCAGACGTGCTTGTGTCCAACAATGCCACAACTTTCTCCTCTTCCTAATTCCAGGCATTTCTTGAGAGGAATGCTATTCAGCATGTAACGTCTGCCCCATTCCACCCTGCCACTAATGGTCAGGTGGAACGTCAAGTCCGCACTACAAAAGAGGCTCTTCGCCGCATGGGTCAGGGGGACATTGACTTGCAACTTTGCCAATTCCCCCTTTGCTATCGGACAACCCCCCTGGCCTCGGAGCTATCTCCAGCTGAGCTTTTAATGTGCAGGAGACCAGTCTCTCCGTTCGACCGGTTGGATCCATCCAGGGTGGAGGATAGGGGTGTTAATGTGGAAATTCCTCACAAAAAGGTCTTCTCAGCTGGAGATCCGGTGCACTGTAGGGTTCCAGGGATTGGGATGGAACAAACAGGACCAGTGTCCTACCAGGTCAAAACAGGTACTGGTTTGTTATGGTGGCAACACGCCGACCAACTCAGACATAGGGCAACAGAGTTTCAAGAGGTACAAGGTGATACCACTCAGGGCAATTTTGCGTTAGGGCCCTCCCCCACCCACTTATCCCAAGGGGGAGATGAGGAAGGCAGCTCAGCAATCAGCTGTAGTCCCCAGCTTTCTAATTTGAGCCAGCCACAATTTCGCTGGAAGTCATCAGCAAGGCTAGAGCATGGAGATGGCCTTTTGAGTTACAGTATCGGGGGGAATTTTCCGACTGTTCCTCCACTCGTCCAAGCAAAAATTGGGGCTTTGATTTCTCTCCAGAGGCCCCACATCCTCCTATGTTCGAGCCTACCTCTACTCCTATCCAGAAGAGGCAAACTTTTGTTGAGTTGCCCCCTACTCAAACTTCTCAAAGGAGGGACTTTTCATTGAGTTTTTCCCATTCTAATTCTAACTTTAATTTCAAGTGATCCCTTGCTCCTGTTTCATCTAAATGGGGTTATGATTTGGTTTTTCCCCTCCCTTGTTCCAATTCAGAATCGGGACAGTGCTCCCACAATACTAATAGCTCTGACAGAAATCCCAGTGCCGGGTATCATTCAATGGAACCAAGTCTCCCTAGGTTTACAGAACCCAGTCGGGTCAGTCCAGCCCAAAAGAGTCTGTGGGCCTCCACAATGGTTAAGGGACTTCATCCCATCCTAGGGGGGGAGGGATGTTGTGTATGTAACTTAAATAGTGCTTTAAACAGTTTGTAATTATTATTATGGGATCGGGGTGATCCTCCATTTTGTCTTCTTCATGGTGCCAAGCTATTATGGGACTTGCATTCCTGCCCTTTCTAACAAGATGCACAAAGTCTCCCCAGTCACCAGTCACCCCATGTTCACCCCACTTCTCTCCCAACCAATCCTGTCATTTCCCACCCGAATGTATCCATTGTATATTGTATATAAAGCACTGCTGTGCCATTGCTTTTCATGTTCAGCTTGCTTCCAATAAAGTTATGTTTGGCCTGTTATGCTGGCTGCTTCTCTTCAATTCGCAAACATCAAAGGTATCTTAAATGGTTACAAAATTTTATTTGCCATAATTTCCCTTGAATTGCTATGGGCTTTAATATTTTTTTAAAAATTTGTTTATATGCCGCCCCACTCGTTAAGTGCGACTCTGGGCGGCTCACAAACACATCAATACAGAATCAGTGGGCTGCTGGATTAACAAGTTTACACCAAACAAAATTTCCTAATTCTTAAGATGAGACAAAATTCTTTTTCAGGTTTTCTGCCATAAACTATGTAACTACCACTGAAATTCATAGAATATATATATCTTGGGAAGTGATCAATCATTCATGATTTTAAGCTCTTGTAGGATTTGACGGTTCCCAGAATGTATAGCTGAAGGGTGTCATCTAATACAAGATCCCCAATGTTTTAAGTGACTCAATCAGTTTTCTTGATTTCAACATCTGTCTTCAATTTAATTGCGTTGTCATTGCCCCAGAGAACCCTTTCAAGAAAATACAGAAAAAG
This sequence comes from Bradypodion ventrale, assembly GCA_035047345.1. Classification (NCBI taxonomy): domain Eukaryota; kingdom Metazoa; phylum Chordata; class Lepidosauria; order Squamata; family Chamaeleonidae; genus Bradypodion; species Bradypodion ventrale. Next base: position 141,355,210 of record JAWDJE010000003.1, read on the forward strand.
TCTGCTGCATTGTAAAGGTAAATTTGCAATACTTGGGGCTTGCATGGATGTGGAAAACAGCAGGTCATCTTAAGTGTTTTATCAAGATATAATGTCTTGGCACAGTAAGACAGTTCATCAAGGAATGGCTGACCTTTTGGACATGTCTCTGGGAGATTTTGAGACCAAGATGCTTAGAGGTATTCCTTGTTGTGGCTTTTGCAATTTGTTCAAAATTGGTATCTTTTGAAGGACACTCACATGAAAAGCACAAAATGACTTAATATTGATTGGAAAGACACAAATAACCCATCCAGTGCTACTATGTTTGCTACTTCTACTAAAACAGAAACAATTGTCACATTTTCCCAAATACTGCACATTTATCGAAATACACGGAAAAAGTCTCGATAATGTACATTATATCTGAAACTGACCAAACAAATTTGTCCTCTTACATAGAAATCCATGCTGTAGACAAAGTTTTATGGGAGGGTGTTTTAATCTGGTTTTAATGGTTTTTAAGTTTTGTATTTTGAACTTTTGATACTGTTGTGAGCCGCCTGGAGTTGCTTTGGTGAGAGAGGCAGCAATACAAATACAGTAAATAAAAAAAAGAAAAGAAAAAGAAAACTAATTGAGAGCAGGCATCTTATTCAATCTGACAGCCACAGCCAGTTTCGGAGAAAATCTTGTGGGCACCATTCTTAGCTGATTAGGTCTTTCAGAACAATACTGTCAATTGCCGTAGTGGTCGCCATGTACCATTTCTCCACTAGAGAGACAACAGCATCACTGTACAGCCACTGATGATATGAAATCTGTCAGTTCCAGGAGTGACTGTGTTGGGTTGTGGAGAGCACGGTACACTAAAATAATTCCAAGCCTAATCGGGTCCCCTAACTCCACATTTAGGTACTCCAGGCCCAAACTAAACAGTCCAGAGATCCTGCACACATTCAAGATGTCCCTGGCAATGATGGTGAACACGCACATGGATCTTATTCATAGCCAACCTAACATTCAGCAAGATCAAGAACAGAGTGGAGAGATCATGGTCCTGGGGATGACCATATATCTGAGTGATGGGCTGAGGCCAGGAGTGCATAATGGGTATCAAATCCTGTCATACATTCCTCTATAATGGCCAGGTCTCCAACCCACACTATATGTCCCTCTGTCTACAAACTCTGGTATCTCAACGCTGTACCCTCCCTGACTCCTTAATTGGTGGTGTAAGGTAAAGGTAAAGGCCACCCTTGCTCGAAAGCCAGTCTTATCCAACTCTAGGGTTCAGTGCTCATCTCTGTTTCATAGCCAAAGGACCAGCACTGTCTGCATTTGCAGACATTTCCATAGTCATGTGGCAGGCATTACTAGATACCGGAACGCTGTTTACCTTCCCACTGAAGTGGTCCCTATTTATCTACTTGCAATTTCTTGCTTTCAAACTGCTAGGTTGGCAGGAGCTGGGACAAAGACGGGAGCTCACTTCATCCTGCAGTACTCGGGAATAGGACTGCTGACCTTTTGCCTTCCAGTCTGCATTTTAGCCACTTGAGCCACTATAGGTGTAATACCTACCGATTTTTTTTACAAAAATACACCAAATAACTAAGAACAAATCTATGGTGATACTCCCTACCATAAGGTCCCTCTAGACCTTTTCTAAAGGGCAGCAACTCTGTCTGCAATTGCAGTTCTACTGGCAGGAGATTCCAAAGGGCATGGAGATGGCCCTTTTTCTTGTGACAGAGAGATGAGCCTCTCTGGCAGATTGTACAATTAGGGAGCCCCTCCGGTCCACTCTGGTTGGACAGGCAGATACTCTCAGGGCAATGCGGTCTCTTAGGTATCCTGGCCCACTACCATGTAGGGCTTTAAAGGTCATAACCAGCACCTTGAATTACAACCGGAGACAGACTGGTAACCAGTGCAGCTCCCTAAGCAGTGGTGAGGTGTGAGCATAATGCTCACACCCCATCACCACCCATGCTGCCACATAAAACAGAACCTGTTTTGTGTTACAATCTACCATTTTGAAATTATTACATTATACTTGAAAAATATATAGCAGGTCATTTGGGATTCCCTGGGGAGTATTTCAAAATGGTGGGAAACTGAGGGAATGCATACAGGTATAATTTCCACACAATATCATCTCTCACCACCCCCACATCATTAAATGTAAGAGAGTGATTTCCCTTCCCTCTCTTTTTTGTTAACCATGCCATTCTTCTTAGTGTCATACCAAAATATTTCACAAAAAGAAACACTTATTTTCATGAAGCATTCACACATCTTTCAACTGTGCCTTAGAGGGAAAATGTCCTTATATATCAGGTAAAGGATCTTGTATATGGCTGAACCTGAACCTCTTGCAAAAAAGTTTCTCAGTTATATCTCATTTAAAAAAGAAAAGCATTCAGTAGTGTATAAAGCATATCTATGAACACCACTAAGGAGATATTACTGCAGGTGTCCTACAGGCTTCTTAATCTAAGCCTATTTTAGTTCAACTTCAAGTTTCTCTTTCCCTGGTCATTCTATTGACATCTAGTTTTAACTGCTATGAATAGATCCCTTTTTAAAAAGGTCTCTCAGTGTGTCCACATGCCCTATCTGACCTAACCCCTTTACCTCTCCGTATGTTGGATACCCCTTGCACGGTACATCACATCTTTTGCCCCACATGCCTGGGTCATGGTCACTTGGTGTATGCTTGTCAGCAGGCCCAGAAAAGCCTCTTTGAAAGAAGTGGAGGGTGATCTTCTTATGACACCGTATTTGTTATGGCACTATGAGCATGTACAGCTCTAGAGAATTTGTCTGCTTCAATACATATGATGAACCACAGGGAATTCAGCTCCAAAAATATGAACTAGTTTAAGACTCCCAGATATTTTTCTTTTGAAAAACTAAGCAACAGATTTTATTGCAGATTGGAAGATAGCTAGTCATTCTTGGGACAAACTCTATGTACTAAGTCCAGTCTCCAGAGAATTGCAATTGAAAAATTGAGTACAGTATTTGTAGTTAGGGAGTATATGTATTGCTAATAAAATAAAACAAAATAGAGTTTTATTTTAAAATTCATGTTAAATGCAATGCAGAATAAGCACATTTGATGTTTGATTATTTTTTTTTGCTGCTAGATTTAGTTCTCCAGAAAGAATGGCAGGATGGTGTGATCCAGAACAAAATTAGCAAAATCTGTCCAAAATTCAATGTATTTATTAGGTAATGCAACTCAAAATCCTTATAGTCAGGTGATAAGTAAAGAAAACCGAAGCTTTTCCGGTAAATTAGCCTTTCACAATTGTTTCTTCGGGGTTTTCTTGTACAATATTTTTTCTAAACTATATCTACAGTATTAAGACATCTGAAAACTTTAATACTGTAGATATAGTTTAGAAAAAAATATTGTGAAAGGCTAATTTACTGGAATAGCTTTGGTTTTCTTTACTTAGCACTTGACTATAAGGATTTTGAGTTGCATTACCTAATAAATAGATTGAATTTTGGACGGATTTTGCTATTTTTGTTCTAGATTTAGTTCTCCAGAAAACACTTTTTTTTGCAACCTTAAAAGCGCAACCTCATTAAATTAATCTGACTGAAAAAGAACCAGATTCCAGGATAGTGGTTTAGCTACACTGAATTTGCCACATTGTAAACACCATCAAGAGTGTTTCAGCAGCTATTATGTTTTTTAATTGTATGGGTAAGAGGGAGAATAGAATATACCTTTCCTTCTAAATGAGTGGGTGTTGTGTTTCCCCTGCTCTTTTGTTTCCATCAGTGCCAAGACATCATGAACCATCTGTTCTGGTAATTTGTTTCTAGTATCCTGAGTATAACTATGCAGCCCACACCTTCATATCATGTGTCAGAATAACTTTAATAATAATATTTAGTGAGTTCTCAGACATATGGCTGTTTTAAGTGGTAGTCTCTTACAATGTTATTAACTTCCTTTCCTCATTCACCATTAGATTACAAAACAGTGTGATTTCTTGGTTAAACTGCTATACTGTAACCAAAAGGTTGTGAGTTCAATCCTGACCAGGGATGAAGGTTGACTCAGCCTTCCATCCTTCCATGGTTGGTGAAATGAGTATCCAGCATGTTGGGGCAAAATGCTAATTAACTTGTGAACTGCTCAGAGAGTGCACTAAAACCTATGGGGCAGTATATATGCATGATTGCTTTACTTTCCCCCTTACTGAAATCGAAGTGCCTTCTTAAGAAATCCAGCAGTGTGACCTATCTATAAATTCAAAGAAATGCTGGAGTGAGACAATACCTCTTCTAGGTCACTTTTAAAATTCCAAACTCTGCAAGCTTTTGTAACTCATGGTTACTTCTTCAGGCTATATCATGGCATGAACTATGTAGTCTCAGTCAGGCTTTATTCTTAGATGTTGAATGGGAAAACAGACAACAGCTACATCCCTTTAAAATCTAAAGACAAGAAGCAATGAATTTGTATATTCCCTTCCCCAAGATGGCCCTTTTCAAAGCTGTAGCCCCATGTGGCGCAGGGGAGGGGGGAAGTGAAATTCAATCCCAGTCCTCCATAATTGGTCAACAAATTTACCACTAGGCTGGGAAGATCATGTTGTGCTCAAATCCTTAACCTTACACAACACATTGAGGATGGCTTCGAAAGAAAGTGGCTTTCATTGACCTAACTGCAGCATACAATACTGCCAATCATAGGATTCTGCTGCATAAAATAAATAAGCTTACCAAAGATAATAAGCATACTAGGGGCATTGGCAACTTCCTTCAGAACTGGAGATTCTATGTGACAGTGATTGGAAATAGCAGATAGAGTTTGCAGAAGAATGGACTGCCCCAAGGAAGTGTATTGTCTCCAACACTGTTCCTGACAATACAAAATTGTTCATCTATATGGACGACACAGCAATGGCCATACAAGGATCAAGCTTTGATGAGGTAGCTGGAAAACTTACTAGAACATTGAAGAATTAGGAGAGTATTACAACATCAACCATTTGAAACCTAATCCAATGAGGACTTAAGTTTGGCCTGCAACAAAGCCAAGAATGCGGCTTCTTTTTGGCAGTCCAGAGTTTGATCAGAAAATGAAAGAAAAACTGTTGGGCTTTTTTCTTCATAATTTGAAGGGCTCTGTCTTGATCTTCCTGGGTCCTGGGCTGCTTTTGTCATACTGCAAGGTCAAATCAGATATTTTGCTTCTCAAAGTGGTGTAGCAAATGCTTCCCTCCAACCTGCCATGCAAAAATTCACATGACTTGAACCAGTGAAGAGAAGCTCATAAGTATCCTTTCTCTCTCCCTCATAGTAAATATGGGAGGTGAACAAATGAAACAACTAACCAATATCTCCTTTTTGTGATACTCAAATCTGATGTTTCTCTTTGCCTAAAGATAGGGCCAGTTCAAACAGGGTCTTTTCCTGTTTGTTAGTGATTTCAATTGTCCTCCTCTGCATTTCATTATTAAGATTATAAGGATGTTCTGATGGTCTCTTTCTGTGAGAAATACGAAGAGTAACCACCCCAGACAAAAAATTTAATCAAATAAAAGTTAAGCTGTACAAACTTTCCAAATAAGATTTTATTGAGTAATTCTACATGCAGAGTAGCAGCTACAATTCCTGACTAACCGGAGCTTGCAGTACATAATTACATATTCTGAAGCATTCATGCATTAAGTAAGGCCAGACAGTTTTATAACTTTCTTACTCAAGATTATGTGCCCATTACTATAACAAATGAGCTTTGAGACTAGAACCAAACACTGCTGGTGACATCATTGTGCTTTATCTTTCCCAGACACCACTATTGATGTCATAACTACCTGATTTCAAATGAAAATTGATCCACAGTGAAAGCTAGGATACCTGGTTAGGAATAATACAGAAAACAAAAACAAAAAAGAATACTCCTCTCCAACCTGCCAAAAAGGACCAATATTAAAGTTAGTAGTTTTAAACTTGTTCATACATAAGTGGGGTGGGGTGGGTGGGGGGATGCTAAATGAGCTTCAAAAGTAGAACCAAGGCATCTTCATGAAAGAAAGAAAAAACATTTGTTCTCCGTATTATTATATTTCTGCGATTCTATCAATTGTGTTTTGAAAGATGCTTTTGTATGGCAATCCATTTTTTTTGCAAATAAACAACGAGTCTCTCTATGGGCACGCTTTTTGGGGTGGGTTGGCCTGATAGCATGCACAAGTTTATTAAACCAATCTAACCCTATGTGCTTCATTTTTAGATGCTGTCCGAGGTTCAACTAAATTGCCGTAGTGTATTTTATTCCATCCCCAATATATGTGCATGCTGGAGATGGGATAAAACAGAGTGTGATTCTAGTCTCTTTCTTCCCTGTGCCCAATGCTGATCAGGTTCCAGCTGCCTGATATGGGGCAGAGGTTAAAGCTGCTTTCTAGCAAAAAGCTGCCTGGAAGAGGATTCACACCAAACAACATTCTTTTTTCCTTCTCCAAACCTCCACAAGGTTTAAGCTTTTAAAAATCTGCTCTACACCAGCCCAGGAAAAACAGTGTAGACAAGCCCAATCAGGGCCATAGTCAGGATTCTAAATATATATGTCATATATATATATATATATATATATATATATATATATATATATATATATATATATATATATATATATATATATATATATATATATATATATATATATATATATATATATATATATATATATATATATATATATATATATATATATATATATATATATATATATATATATATATATATATATATATATATATATATATCCCCCCACCCTGGCCACCCCCTGGCAACGGCCCTGAGCCCAATGAGCTATATTTGTAAGATTATGATGTAGACATGACAGCCCTGCAGAGGAAATGTTTTATTTTCTAATAGTGGGCCTGACAACCCATTAAATTTTGCCCTTAGTTGTTAGCAGTGAGGTGGCCAGGTCTTTAAATAAATTCCAAATAATTAAAAGCGATAAAATCAACAAGGGATTGCAATGACGTCAAAATGAAGGTGCAAAAGACCAGCAAAAGCAGTTTTTGTTAAGTATGTGTAAAGGGAATATTATTAATTTTACAGATATTTTTTCTTCTCTCTAACTACACATGTATCCTTATAGGGGTTGACCTAGTGGTAAACAAAATCCTGAAAGGTAGATTTGGAAACAATTTTGGGGCTTTAGTGTCTGCCCTCCCTCTCCACTATGCCTGTCTGAGGAAGGAGAGTGCAAACGCGGCACCAAAATGGCCACTGTGCTCTTTGCGGGCCTCCCTCCGGACTCAGACATCCGGGTGAGTTAGGGGGCATGGCCACCCTCTTTAAAAGGGGTGGCCACGAGGCAGCTGTGCTGCCATTTTGGAAGCGACAGAGCGGAGAAGTTCGCTCCGCCGCTTTCTCCCTTGCTTTTTGCCCCGATCTTGGTTGCTGAAGGGAATCTTTCCCCTTTTCTTGATTTTAATTGCTTGGGAGACATGGCTCCCAAGCGTAAGGCACCGGCTTCAAAGCCACGGCTGAGGGGGAGGGCTCTGCCCACCCACTCCAACATCTCGAGCGCGGCCGCCTCCGGGTGGGAGGGCTCAGGCGGCACCCCCTCAAGCAGGTGGTGGGTTTAGCGTTCCCATTGCCACCAATGCGGGTCAGGCTTCCGCCGGCCCCTCTGGGGTTACAACCCCTGCTATGCAGGGTGGCTCACTTGGGCCTGGTGCGGGTCTCCGCCCCACCATTCTTCCGGGCCCTCATGGGCCGGACTACTGGGCATGGCCTTATTCGGGCCAGGGATCCCCAGCTGGGTTTATCCCACAACAATTGCCCGGCGGGCCATCTGGCCCATCTGGCCCACCATATCCAGGTGTGTCCGAGACCGTTGATGCCCTCCTTGCACGCATTGCTGTGCTGGAGGCATCAATGGGCATTGCCCCACCACCTCCGGATGGTGGGTTTGCAAACCCTCCGGTTCTGGCCCACACGTCGGCCACAACTGTCCAACGGGCCGTTAGCAGGGTCGAGCTGCTTGAGGCCATCAGGCCGGCCGAAGCTGGTGACTTGCAGCTCCCCGCCAGAACATCACTTCGGGGCTTTCCACCGGGGACCAGTCCTGCGTGGCAGGGGTGCAGCAGCACGCATAGCTCGATATCCATCGCGAGCTCCAACGCCTGTTGTGGGCCGGAACCCCCAGTGGGGGCGGCCCACGGGGGTGCACCGAGTGAGTATCCTGGTCAATTAAGTACACCAGTGACACGACCTAGCACTACTGGGGGGGGGGGGGGTCAGTGGCCATGGCCACGACAGGTTAGTGTAGGAGGGCAGTTGTATCCACACTGTCCAGTGAATTCTTGGTTGTCCAATTACCCCCCGGTTATGTCAGGGGTGACCACCCCTGTGGGCATGCCCAATGTGTCAGGAGTTATTCAGAGCCCACTGCACGCACCCCCAATTCAATCCGTGCCGACGGCGGCCGTGCCGATGGCCGGTTATTCCTTACCACTAGGTGATCATCTCTCCCAGGCCATGAGGGAAAGATTTGGCGGGGGGAATATGTGGACATTTTCTCCCTCCTGAACCGTGAACCCACCAAGGAGGAGAGGGAGGGGCAGGACGATACGGATAAGGAGTTGTCCCGTCGTCGTAAGCCACCTCGTACATGGGCCAATTGGTTACCGGCCTATCTGATTTATATGGCGGTATACCTGAGGGCACGTCCTGATTTGGTGATCCCGATGGTCCAATATCTGGATAATATTTATCGGGCTGTAGTGGATTTCCCTGACCCGTCATGGTTGGCCTATGATGAAGAGTTTAGGATGAGAGTGGCCCTCCATCCTGAGATGAGGTGGGATGAACCCTGCCAGCAGTTGTGGCTGCTGTACATGACCCCCACGCGGCCAGCACCGGGTGACCGGTACCACTGTGGCCATGCCGTTCAGTGGGCTGCTACTACACAGACTCCCTGCCAGCTGGCAGGGCAGGGGGTTCCAGCCAGCCTGCTGTGTTGGAGCTTCTCCGCCAGCGGAGTGTGCAACAAACGTCAGTGTCGGTTCCGGCACGAGTGCCCCTCTTGTTCTGGCCCTCATGCCGCCTCCGCGTGCCAGCGGGCTCGTGGGTCACGAGGCAGAGGAAGGGGTGGGCAGGGGGCGGTCAGAGCTCCCTCTGACGGTGCTACCCATCAAAAAGGCCCCCTCCCCAATTAATGTCCAGGTGCTGGAATGTTGGCTTGCCGCTTATCCTAGATGGGATGATGTCAGGTACCAACTTGAGGGTTTTCAGTTTGGCTTCCGCATACCATTTCAGGATGTACGCGGGCCACAGGACGCCCCGAACTTACTTTCTCTCAGGGGTAATGAGGATATTGCTGCCCAATATATAGCCAAGGAGGTCACTGCACTGAGGGTGGCTGGGCCATTTGCTGACCCACCATTCCCGAACTTGAAAATGTCACCTTTGGGTTTAGTCTCTAAGAAGTCCCCGGGTGAATTTTGACAAATTCACCACCTTTCTTACCCTGCGGGTTCTTCGGTCAATGATGCGATACCTGATGGCCTTTGCTCGGTCAGGTATACATCCTTTGACCAGGCCTTACAGATGTTATGCTCGTGTGGCCCAGGGGCGCTACTGGCAAAGTGTGATATCAAATCGGCATTCCGATTGTTGCCAGTGCACCCGGATGACTTTGAGCTGTTAGGTTTTCATTTTCGGGGCAATTTTTATGTAGATAAGGACATGCCTTTTGGCTGTTCTATCTCATGTTCAGCTTTCGAACGATTTAGCACCTTCCTTCACTGGGCTTTTGTTTGTAGATCAGAGTCCCGGTCTGTAGCCCACTACCTCGACATTTTTTTGTTCGGAGGGGAACACGGCATGGACACGTGTGCTCGTCTCCTCGCCACTTTTCAGGTGCTTATGCGGGAACTGGGTGTTCCCCTAGCACCTGAAAATACTGAGGGACCAGCCACCACTCTCACCTTTTTAGGTATTGATATTGACACCGTTGCCCAGACATCCAGGTTGCCCATGGAAAAGGTGACTTGGATCTCTGATGCGATTCTGGCAATGCTTGCCAGGCGTAAGGTGTCTCTCCAAGAGTTGCAGGTGCTTACGGCCACCTCAACTTCGCCTGTAGGGTAGTAACACTGGGCAGAGCCTTTGCCAGGAGTCTGTGTGACGCCATGGTGGGCCTTTTAAAATGTCACCACAGGGTACGGCTGACCAGAGGTTTACGGGCAGACCTTACGCTTTGGCTCACATTCCTACAGGACTTTAATGGCATCTCCTTCTGGAGATCGGAGCTTATGCTCAGCCCGCATTTCCAAGTGCAGTCAGAAGCCTCCGGCTCCCTGGGTTATGGGATTTACTTTGAATGAAGGCGGTCCTATGGTCAATGGCCTCAGACATGGCAACGCACGGATCGTTTATGCAATCTTACTTTCCTGGAGTTTTTTCCCATCTTGGGGGCCCTAATGCTCTGGTGGGACAGGTGGGCTAATTCAGTAGTTCACTTTTGGTGTGACAATGCCGCAGTGGTGCACATTGTCAATGCCCAGACATCCAAATCCTCCAGAGTTATGGCCTTAGTTCGCCAATTTGTCTTGAGGTCCTTGCGCCTTAATGTGCTTTTCAGGGCCAGACATGTGCCAGGCATTGATAATCATATTTCTGACGCTTTATCCCGCTTGCAGATCCCCCGGTTCCGTGCCTTGGCTCCAGAAGCAAAGGAACTTCCCTCTCCACTCCCAGCCAAGATCTGGACATTTGGCGAGGAAAGGTGAACCGGGCGATCGGCATGTCTTTGGCACCTCGCGTGCGTAAGGCGTATCTACATGCACTCCTACAGTTTAGGAACTTTTGTGGGCAAAGGCAGTTGCCCGAAGTGTGGCCGATACTGGTCGACCAGATTTTACAGTTTATGGTTTACCTTCATGATCTAGGTTTAGCCCCTCACACCATCGCCACTAGGCTTTCAGCATTGGCGTTTATGGCCAAGGCACGGGGCTTCACTGACTGCATGAATGACTTCCACATACACCATGTATTTGAAGGGTGGACACGTAAACGTGGCCGCCGCCCGGACACACGTCACCCCGTTTCACCAGAGGTTCTGACCCACCTTGCACAAGGTTGGCATAGCTTGTGTTACGATAGGTATGAGGAGGCTCTCCTTCATGCAGCTACCACCGTAGCTTTCTTTGGAGCGCTCCGTATCAGTGAGCTGGTCCCATTGTCAAAAGAGGACATGTCTCGTAGGGCACTGAAACTCGACGCTGTCTTTATCAACCAGGAGTGGGCCCAGTTGAGGATTCGCTCCTCAAAGGCCAATCAGCACGGAGTAGGCAGTGGTGTCAGACTGCTACTGTGTACAATTGCTGACATCTGTCCGGTTGGTGCCCTACATGCGTTTTTGGCAGTGTGTGGCACGCACCCTGGCCCATTTTTCTGCCACCAGGATGGGTCTCCCCTTACCAAATTCCAGTTTTGGAAGATGACCGGTATGGCACTTCACTGTGTCGGCCTCCCAGGGGCTCATTACGGCACCCATTCATTCAGGATAGGCGCCGCTTCAACTGCGGCTGTGTTTGGGTACTCTGATGCTGATATACATCGCATGGGCAGGAGGGGGTCCACACATTTTTCTTTATATGTACGCCCCCTCACTGCATGAGTGCCAGTTATGTCCTTAATTCCTTTTCCTTCTTTTACAGACCCTGTGTGTCCACGCACACAGGTGGCAGTATGGCTGGTTGGCCACAGTTTTGTGTACTGGGCAGCACAGTATGCGGCGGCGACAGACTGGGGACCCCATCTCGGGCTACGTGCAGCCGCACGTATGCGATGGTATGGTAAGTGCGGCATGAGATGGCGGGAACTGTTGCCATTCCTGATGTCCATCAGGGATGCTGGCCCGCCTGATGTCCTGATTTTGCACCTCAGCGGCAATGATCTCACACAGATCACTGGCCTTTCTTTAAAAATGCCGGTGTGCAGTGACCTGGCCTTTTTACATCACTTATGGCGGTACACGCGGCTGCTATGGTCTGACATTGTGCCGAGACAGTGTTACAGGGGAGGTATTGACCTCCGTGGTTTGGACCGTGCTCGACGGTCAGTGAACAGGGCTGTTGCCCAGTTCCTTGTGGATAATGTCTTTGGCACTGCCATTCAACATCCTAGGATAGGCTTGCAGGATTTTGATCTATATGCAGGAGATGGGGTCCATCTGTTGACCAGAGGTATGAACCTCTTTCTTGAGGATGTGCAAGCAGGCCTGGTGACTGAGCTGATGGTCTGGGGGGGGGGGCGGTGAATCATCACGGACGCCTCCCGGTGTGGCGGGTAGCACTGGTAAGGTAAAGATTTATGACCCAGAGGTATCCGGCAGGTTCGCAATTGACTGGCCAACACTTAGACAGGTACAGGGGTAATAGGATTGGCCAATCAAGGGCGAACCATGCAAGGGGTGATGTCAGGAGCTTCACAGCCTGCATCACCCTGATATTGAACGGATACACGTCATAGGGTGGGGTCAGTAGATAGTATATTGACTCTGGTCAACAATTTGTTTGTCAACAAACAAATAGATACAAATAGATACATGTAGCCAATTTCCATTGGCATTTTGGGATGAACCTTACCAGTGTTACTGCGGCCTGCTTGCCTTAAAGAATTACAATTGGATGATACACCAATTGAAAGTGATAATTCGGACTAGGGCATTATTCAATAACAGTGGCTCGATGCCTTTAATCCAATACCGGTGTCTGAGTCTTTCTTTGGGGGGTGCGCCTGCAAAGTTGTATCTTCCACAGCTGTTTCAGAAATAGAGGAAGACATTGCAACTTTATCAGTTGATTTTCCAGTCCTCGTTGAATCTTTGAGCTGACCCAGGTAAGGCCGTGATGATGAACCTTGGCACTCCAGTTGTTTTTTGGACTTCAATTACCAGAAGCCCAACTCAACACTCCTGCTGATCAGGACTTCTGGGAATTGGAGTTCAAGAACAGCTAGAGTGCCAAGGTTTGCCAACACTGGCCCTAGTACAAAACTACCTCCTTCAAATGGCATGCAGATCACAAGGACTTAAATCAACTTTCTTCCTCTTCCCATTCCCTCTCCCCTCTCATGCTGCTTGCTATTAATAGATTTCCTGATACACAATGTTTCTGAAAGCTCATGCATTTTATATACTTCTGCACACCTCTTGTTCCTGGTTGGCGTCGTATTAGGGTGTGACATCAATACAGGGCTTGGAATTTTTATTGTGCCAACATGGTTAGCACTGCTTTTGATCATTCTCTTACCAGTCCCAAAGTAATAGTCACTGACTGCCAGTTCATTTTTCTGTGAGACCTGCATGAGAGCTGGCTTCTAATTTTGCTAAGAAGGTCCCACCCAGCATGAGATACAACATGTTCACAAGCAATATTCATCATATGATCATGTGCTTTGCATACCCATCATAGAACATGACCAAGAAGAAGAGCAGAACAGGATGCAAGACTGTTCTTTTTGGCTGGTATGTTGGATTTTCACATCAAACCTAAATACTTTGTTGTGTGTCTGAATTTTGGAGAAGTGATAACATTAGTGCTTGCTCTTTTTAATTCCTGGAGACAAGTAGAGCTTTATCTCAAAGCATATCTAGGCTCTCCACCAAAAGAGAGATTAAAAAAACAACAATGGGAATCATATGTTGATGTGATATCTTTATCAAAACATTTAAAAAATCAAATCATTAGCAAGCTGTTGTGATTCAAGGTCATTTCTTTAGGCCATACTAGTTCAGGTATAATGGTGTAATTTACAGCCACAAATTGCCACTGCTATTCTCTATCACATGATAGTTGCATGAACTGGTATATGAATAGGGATACAGACAGCTGACCCACAACTACTAGCAGATAATGTTATTGAAAATACACCTTGGTAACTGGTCAATAGGATTCTGACCAAAGCACCTCATTATTCTCATATCTATGGAGTAAGTAACCAACCATTAAAATAACTGATTTGAGCATTGGACAAACACCAATTTATTCTTAAGAAAAGAGCAAAGCAATATTTTTCAAAGCCTTCAGTCTTCCAACAAGGAAGTAAATATGTGTGTGCATTTAGAAAAGTGGCACAAGATGAAAGACTTTCAGATCCATTTAGTTTGGAAACATGTCAGTTTGCTCATCTGATCTATGAAATGTATAGTTCCAGGGGGGAAAAGCAGCAGGCAATTAACAACCGGTGGTGTTTACAGTTAAGAGCCAATGGGAGCCAATTAAGCTCTCCTTCAAAACAGCACTGTCGGAAGATATAGTCTTGAAAATAATCCACCTAATGACTCAAGGTGTTGTGAATTCTGGAAATAATTTTGCAAGTAAGCTGAAAAGTGGAACATAAGAGGAATATAGCAATCACTTCCTCACCTTTTTAAATCACAGAATCTAACCACTCTTTCTTAATATGAATATTCTGTTGCCCACCTCTTTTCCCAATGATTGGAATTGGTATAACTTTTGAAAAACCAAACAGGTAACCTAATTGTGTGTCTTTAACAGATACAGCACATGCAGGCTGCAAACCCCAATGAAACTACAAGTACACCTCACTGATTTCCATAATCCTTTCCCCTCCCAACAGGGCCATAGCCAGTGTGTGTGTGTGTGTGTGTGTGTGTGTGTGTGTGTGACATTGTTGCCCATCCTGAAAAAATATTTGCCCGCCCACATCTAGAATCTTGGCTATGGCCCTGCCTCCCAAAGCCACGAATAAACACAATAGCAGTGAGAACTAATGTAGTGTGGATTCTTGAGTCAGAAGCCAGAAGACCATGTTCAACTATGCCCCAGCCCCTCATGGATGAGACCCAAAGGCACTTCACCTAGCTGTCTCCTAGACAGCTCACTCTGGCTAACCAAATCAAGGTGGCACCATGCAGCCTGTAGCCTCCTACTCATCCAGTTAATATCATCAACAGTATACTCTAACTCTGCTGCTGTGTATGCAGTATCATACTCAAGGCCTGGAATGTGACCTGCTAGAACTGGATATTCCCACCGGGACAAGCATTTTGGTGGCAAAACAGGGGCCCTGTGGAAGTCCTTCTTCTGCTCAAAACCCCAGTAACTTTTACTGCACAGTTTTACTTCCTAACAGAGCAGCCCAATACCTTTCCCCAACTATTCCATTTTAGACTTGTACAGTATATGTGCAGAACATCTTGCATTTCAAGTTATTTTTTCATTGCAGGTCACAAAATTCTCCATCCATCATGGCAAGGGGTCACACTAGCTGGGGGATTACTAGAAGTTATTTTATGCTCCTTTAACGAAAAAGGCATTTTTAATTAGGTAATAACACATCCCAGCTGTAATTTCCCTTTGATTAGTTATTGCAAGTCTTGCCCTTTTATACCTGCTCCAAAAATTACCCTCAGAAACTATTTTCTATATATACTACTGTTTCAAACACTGAACTTAGACATTTTTGCTCTCTTAAAACAATGGCAAATGATTATATTTTACAAACTTAAACATAGCCCCAAATGGTTCAGTCACAGCTGGATCATTATATCTCTTTGACAAACCTGAACAGCATCAAAAAATTGCTTTAAATATTTGTGGTGATCAGGGACACCAATGTCTGTGATCATCATTTTGTGTTTGACAGTGTCTGAATTTCTTATACTTTCTTATTCTAAGGAAGGCAATGCAACTGTAACCTCTTTTAAAAGGTTTCACTGTAGTTATTGATTTTGTTTTGCTCCACACATTATTCATTTCAGCCTACCTCATTTGAAGAAAAGTTTATAGCTTACTTTAGACTACAGCAGCTCTCCAGATTTGCTTATTGTTATGTATGTTAACTGTGTTTTCTGACAGGAGCGGAATGTATCTTTTCTCATGTATCTATTTTTATGCAAATAAGTGGATCAAAAAATGTGCACACTCTGTTAGCCAATGGACTTGTTGTATTATTGTTACTGTTACTGTTTATAGTATATATAAACCCAAGTTTTGCCCCATCCAAAGTGTGTTCAAACCCCACTAATAAAGAGCTACTTCATTCACTACTTCATTTGTCTGGTTCTTCATTGCAGGCGCACCCCCCAATAAAGGACTCGGACACTGGTGAAAGTGGATAACGGCATTGGGCCACATTTATTGATTCATGCCCTAGTCCGAATTATAAATTTCGATTGGTATTCAACCAATTATAATTCCTAAGGCAAGCAGGCCGAAGTAACACTGGTAAGGTTCCACCCAAAATTGCCAATGGCAATTGGTTACAATGTATCCATTTGTATCAATTTGTTTGTTGACAACAAACAAATTGTTGACCGTAGTCAATAACCTAACTACTGACCCCACCCTCTGACGCGTATCCGTAAAATCACGGGGTGATGCATGCTGCCTAGCTCATGCCATCACCCCATTGCCTGGTTCATCGTTGACCGGACAACGTTAAACAACTTATGCCTATCTAGTGTTGTCCAGTCACTTGCGAACCTGCCGGATACCTGTGGGTCATAAATGTTTACCTTACCAGTGCTACCCGCCACACGGGGAGGCTTCAATAAAGACTCACCGCCCCCCCCCAAGACCGTCAGCTCGGTCGCCAGGCCTGCTCGCCGCATTCCAAGAACGAGGTACATACCTCCGGCCGACAGGTGGACCCCTTCACCCACTTACTAGTGAAATTTATGTAAAAGAGTCTGAACGAGGGAGATCCGCATTTCCCCTGAATTGGTGTCTCGGCACAATGTTAGACCATGCCGCCGTATGTAGGCCATACGTGATTTAAAATTCAGGGGCTGTTGAGCATCCCTGGCAGACAGCAGGAATGGCCTCAGTCCCCGCCCCCATGTGCCGCGCATACCATACCATAGCCTTTGTGCGGATGCACACAGCCCGGCCGGGGTCCACTCTCTGTCGCTGCAGCCTATACTGCTGCCCAGTGTACATAGCTGCGGCCCACCAGCCCCCCACCACCGGTGTGTTGAGACCCCTAGGATCTGTAAAAGATGAGACAAAAAAGGTGAAGGGCATAAACAGGCACTCATACAATGAGGGAACGTACCTATCTGAAACTGCGCGTAGACGCATATCCACCTCGGAGTACCCCAAATGTAGCCGCGATCAGCGCGACGCCTTTATTAAGTAAAAGGAGCCAAAACGGGCTCCACACCGCGAAACGCGGTACCGGTCACCCCCAGGGACTGTACTATGGTGAGGGCAGACCCATCCCGGTGGCAGAAAACAGGCTGGGGCGCGCAGCAGGCACTGTCGAAACCATGTAGGGCACCAACCGGACAGATGTCTCAAAATTTCTTGTAGCAGTATACACCACTGCCTACCGTGCTGAAACACCCGTGAGGACCGTATCCTCACTCGAGCCCACTCATGTGCCAGAGACATCTTCGAGTTCCAGTGCCCTACGAGACACCTCCGCCTTACACATGTGGTGCCAACTCTGGGACCCTCTCAATGATGCGGAGCGCTCCCCAAGGCTACCATGGTAGCTGCGTGGCTAAGAGCCACCTCCCACCTATCCGTACATGAGTACGCCACTTCGTGCGAGGTGGGTAAAATTGCTGGGCAAAAGAGTGATGCGTGCAGGGGCGGCGGGCACGTTCTCGCGTCTACCCGTCCCTGACAGGACACATGAACTAATAGTGATATGCCTTACGCGTGCGAAGTGCCAATGACATGTCCGGTTCCCTTCAGCTCGCCTAACTTCCCTCTATCGGCCAAACGTGGCAAGTGGAATTCCTCCGCTCCGGGAGTAAAGCACGGGAACGGGCGATCCGCTGGTGGGGAAAAGCCACAGTAAAGTCATTATTCACACCCAGGACATGTCTGGCCTGGAACAGCACATTTTGGCGTAGGCTTCACAAACAAATAGACAAACCACTGTCAGGGCCCGGGGATTAGCATTTCAGGGCGTTGACAATGCGCACCACTGCCGCATTGTCACGCAGCAATTGGACCACTGAGTAGGCCCACCCATTGCACCATAGGTGCCGTGCTACCCAAAACAGGGGAAAACCCTATCACTGTGATCACTGGGGCAATCGGTCGCCCACCAACAGAGTAAACCCCAAAAGTGAGAGAGCCGGCGGCATCCGACCGTGCCAGCCATCTTAAGGCAGACCACTAGGTCTGATCCCCACTAAGTGACCCCTGAATAAGAAGGCAATAAATGAACTACAATCCCGAAGGGCATACCATATGTTTGGCAATCAATGCCAAAGGCAGAAATGTGAGGTTAAAGATGGGGCCTCGGTCTATTCAGGCGCCAAGGGGACACCCAGGTCCCACCTGAGTGTCTGAATTGTGATGAGGAGACGTGCACACGTGTCCAAGCCCCGGTTAACCCCGGCCCAAGTAGTCGAGGAGATGGGCTGGAGACCGAGACCCCAACCTGTGAGCAGATGCCCACTGAACGAAAGTCCCACATCGGTCGGGTGCTGAAGCTGTATGAACGCTGGGGGAAGGGGGGGGTAAGACTTATCTAATCAAATTTCCTCCGAACCTAAAACCCAAGAAGGCTAACCGTGGGATGCACTGGCAAAAGCTGAACGCCGAGTGAATATCACACTGTGCCAAAACAGCAACAGAATTGCGTGAGCACGGCACCCATAGCAGCCGAGGCAACTATGAGTACCTGACTGAACAAGGCCATCAGGAAGGGCATCCCTGAACGGAGCACCCCCCAGGGCAAGCTGAATGGAGGATAATGATATGCACCCTTATCCCAGCCCAGCAGGAGCCTCATGGGGACTAAGGAAAGGTGGTTCCAAGGCGGGCCCCCGTTACTCTCACAGCCCCCAACTTCCCTAGTTGTGGACAGTGGAGACCCATCCCCGGTACCGTGGAAGGGAATCAAGTCAGTAGCATCCAGGGGCCCCCAACACCCCCGAAGGGATACAAAAGCCCCATTGAAACCCCCCCCATGAAATTTCCCGCCCCATCCCTACTAGGTGACTGAGTGACATCCCTCCAGGCTGACTATAATTGGGGCGGGGGGGTGGGCTAATGAGAAGAATAGTTGGTTCAGATGGAGCTCTGATCGCCCCTGTGCACTAAGTCGGTAACTACCGTGGTGCTGAGTACACACATCGTCAGCTGAGCCGGCCGAATACAGTAGGCGGGCCGTAACCCCCCGCCCGATCAGTTCACCTGGGGCCAGCATCTGAACAGCCCGCTGCTCAGGATGACCATCATGGTGCCCATCACCAGGCACCGGTCCAGTGGTACTGATGTACACGAGCACCCTTGTGGACAGAACTTGTCCCACCTCCATCGGTATGTATATAGCCACCCTCGTCCACCTTCCCCACGATGAGCCAACTGCCATGGGCCCATCCGATCGACACCAGGATGGCCCAAGCAGGTCAAGCCCTGCGGCATACCAAAACATACAAGGTATGCCGCCAACCAGTGGGCCCCAAGGTGCACGGTGGCTGACGAAAGTGGGACATCTCCTTGTCTCAGCCGTCCCATCCTTCTCTCTCCTCCCAGCGGGCTCGCAGTTCAATAGGGAGAATATCCACATGTCCCCCTCCGGCCTATGCCCCTGATTGCCTGCGGCCAATAATCAACTGGGGCCAGTAATAGCCGTCCATCGGCAAATCCCTCGACGGGACGTTCTGTATAACGGGGCCCACGCAGCAGGAGCCAGACAGCCCCTGTGACGCTCAACACTGTGCCGAGGGCAGACGCCTAAGTGCGCGGTGGCTTACTACAGGGGACCACACGATGTCTCTATCGTCGTGCCCGTACCTCCTATCCCCGGTCGGGTCTCGGTCCATAGGGATAAGATATATCCACGTACTTGCCCCCCCCCCCCAAATCTGGTCCCTCATGATTTTGGGCAGATGATCACTAGGGGGGGGGGCATGAATAACCAGTCGGCGGCAGTGCCCTTGCTGGCGCATGATGGACAGCGGGACCCGGACAGCCCCTGTGACGCCACGCACCGCCCCGGGAGCGTAAACCCCCACCCCCCACGTCGTGCCAGAATGCAAACAAGGGGCACAGGGGTAGGATGGCGAGTGATGCCCCCCAGCCTCAAATTGGCAAGGCCAAGAGCACTGCCCCCAACCGGGAATAGACTGTGATGTGTGTGCCTTCAACTTGAACATAATACTCACAAGTTGCACCCCCGTGAGCCGCCCCCACTGGGGTTCCGGCCCACGGTGGGCGCCGGAGCTCGCGACCGAAATCGAGGTCTGGGGCGACCTCCAACGCGTTCCAGCTGCAGATCCAGACAAATGGGGAGCTGCGAAACAGCGGCGGACACAGGCCGGCGTGCCACGAGAAGCTCGGCCCAGCTGACCGCCTGTTGCATAGCGGCCCCGGTCGAAGCAGCCAGCAGACACAAAGGGGCTCCGTCGTTAAGGAAGGGGCCTGCCACGAAAAAACCCCTAGTAGGTGGGCCAGGCGGGCCGGACGGCCCGCTTGGTGTTGGGCCAGAGGCCCCCATTTTGAGAACCTGGGCCAGAACAGGGCCCTGTCCAAAACTCTGGCCCCTAATGGGGGAAAAACACGCTGTAAGCCAGCGCCAGACCCTCCTCCCAATCGTTCCGGCCCGTAGCCGGCAGCCGCGGGCCGAAGCCTCTGAAGGGCCAATCCCTAGGTATGCCTCTAGGGCCGCTACGCGGGCCAGTAATGCATGCCAATCCCCCTGCATAGGGGGGGCCAGGTGGGCCAGACGGCCCACCCGGCAATGGTCCGAGGGCCCCTACTTGAGAGCCCGGCCCTAAAAGGGCCATGCCCAAACTCCGGCCCCTGAAGGGCCGGGGAAGCCCTGCCGTGCAACCGCACCACGCTTTCCCACCTGCTCCAAACCCATGGCCAAGAATTGCGGGCCGGGGGCCGAAGCCCCTGTAGGGCCAGTCTGAGGGCGGTGGGCCGCGGGCCATAGACTTAGCTGCCCCATCCCCCCAATCCCGGTGGGAGCCTCCGGTTGGAGGTCCTATCGAGGGGGTGCAGTCGCGGTCCTCTGACCTGACTACTGCCCGCCATAGCCTCCTCTCAAGGAGGCATAAATGAGAGGCAAAGTCCTACCTTTCTGGCTGCAGCCCAGGAATCAGACTGCTGACCTAAGTGAGCCTCTCGCAAAAAAGCAAAGGAATAGTGGGGAATCGAACCCCCAGCCTTTGTCTTCCCAGCCAAGCGCTCAAACCACTGGGCTAGCCAGCAGCTTGCTGAAAGGAAGCCTCAAGCAGAGGCTAACAAAGGAGGAAGCGACGGAGCAAATTCCTCTGCCCCGTCGCTTCTAAAGCTAATCTAGCTAATCTTGCCTCCAGGGCTCAAAACCAAAGCCTCGTCAGAGGCTAGCAGAATCCAGCCTCTTGAAGGAGGCGAAAAGGAAAGGGAGCGATGGAGAAAAACTTCTCCTCTCCGTCGCTTCGCAAAATGGCAGCTCGGCTGCCTCGTGGCCACCCCTTTTAAAGGGTGCTGGCCACGCCCCCTAACTACCCGGATGTCCAAGTCCGGTGGGGGGGGGCCCGCAAAGAGCGCGGCGGCCATTTTGGCGCCGCGCTTGCATTCCTTGAACACTAAACTGGCGATGAGAATGGGATGGCATCCCCACATGGCAGCAACATCGGCCCATTCGACCCAGCTCATCCAGAAAAATAGGCAACATACGAACGCCGGTTCCACCACACAATGGCCTCGCAGAAGATCACCGACAAAGACCAGAAGCGCTCTTGCTTCCTCGCTCAGTGCGGTTCTGAGACGCTTGAGCTTGCAACCCACCTCGTTCTTCCAAGCGACGTGGATGTGGTGCCACTCCCAGAAATCATGTCCGCACTGAGGAGGCACCTGCAGCCAGAGGCCTCGATCTTCCCAGCCAGGGTGGCTTTTTACAGAAGAGAGCAGTGACCCGGTGAATCCATTGCAGACTACGATGCTGCGCTGCACATTGCTGCCGCCCAGTGCAAGTGGGACAAAATTGAAGAAGCACCCTGGGACCATCTGCTGGCTGGCATGAGGGACGAAGATGCTCAATGTTGCCTCATGATCAGAAAGACGCTAACCTTCACTGATGTCCTAGAAGAGGCAATAGCGTCTGAGGCCGCATGGTCCGGGATTAAGCTTTTCTGGCATCGCCACTCCACTGCCAGTGCCACCAACTCAGCTGTGCAACCTCAGCAAAGTTCACCTTCGTCCTCCACAGCATTGTCTGGTTCCACCTCTTCATTGGAGTCCAGTGACGCAGAGGGAAAAATCCGAGTGGTCTGACGAAAGCACCGAAAGCACCGTGATGATCGGGAGAAGAAATTCCTTCACAAGTGTGATGGCTGCAGAGCCCGGCATGACCGTAAGAAGTGCCCCTTCTGCACCACAGAATGCCACAACTGTGGGAAAATAGGGCACATTGTTAAGGTATGCCGACAGCAAAAGCAAAGACCTCTACCACCTGTGCCCAAGAAGAGTCATCACCACAACACGTCCAACACCAAAGTGTCACCCGAGCCTGAGCTGTGCCAAGTGGGCATCATCAGTGAGCATTTCTTCACAGACCTGAGCCTGTAGGATGTCCCCTTTAAGATGGCGGTGGATTCAGGTAGTACCTTTTCCATAATCCCACAGCGGGAGTTTCTGAGAATTCCCCCTGCCTCTCGGCCCAAGCTTAAATCCTTTAAATCTTCCCTCTGGGATGTGCAAGGTTACCAGATTCTGGTCCTGGGGGTGGGTAATTTCTTGGTTAAATTCAAAAACAATTGCACCTCCTTGCCATTGGTTGTAGTTAAGCAGGGCACTAACTGTCATATTGGGACCCAATGGTTTAGGCCCCTGGGAATCCGGCTTTCAGGAATCCACGCAATAGACTCTGACCCAATCCGGGATGTTTGTGCTGCACATCCTGAGATATTCAAAAAGGGTTTAGGTTTATACAAAGGACCCCTGTTGACTTAGAGCTTGACCCAACCATCTGGCCCATCCGGATGAAGCCACATCGGGTACCCTTTGCTCTAAAGGAGAAGATAGAAGCTGAGCTGGACAAACTGGTGGGGCAGGGCATCCTAGTGCTGGTGTACACTGCAGAGTGGGAGACACCAATTATGACTGCTTTAAAAAGTAACAGGGAGGTCAGGATATGCACTGACTACAAGTGTACCATCAATAAAGCTATTCGCCCAAACGCATAACCTGTGCCCGTGGTAAGCCACCTTCTTGCCTCCTTGCATGGAGGAAATTACTTCACAAAACTTGAACTTGCCCACAATTAACTGTGTCTCCTGCTGCTGCCATAGCCCAGACCATAGTAACGCATAGGGGGGCATTTAAAGTAACTAGACTACAATTCGGGGTGAATGCAGCCCCTGGAATATTTCAATCTCTTGTAGAACATATTTTGAAAGGGTTGCCTGGTGTCCTGCCATATTTTGACAATGTCCTGATCACCGCTAAGGACACTGTCGAACTAGTGGCCAGGCTTGATCGAATCCTCTCACATTTTGTGAGGGCAGGTCTATGTCTCAGAACAGACAAATGTGTGTTTTTGGCATGAGAATTGGAGTTCCTGGGGTACTGCATTACACCCCAAGGTATTATTCCCTCTGACTCCAAGGTGACAGCCATGCAGAATGCACCCAGGCCGAAATGTAAAGCTGAATTGCAATCATTTATAGGATTGTTAAACTTCTATCATGCTTTTCTCCATTGCAAAGCCTCAGTTGCCAAACCATTACATTGGCTTCTTAAGAAAGATACTGTTTGGCACTGGGGCCATTGCCAGGAGAAAGTGTTCCTAGAAGTCAAAAGGCTGCTATTTTTGGATGCTGTATTAACTCATTTTGATCCTAACAAAGATGTTGTACTTGTGTGTGATACATCCCCTGTGGGGGTGGGAGCTGTGTTATGCCATGTACTAAGTGACGGGAGGGAAGCCCCCATAGCATTCTATTCCCGTTTGCTCTCAAAGCTTGAGAAAAATTATGCTCAGACAGACAGGGAGGCATTGGCAATCATGGCAGGCACTAAGAAATTCCACAATTACCTTTACGGAAGGCCTTTTACCATCATAACTGACCACAAGCCCCTCCTTGGAATTTTTGTGAATGGGAAGCCCACGCCTCAAATTCTGTCCCCAAGGAAGTTGTGTTGGGCAATTTTCCTAAATGCATACAATTTTACTTTGGTGCACAGGCCCGGCAAGGACATCAGCCACGCTGATGCCCTGTCACATTCTCCACTGCCATGGGTCAGGGAAGCTGATTGCGAGATCAAAAGCGACCACCAGGTCCTCATGATTGAGGCATTCGACTCGCCCCTGGTCGTCCCCTCAGATATAGCCAAAGCTATGGCCAAGGATGTAAGATTGACTAAAGTAATGTCTTGGGTACAAAAAAGCTGGCCTGTCTCTCCTCTAGCCAAGGAATTCAGAACATTCCACCACAAGCATTTGGAATTGTCAATGGAACGAGGTTGCCTTCTATGGAGCTAGCATGTGGTCATTCCTGTCACTATCAGGAAAAAGGTTTTACATTTACTTCACACAAGTCATCTGGGAATTGTATGTTCCAAAACCCTTACCCGTAGATACTTTTGGTGGCCTCAACTGGACCAAGACATAGAGCAGATGGTCGGCACTTGTGCCAGCTGTCAATCCTCTCACCCAGAGCAATCCCACCTTCACTCTTGGGAATGGGATTCTGCTAGGGACCCGTGGTCCAGGTTGCACATAGATTTTGCAGGTCCATTTAGGGGTGCCCTATTTTTGTTGGTTGTGGATTCATTCTCTAAGTGTCTGGAAGTGATTAGGCTGCCTAATACCACTTCAGCCACCACGATAATGCACCTGAGAAGGCTGTTCACAGCATTTGGACTTCCAGATGTGCTGGTGTCCCACAACGCGTCCACGTTCACATCTGCAGAATTCCAAATCTTCATGGAAAAGAATGCAATTAGGTACATCACTGCCACCCCATTCCACCCAACCACCAATGGCAAGGTGGAGTGGCAGGTGCACACAACTAAAGACATGCTTTGGCGTATGGGTGAAAGGGATTTGGAGGTCCAGTTATGCCTGTTTCTTATACATATAGACTTAACCCCCTTGCCTCAAGGCTGTCCCCTGCTGAATTGCTCCAGTGAAGGAAACTGTCATTCTTGCAGGACAGATTGGATCCCTCTAGGGTGGAGGACAAAAGCACAAATATAGCGATCCAACACCAGAAGGATTTTTCTCCGGGAGATGCTGTACATTGCCGCAATTATGCAGCTGGTGGTCCTACGTGGGTGCCTGGGTTTGTGATCGATCAGACTGGTCCTGTTTCTTACAGAATCGAAACAGCCACTGGTCTGATCTGGAGGAGGCACGTGGATCAATTGAGACCCAGAATACTGGACCCACAGGACAAATACAGACACTCAATGTTAGGGTTGGCCCCCACCCATTTAAACCCAGGGGGCAGAGGTAATAGTCAGCAGCACGCTAACTTAGACCCAGAGGTGTGTTCTAGAATCAAATTCAAGAGGAAATTGTGGAATGCTCCCCTACTTCGGCCATGTGAACCCCTACACTGTCCCAGCCTAGCACTCTGGATTCCTTTATTGATGATGACCAATTTTGTTTGGAGTTGCCCTCCACTCTTAGTACGCACAGGAGGGACCCTGAGTTGTCTTATTCATCCACAGAATTAGATTTTAGTTTTGAGCAATCCCCTGCTCCTCCATCTGACAAATGGGACTTTAATTTGGGTTTACAATCCTCCCCTCTAGTCAATCCGTCACTCCAGTTGGGTCACCCATCCTACGAGCCCCTGAGCCGGCTCAGCCAAGTGTCTGTCCCAGAAAGGAAACTAGACTGCCATCCGGGTTAAAGGATTTTGTTTTTACCTGGGGGGGAGGGGGGGGGGAGAAAGTTATGTATGTTAACTGTGTTTTCTGACAGGAGTGGAATGTATCTTTTCTCATGTATCTATTCTTATGCAAATAAGTGGATCGAAAAATGTGCACACTCTGTTAGCCGATGTGCTTGTTGTTTTATTGTTACTGTTACTGTTTATAGTGTATATAAAGAAGGCTGCCATGATGGGGAGGAGTTGAAGTCAATTGCAAAAGTCTATAGATGGTATTTTTATTTATTTATTTATAGCTCAAATTTCTATGCCGCCCAATCAGTCGAACCCTCTTCATTGGAGGGGATTTTCCAAATGCACCTCCCTGGTTGTTTGTCACTTTCCTTTGTGGACTGTAATGCAGAGAACATCAACTGCCTTCTTCCTGTGGCTGAAGAGATTATCTGCTCACTATTGTTGTCTGACCAGCCAGGTGTGAGAGACTGCGTTCCTCTTTAATGGATCTTCTTGTTTTAGTCTGGCCTCTCCCAAAGCCCCCTCCATGGAATGAAATTCTTTACTCCTTCTAAGAGAGGAGAGTTGAACCATGTTAGTTTTCATTAATATTACATTGCACTTTATAAGGAAGCCCAATGCTTTCCGTGTATTCCATCCCATCAACATCAGAATAAAATAACTTCCCAATATTAGGCAACAGACACAGAAGCAAGCCAAGGCAAGTCCAGGCATGTTAGAAGAGAAAACCCAATGGTCAGAGAAGGGGAAAATACAAATATAAAAATAGAAGAAAATAACATAAAATAAATGATGAATTTCAAAATATTGGGTAACATTCCCACTAAGGTATTTTTCTGGACCACTGTGTGTCTATATTTTAATTAATTTCA
Organism: Bradypodion ventrale; assembly: GCA_035047345.1. Lineage (NCBI taxonomy): Eukaryota > Metazoa > Chordata > Lepidosauria > Squamata > Chamaeleonidae > Bradypodion > Bradypodion ventrale. The sequence continues at coordinate 141,381,901 of JAWDJE010000003.1, forward strand.
AAGTTGATCCTCTATTCTGTTAATGTAAACTGCCAGGGCCCTGATCCCCATTAGAACTATAGCACAGATATAGAGTTGAAGGTCTCATCTCCACAGATTATGGTCATAATTCAAACTGAGTTCTCTACACTTAATTACAAAGGAAGAAATTATGTCGATACTAAGCTATGTCTTTAAGATAAAGTGTAGTCTTGGCATTTCCCCCAAGATATGCATCTATTATGAGAAACACCAGAGATATATTTTTTTCAACCTTATGTTCTTCCACTGAGTCCTTAGAGTAGAATAAAAGAAACAATTATAGTCATAGGAAGTTTATTCAGGCAGGTGAACACAATAAGAGTGTAACAGTGTTCCAAGTGTCATGGGCCTGACAGGGTTTCATGGGTTCAGGAGGTTGGTCTCAATCAGTTGGCTGTGACCTTTCTCCTTTATCCACACACTCCCAAAACAGCCAATTGTCAACTCTCCATCCAAAACCCATGTCAGCCCAATGAACTCCACCTGTCACTTAATTTCAGGTTTGGTAGCATGAGAAGCAGAGAGCTAGGTACTTGGATAATGCTTGATAAACAAACATCACTCCATTGGTTTTAAACTCAGAAAAAGCTTTTATTTTCCATTAAACGTTCCATTAAGGCAAAGCACAGTATCTGAAAAAGAACAAAGATAAGACAAAGTACACAGTAATAGTTAGTTAGAGGGATTCCCTTGGACTAGCCCAGGCAGGCACATCTCAGGTATGCGTTCTCCCAGGTGGGAATTTTGAGTCCAGCTAGCGAAGCAAGGGATGCCTTAAGACAGAGGACTGAATTTGGCTTGGAAGGTTGCTCCTTTTATAGCAGAACGAACACCTTTCCTCCCACCTTTGGAATTAGGGACTCCCCCCTTTTCCTGCAGCTGGTTGTGCAGCTGGGAAGCTGGACTTTCCCTCCCACCTTTGGAATTATGGGGCAGTCCCTTATCTTGCAGGTGTCCTGACAACTGGCCAGTGCAGCTGTAACTGTTCTGGGAAATTCCAGTCTCGGGGACTCGTTTCTCCTCCCAAAACAATGTCTGAGAGATAAGGAGTGAAGTTATGTACTAAAGATCTGATAGAGACCTGAAAATTGAGCTACAGCTAATATGGGTACTCAAGATCATGGCACCAAGAACATACATTTTGTGTAAAATTGCTGTTGAAAGAACATTTCATCTACCATATATTATGCATAAATAAGGACATAAAAATAAACATATATTTTAGTTTTTCTCTGTTTGAAAATCTTCTAATTATGTTCTTTCATGTCTGAAGGCTAATACGCTACCAATGTAATATTAATTATATACTAACGGGAATGTTTATTGGTATTTAAAACATAAGGAATTAAAGTGAATATATAAAAAGCACCAGGAAAGGATTACAAGCCAAATCAAACCTAATTTGTTTGGGTGGGATTTTATGACAACTCTATGTACTTTGAAAGTGCATTTTAATGTCCTGCTCCTGGATTATAACATCTCTGGGTTTATAAATCTATCACAGAATGACACAATCTACTATGTGGGGATGTGTAAGGTAGAGGATGTTCCTCAAAAAATAATTAATCCCTTAATATGTCTGACACCAAAGCTATATTTTGAAGAAGAAAAATACCCCACAAACACACACACACCTGCTGTTTGTATGGTTTGCCTTTTTAGGAGTCAGCATGGTTTAGTTCAATCTATTTTGGCCACTAATATTTTTCAAAAGTGGTTCCTTAGCATAACAAAATTTGTATTCCAGAGAATACTCATGAGACATAATGGTATAAAAATTAGGGATAAGAAGAGGAAGGAAATAAAACCCGAAACATAGCCATTGAGCAGCTCTCTAGCTGCAAGATGGAGACTGCACATTTGGGAAAGAGAAAATATGTTAAATTACCACTTATCCCAAAAACAGGACTGGCTAAAACAATAAAGGACTGACTTCCCTTTCTGAAACTTACTCTTACACTGCCTTAAGGTAGAAGCACAATATCATGCAATCTCTGTGACAGCAAAGCTAGAGTTAAAATTTAAGTCAGGGGTTCCCAACCTATGGTCCATGGGCTAGACCTGGCCAGTGGCACCATTCCATCCAGTCCATCTCTGCCTCCGCCACTGCAGGAAGTGGAAGCAAATGCATTTAGGTCAGCCGTAAAATGTGCCCGTGCATGCATAAACATGCCTGTGCCTGTCATAAACATGGAAGTGGGTGTGTTTACAGAAGCCATAAATGCACCCACTTCCACTTCTGGGGGGCATGGTCTGGCCTGCTCAGTTGGGAACCCCTGATTTAAGTGGTACACCAGGTAGATCTACTGAAGCCAAAATGTGAGTGTTACTTTAGCAACTTCAGATTGTAGGAATCCTCACTGTGTAAAGCTTCTTATTGGTTTAGTGAAAATATTCTTTCTCTGATAGTAATTACTTCTCTGAACAGATAATTGTAGAAAAAGAGACTGTGCAGAGAACAGTTAAGGTGCAATTACACAGTGTGAGATATCTAAATTGACCTGTGGTGAGGTCAGATTTCCTGGAATTATTTTTGAATTAATTGGCCAAAGAGGAGGAAATTAACAACGAAGCTATGTTTGCAGCCTGTTAATGGAGCTCTCCTGATTTGCAGATGGCATGCTGTTGTGTATTAAGGCACATTTGCAAGTTGTGCGGGCAGCACCTTGCAAGGAGAAAATAGTGGTTTCCCACCATCCAAATTAGGAGCTAAAAGTGGCATGAAATCTCCCTCTCTAAGTGTGCTCATTATGCTAATCAGAGTCCTGTGATTGGTTACAGTTTTGGATCATGTTCCCCATTGGTTAATACATATATATCATGTTATGATTGGTTGGTTATGCTTGTCTGGCAGGTCGCTACTTTGTATCAAGGAGTCACTGCCGGGGAGACACTATATAAGCCCCATGAATAAACAAGGGTGGATCCGGACCGGATCTATACTACCCATTCTCCACAGGTAGCCAGTGCATGCTAAGCCTGGGTATCCTCCACATGCTAACACTACTAGTATAGCTTAGTCATTGCCAATCTTCTACGGCAGATTCCGGAGGGACTGATTTCATGGGATTCATATAGCCATCTTTGTGTCCAGAGTGCCTTGTAAACTTTATCTGAAAGTTGTTGTTGTTCAGTCGCACAGTCGACTCCGACCCTTTGCGACCCCATGGACCATTTTCCTCCAGGCGCCTCTGTCCTCCACCATCCCCCTCAGCCCTCCCAGCTCTGTGCCCATTGTGTCTACAATACCATCTAGCCATCTCATCCTTGGCCTCCCCCTTCTTCTTTTGCCCTCCACCTTTCCCAACATCAATGCCTTCTCAAGTGAATCCTCCCTTCTCATTTGATGTCCAAAGTATTTTAGCTTCATCTTTACTATTTGACCTTCCAATGAGCAGTCAGGGTTAATTTCTTCTAAGATTGACCTATTTGTTCTCCTCGCTGTCCAGGGGACTCTCAAAACCCTCCTCCAACACCACATTTCAAAGGCATCTATTCTTCTGCGTTCAGCTTTATCTGAAAGACTGTTTAATAAATGCCTGTTGCTGTTCTGTTCATCATTGCCTCAACTATAGCTTATAAGGGCCGAATGCGACACATGCCTTAATAAACTGTAAACCAGTGGAAATTTCCTCATTCCATTCTTTGCCTCTCTTTTTTCTTTTTTGTATGTAAATAAAAACAAAATGCTGGGAATTTTCTGCAAGCTGAGTGAGCTGAGTCTTTTGTTCACAGCACAGAATGAGGAAAATGGTGCATGGGGCAAGAGAAGAGGAGGAAGATGCTTGAAGTGGCAAAACACTCAGTTATGTGTGTGGATGTTCTATGTTGGTTCAAGCAATCACACCTTCTGAATCAACCCAAACAGATTTGCTATATAAAAAAGTAAAAGCCCCAGCACCAAATGAAAAAGAACCACATATTGTGGGAGAAGAGCAGGATTATTCACATTGGTTTTTGCACCGTGTGATTCATGGAGAAGAATAAGAATCAGGCAATTCCAATCTGATAGCATTTCCCTCAATATATGTCAGTCAAATCACTACATTTAGTCAGCCCTGAAAATAAAATTGCTCTTAAAAGTTTGGGTTAATCTAAAATACTAAAACAATATGGGAGTAACAAAATATCAGAACACGTTTTGGAAAAGTGAACTATTTTTCAATGGACTGAAAATGTTTTTCTGAATGTTCCACAGTGCAGGTGGGTTTTAGCTTTTGATATGCTTAGGTATTTACTAAATGGAAATGTTCAGAAGCAAAATATTCCCCTAGGCAAACCTCTTCTATAGCTGCATTTTCCCATCCAATCCACTACTTCAACCCATCCACTCTTCTGCATACAACTCAAAGAACTTTGTGTGAGAAGGAGGAAGAGATTCTCACAGGGCATTAGGATCTCTCTGTCCTCATTGATACATCTGAGTGGTCCAAAACGTTCCTCTCACAGACAAAGCAGCTGACCCTCAACAGACAACAGTAATTGTGTGATTAAAGTGACAGCAGACATGATGAACCTAGGGTTCTGTTGTGTATGTAAATATATTGTTTGCTGTAACATTGAGTAATATTATTAGGATCAATATGATCCTCCATTTTGTCTCCTTCTTCTTGGTCTTGAAGTATTGCGGGACTTGCGTTCCCACCTTAACTATTGAGTCTTGTTAAGTCTTCACTCCGGTCCAATGACCTCCCAGTCACCACACTCCTCTCCCAACCAATCCTATTGTTTCCCGCTCAAATGTATCCATTCTCGATTGTATATATTTAGCAGTGCTGCGCCATTGCTCTCCATGTTCTGACTGCCTAATAAAGTTGTGTTTGGCCCTGCAATGTTGGCTGCTTCACATTTTTACCAGAACATCAAAGGTTATTTCCTCATTTTTTTGTGTTCCCCGTGTGCTTTCAGAATGAGCAGTTACAGAGGAGAAAACACTGGCAACCCTGCAATCGTTCTTGTATTAAGTACTTATTGTTAGAGTAACTGCAATGCACATTTGGGACAAGGTTTTTAATTTAGCACTGTCTCGACTCATTTCCTGAATACAGGAGGGCCTTACTTGAGCTTCAGAGCTCTGCACAACATTGTCTTTCACTTGTAATCCTCCTTTGTTTTTCCAATAAAGCTCCTGTCTTTTTTCCTTGATCTTAGAAAATCAAGGTGTTTTTTTTTAAAGTCAGAATGGTATAAAATGTCTTTTCACTGCTAGTGTGATAAAAGCCTGGTCTGAAATTGCACCCCTCTGTCGAAATAAAGATGTTACATTTGTTCAATTGTAGTGTTTGTTGCTAAACAACAACATAATGGAGAAAGGAGTCATGCCATTTTTACAGATGGCTTTATGGAAGACTTTGTTTCTAGGAAATCAATTGCTTTTTAATGTTCATCTACCTGCACATCTCTGAGACCAGCATGTTCATTCAGAAGCATATTTCTGCAGAATGTAATGGGGAGTATTTCACAGGAGGCATGAATTAGAATGTAAATTTCAGGTAATCCAAGTAAAGGGCATCAAAACTCTATTCAATGTGGTCAGGCTAAAACTATTTACTTTGCAACTTTTTCAGTCCTGCCAATTCTACTATTTCAGTGCACTCTAGAGGGGCTGTGGTGGCTCAGTGGTTAAGAAGCTCACCTTGTTAGCTGGAAGGCTGGCAAGTTGGCAGTTTGAGACCCGGGTAGTGCATGACAGATTGAGTACCCATCTCTGTCCCAGCTCTTGGGGACATGAAAGGAGCCACATTTAGGCGTTCCCTGAGGAGTAGAGTTTATTCCGCAAAAAACATTTCAACCCAGAATAACTTTTGACACAAAGTTATTATTATTATTATACTGCACTCTAGTTTCCCAGCCCATGTGGATGGTTAGTTACTCCAAAATGAAGCTGTGGCCTGTGTTATCTGTAATGTATGCCATGGCTTGTGACATTAAAATGTATGATGGAGAAGCTGACTCTATTTTTGTCTTCTCTATCTTTAAAAAAAAAATTCCATTACTGATGCAGCACAATTCTAGATAGATATAAAATAATATATATATCATGCTAGGTAGATGCATCATAGTAGTGTTATGTCAGGTTTTGTGAGTAAGATTTACTCAGTTTACTCATGAATAAGGAGGCATCAAAAGAGGCATGATGAGCTTGGGTGGTTCAAGTAGCAGTAACATCAGCCTCAGTGTTTGGAGTATTCGAAAACTTGGAGGAAGTTGGCCACGTGGTAGCAAAAGTGGTTACACAACTTACACTGATGAAGTAATGAGCACCTAGGAGGGTTAAGGAGCTCTAGGGTAGCATGGCAAGAGGAGTCAAGCTAGATGGAAGGGAAGTTGTTGCAGCCCAACTTCCTACACAAAAATGGTATTGCAGGTTCATGCTTCCCCCACTTTGCAGCAAGGGAAAGTCCCAAGGGGAAGAAGACACAAACACAGCAAACAAATATTTAACATAAACTCCTGTTTTTCTCTTCAGAAAGAGATACAAATATACAGTGGACCTCATAAAACAATTTTAAACTGTTCCACTGGGTTCATTGTTGTATGAAACAATTGCTATATGATACATGCATTGTATACAATTTTCCCTATGGGATGCATTGTTCAACAATTATTATTATTTTCTTGCTAAGTGGTTATTCCCATTGAAAAATTGTTGTACATATTTTTCCATAGGGAAAATGGTTTTACGGGATACCATTCCCCCCCCCCCCCCCCACACACACACACAGACACACAAAACCCTCCCTAATTGTTATGTGATTTCGTTGTTATACAGGGCAATTGTTGTATGAGGTTCCACTGTTCCATCAAACACATGAAAAAGTTTCTTGGGGAGCATTCGATCAGATGAGTTTAGGAGAATGCCCACCACAATGGATAGCTGCACAGCAGCTTAAAATTGGGGTGTTTTCCCCCACTCTAGAAGTGAAGGGAGGTGGGCATGCTGGATTGTGTTACAGCATCACCTTGCTTTGTAGGCAAGGTGGGGCAAAGAAACAATTTAAACATGTCCCACCTTTCAGGCAGCCTGTTCAGCCATTTTGTCCTGATGACCTGTCTGCCCACTCTCCTAGTCAAGAGTGGTTTCGCTGGAATATTGCCCCAATCTCTGAGAAGAGATAAAACATCTACGGAGCAAGCCTTGCCCAAGACTCTGCCAATGGGAGAATCTAACTCACTGTTTCATTCTGTATTCTGTCTTTGTTCTTTTTCAGATGCTTTGCTTAATAAATTGCAACTAAAGGATTTATTGAGTAGATGTCAAGTTAATCAGGCTAACCCAGGTTTTTCCCTAAGCTCCATGCCTTGTACACTACCACATAAAACATTGTGTGCTCCTAGTGGTTTAAAGGATTGGAATCCGCTCAGCAGGCTAAGGTTCTGGATTGGCGAGGTGACAAGAGAGACTGCACTTGGGAGTGTGCATGCCTAAAGTCCGCTGATCGTTACACACCTCCCTCTCCTATGTCCTAGCCTAGCTGCAAGTGTGATATAGAGTACTTCAGTAGGGTGCTGTTGAAGGGCCAGATAGGACATTTTTAAACCAAATCCCAGATTGAGATGAGGGAGTTGGGTAGTTTTTTGCCTATCCTACTCTGGCTTCTTAGTTGTTCTTTATTTGAGATGGGTGGTGTTCATAAATAGGTCACAATTAGTTGGCAGTAGTGCTGGGTGGATTGGGTTAGTGGTAAAGCATTTTAGGGTGTCTATTGACAAAGTGGTACTGATTTCCAAACACCTTTTTGAGATGTCCAACATTTGTTCCTGCAAACAGAGTTAGAAATGGACTCAATGGGGTCTCCCCAACTAGCAGCTGGCCTGGGCAGTAACTGACAAGGATCTGCACTGCAGAGGTGGAAGGATTATCCCATCAGGTAAAGAGAGTGGGGTGGATTACTTCCCTTACTCTGATATCAGTTATAACACTACCAGGGTCCCTACATGGGTTAATGGTTAAAATTATTTAAATGTTAAATAAAATTGTGGCTCACGCCTTTTCACCATTTATTGAATGTGTCTCACCTCTTTATTTCACTGGTGGTGGTGTGGAATGGAAGGAGGACAGTTGCAAATACATTATACATAGAAATATAGGAAAGGGAGCAAGAAGAGGAGGGTTAATAATTGTACAGGGAGCAAATTGAAGTGATCTAAAGAGTAGAGTTGACCCTTGTGATGGGAGAATAAATATCTTCAGAGTGAATGGCAGGGTGGTTCAAATGAGAGAAAATATATCACAGTACACCCAAGAAGCTTTGCAGCTTGAGATGGATTGCTCCAAAGTCCCTAGTGTAGACAAGCCCGAAGCTGAATGTAAGGATGTAAATATCTGGTAGTTTCAGTCTCTTTGTATTTCTCTGAATCTCACTGTTACCCTTCAGGAATGGGGATTCCTTTTTCTCATATACAAATGTGAGTGAGTTTTTGGCATATATATTGCACATCTTTGTTCACATTTTACCACAGCTAAAGGCATCTTTGTGTTTAATTTTTTCTAATGTGATCATTTTTAGTTGTGTACATTTCTAAATTTCCAGCTTGATTTTATGTTTGCATATTCCATCCATACCTGGAGATGACTGGAACTAAATGCTCAGACTAATTCAGCTAAAAGCATTGTGATTGTGACATGACAGAAAAAAATCTGTGGCATGTTATATTTGTGATTTCCCATTCACAGAGGCAAGGTCACCATCTGGGGATGAACACATACATATGCAAAGTAGACTTTGATGACTGACAGCTGAACAAACAAGCTGTCTTTGTTGGAAAACATGGGCTTTAAGGTGCTATTATGTTCTGTCTGTCATGTTCAATCCATTTTTGGTTTACATATGCAAATCATGATGATTTTGCACCATGCACTTTTAAGCATGCATGTGAGGTTGAGAGTTAAGTGGATCAGATTTGAGAGGGTCTCATACACAGATTTGGCTGACATTTCAGGACTTTTTCATTTCTGCTCCAGCAAAAAACAAAAAAATTAACACAATAGACTCCATCCTTCCTATCTTTTGTTGTGACAATAATTTGCCATTTCTTTGTCTTCCTGTCTTCAGTGGGATTGCACAATCAGGTGCAGAGGCAATTTACAGCTCTAGCATGAACCATAATGGAGACAAATGACAGTTCCTTTCCTATTGCTATCAGACAAAGGTAATTACTGTAGCTGGCACAGATAGATTTGTGTAGAAATGTCCAATCCTAAGGGGAATGCAGTGGAAAGATAGAGATGACTTTCAGAATGTTTTAATTTTCTGTACTACATGTTCCTATGGTGATAGTAATTTTGGGTTTACTGGACTATAATTGTCACTTTATATTATTAATAGCAAGTATTTCATTAATCAGATAACCCATCTTTGTGCTCTGATAATAGGATCAGAATAAAATATGTTCTGTCTACAATACATTACAAATAGTGTACATTAAATCACCTTTAGTTTTTGCTAAACCTGCTTTCTACAATATAATAATTACGCTCTTGAGTAAATGTTGCTGTTTTGTTGATATCTTTCTTCTGTATCTGTCCTATTTTCTTTCCTTTTCTTATTGTTTTAATTTTTAGAAATGATGAACCAGGCAGAAGCCATATCAGTCAGAAGCCTGGTATATTATAGCAATGCATGCACTTCTAAAAGCAATGGTGCAGTAGAATCAAGTCTATATAGAAAAGCATGGCAATCCAAGCAAAATATCTGTATAGTTCTCTAGGCTGAAACAGTTGACATTTTTGAAGTGGTAGTCCGCACAAGCATATCAGAGAGTAAACGAAACAAAAAGATGAAAATTTAATTTTAAAATTGTATTTCGTTCAGAAGATTAGTCTTCCAGTTTTGCTTGGCTTTCTTTACTTACTTTGGGAGCCTTGGTTAAAGCACAAGCTTCAGCATAAGTTTTAAAAAAAGAGAGAGATGGGCAAAATATCCAAGGTCTTTTCAAAGCTGAAAGGTTATATGTATCCAGTGACATCTGTGATCCTTGAGTAAGCCTAAAGATCTAAACTCAGGACACAGAACACAGAAATGAATCCATTTCTTCACTTTGCTGTACATCTCAACAAAATGGATGAATGAGCAACTGAAAAAGGTTATGAACCAGTCTGCTTCTTAGGCTGTATTGTGGGGGTTCAGTTGTCATTTGATTTCTCCTTTAGTAGCTACAGCTCAGTCTATCAAGTAGCAGAAACCTTGTACATGGTTCAGCTATCTGTGGAAAAGTGATGGAAGCCAGTAGTTTTTGGGAGATGTGCAGGGTTTTTAAAAACAGTGAGTTGAGGAACAAGACTAGAAGGGACAGACCTTGTTTAGAGTGGAGGGTGGGGGGAAGTCAGGCAACCAGGAGGTCCAGGCTAGGGAAAAGATAGCTGAAACTTCCAGAAGGCTAACATTACACCATAAAGAAAACCTATCATTTCACTTCCAATTAGGTGTCATATAAGGGGTGAATAGAGTAGGAAGAATATTAAAAATAGATGTGAAATAAGAATTTTACATGGAGATTGTCATCCTGAGCGACAAAAGGAGGGTGAAGGTTCTCCTGGAGATTGGACAGAGGATGTCAGGAAAGGCCCTTTAGTGGACACTGCAGGACTTAGATATGCTATCCCACTAAAGAGGTAACTAAACCCATACATCCAATCTAATAAATATGCAGATACCTGAAACCCTTATAAGTGTGTGTTTGCAAGTGTGTGTTCGCTTGGCTGCTTTTTTTTTTTTTTAAAAAAAATCAGATACCAAACAGCGGGACTTTAAAAAAAACCACAGTCAATCTTTTGACATTTGTTATGTTGTTGTTCTACCCAATGTGAACATCTGAAAGCACTCCTCCCCCAAAATATGTCCTGCTGTTTTTAATCTTAGTGCATAAATATTGACTGTTTCTTTAGAAGGTTATATTTTCAGGTTGGTTCCCTGTGAAATAATGTGTAGGCTTTGTAATTTATTTTCTTCCCTGTGTATTTCTTTGGGGAGGGGTTTTCCTATCAGCATGGAATCAAAAAAGCTTTCCAAAATGCAGCATATACATTTACAAAGCTTAATGTTTTTCCTTGGTTTGTAAAAAATAATAATTTATTTTCCCCCTTTGTAGTGACAAGCTTCAAGAAGTTAAAGCATTGGCTAATCTTTTAAGACTTATGCATTCTGAGAGAATTTTTAGATCTAAATTTAGTGGTACTCACTGAGCCTTTTAATTTGCTATGTAAACTACTTTACCATAACTAAGGATTATATAGCAAGGTAAGGTGTCTCTAAACATTCAGTACAAGGTTGGAAAATGTTGTGATCCATTATAAATTGTTTGTTTGCTTGCTTGTTTTTAATTACGCCCTTTTGGCATATTGTTTTGGGAAATTAACTATGACTCTAAATATTTTATATTGCACTAAATATGCTGAAGCAATTTTATTTAGCAAGGTTACTAGCTACTGTGTACTGGAACCATGAAAAAAATCACTCATACTTATTTATTCTTTGGTGCAATGACTAACATGTTGATTTCAATATGTCATTGTTGTTTTTAGTAAGGCACATTCCTACTTGTGAAGCTTGAACACTGAACCTGCCCAGAGCATGGAAATGTTACTCTGAGAGGTATCTCTGAACTGTTAAGGCCTAGGCTGTAGGATTCTGGGAAAATGCAACTTTCCCAGTCTCTGAACAAGTCAGTACCTCTGTCTGAAAGTGGCTGTTAATATGCCACAAGTTTACCATCTAGCTGTCACCCTGAGTATTTATTGATTCATTATTTCATTACATGTTCTCCATCTCTTCAATTCAAGAACCTATCCCTCCAAGAATCTCATGCGAAAGTTAATCCTCATTAGAGGCCTGAGGTCAATCACAGGTCAAGGACTTTCATGGCTGAGTGAGGATTTTAACCTAAGTCTCCCCAGTCCCATGCTCTTTCTCTTGAACATGAACTTCAACAACTCTGATACAAGTATATTTTCCAGATGTTGTTTGATACTACTGTGTGCACCACAATGAACAGCTAGGCAGCAGCTTAAAAATAGAATGCTTTTCCCATCCCTGAAGTGAAAGGAGATATCATGGCATCACCTTGTGTTGGGGCTGGGTGGAGCATAGAGGTGATTTAAGCACACCCTGCCTTATATGCAGTCTCTTTGGTTATTTCTGAACTGATGATCTGCCCACCCACCCCCTTAGTCTAGAGTACATCAGTAGGTCATGATCGAGTGGTCGGATATAAAAATTTTAGCCAAAATTCCAGATTGGCATGAGGGGGTAGTTTTTCACCTATTCTATGCTGGCTTTTTAGTTGTCCTTTAGTTGAGGTAGGTGGTGTTTATAAATAAGTCACAATTAGTTGGTGTGTAGTGCTGGGTGGATGTGGTTAGTGGTGAACCCTTTTAGGGCATCTATTGACAAGGTAGCACTAATTGTCTGACACAATTCATGAAAATCAGTTAGGCAAACAGGAGACATCATGAGACACCTTTGGGGGACTTCCCACATTTTTTCCAGTGAACAGAGCTGGAAATGGACTCAATGGGATCTCCCTGACTTTCAACAGGCCTGGGCAGTAGTAGACAAGGAGCAGCACTTTGTAGGGGAAAGGATTCGCCCGTCCAATACAGAGAGAGGCAGATTAGCTTCCACTGCTCTGGTATCAGGTATAACACTACAATTCACCCGCACCCCACTCTCGGCTAGTTAGGGGATGAAGTTAATAGATTTTTTTAATGTGACCCAACCCTTTTCACCATATGTTGAACCATACCTGTCAACCTGCAGCTCCAGAAAAACGGGACCTGCGCACATTGCTTGTGTGCAGGTCGCGTTCCACGCATGTGTGGAAAGGTTTTACCCCTTCCACGCATGTGTGGAAGCACTACGCCGCTTGCGCAGCCCTTATGCAAGCGATGTAGTGCTTTTGCGCATGCGTGGAAGGGGTAAAACCCTTCCGCACATGAGCTGAAAGCGTTTCCCCCGCTGCCAAATTACGGGGTTTTGGCAGCGGGGGCTGGGTTATGATGTCAATCGACGTCAATTTATGGGGTAATCCCAGCCAAATCGGGAAGGTTGACAGGTATGTGTTGAACATGTCTCCCCTCTTTATTTCACTGTGGGGAGGGAATTGCAACAGGAAAAATACAGACATTTGTCTTACATACTAAGTCTTTGTAATGATATCATCCATAAATACAATCTATTATGGTAGGTCTTTGTACAAATTTTCATGACGCTCCGAAAAAGACAGAGTTTGTGTTCTGGTTAGCATATATACTCAGTTTTAATTGCCTATTGTAAGATGTCAATTATACACTGATTTTCCTGGTTTTTTTCCCATCAGTGTGATTGTCTCCATTCCTGATTTCTGTTTCTAGACTGAAATTTGTAGGAAAGAACTCGCCACACCTGGGGCTCACCTGTCTGTGGCCCCAAAAGTGGCTCCCCTGCCTCCAACAGACACCACTGATGCAGGGGCTCAGAGGCCCCACGGAGCTCGACCGGCAACCGCCCAGAGGAAAGAACTCGCCACACTTGGGGCTTGCCTCTCCATAGCCCCAAAAGTGGCTCCCTGCCTCCGGAGATGGGAGCCTGGTGCGTCCATTGCCTGCCATAGCCTCTGCCCCCTCCGAGACCTGCTTGGCCAGAGGGGAGAAAAGCCGACACGGATGCTGCACCAGAGGCCCTCTGGGCTCTCTCTCTCCAGGGCCACACCAACGCTCCGGAGATGGGAGTCAGGTGCACCTGCTGCTGTACCTGAGGACTTTCTGTCTCTGTTTCTTTGTACTCTGTGCTCAGCCCGGACCTTGCTATGATGTGAGCTAAGGCTTGTACTTGTTTTTGAATTGAATTATTTTGTTATGTAATTGCATTTTATTGTATTTATTGTATTTACTGTATTGCACTGTGACACACTGTACTTTTTGTGATTTTTTTAATGCTGTAATTTGTGAATTTGTACCTTGTAAACTGCATTGAGTCACCCTTTGGGCAGAGAATTGCAATATATAAATTAAAATTCAAATCAAAATTCAAATCAAATTTCCTCATCCAGTCCCTAGCAATTTCTAATTTTCCTGCTATCTGACAGTATGGATATGTTTCTATGGGAAATGTCAGTTATTTCTTCAGTAAATGAATCACATAGCTAGTGCTGACCCATCTGGCCAGGTTATACTGCTATGGTAATAGATTAGACCAGTGATTGCCAACCTTGGCACTCCAGCTAGTCTTGGACTTCAATTCCCAGAAGCCCTGATCAGCAGGAGCGCTGACAAGGGCTTCTGGTAATCACAGTCCAAGAACACCTGAAGTGCTAAGGTTGGCCATCACTGGAGTAGACCATACTGCCAGTGACTCATTGCCAAGTGTCAGGCAGCAGTTAAATAACCTGACAACCCTGAGGACTAATGGCCTTGGGTGCCAAAGTCCACATGGAAGGGTGATGGTCCCCAAGTGGATCAAATTCCACTTGAATCCATCTTGATAGAGGACAGCAGTTTAATCAATACTGGCCTGGGGCTGAGGGGGACTTTGCATGCCAAAAGGACTCAGGACCAGAAAGTGACTCACAGAACTGGATCGGTGGTATGGGGGGCATGCTGCGATGCAGAAGGCAGGTGAAAGGCCACTGCATTATATTCTCAGGACAGTATTCATGGCTGATTGCCATGATGATCATCTATATTTTGATTCAGATAGGGAAGCAGCAGCAGCTAGAGTTGGGGATATCACTAGGGTCTGACTTGTAATTCATTCCACTTATGCAAATACTTCTTTGCAGGTGCACCCACCCAAATAAAGACTCAGACACCGGTATTGGATTAAAGGCATCGGGCCACTTTTATTGAATAATGCCCTAGTCCGAATTATCACTTTCAATTGGTGTATCATCCAATTGTAATTCTTTAAGGCAAGCAGGTGGCAGTAGCACTGGTAAGGTTCCACCCTAAATGCCAATGGAAATTGGCTACATGTATCAATTTGTATCAATTTGTTTGTTCACACAAACAAATTATTGACCGGAGTCAATATACTATCTACTGACCCCACCCTATGACGTGTATCCATTCAAATATCAAGGTGATGCAGGCTGTGAAGCTCCTGACATCACCCCTTTCATAGTTCGCCCTTGACCGACCAAACCTGTTTCCCCTGTACCCATCTACGTGTTGGCCAGTCAATTGCGAACCTGCCGGATATGTATGGGTCATAAATCTTTACCTTACCCAGTGCTACCCACCACACGGGGAGGCGTCCATGATGACTCACCGCCCCCTCCCCCGACCATCAGCTCGGTCGCCAGGCCTGCTTGCACATCCTCCAGAAAGAGGTTCATACCTCTGGCCAACAGGTGGACCCCATCGCCTGCCTATAGGTCGAAAATTTTGCAAGCCTATCCCCGGATGTCTACTGGCTGTCCCCAAGCCATTCTCAACAAGGAACTGGGCAACAGCCCTGTCCACTGACCCCTGGGGACGGTCCAAACCACAGAGATCCATGTCTCCTCTTAAACAGTGTCTCGGCACGATGTTAGACCATAGCAACTGTGTGTATGGCCATAAATGATGTAAAAATGCCAGGTCACTGCACCTTGACATTTTAAGGAAAGGCCAGTGATCCGTGCGAGATCATCGCCGCCGAGGTGCAGAATCAGAACATCAGGCGGTCCAACAACTCTGATGGACATCAGGAATGGCAACAGTTCCCGCCCTCTCATGCCGCACATACCATACCACCGCATACGTGCGGATGCACGCAGCCCGAGATGGGCTCCCCATTCTGTCGCTGCAGCACATTCTGCCGCCCATTGTACATAGCTGCGGCCCACCAGCCCCACTGCCACCGGAGTGCGTAGACACACAGGATCTGTTAAAGAAGGAAAAGGAATTAAGGACATAACTAGGTACTCATACAGTGAGGGGACGTACATATAAGGAAAAAACGCGTGGACCCCCACGTGCCCAACATATATCAGCCTCAGCGTACCCAAACACAGCTGCAGTCGATGCGACGCCTATCCTGAATGAATGGGTGCCATAACGAGCTCCACACTGTGAAGTGCGGTACCGGTCACCCTCCAGAACTTAAATTTGGTAAGGGGAGACCCATCCTGGTGGCAGAAAAACAGGCCAGGGCGCACAGCAGGCACTGCCAAAATTGCATGTAGGGCACCAACTGGACAGATGTCAGCAAATGTACATCGTAGCAGTATAACACCACTGCCTACTCCATGCTGATCGGCCTTTGAGGAACGAATCCTCAACTGAGCCCACTCCTGGTTGATAGACACATCCTCGAGTTCCAGTGCCCTACAAAACACGTCCCCCTTTGACCATGGGACCAGCTTGCTGATTCGCAGAGCTCCAGAGAAAGCTATGGTGGTAGCTGCATGAAAAAGAAACTCCTCCTACCTACTGTAACATAGACTATGCCAACCTCGTGCAAGGTGGGTCAGGGTCAGAATACCTGTGAAAACAGGGTGACATGTGTCCAGGAGGCGGGAACGTACATGTGTCCACCCTTCCAGTACATGGCGTATGCGGAAGACACTCGCACAGTCAGTAAAGCCCTGTGCCTTGGCATGAATGTCAATGCGTAAAGCCTGGTGGCTATGGTGCGTAGGGCCAACCCCAGATCATGAAGGTGCACCATACATTGTAAAACCTAGTCGACCGGTATCGGCCACATTTCAGGCAACTGCCTTTGCCCACAAAAGGCTCCAAAGTGAAGGAGTGGATGCTGATACGCCGTACGAATGCGAGGTGCCAAGACAAGCCACTCGCCCGGTTCACGTCTCCTCGCCAAATGTCCATATCTCAGCCAGGAGTGGAGAGGGGAGTTCCCTTGGGTCTGGAGCCAAGTCACGGAACTGGGAGATCTGTAGGCGGGATAAAGCATCGGCAATATTGTTATTAATGCCTGGCACATGTCTAGCCTAAGGAGCACATTAAAGCGCACGGACCCAAGAACAATAGGCGAGCTGAGGCCATGACTCCGGGGGATTTAGATGTTTGGGCATTGACAATGTGCACCACCGCAGCATTGACACACCAAAAGTGAAGCACAGAATCAGCCCACCTGTCCCACCAGAGCATAAAGGGGACCCAGAATTGAAAAACTCCAGAAACGTAAGATCACGTAAGTGATCCGTACCCTGCCATCCTTGGGGCCAATGACCATACTTGGAACTGGGGCTGACCATAAGCTCGGACCTCCAAAAGGAGACAACATGACAGTCCTGCGGGAATGTGAGCCAAACCAACATGTCTGCTCATAAACCCCTAGTCAGCCGTATCCCGCGGTGTCATTTTTAAAGACCCGCCATAGTGTGACCCAGACACCTGGCGAAGGCACTGCCTGGTGTTACCACTCTGCAGGCAAAGTTGATGTGGCCATGCATCACCAGCAACTCTCGGAGAGGCACCTTACACTTGACAACATTGTCAAAATTGCAGCAGGGGTCACCCCCCTTGACTGACAATTTTTTCACCTGGCCCCACCCACACGTTATTTAAAAGAGAGGTGCATCCACTTGTTGACAGATGAACCCCATCTCCAGAATACAGGCCAAATTCCTGTAACCCTATCCCCAGATGACAAATGGCTGTCCCCAAGCCATTCTGGATAAGGAACCAGGCAACAGCCCTGTTCACTGACCGCCGAACATGGTCCAACCACGGGGTCAAAGCTTCCCCTATAATAGTGCCTCGGCACGATGTATGACCATAGCAACCGTGTAAACGGCCATAAATGGCAAAGAAACGCCAGGTCACTGCACTCGGAAGTCTTTAAGTCCAGGCTAGCAATCCGTGCAAGATCACTGCCTCCGAGGTGCAGAATTAAAACATCTGGTGGTCCAGCATCCCCAATGGGCATCAGGAATGGCAACAGTTCCCGCCACCTATATGCCCTGCACACCATACCACTGCATACGCACGGTTACACGTAGCCCGAGATGGGGTCCCCATTCTGACGAAGCAGCATACTGTGCCGCCCCAGTGCACATAAATTGTGGCCCACAAGCCACACTACTACCAGTGTGCGGAAACACACAGGGTCTGTAAAATAAGGAGGGAGAATAGAGGGCAGAACAAGGCACTCATTCAGTGAAGGGATGAACAGACAGAGAAAAATGCGCAAATCCCCACCTGCCCATGCAACGTATGTCGGGCTCCGGGTACACAAATGCAGCCACAGTTAATGCGGCGCCCATCCGGAAGGAATGGGTACCAGTTGTAATTCATTAAGGGGAGACCCGTCTTGGTAGCGGACGACAGGCCAGGGCGTGAACCACGCGCTGCCACAAACACATGTGGGGAAGCAACCGGACATATGGCAGCACCAGGCTAGTACCCTTTTCCGGCTGACCGGCCCTTGAGGGCGAAACCTCCCCAGAGCCCACTCCTGATCAAGCAACACATCTTCTAGTTCCAGTGCCCTGCAGAACATGTCCCCTGTTGAAAATGGTAGCAGCTCACTGAATCTGAGAGCTCCAGATAAAGGCACAGAGGTAGTTGCCCGAAAGTAGACTCTCCGTATGGAGCATAGGCGCTGGCCACGTAGGAGTCATATATATTAGCCACAAGTGCTAGCAGGGCTCGTTGCTCGCATCTCAGGGTGAAGGGCCACCCTAATCCTAAAGTCTTGGCCACAGGCTAACCATGACGGGACAGGGAAATCAACCACAGCCGGTAAATATTGTCCAAGCACTGGACCATTGGGATGGCCAAAGCAGGACGGGCCCTTATATATCCTGCCATGGATACCCAAGAGGCCGGTAACCAATTGGCCCCATTGCGAGGCAGCTTGCGCCGATGGGGCAACTCCTTGTCCCTGCCGTCCTGCCCCTCCATGTCCTCCTCAGTGGGTTCACGTTGCAGGAGGGGAAAATGTGAATATATTCCCCACGCCACATCGTCTTTCTAATAGCCCAGGACAAATGGTCACCCAGGGGTATGGAGTAACCAGCTGTCGGCAGAACCACCGTTGGCACAGACTGGAGTGGGGAAACACATAATAGGCCCTATCGGACCTCCGAGAAGTTAAGGGAAAGCATAGGGGTGGTCACCCCTGTAAGAAACAGGGTGTAATTGGCCTATTGCGGCCATGGCCAACGTACCCCCCCAGCGTTATGAGCTAGTGTCACAGGTGTGCTGATTTGACCAGGATATTCACTCGGTGCACCCCCACGAGCCGCCCCCACTGGGAGTTCCGGCCCGTGGTGGGCGTTGGAGTTTGCGGTGGCCATTGAGCGCCGTGTTTCCGTGTGTCCAGGCCGGATGGGTAGCTGCGAGGCGCCGGCCTGCGCTGGCCTGATGGCCTCCAGCAGCTCAACCCTGTTTGCAGCCTGCTGTGCAGCCGTGGCCGGCATGTGGGCCGGAACCGCAAAGTTGGCATGCCCGCCATCCGAAGGTGGTGGAGCAATGTCCCTTGATGCCTCCAGTGCCAAATTGTGGTCAGGAGAGCATCCACAGCATCTGACCCACCAGGATAAGGTGGGCCGGATGGGCCGGATGGCCCACCGGGAAATTGATGAGGGATAAACCCATGTGATAATCGCTGGCCTGAATAGGGCCATACCCAGTAATCTGGCCATGAGAGGCTGGAATGACAGTGGGGCGGAAACCCGCACAATGCCCGAGTGGGCTGCTATGCCCCGAGCTGAGCAAGAAGCAGCAGGGGTAAGAACCCCAGTGGAGCAGGCCTGTGCCACCCACCGCCCGAGTCCTCAGACTGGGGTCTTTGGTGGCAGTGGGTATGATAACCCCACCCCCCCTGCGGGGGTGCCGTCCGAGCCCTCCGGCCCGGAGGCACCCCCGAAAAAGTAGAGGGGGTGGGCCGAGCCCCCCCTTGGTGCGACTAAGGGGGCCGCCTGAGCCTTGCGCTTCGGTAAAGAGTATTCCGTCCCACAGTACTCAGGAATCGAACTGCTGACCTTTTGCCTCCCAGTCAGCATCTTAGCCACCTGAGCCACTGCAGTCAGGTGCTGTTCGGAGGAAGGGAAACCTCCGATCGAAAAAGCGAGCGAGCCTCTTTAAAAGAGGCGAGCAAGGAAGGAAGCGATGGAGCGAACTTCTCCGCTCCGTTGCTTTGCAAAATGGCAGCCAGGCTGCCTCGTGGCCACCCCTTTTATAGAGGGGTGGCCACGCCCCCTTAACTAGCCCGGATGACTGTGTCCGGGTGGGGGCCCCCGCAAAGAGCGCAGCGGCCATTTTGGCGCCGCGCTTGCATTCTACAACTTTTGACCAATGGACACTTGAACCCTGTTCCAGAAGGACAAACTGAAAAGGAGCCCAACCACTGCATGGTCAATTTCTCCAAACAATAGGGGATATTAAGGTAATTAACAATGTGAAGATGTGCCTTTCTTCTTCACCCTTTTCTCCAATTCATAGTTATGGCAAGGACAGAAGCAAAGGGTAATAGTTGTTTGGGTTTTATGATAAGAAGACACATGGCTGTAACAAAGCCCATAAATATCCTTGAGATGATTTTATTTCAGGAAAGTTAATGGTAGAATCCAAAAAGTAAGCAAAAATGGTTTAAGGAAATGGAGGACTTTTGCACCATGTGGAAAATGTTCACCCCCGAGGTCCGGCCACTATGTGGCCTGGAGCTGGGTGTAGGTTTAGCAGAGGAGATTGCAATGTCACTGCTTGCTGGTCTCGGGGGTGGTGGGGTGAGGTTTGATATTAAAGCAGGTCTTGCCTGGGTTCTGGTCTCTTTCATTTCAGCAATTCAGACAGACAGCTCACCCACCTTTTGTGGTAGAGTACTTAGTGGGTCACCCTCTGGGGGCTTGATAGGATATTTTGGGCCTGGTTTCCTGATTGGCAATGACATGAGCTTTTTTTGCCTATCCTATTCTAGAGCTATGGGGCAATTGGGTTTATCTATAACAGTGTCAATTAAATAGGTCACAATTAGCTAAGCAGGCAATGCTGTGTTAGGAAGTGATAGCTAAGGAAGTGATGGTGAACCTTGGCACTCCAGGTGCTCTTGGACTTCAATTCCCAGAAGCCCAAGTCAGCACTCCTGCTGATCAGGGCTTCTGAGAATTGAAGTTCAAGAACACCTGGAGTGCCAAAGTTCACCATCATTGTGCTAGGGCATCATTAGACAAGGTGAGCATTGCTTGCCTGATATGATTCAAGTGAATCAGTGGGGCATACAGGAAACACTATGAGACAGCTACATGATACACCCAACATTTGTTCACACAAATGGAGTTGGAAACACCCACAGAGTTGTCTCTCCAAATGTCAGCCAGTCTGGGCAGTAGCTGTCAAGGCACAACACTGTGCAAAAGCTAAGGATTTACCCAACTGGCCTGGGAAGAGGAGGATTAGCTCCCTCTGCTATGGTACTAGGTGTGTAGCACTACCAAGCTCCATGCAGGTTTGGGGATAATTTTTAAAAAAAATAAGATTATGGCCCAAGCTTTTATATCAAAATGACTGTGTCCTGCCTCTCTTTTTACAGGTTGGGGAGTGGGAATATGCAACATTATATTTTGAAAGAATATTTCAAAATCTCATATCATGTTTCTCAGGTAATGACAAAATGACTTAATAAATTGCCACAGAACAGAACACCTCATCAAGGAATATGACTTGTTCGAGAGGTTCTGCACTTATTAATCATTTTGAAGAGTCATTAGACTAAGTTGACATAAGACACATGGCCTGACCTTTGCTAAAGGTTTTCCCTGAATAAATGTTTCTGCCTGAAACAAAATGAAGATATCTTGCCTTACTAAATTCAGAAATTATAGAGGGATGTTTATATTAGTCTATCAATACTGAAAGCAATACAGGGTCTTTTGTACATTTTAAAAATGAACAAATGTACAATAGCATAAGCTATCTAGTCTCCACTTTATGAAAGCAGGTATCATAATAAATGTGTTACTTAAGACCTACCTGTGTCAGAAAGCCTTTTAAGACCGATAACAGTGATGACAAACCTTGGTACTCCAGGTGTTCTTGGACTTCAATTACCAGAAGCCCAAGTCAGCAATCCTGCTGATCAGGGCTTCTGGGAATTGAAGTTCAATAACATCTGGAGTGCCAAGGTTCATCATCACTGACATTTAAGATCATTATAATTGTAAATTGTTGACCCTAGACTCTCTTTAATTCATATTACATAATTTTATTGCTGCTGTGAGTGGTGCTTGCACCAAAAGGGTGGGGTATAAATGTAAACAAACAAATAATTTTTGGCCGACTCTTCTACTTAGATTTTGTTGCCAACTCCAATAATGTCATATGGCAGGGTTTTTCAACTTTAGGCCTCCAGGTATTTTTGGACTTAAATTATAGAAGCCCAAAATACAAAATGACAAAAATAGTTTTGGGGTTCAAACTTTACTAGCACAATAAGTTGCTACTTCAATAGGCCCATTTGAATCAATTAAACTTACATAGGAGTTGACTCACTAAAATCCCCTCTCATTCAATCAAATTTCTCTAGTGTGATTTTGTATGCTAAGCAACAGAATTTCAGCTATTGGTTGAAATCCTCTTGCAGAGCTCTGTGTATGAATTGGTGATGCCATCATTATCATTGGTAAATTGGCACTGATTAAAGCATTGGTTCTCAACCTTGGGACCCAACTGTTCTTGGACTACAGCTCCCAGAAATCTTGCTCAGCACAGTCAATTGTTGAGTCTTCTGGCAACAGTAGACCAAGAACATCTGGTGATTCAGTTCAAAACCAGTGCAAAATAGTGCTGTCCAGGCATTGCATCACCTGAGGATGAACAGTGGTATCAATCAATTTATAATTTATATACTACTATATCTCAGCCCAACGGGCGACTCAGAGTGATTCCCAACATGTAATAATACAAAAATACAACACAGTAAAAATATAAACAATACAATCAATATACAATATAAAGAGTCCATAAAGACAACATCAATCATCAAAATACAAGCTAAATATACAGTAATACAAAAGTGTACATAAGCAATTCAATACAATACAGTAGGATCAACAGCTGCACTCCAGCTGAGGCAGGGCCCAGTACACAGGTGGAAAGGCAGTCATAAAGCCCAAAGCTTCCCTGTTATGTCAGTGGAGTTCTCGGGTGGCAACAAAGTCCAGCTGCCTTTAGAGCTCCAGCTAAGGTGGGGGTGGGAGTGGCTTTTGAGGGTGGTCGAGTGACCCTCAGGTGCCACTCATTCCCCTCCAGCCAGCCACCATTCGAACTGTCAAAGGTGTGGGATACAGGCGAGCAGGGAGCGCTGGAGAGTGGTGGTGGTGGCGGCTCTTTTTCTGCCTTCCGGGCGGGCTTAGCCCAAAGGGAGGCACCGATGGCTCCCACCTGTTCCCAATCCCAGGAGCCAATGGTGTGGGCTCCGGGGCGAGCAGGGAGCGCTGGAGAGCGGTGGTGGTGGCAGTAGCTCCTTTTCTGCCCTCCAGGCGGGCCAAGCCCAAAGGGCGGAGGCGGTGGTGGTGGCTCCCACCTGCTCCCAATCCCGGGAGCCGATGGTGTGGGCTCTGGGGTGAGCAGGGAGCAGTGGTGGCAGCAGTGGCTCCTTTTCTGCCCTCCAGGTGGGCCGAGCCCAAAGGGCGGAGGTGGCAGCGGTGGCGGAGGTGGCGGAGGTGGCGGAGGTGGCGGAGGTGGCGGCGGCGGCGGCGGCGGCGGCAGTGGCGGCGGTGGCAGCTCCCACCTTCTCCCAATCCTGGGAGCCGATGGTGTGGGCTCTGGGCGAGCCCATGTCACATGTCACGGACAAGTGAGGGAGTTGCTCTACACCCAATTCCCAGCATGTTTCTCTTATGATCTAATGATGCATGTTCTCTAGTTTACTAGTCTGAAGACCAAAATGAAATTACACCAAGGCCTCAGATCCAAGGTAATGTGCATGTACTGTAGATTAGTGAGACTAATAAAGGTAATGATAAACATCTCCCTTGCTTGAAAGCCTGTTCTGTCTGACTCTAGGGGGTGGTGCTCATCTCTGTTTACATCTTCACCTGCAGATGTTTCCAAGGTCATGTGTGTCAGGGAACCCCCATACAACCCTTATGCCACCTCAGGCCGCAAGGTTTCCCTTACGCGTAGTCTCATGTGGCTATACTCTCCACTGACCAAACTGCCAGCGGTGCAGACCAATTTGTCCAGTTTAAACTGGCTCATACATGGGAAAGGGGTGTCCTGCAGTATCACAGAAGTGTGGTAGCAAATTTAAGATAATAACTTCAAAAGTCTCATATCAGGCCACCTCCCACACAACACAACCTCTCTGGATTTGCAGAGAAGAGTTGCAGCTGGGGAAAGTTTTTGGTCATGGAGTCTTGTTACCTTTGATTTGTAGCAAGCCACACTGATAAGCTCTCCCAGAATCAGAGAAACGAAAGTCACCAAGACTCCCTTGTTTTGCTCCCGTTGCACCCTCAAGGCTGGGAAATGAGAATAGTCCTTTGTGGACTATTTCAGGGTGTTATCTTCTTCTCCGCTAGCATGCCTCCATTTGGAAGTAAACATGCTGCTCCAAGACTTCAATTTAGCAGCATTTATTGTGGCAAAATAAATTCCAAGAATATGCAGAACTAGCAGAGGTTGCCCGGTGTTGCCAGGCTGTTTTAAATGGTGTTGGAAGGGTGTTTTTTTATAATGTTTGTAAAGTAGTCCAGCCATGGGCAAACTATGGCCCGCGGGCCAGATCCACCCCGTTCGGCTGTTCTATCTGGCCCGTGGTGTTGGAAGTTTGTTTTGATAATGTTTGTAAAGTAGAGGTTAGTCCAGCCATGAGCAAACTACGGCCCGCAGGCCAGATCCAGCCCATTTGGCTGTTCTATCCGTCCCACAGATCCGAAAGAGTGGAGGGTTCTCTTTATATTAGTTCACAGAAACACTCCATCCATGCTTTTGTTCCAGCCCTCCTGCCCAGTTTAAGAAGTGATTGTGGCCCTCAAGTCAAAAAGTTTGCCCACCCCTGGGTTAGTCTATAATTGAATTTTTAAAAATGTTTATTTATCCCAAAAAAATTGGTGGTCTGTTATAAAATGTGTTCATCTTTTTTGGTGTTTTTTTGTGGATTAAAAAAGAGAAAAGGATGATATAATTTTTTCAAATTTTTTTTAAACTGAATAATGTTTTAGTTTGTGGTTTTTTTAAAAAAATAGTTGTACCTTAGGTAATAATTTAAATAATGTGAAAGTACATGTTTTTTTTTTCATTTAATGTTTTTAAACTGTGTTTAGATGTGTTTATTGTGAGATTTATTTGTGATTTGTGTGGATGTGTGATGTAATGTTATGTTTTTGACTGTTTTTTTCTATTGTGGCCTCTCGGTGGGGCTGTTGAGTATTTCCTTTACTTTGACTGTTTTTTCTCTATTGGCCTCTGGGTAGTGCTTCTTCCAGTAAGTAGTCTCTTTCTTTCCTCATTTCATTTCCTGTCATTGTGGAGGTAGGATGTGGGGGTGAGTTGGCTTGTTTTCTTTATTTCGTGTGTGGGGGGTTGGATTTTGTGGTGTTTGGCTGGTTTTTGTTTTTGAATTTGTGGTGTTTGGCTGGGTGCTGTTTGTGTTTCTTAATTTCTGTTTTTGTTTACTTTTTATTGTTGTTATTTTTGTTTGGTTTTGTGTATTTTTAGATGGTTTTGATTGTTGTTTTAGTGTTTTTATTTATTTATTTAAGTATTGATTTATTGATTTATTTTTAAAAGTTTGTTTTTATGTTGTGGCTTGGGGGGGGGTTTCCTTTCTGTGGGCTGGGCTCACTGTCTGGGCCATGGAAATCCCAACGCTGCTTCAGGTGGTGTTGGGGGGGGGGGGTTTATGGTGCTTTGATTGTGTGGAGTCATGAAAGTAGATCACCGTTTCCCCTTTAATATCAGTGGGTGGGGGGGTTGCGATACTACTCTCCGCTGGCTCCCCTGGGGTTGGGAGGGTTGGGGGGAGAAAAGGGGTCTGTCTCCCCAACCCTTCCGGACCCAGGAGAGCCATCAGAGAGGGGGAATCCCCCCCCCAAATTCTGTTTTTAAAGAGAAGAAACCGCTTGGTTTCTTCTCTTTAAAAATGGTGTGTTGGGGGGGGGGGTGAAATCGATCCCTGTCCCTGGTCTTCTGGGTCAAGAGGGTTTGGAGGGACAGACGCCTTTTGTCCCCCCCAAATCTTCCAGACTCATGGGGCCCAGCAGAGGGGATCAATTCCACCCCCTCCCAAACATTCTGTTTTTAAAGAGAAGAAACCGCTTGTTTTCTTCTCTTTAATATGGTGTGTGTGTGTGTGTGTGTGTGTGTGTGTGGAGGGAGGGGAATGCCCTCTCTGCTGAAAGTGAAACCCTTTTGCGGTAAGTAAAGTCAGCAGGCGGAGCGCCGTCCGATGGCTTTGCTTACATGGGAATGGGTTCACTTTCAAGGGGGGGCAGTGCCTTTTCCCCCCTTGCCCCCCTGTTTTTGTGGCTTTTTTCTGTGAGGCGCTGTGTTTGGCTCCTGCAGACTTGCACTCTGAATGTGTTTCTTATTTTTATTTTTCACTCGCCAGCTTCCTCAGTGTTCTGCATGCTCATAGCATGCAGGACGCTGGGGCTTGTAGTTTGCTGTTCGCGTTTTCGGCTTGTGTGTCTTTTTTTCCCCTGCGGTTTTCCTTTGATTGGCTGTGGTGCGTTTCCGAACGTTCCTTTTGCTCACACCTCTCAGCCTGATTGGCTCTGGCGCGGTGCAAGGAACATTGGGAAATGAAGTTGTTTCCCTTTTTTCACATTTGTGGGGCTCTTGCCCCACTGGCACTTTTCTCAAACCTTCATTAACCTGTGGACCCAGTTCGGGCGTGTGCACGAATGGTAGGTGTGGGCTAGTAGGGCCTGGCTTAGGAACCTATGTGAAGTTCCAACGGTTAACGCTTGGTTTTATAGGTTAAGATAAATCATCTGGAAAATTCTCTAAACTACACTGAGTTACAAACTTAAAATAATAAATAAGGATAATATCTAAAATGGCTAAAGCATAGCTACGGACGGGTTGGATCGTCCCCATCTATGGCATGGATGGATTGTAGAAATCACAGCATGATTTAAATCAATTTGAGTAGGGCTCCTGCTTTTTCAGAAGGGACCTCTGTTGAACCTCAAATTGAGGGTCCTTAAATACTCAGTTGGGGTGTGCCACCCTCCTCTAGAATATAAGGGATGCTTTCATATCCTAATTGTTTTGACTGTAACTTGTTTGGTAAAATTCCCAGGTGCTACTTTATTTCAATGTCCCATCTCTAAGATTCTTTTGATTGAGGTCCAAGACAATGTCCTTGCTAATTGGCAAGATTATCTAGCAAGATTATCTAGACATTGACGTGCTAATGTGGAGTGTGTATAGTCATTGGAATGCAAAATGGCTTTACAGCAGCTCTCTATCTCAGACTAAAGATAATCTAAAGAAACTACAGTGTTCCCTAGATAAATATGAAGTAACTTGAATAAAAAGTAACTTCTCCATGGATTTTCATGACAATGTGGAAGACATGACTAGATGCCAGAGTGCACAATATGTGGTTACCTTTCTCACCAAAGCAGTACCTATTTACCTACTTGGAATTTCTTGCTTTTGAACTGCTAGGTTGACAGGAGCTGGGACAGACAATGAGCACTCACTCTGTCATGCAGCTTTCAGGTCTCAAATAGATGACCTGCCAACTTTCCAGATGGCAAGCTCATCATCATTACTACTAAACCACCATGACCTTCACTGTGTAATGCCACTAAGACATACATATTCCATGTATGCATGGAATTATAACTTGATTTGGATTTTACATTTGTCCGGATGTAAAAAATGTTGCCTAGCAATAGGTTGCTTGAAGTCTAAAGTAAATTTCAATGATATATATTATCTCATAAGATGAAGAACATTTTTCATATTCTACTGAGATACACAATACTTTAATGGCCCCACACTGCAGGGCTTTATTAGCATCATCTGCTGACAGTATTAGGAAGTATGCATTTTTCATCACATCTTCAAATTGTGCAACATTATTCTTAAACTTAGATTTTGAAGCATCAGAGTTCTTCAGCTACTTAGTCTTATAAGGAATCCTCACAATAGCTTGCTTTCAACATTTTTGGAGCAACTTTGTTTTAATTTACAGTGTGATGTTGACTTTTTTCATGAAGAAGATATCTGTTTTGTTATTTTTCTAATAGTGTATGGGAAATCTATCAATCAAAATGCTGAAAGTCAGTCCAGCATATTATGGAGAGATGGAATAAGGATTACATTAATGTCTACTGTGTGCATCATTTATTTGTGAATTCTCACACCAAAAACTGTCAGATAATTATAATTATTGAACAACAGTGAACATAAACCAACTTGCACCATATTATGACACTTCAGTGCAGTGTATTAAAGATTTAGGCTTTAACTTATTTGTAAGTCTTGTTTTAGTTAATGTTAGGTATTCTATGAGCATAATAATTCAGTTTCAAGAAGGAAATGTATGCCAAAAATTCAATAATCAATATTACTTGTAAAAAAAGAGATATGTAATTTAAAGTATTTCCATGATTGGAATTTCCATGGAAGTTTTTGTGCTAGCATGACAATGTTGCCTAGCAATAGGTTGCTTGAAGTCTAAAGTAAATTTCAATGATTGGAATTTCCATGATTGGAATTTCCATGGAAGTGTTTGTGCTAGCATGACAATGGTTTGTGAGAATGAACACAAACAGACCTTATGGTAACAAAAGAACTGATAGAAATAGGAATACTATTCTTAACTCCCTCTGTGAGCTTCCTGGAGAGTTGTGCCCACCCCCACCCCAGGAAATGTCCATTTGTTTCAGCCACAGGCTACCCTGAGAGTCTAGGTCTCTGAAAGCAAGAGGGGAGGATGAGTCCAATTTTTTGTTGAAGCCCTTTCAAAGACAGCTAGTACAGCCAGGCAGGGTTTACTGGTTAGGGTTTCTCCTAAAGTTTCCTCTGCTTCTCATACTAGTGTTCTTATCAGCACTGCAGTTTGGTGAGAGAGGATGATGTGAGCATAAAGGCCATATCAGAGGTGGAGTAGGTTCCTTGCTCTGAGTTATCTCATCTACATCTATTTCCTCTAGCTGTGAGTGGGACCCATGGAATTCAGCCTCACAAAACAACTACTACAACCCATAACAGTATGTTTTACATTATATCTCCAGTTTCAGAAGGATTAAGACTCCTTTTCTAAAAAGTGAAACAGAATCCAGGTTTGCTGACAGACCAGATGGACAGCTCGAAGTATATCTCCAATTTGGGTGCAATCTGGTCAACTGGGTAAATATTAATTCTAATATCAAAATTCCTGGTCCCCCACTTCTCAAATTCAAATAAACTCAGCAGTCCAGCAGAGATAGATAAGATGATGGAATCTTAATTGTTTGGCCAGTCACTGTGTTTATGCCCAGCCCTTTGCGCTGCTATTGCTTTTCATTTCCAGACAGACCTGGTGTCTGGATCTTTGTAGTGGAAAATGTGGCTGTGGGCAGAAAGCTTTACAAAGGAACAAGAAGTAATACAAGAAGGATAAGCACAAGTCTGCCTGGCGCAGCCCTCTATTATTAAAATAGCTCCTTTCACATACACTGCTGTACAGTGGACAATTGACAGTAAATGCTGTGAGATGTGCAGTATGTTGTCAACTGAATGTTTAATTTTAATGTAGAAAACAAAATTTAATCAATAAAAAAGCTGCTAATAAACTTTTTTCTTCTGGCAGGCAGATACATAGATTAGGGTCATGCAATTTAGTTCACAATATCTCCCCTGCCAGATCTGCTTGGGGCCCAGTTTGGTAATTCACACTGTAATTCAATCAGTCTGAATCTATATCCCACATCCAATTTCAGATTTAGAAATCTGAATCTTTGTGTCTTGCAGGCATAACCTTTTCGTCTACCCACAAATGAATAACGTGTGGAGAACTGGTAGCCCCTCTGGAGTAGATAAACCTTGCCACATTGTAGACATGTAGTTTCAAGTTGTTCCCCCCTCCCAGCTCCCTTCATTTTTATCCTACACAATGAAACATAATTTCTAAAAAACTCAGTTGAGCTCTCATCTCTGCCTGCTGATACTACTCTTGCTCTGTCACAGTCTCCATTCTATTGGAGCCATCATGCTAGTGCCTTTAACACCATGTCTTCAGGATTCAGAGTTGAAATACGCTTGTACAGATGGCCTGGAACAAAAAGAATATCTGTTTTTTTTTTTTGTGCTTGTAGTAAGTTCTGTTTTTCTGTTTTTATATGTCATCCTCTGTGCTGCTTCCTAGTTAAGTCTTTGAGTGTGCAGCTGACAGAGACAGTGGTTCAAATGAAAAATCCTAGCGATGAAAATAGAAAATAATATGATACCAGGCAACTAAATGATCTATAAAGTATATTAGTTAACCAGAACATTCTCAATATTCAAAAACAAAAAATGGTTAATTCACCAACAAAAATATCTTGAAACAATTTCCTATATTGCTCCACTCATTCTCTTTATATAAACAACTTGTGCTTTAGCTTTTCTAACGTTCTAGCCCAATATGAATTAATAACTAGAGGCTATGGAATGCTCTTAATCTTCTTTGTATTTTGGTAAGAGATTATTGTTTTTGTGTTTGCTATTATTATATTGTTAATGTAATGTTATGTATTGAACTGGGTTTATACTTTCATTGTATTTATGAATTACAGAAAAGGAGTCTCTATTCTTCTGATGAAGATTATCGTCGAAATATCCTATACCAGATGGATATCTAGAATATTTTCTACTCCTTGTTTTTTCTGCACCCCTGAATGATCTCTTTATTTTGATTGAACTTTTTGGACTCTTTAGACTTTACTAGTGCTTCAGCAAGTTGTACTGTTTCAAGATATTTTTGTTGGTGAATTAACCATTTTTTGTTTTTGAATATTGAGAACATTCTGGTTGACTAATATACTTTATAGATCATTTTGTTGCCTGGTGTCATATTATTTTCTATTTTCATCATTCGGATTTTTCACTTGAACTCCTGGGTGGTCTTCCATTTTATAGTTTTTACCCAATCTCATTGTTCTGTGCAGGACAATGACAATAAAGATTTATCTTATCTTATCTTATCTTATCTTATCTATCTTATAAAGATTTATCTTATCACTCTTTTCTGAACAGAAACAGTGGTGGCAGGCAGACAGAAAACAAAAGACACTATAAACACACTATAGCAAGGGTTTGCAACCTACAGCCCATGGGTGGCCCCTGGCCCCTGACACCATTCCATCTGGCCTGTGGCAATGCCAGCAAAAGCAGACACATTTATGACAGCCATAAACATGCATGCAGAAATGCTCCTACCATGGTTTACAGCAGCATTTGCAGCAAGGGGAAACACTGTGTCCAGCTCACTCAGCTGTCTGAGAGGGAGTTGTCCGGCCAGTAGCATGAAATGGTTGAAAACCACTGCACTATAGGAAAAACAGAGAAGGAAATCAAATTGAAAACCTGAACCAAACCAACCAAGCCAAACCTGGGGTAGAAGAATGGGGAGGAAAAAAGATAAAAGAACAAATAAAATTGCTGTCACTAAATAAAAATATTAAAGTAAAACACATAGACTCTTCACAGAATAATAGTGAAAAACAACAACTACATGACCTGATCATAGAATGGTTTGGGATGAAGTGTTGAGAAATGGATACTGTTATGATTACTGTTATTATATAGGGGGAGAGAGAGGAGAAGTTACAAAAAGAGAAATTAAATTGCCACCAAATTCCACCAAATTTCTTCAAAACATCCTGCTATTAAGGATGGAGGATGAGATGGAGAATCTAGAAAACAAGGAGAGGGAAAGGGATATTCATTATATATAAGTCATTGCTATGAAACATGTGATTATAAAGTGTTGGTAAGATTCTGGCCTTTGATTTTAAGCTAGTACTGCCAGTGGGCAATTTTTTGCTCTCTTTGTCTCTATACCCATATTGATGTTTTCTTTATATCATCCATTTTTGAGACTCATATCTGGCTTTTTAGTTTAGGGTAGCTGAAAGTCCAGAGCACCAACTTGATTTGAACAGAGCCAATCCAATATGGAAGGGTATCAGGATGGTCCAACCTGAGTCTTATCTGGATTGATTGGAATTATTTTACTTTGGTCAGGGGTTCTCAACCATTTCGTGCCAGGGGCAGGATCATGCCCCCTCAGACAGCTGAGCGGACTGGACATGTGGTTTCCCTCTGCTGTAAATGCTGCCATAAACCATGGTGGATGCATTTGTGCATGCATGGACACGTTCATGGCTGTCATAAACGTGTCTGCTTCGACTCCCAGGTTCGTTGCCGCAGGCTGGATTATTTGCCATTGCAGGTCGGGTCCAGCTGTGGGCTATAGGTTGAAAAACCCCTGTAAATAGATTCATTAATTGGTCAGAAAATAATATGAAAGAGCCTTGTGGTCTTTCAAGTTACAGAAATGCAAGCTCAGGCGATATTTTTTTAAAAATCAGATAATAAGCAAACTTTCATGAATAAAAATTCACTTGTTTAGGCTTATGTGCCAACATTCCATAGATAGTGCAAAAATAATAATTGTAAAGCATTCAAAGATTCATGGCAGATGCTTGTGTTTGAACTGCTTCAGGTTAGTTCAAACATTGTATGTAGGTGGGGTGGAGTGCTTGAGTACAGGCATTTGAACGCACCTTGGGAACACTAGGCATGGTCATCTGTCACATATTTTTGGACCCTTCATTTTATTTTCTGCACTATCTATAGAATTGTGATACATAAGGCTGAAGAAGCAAATTTTGATTCACAAAAACTGGTCGATTAGTTTTTACTGGTCTAGTAAAGGTATCACCTACTCTGGTATTTCTATTATGTGGCACCATCTTACTATCAATCAGTTCGGTCTTTGTTTTTAAAAATGAGATTCCATCCGTAGTCTTTAAAATATCTGAATCATGTTGTTTACTTAAAACATGACAGGGCAATCATTCAATGTGCTTTTAACAAAATTGGCATGCATTGCTGTTTTTCTTTTATTTTCATGGTTGTTGAGAGGTTAATCAGAATAAACATTTGGTGAGATGTTCAGTAGTAAGAATGGGATATAGACATTGATTTTTCCTTTTATCTGGATATTTCCTGTTGGGAATGACTGAAGAATGAGACAAAGAGATCTGAATTAGGGTTGTTTCTTCATTTATTAAACTTGAAGGAAGAAACCAACAGGAAAAAATATCTGGCTGCTGGAGACAAGCAACTTCTGTTTCAGGACACTTGCAATTTATCATCACTCCAAAGCTAATTAAAGCTAAAAACTATGACATCAGCATGGCATTCAAAAGACTTGCCTTGCCTTGGAAAACACAGTGGCAAAATAGTTTGATCTTATTTACTATGCAAAATAAAATATGGATGCTATATATGTGGCTCTTATGCAGGGGTGGCATGTCTTTGAATTTCCAAATGATTTGATCAACTAACCCACAACCACCACCACTATTGTGATGGCTAATGGTAAAATATTATGTTTTAGTCAAAAAATAAATAAATGCCAGCATCTTCCCATCTCTGCTATACAGTATGAAACTAATCCTAGATATGAGTTTGGAAGTATATTCTTTGATTTCTTTTGTAGCATATTAGGTTCTGAAGTGTTTATAATGGAATAATGAAAATTATAAACACAGTCAAATTTGGTAAAGTACTGATTTATACTTAATATATCAACTATGTATGAAGCCAACACTGAAGCACTGAGTAGGCTGAGACAGCATGAAGTTTTCCTACACCTCCTCTTGCCACACTGTACAAATAAGTGCTGTGTTTTAGCTTGGTGGGTTATTTGTACATTTCATAGACAATTATATTTTCATTCAGCACTAGAGTATATTTATTACTATTATTTTATTAAAGACATTTTTTAAAAAAAAACCTGCTATTAACAAAAAAATTATCTATAAAAGCTTACAATTTTTGTAAAAAGGACAGTTTCCCCCCAGAGGTTTAAGATCTACAAGGAGATTGTTGGAAGGAAAAAGCAATTGGGGCCCTGTGTGACCCAAACAGATCATTTATCAAGTACGGTGAAATAGCCTTGACGCCACCTCATCTTCCTCTATTCCACCAACTGGAATGACAGCTAATGCCAATATTTGAAGGGTCAGGTCTGCTCTTTCATAAGGGGTAAAATTAGGAACATGGACTTTCTTTGGAAAAAGGTATAAAATTAACCAAATTGTGGGTATTAGTAACTTTTGTGGCTAATGACAAGCTGGAGCAAGGCACATCACTTCCAAGGTAGGCTGACCATCCCAACAGATAAAACAGGTTCATTATTGCAGTGCTGGGATTGAAACTTTTGTTGAGTATATTAAAGCAACCCCACCATGCAATGGGTTGTGAATGTAAATTATTTATATAATCAGCCAATCAGAAGGGTCTTTCTAGTTTCCTGCCTGTAGGGTCACCTGACTTGTATTAGGCTGCTTGTTGTTTGGGTTTTGTCAGCCAATGTATGCTTTTGTCATCATGTATTGTTCCAGTTGTTATTCTGCTCTTGGAAAGTCTTTCTCCAATTTTGCCTTATGAGCAAAGTATGCTTGTTTAAATGAAAAAGTATTGTAAAGAACACTTTTATCAGCCAAAGCAACTGATTACTAATCTATCTAAAGGAAAACAACTGTAGGTAAAGAACTATTATCTTATACAGTAAAACCTCGAGATACGAAATTAATTTGTTCCTTGAGGTTTTTCATATCTTGAAAAATTCATATCTCAAAATGTTATTCCCCATAGGAATGCACTGAAAAGCAAAAAATCCATTCCAGAACTAAGAAAAAAACATATTTTTTTCCTGTTCAAAACTTTTCATAAAGTGCACTTTGGAATTTTTCATTGTGTTCTGGCTACTTTATAAAGAGATTTGAACAAATATAAGACATTTATTTGGCTTTTTTTCTGAGCTCTGGAATTGTATTTTGGTTTTCAATGCCTATTTGGGACAGTTCTGACAGCATCCTCTAGTGGCCAGCTCTGGTAATTGCCTGCTCAGTACCCAACTATCAGCTGTTTCAGAGAGGGGGAATTTTTGTCACTTCCTGGTTGCAGAGAAAGCTTCTGGTGGTGCCAAAAGTGACAAAACATTTCCAAAAATGGAGTGGAAATGCTCCAAACTCCCTCCCACAGCCATGGGAAGCATTAGAAGACCCTAAAAAATTGTATCTCAGAAACAATTTGTATCTTGAAGCAATTTTTCTGAGATTTCCTTTTGTATCACGGTTTTTTTGTAAGTAGAGCCATTAGTAAATTGAGATTTTACTGTACTTCAAAACAAGTGTGGGGTGTTAAATTGCTGAACCAGAGTGGGAGTGTAATACTTGGAAAACTTGAAAACTATAACTATTTGTAAAGCTTCCCCACCTAACTGCTATGTATAACAAACTTAACAACTTTATCCAAGGCATGGAGTGTCATAAGAAAAGGAGACTGGTGATCAATAAACCACCAATGCAGCCTCAGAGCTTTTCTGGACAGTATAATTTCTGAGCCCCAGGGAGTGGTCAGATTATGCTTTTCATGGAGCAAAAAAATGCTACAGTGCAGTTGACTGTTCCTAACACCAGTACAAGAAACATGATCATGGTGTCTCCCCTGCCAGGAAAGACTCTTTCAAGAGATTATCAGATGCTGAAGGTATCGGTAAGAGGGCTAAGGTTAAATACTTGTCTAAGATTATGTAAAATTGCTACCATCCTGTGTAGATAGCACTAACTTCCTATGTTCAGAATACTTGTATTAATGTAGACCCTCTTTTTTAAAAAAGGTTTATACTTCTGAATTGCATGTTGATAAGAATATCAAACTTTTTAATTTGACATTTCTCTAAGGGAATGAAGCATGGTCATTAACTAAGGCCAAGGAAGAAGAACTATCAAGAGCCATAAGAGCAATAGAAAGATCAATGCTAAAGGTATCCCTTCACAACCACATACCCAATGCTCTGGTAAGAAAACAAAGTGGAATCAATAAAGCTATTGTTGGATATCATAAACAGACATTGTGCTGGGCTGGACATGTTTCTCACTTGACAGAGGGGCATTGGACAGCAGCAGCCACCAAGTGATATCCCAGAGGAGTAAAAAAGACCCCTTGGCAGGCCCCTAAAAGATGGGAAGACTCAATAGTGAAAAGCTTTGGCCGAACCTGGAGAAGAAGTGTGCGGCAGTGAAAGGAATGGATAATGAGTTGCCACCAGCAATAATCCACCCCTTGATAGTCTGGTCAATCGAGGAATTGAAAACTTCTTAATAGATTGATTGTCCCAAGATTTTTGTCATCTGGAAACAGGTTTGATAAAAGATCTTGTTTTGGAGTTTGTTATGTTTTTTTTCCATCTCTCTCAGGGGGGAAATGAGTAACAGAAGAACATTGTTCAATAGCTTAATGGGGAAATGTTCCAAGGATTTTATTAATGAGCATGCAAGCATTTGTTCTGCCACTTCACAGTGAGACACTACTCATTTGCTATTCCCATTAGAAAATAAGAATTTACAATTATTTCCCCCCTTTTTTGCAACTGCATGCTGCTGTCTCTCCATCTTTTCTTTTCATTTTGATTGCTTTTAATTTCTGCATAACAGTGATTTTCTGTGTTGTCATCAATCTTCTTGTCTCTTGACTTGAGGATTTTGGTCCAGATATATGTTTTAGACTTTAGTACATATTTCCACATGTGTCCCATCCATCTTTGTACTCAATAATTAGCTGTCATAAAACATGACTGAATTTAGACCAAAATGCTTTCATTTATAATCATTAGACTCACTCAAAAAATGAAAGTAGGCTCTCCATATTTTATTGTAAGTCATTAAATATTACGCCAATCACTGTAAATGTTACTGTGGAAACTGCTAAGGAGAAGCTTTCCTCTGCCACACTTTAACTAAGGACCATACTTTAACTATATACTTGGGTTGCAATTACTGGATGATACTCACAAATAAATGCCTAATCTGTTCTAAAATGAGTGATCACAGTAACTCCTAGATGATCAACAAATCTTTCTTTTGAGAAGTCTTGGGTTGCAAGTACCGGATGATATTCACAAAGAAATACCTAATCTGTTTTAAAATGAGTGATCACAGTAACTCTTAGAAGATAAACAAGTCTTTCTTTTGGGCTGGTCTCTAGCCACCTCATGCTGAAAACTATACCTTGGGAATCAGGAGGGCCTTCTTGGTGGTAGCACCAATGTTGTGAAACTCCCTCCCTTTGGAGCTGTGCCTGGTACCATCTCTCCAAATCTTTAAAAAGCAATTGAAAATGTTTATTTTTAAAGAGGCCTTACCAGCAGCAGATTGTTAGGCATTTTATTCTGTCTCTCTGTGCAACAAATAGGCTTTGCAGGCGCACCCCCCAAAGAAAGACTCAGACACCGGTATATGGATAAAGTCATCAGGCCACTTTTATTGAATAATGCCCTAGTCCGAATTATAACTTTCAATTGG
Source organism: Bradypodion ventrale (assembly GCA_035047345.1). Taxonomy (NCBI): domain Eukaryota; kingdom Metazoa; phylum Chordata; class Lepidosauria; order Squamata; family Chamaeleonidae; genus Bradypodion; species Bradypodion ventrale. The sequence continues at coordinate 141,419,371 of JAWDJE010000003.1, forward strand.
TGTAATCATCCAATTATAATTCTTTAAGGCAAGCAGGCCGCAGTAACACTGGTAAGGTTCCTCCCAAAATGCCAATGGCAATTGGCTACATGTAACTATTTGTATCAATTTGTTTGTTGACACAAACAAATTGTTGACCGGAGTCAATAAACTATCTACTGACCCCACCCTATTATGTGTATCCGTTAAATATCAAGGTGATGCAGGCTGTAAAGCTCCTGCCATCACCCCTTGCCTGGTTCGCCCTTGACCGGCCAAACCTATTTCCCCTGTACCTGTCTACATGTTGGCCAGTCAATTACGAAACTGCTGGATACCTATGGGTCATAAATCTTTACCTTACCAGTGCTACCCAGCAAAAGTGACCAAAGTCAACTTACCCCTTTTCTCAAACACTAGCAACAGTGTGGGATGGGCAAAAAAGCAAGAACCGAAGAGCCAATTGTAGGTTCAAGCCAAAAATTCCCACCCGGCCCCGAAGCGACCAAAAAATCACACTGTTAACTAGGGAGGGGGTGGAGGGGAAAACTTCTCCGCTCCGTCGCATTTCTAAAATGGCAGCTCGGCTTCCTCGTGGCCACCCCTTTTATAGAGGGGTGGCCACGCCCCCTAACTCACTCGGATGTCTAAATCCGGGGGGGGGGCTGCAAAGAGCGTGGCGGCCATTTTGGCACCACACTTTCATTGCAGGCGCATCCCCCAAAGAAAGACTCAGATACCGGTATATGGATAAAGGCATCGGACCACTTTTATTGAATAATGCCCTAGTCCGAATTATAAGAACATAAGAACAGCCTTGCTGGAACAGGCCACAGCCCATCCAGTCCAGCATTCTGTCTCACACAGAGGCTCACCATTTCCTTCAGGATATTCCCAAGGAGATGCCTTCACCTGCTTAGGATTCCCTGGAAATGGCATTGAGAGATATCCTGCCTATCTCTCCAACCCAGAGGTTGTCCTTAAGTATCAATAATTATAGCCATTGATACCCTTGTCCTCCATGAACTTGTCTAATCCTTTCTTAAAGCTGTCAAGACTGACAGCTGTCACCACTTCTTCTGGCAGGGAGTTCCATAGACCAGTAATCCTCTGGGTGAAAAAGTACTTTCTCTTATTTGTTTGAGAACTAGTACCCAAAAGTTTCATCGAGTGTCCCCTAGTTCTAGTGTTGTGCGATAGGGAAAACAGTTTTTCCTTATCTACTTTGTCCACACCGTGCATGATTTTATAAACTTCAATCAGGTCACCTCTTAGACGCCATCGTTCAAGAGTGAAAAGGCCCAACCGTTGCAGACTCAGATGGTAAGGAAGGTGTTCCAGTCCCCTAATCCTTCTGGTTACCCTCCTCTGCACTTTTTCCGACTCCATAATATCCTTCTGGAGGTATGGCGACCAGAACTGTACACAGTATTCCAGATGGGGCCTCAACATAGATTTATAAAGAGGCAAAATGACACTTGCTGACTTATTTTCTATACCCTTCCTAATGATCCCTAACATTGAGTTTGCTTTTTTCACTGCTGAGGCACACTGGGTTGACACCTTCATTGAGTTGTCCACCAGGACACCAAGGTCCTTTTCCTGGTTTGTCGCAGAGAGTTCAGACCCCATCAGTTTATAAATGTAATTGGGGTTTTTTGCCCCAACATGCATCACTCTGTACTTACTAATGTTGAAGCTCATTTGCCACTGTTTTGCCCACTCCCCCAGTGTCAAGAGATCCCTCTGGAGCTCCTCACATTCTCTCACAGTTTTCACTACCCTGTATAATTTAGTGTCGTCAGCAAATTTGGCTACCTTGCTTTTTACTCCTACCTCTAGATCATTTATGAAGAGGTTGAAAAGCAGGGGTCCCAGTACTGAACCTTGGGGGACCCCACTCTTTACTTCCCCCCACTTGGAGAAGTGTCCATTTAGTGCTACCCTCTGTTTCCTGTCCCTTAGCCAGTTGCTGATCCAGGACAAGACCTGTCCCTTTATTCCATGACTGGTAAGTTTATTCAAGAGCCTTTGGTGTGGGACCTTGTCAAAAGCCTTCTGAAAGTCCAGATAAACAATGTCAACTGGATCCCCCTTATCCACATGCTTGTTGACACTCTCAAAAAATTCCAACAGGTTAGTGAGGCATGATTTGCCCTTGCAAAAGCCATGTTGGCTCTCCTTTAGCAGCGCCTTCTCTTCTATGTGCCTATTAATCCTATCTTTTAGGATGGTTTCCATCACTTTACCTGGGACACATGTCAAACTGACAGGTCGGTAATTTCCTGGATCACCCCTGGATCCTTTTTTGAAAATTGGTGTTACATTTGCTACCTTCCAGTCATCAGGCACAAAGCCTGATTTGAGGGAAATATTATATATTTTGGCTAGGAGATCAGCAATTTCATCTTTAAGTTCCCTGAGAACTCGTGGATGGATGCCATCTGGTCCTGGTGATTTGTTAGTGTTTAGTTTAACAAGACATGCAAGGACCTCCTCCCTGGTTATTTCTATCTGGCTTAATTCTTCGGTTTCCCTCCCTACGAAGACAGGCTCTGTTTTGGGCATGTGGTCTCTGTCTTCTTCAGTGAATACTGAAGCAAAGAATTCATTGAGTCTCTCTGCAATCTCTGTTTCCTCTTTAATAACCCCTTGCCTTCCAATGTCATCTAATGGTCCAATGGCCTTCCTAGTTGTGTTCTTACTTCTAATGTACTTAAAGAAGTCTTTGTTATTTCTCTGAGTATTTTTAGCTATACGCTCCTCAAAGTCTTGCTTTCCTTTCCTGATTGTTGCCTTGCATTTGTTCTGCCAGAATTTATGTTTCTGCCTGCTGTACTCATTTGGACAAGTCTTCCATCTTCTAAATGAGCTTTTCTTGTTTTTGATCACTTCCCGAACAGCTCCTGTAAGCCACATCGGAGTCCTCTTGGACCTGGCAGTGCCCTTTTTCCTTTTGGGTATACATTCCAATTGGGCCTCTGTTATTGTTTTTGTAAACAGCCTCCATGCCTCTTGGAGTGTTTGGACTCTCTCAATTTTCCCTTTCAGCTTCTTTTTTACTAGTTTCCTCATCTTTGGGAAATTTCCTTTTTGAAAATTTAAGGTCTCTGTGTTAGATTTTATCAGTGACTTGCGGTCTATGATCAAGTTAAACATAATTGAGTTGTGGTCACTGTTCCCTATTGGATCAGTCACATTAACATCTTGCACTAGATCCTGAGTATTACTCAGGATCAAGTCAAGGATTCTTGTACCTCTAGTTGGGTCTTCAACCATCTGTCCCAGGGAACAAACATTGAGCATATCTAGGAACTTTATCTCTTTATCATGTGCTGAACAACAGTTCACCCAGTCTATGTGAGGGTAATTGAAGTTCCCCATTATAACCAGGCTTCCCTTCTTGGATGCCTCCTTTACAACATTCTCCAACTGCCAGTCTCCCTCAAGAGTTTGGGTCGGAGGCCGATAGTATATGCCTACTGTTAGACCATTCTTGTGGCCTGGTACTCTTACCCACAGAGCTTCTAATGGTGACTCCAAATCACCTAGATATTCCAATTCATACGATTTTATCACTTCTTTGACATACAAGGCTACACCACCTCCTGTTTGCCCCTTCCTATCCTTCCTGTACAGTTTGTAGCCTGGGATAACTGTATCCCATTGGTTATCATCCGTCCACCAGGTTTCAGTGATACCAATAATATCAATATTCTTATATATTGCTAAGTATTCCAGCTCCCCTATTTTGTTCCGGAGGCTTCTGGCATTTGTATACAAGCATTTATATATTTATATATTTATATATATACAGTCTTTTGAGTCCAGTTGCATTGTTAGACTGCCTCTTGCATCCTTCTGCTAGAGTGCTGGTGACTAGCTCCTTGCTCTGCTCAATAATTTTTGCATCCTCCTCACTACTCAAGTACACACTTTCCCGAACCGGATGCTGCCCAGCTCCTGTCGGCTTTCCCCCAGTTATCAGTTTAAAAGCTGCTCTGCAGCCTTTTTATGTTGAGTGCCAGCAATCTGTTCCCATCATGGTTCAAATGCAACCCATCCCTCCTGAACAGATTTGGCTTGTCCCAAAATGTTCTCCAGTTCCTGACAAATCTGAAGCCCTCCTCTCGACACCACCGCCTCATCCACACATTGAGGCTTCTGAGCTCTGCCTGCCTGGTAGGTCCTGTGCGAGGGACAGGCAGCACTTCTGAAAATGCTATCTTGGAAGTCCGGGACTTCAATCTTCTTCCTAACAACCTAAATTTGGCTTCCAGGACAGACCACTTGGCCTTCCCAACATCATTGGTACCAATGTGTACCATGACAACTGGCTCGTTCCCAGTTCTCTCTAACAATCTATCTAGATTTCTTGTGATGTCTGCAACTTTTGCACCTGGCAGGCAAGTCACCATACGGTTATCATGTGCATCACAAATCCATTTCTCTGTATTTCTAATTATTGAATCGCCTAGTACAAGGAGCCTCTCTCCTGCAATCTGTTCATCTACATGCACCTCATCAACCATATTAAGGGAGAGAACCTCAGTTTGTTCCTGTTGTTTATCTTCCTGGATCTTATCAAGTGTGATGGAGAGATCATCAGGTGGAACCAGTTGTTCCTCTGTGTGTTCCTCATCAGGTGTGATGAGGGAAAGAGCCTCAAATTTATTCTGTAATTTCAGACTCTCAGAGTGACCCCCTACTCTTCTCCTCCTTTGAGTCACATTCCTCCAAAACATCTCCCTCATGAGTTAGTGAAGGGCCTTCTCCCTCAGAACTGTGCCCTGTCTCTTCTTTGTCCAGCAAAGTCTTCTCCGCTCTGTCCAAGAACAGCTCAAGCTCCTTAATTTGTTGATGGTTAGATATGTGGGCCTCTAGCTGCTGGACCTTCTCTTCTAGTAGTGCAACCAGCTTGCACTTGCTGCAAGTGTAGTTCTCCATATGCTTTGGCAAGAACACAAACATGGCACAAGTATTGCAGGTAACTACAGCTGTTCCCTCCAGAATCCATTTTAACAAGTGCAGTATTCTGGGCCTCAAAAAATGTACACATTTACTACCTTTCTACCTAGTAAGAATATATTCTTCCTTTGTTACTAGTTTTTAATCTTGTGCGCCGTTAGGCGTGCAGGCCTCTAAAGCAGCTCTACTCCAACTGCAAAACTTACCAGTGCTCACTTCCTTTGTTTGGCTCTCCTCAGCAGCAGCTCTGCTTAAGAGCACATGCAGAGTCAAAAGGTCTGACCCTGAAAGAGCTCAGAGCTTTTAAAGGCTAGTGTGGCTCCGCCCCTATGAGTCACAGTTCAGGGAAGGGCCTGGTGTGGCTCTGCCCCCTGCTTCTGGAAGCTTCTAACTGCTTCCTCTGTTTGAACAGAGGTGGCTCTCAGAAGTTTAAATTATCAATTTAAATTAGTGGAGGCCTCTAAAGCAGCTCTACTCCGACTGCAAAACTTACCAGTGCTCACTTCCTTTGTTTGGCTCTCCTCAGCAGCAGCTCTGCTTAAGAGCACATGCAGAGTCAAAAGGGCTGACCCTGAAAGAGCTCAGAGCTTTTAAACGCTAATGTGGCTCCGCCCCTATGAGTCACAGTTCAGGGAAGGGCCTGGTGTGGCTCTGCCCCCCTGCTTCTGGAAGCTTCTAACTGCTTCCCCTGTTTGATCAGAGGTGGCTCTCAGTAGTTTAAATTATCAATTTAAATTAGTGGAGGCCTCTAATGCAGCTCTACTCCAACTGCAAAACTTACCAGTGCTCACTTCCTTTGTTTGGCTCTCAGCAGCAGCAGCTCTGCTTAAGAGCACATGCAGAGTCAAAACTTTCAATTGGTGTAATCATCCAATTGTAATTCTTTAAGGCAAGCAGGCCGCAGTAACACTGGTAAGGTTCCTCCCAAAATGCCAATGGCAATTGGCTACATGTAACTATTTGTATCAATTTGTTTGTTGACACAAACAAATTGTTGACCGGAGTCAATAAACTATCTACTCACCCCACCCTATGACATGTATCCATTAAATATCAAGGTGATGCAGGCTGTAAAGCTCCTGCCATCACCCCTTGGCTGGTTTGCCCTTGACTGACCAAATCTATTTCCCCTGTACCTGTCTACGTGTTGGCCAGTCAATTGTGAACCTGCCGGATACCTCTGGGTCATAAATCTTTACCTTATCAGTGCTACCCGCCACACGGGGAGGCGTCCATGATGACTCACCGCCCACCCCCCAGACCATCAGCTCGGTCACCAGGCCTGCTTGCAGCTCATCCAAAAGAGGTACATACCTCTAGCCGACAGGTGGACCCCATATCCTGCCTACAGGTCAAAATTTCTGTAAGCCTATCCTCAGATATCTAATGGCTATCCCCCAAGCCATTCTCAGCAAGGAGCCGGGCAACAGCCCTGTCCACTGGCCGCCGGGACGGTCGGAACTGCGGAGATCCATGTCTCCTCTAAATTGGTGCCTCGGCATGATGTTAGACCATAGCGACCGTGTGTAAGCCATAAATGATATAAAACGCCAGGTCACCGCACCTCGACAGTTTAAGTAAAGGTCAGTGATCCATGTGAGATCATTGCCGCCGAGGTGCAGAAGAACATCAGGCGGTCCAGGAATGGCAACAGTTCCCACCCGTTCATGCCGCGCATACATACCACCACATATGTGCAGATGCACGCAGCCCAAGCTGGGGTCCACATTCTGTCGCCTCAGCATATACTGCCGCCCAGTGTACATAGCTGCGGCCCACCAGCCCCGCTGCCACCGGTGTGCGGATACACACAGGATCTGTAAAAGAGAAGAAGGGGTTAAGGACACAACTAGGTACTCATACAGTGAGGGGACGTACATATAGAAAAATTACGCGTACACTCCCACGTGCCCACCTATATCCCCCTCCGAGTACCCCAAACGCAGCTGCGGTCAATGCGACGCCTATCCTAATTAAATGGGTGCCATAACGGGCCCCACACTGGGAAGCACGGTACCGGTCACCCATCGGAACTTAAATTTGGTAAGTGTAGACCCATCTGGTGGCAGAAAAACAGGCTGGGGTGCGCAGCAGGCACTGCCAATCGCATGTAGGGCACCAACGGGAACGATGTCAGCAAATGTAAGTCATTGCAGTATACACCACTGCCCACTCCATGCTGATCGGCCTTCGAGGGACGAATCCCCAACTGAGCCCGTTCTTGTTTGACATAGACATCTTCGAATTCCAGTGCCCTAAAAAACACGTCCCCCTTTGACCATGGGACCAGCTCACTGAGTCGGCGAGCTCCAGAAAAAAGGCTACATCGGTAGCTGCATGAAAAGAGACTCCTCCTACCTACTGCAATATGGTCTATGCCAACCTCGTGCAAGGTGGGTCGGAATATCTGTGAGAATAGGGCGACTTGTGTAAGGCGGCAGCCAAGTACACGTGTCCACCCCCCTAATACATGGCTTATTCAGAAGACCCCCGCATAGTCAGAAAAACCCCATGCTTTGGTCATGAGTATCAATGCTCAAAGCCCAGTGGCTATGGTGCGTGGAGCCAACCCCAGATCATAGGGCAGACTATACAATCTAAAAACCAGTCAACCAATGTCGGCCGGATTTTGGGCAATTGCCTTTACCAACAAAAGGCTCTAAAGTGAAGGATTGGATGCCGATGCGCAGTGCGCGTGCGAGTTACCAATACATGCAATTTGCCCGGTTCACGTCTCCTTGCCAAATGACCATACCGCAGCCAGGAGTGGAGAGGGAAGCTCACAAGCGTCCGGAGCCCAGCCAGGAACCGGGCGATCTGCAGGCGGGGGAGAGGATAAGCAATATCGTTATAAATGACTGGCACATGTTTAGCCCAAAGAAGCACCTCAAAGCGCATAAACCCCAGAACATTATGCAAGCTGAGGCCATAACTCAGGTGATTTAGACGTTCGGGCATTGACAATGTGCACCACCACAGCATTATCATGCCAAAAGTGAAGCACAGAATCAGGCCGCCTGTCCCCCAGAGCATAAAGGGTACCCAGAATTGAGAAGATATGTTAGAAACATAAGATCGCGTAAACGATCCGTGCCCTGACATCCCTGGGGCCCATGACCATAGACCCCTGCCCTTAAATAAATCCCCTCACCCGGGGAGCCGGAGGCATCTGACTGTACTTGCAACTGGGGCTGACCAGAAGCTCAGACCTCCCGATGCGACAGCATGGAAGTCCTGCGGTAATGTGAGCCAAACCAACAGGTCCGCTCGCAAACCCCTAATCAGCTGTTCCTCGCAGCTTCGTTTAACGAGATCCGCCCTAGCGTGACCCAGGCACTAGGCGAAAGCACTGCCTGATATTATCACTCTGCAGGCAAAGTTGATGCAGCCCCGCATCACATATGGCTCTCGTAGAGGCACCTTCCACGTGGCACATTGCCACCTTGCAGCAGGGGCCGCTCACACTGACCGACAATTCGGTCACCTGGCCCTCTTGCACATCATTCAAAAGAGAGGTGCCTCGACTTGTTGACCGGTGAACCCCATCTCCTGAATACAGGCCAAATTCCTGTAACCCTATCCCCAGACTATAAATGGCTGTCCCCAGGCCATTCTAGACAAAGAACCAGGCAGCAGCCCTGTTCACTGACCGTCGGGCACGGTCCAAACGCTGGGACAAAGTGTCACCCATGATATTGCATCGGCAATATATGACCATAGCAATCGTGTAGACGGCCATAAATGGCAAAGAAATTCCAGGTCCCTGCACTCGGAAGACTTTAAGTCCGGGCCAGCAATCCGGTAAGATCACCGCCTCCGAAGTGCAGCATTAAAACATGTGGCAGCCCAGCATCCCCAATGGACATCAGGAATGTCAACAGTTTCCACCACCTCTATGCCATGCACCCATACCACTGCATATGCGCGGTTACGCGTCGTCCAAGATGGGGTCCCCATTCTAACAAAGCGGCATACTGAGCCGCCCCAGTGCACAGAGTTGTGTCCCACCAGCCACACTACCACCAGCATGCGGGAACACACTGTGTCTGTAAAATAAGGAGGGAGAATAGAGGGCAGACAAGGCACTCACTCAGTGCTGGGACGAATGGACAGAGGAAATTGGGCAAATCCACACCTGCCCCTGCAACATATGTCGGGCTCTGGGCACCCAAACGGAGCCGCAGCTGATGCGGCGCCCAACCAGGAGGAATGGGTACCAACTTCAGTTCAGTCAGGGTAGACCCGGCAGACGACAGGCCGGGAAGCGAACCCAGGGCTGGCACAAACACCTATGGGGGGGGGGGGCGACCAGACATATGGCAGCGGCAGGCTAGTAGCCTCTCCCGGCTGATCGGCCCCTGAGGGGCTAAGCCTCACCAAAACCCGCTCCTGATCACACAACCCGTGATCTAGCGCCAGTGCCCTGCAAAACATGTTACCCCGTGAAAGGTAGTAGCAGCTAACTCAATCTGGGAGCTCCAGATAAAGGTACAAGTGGTTGCCCGAAAATGGACTCTCCGCACGCAGCATAAGCATTGCCGCGTAAGAGTCACATACAGTAACCCCATTCGCTAACAGGGGTCGTCGCTGGCCTCATAGGGGAAGGGGCCGCCCTAAGCCTAAGGTCTTGACATATGCTAACCATGATGGGCCAGGGAAAACAACCATGGCCCTGCCATCATTGTCCCAGCACTGCACCATTGGAACGGCCAAATGAGGACGGGCCCTCATACATCCTGCCATGGATGCCGATTTGGCCAGCAACCAATTGGCCCCATAGGGAGGGGGCAGGTTGCGGCGACGGGGCAACACCTTGACCCTGTCGTCCTACCCCTGATCCCCTGATCAGTGTGTTAACAATGCAGGAGGGAGAAAACGTGAATACATTCCCCATACCACAGTGCCCAGCTAAAAGCCCAGTACAAGAGGGCACCCAGGGGCATAGAGCAAGCGGCCAACAGCAGAACCACCATTGGCACTGATTGTAGTGATAAACACATAACCAGCCCTACGGGCCCAGGGTAAGTAAATAAAGGCATAGGGGCGGTAACCCCAATAAGAACCAGAGTGTAATTGTCTTGCTGCAACTATGGCCACTACACACACACCCCAGCGTGACAAGCTAGTGTCAGAGGTGCACTAACTTGACCAGGATACTCACTCGGTGCACCCCCATGAGCCGCCCCCACTGGGGGTTCCGGTCCATGGCGGGCGTCAGAGTCCGCGATGTCCCTCTCGCTCCGTGTCCCCGTGCATCCTGGGCCGGATGGGGAGCTGCGAGGTGCCAGCCTACGCCGGCCTGAGGCCTCCGGCAGCTCAACCCTGTTGGCGGCCCACTGTGTAGCCATGGCCGGCACGTGGACCAGAGATGCCTACATTGCTGAAGTGGAGGCAAGGGAGCATCCGCAACACCTAACCCAATAAGACGAGGTGGGCCGGATGGGCCGGATGGCCCACCGGGTAATTGATACGGGGCCAATAAGCAGCAGGGGTAAGAACCCCAGCAGGGCAGGCCTGTGCCACCCCACGCCCTCATAAGGGCTCGTGGGACCTGCGGGGTTGCCATCCAAGTCCTCCGGCCCGGTGGAACTCCCGCAAAATAAAGGGGTGGGCAGAGCCCACCACATTGAAGCATCCCGTGCTGCAGTGCTCAGAATCGAACCGCCGACTTTCAGCCCCTAAGTCAGCCTCTTAGCCGCCTGAGCCACTGCAGTCCTGAACGAAATAAAGAGGCAATCTTACAAAGAGGCAATCTAAGTTCTATGAAGGGCAGGGAAAGCCCTTCCCCTCGGCGCGTCTTGGAGACCTACTGAAGGATCCCTGGCCAGGGATCGGATCCTGAGCCCTGAGTACCGCAGTAGCGAAGAGAAGGTACGAAGGGCAAAAATCTAAGCAAAAAACGCGACGGAGAAAACTTCTCCGCTCTGTCGTGTTTCTAAAATGGCAGCTCGGCTGCCTCGTGGCCACCCCTTTTATAGAGGGGTGGCCACGCCCCCTAACTCACCCGGATGTCTGAGTCCGGGTTGGGGGGGGCTGCAAAGAGTGTGGCGGCCATTTTGCTGCCGCGCTTTCATTCTTTTTAGGGTGTCATGGCTTTTGATGTTTTTATATGAGAATTTTAATATTTTGGTATGTTTGTATCTGTTGAGTTTTATGCTATTTGCCGCCCTGAGTAGGAAAGAGGGTTGGGATATAAGTTAAATGAATAAATAAATAAATAAATAAATGTTAAGAATTATGTTATTATATATATATTGTTGTTGTTCATTCGCACAGTCGATTCTGAACATTTGTGACCCCATAGACCATTGCCCACCTGGCACCTCTGTCTTCCACCATCCTCCTCAACCCACCCAGCTCTGTGCCTATTGCATCTACAATATTGCATCTACAATACCACATTTCAAAGGCATCTATGCTTCCACACTCAGCTGCAATCACCATCTGCAGTGATCTTAGAACCTAAAAAAGTAACATTCTTCCCCATCTATTTTCCAGGGACTGATAGGGCCTGTTGCTTATCATGTGTTATAGCTTTTAATATAGGGACTGCAGTTGCTTAGCACTGAACTGGACAACTGGAAGGTTGGCAGGTAAGCAGTTCGAGATCTGAGTCCTGCACAATGGAGTGAGTTCCTTTCTCTGTCCTAGCTCCTGCCAACCTAGCAGTTTGAAAGCAAAAAATTGAAAGTAGATAAATAGATACCACTTAGGTGGGGAGGTGAAACAGTGTTCCATGTGGTTTGCCCGTGTTCATAAATTGGCCAAAACCTTTCCTGATGGGTCCGCTCGCTACGCACATGGCTGAGGACCACCACGGGCTTTGATGGAAAGGAAATTGGGGTGCGGGCTAGATCAATTGGAATGAATCATAAGGCCTGGGCTGGAGGTTGCAGGGGAAGGAAGGACAAAAGCTAAAAGTTGATGACTCCAGGGTAAAACTCACCCTTCCTCTTCTGGCCAGAGATAAGGCTGGGTTGGGCAAACACGCTGAGTCAACAGCTAAGGAAGTTAGTTTCCCGAATACCATATGGGCTTCGAGATAGGGTGAGAACAATGGGTTTCGCCAGCCCAGACTGCGGGTTGTCCGTTAACCACCGGGCGATGTCCGGATACAGGTATTATCTTGACCACCAGAAATGCCATGTATGCCAAAGCCTTCTGTAATGAGGTCACGTGCGCATTAGGCACGGAACCCTCAAGGCAGGGTAATAAATGCACCACCCGACATAGATCGGGACTGGACTTTCACTGCACATTCGTCTCACGTGCCCTTCCTTGCTTCCAGTCACTCCGAACTCCATGGGCCCCTTCCGAACCAGGCGGCCCTTTCCATGGGCCATCACAACAGTTCCATGTACTCCAGTGTCCAGTCATGCCTGCCACATGTTCATGGAAATGTCTGCAGATGCAGAGAACACTGACACTTTGACTATAAATGGAAATGAGCACCAAACTCTAGATTCGGATACGACCAGCTTTTGAGCAAAGGTGACTTTTTCCTATCATTTTTACTAACAGGAATATGATTATTTTCATACTTTTTTATTGAAGTATAGCAAATATGAAATGGGGTTGCATATTAATTAAGCCATTATCATAGAAACAATACTTTGGGAATATTAGGGTTGATATTTGTAACAAAAAATGTTGCTAATGATATGTTAACATCAGCAAGAAATGAGTAATGCATTACTCAGAAAAATTAAGATATAACAAGGAACACATTGCTTTAAAAATTAAGTACAGTGGACCCTCACTTAACAAGTGACTTGCTTAAAAACAACATTCACATAATAAAAGTAAAATGATATAAAATAGTGACTCAGTTAACAATTTGTTCGAGAACAGATTGCATGCGTGCCCCCTGCCCATGTGTGCCCGGGCCCTCTCCAGGAGTCAGGAGCATGTTATAATCTTCCCTGCCGGTCAGGCAGGGAGGAGCCTACACCCCTTTATAAGGGGTGGCTCGTCCCTGCCTCACTCTTCACATTTTTCTTGCAGGAGAAGCTTCCGCTTCTCCTTCGGTTTGTCCTACTGCAGGGTCGAGTGGAGCCACTTTCAATTCCACTTTGCCTTGCTTTGTGCACCTCCTCATGGATCCCGTTATGCGGGCTTTCATGGGTGGATGCCGCTCCATTCCATGCTCCACACCCCTCACTCTCCCGCCGAGCCGAGGACCCCGGTCTGTGGTGTGCCTTTTCCAGGCATACTGCTACAGGGCCCTTCCTTCTCTCCGCCTGCTACTGGGCAGCCAGTGCTCCTTGCAGTCCTAGCTTCGGTGGATTGAGGGGAGGTCGCCTCCTCCCTTCTTCAGAGGATTGCAGCCCTGGAGGCTTCTTCCTGTCAGCCTTTTCTGTCAGCCTCCCTTACTTTGCCTGAGGCCCTTCCTCCATCCACCAAGCTCCTGGGTTCACCAGCCCTGGTTCCTGTTACTGAGGTCCTGTCTCGCCCAGTGGCCGTCCACCTGGGCCCTGCCTCTCAGGGGCCAGGGGTCCCATGTGTGGGTGAGTACCAGTCACAAGTCAGCACATTTGCCCTGGCGCAACCCCCCCCCCCCGGACCTCTCCTCCTTTCTGCCTATGGGTTTGCGGTGGCCGTGAGCCACACATTGTGCCCCTTCTCCCTCCAGTGGGCTTTGGCCTTATGCCCCCGCTCTTCCCTTCTGCCCAGTTCTGCCTGCCCCAGTTTCCTTCTAGTTATGGGGGGGGGCATTTTCTGGCCCTGTCAGGTCGGACTGCAGTTTGGTACCCCTGGCATCTCTCCCACCTGGAGAGATATCCCTTCCCCTTGGGGATCATCTCCTCCAGTCCACTAGGGACAAGATCTTACGTGGGGAGTATGCAGACCTTTTTGGTCTCCTCAACTGGGAAGTATCCAAGCCTGAACAGGACAAAATGGATGACGCTGACAAGGAGCTGACCAGGTGTAAGAGCTGCCACACACATGGGCCAATTGGCAGCCGGCCTTCCTTATCTATGTGGGGTTTTCCATTAGCATCCACCCTAGCCTTGCATTACCACTCATCCGGTATTTAGATTTGGTATACCATGCCCACGTGGACTTCCCTGGAGAGGTCTGGAGGGCTTATGATGAAAACTTCTGCATGTGTGCTGCCCTCCGGCCTGATATGCAGTGGGATGAGCCCAATTGCCAGCTATGGCTCCAATTCATGACACCGTCGTGCCCAGCCTTTGGTGACCAGTACAGCTGTGGTCACTTGGTCCAGCTGCAACCAGATCCACCTCCCCTGTCTCACCAGGAGGCCACTATCTCCCAGCCATGCACATTCTGCTGGGAGTTCACTGCCCAGGGCAACTGCATGAAGAAGCAATCTATACCTATAAGAAGGGCCTTATGTGGTATGTGTCTGGCATGCACGTCCACACCCGGCCCAACCATCCTGTACTGAGCTGCCCACACTTACATTTAGACCCTGCGAGCATCGCCACAAGGCTCCAGTCATCGAGAGTGGGACAACCACCCCACAAAGATGAACAAAAAAACAACCCTACAAGGCCCAGCATCCTACACGCCATGGCACCCCTCAGCCAATCAGACTGAGGGACACGAGTGTGGAGGAGGCAGGGCAAGCGGTGTGCATGGGAAAAACTGCCTCACTCAGCGGGAGCACAAGGCCACCAAAGGCGGACACAGCGCTTTGCTGCCCTCGCTTCCCCAGCCCCGCCAAAGCCACATTGAGGACACTGTCGGCCTTCTTCCCTGGAGCAATGGGGAGAAGAGGGACTCCCCCTATTTGCCGCTACCCCACCGAAGCCACGGCAAGGCCACCACCGGCCGCAAGGTATGTTGAGGTGGGGGGAAAGCAGCAGGCAGCGCTTCATCAGGGAACTAACACAAGAACTTACACAAAACAGCGGTGGGGGTAATAGAAATGCGGGAGCCAGCCATACGCCAGGGAGAGCGCCTCCTCTAACAGATCTCTGTCTGCTGCCTTTCTTTTTTTCCCAATAACTGTTTTGAAGGCTGCTTTGTGTCAGCCTTCAAAACAGTTAATGGAGAAAAACAAAGGCAACCGACAGCAATCCATAAGGGGTGTGCTCTCCCTGGTGGATGGCTGGCTGCCACCTTTCTATTACCCCCACCGCTGTTTTGTGTTAGCTCACAAAACGGTGGTGAGGGTAATAGAAAGGCGGCAGCCAGCCATTCACCAGGGATAGCACCTCCCCTTACGGATTGCTGTCTGTTGCCTTTGTTTTTCCCCAATTAACTATTTCAAAGGTTCTTCGAAACAGTTAATGGGGGAAAAAGGCCACCCACCCTGCATGGCAGGGAAAGGGGGAAAAAAAACCTTCTGTCTCCCCCTTCCTTCCCTACTCACCTGGACGCAGCCTCCTCATTAGCAGCCCCCCCTCTCTCTCACACACACACACCTCTGCTGGGCTGCACATCTCAAACCTGCCCGCCTTGCCGGGCAAAAGATGCTAGTGCTGCTATAAGCAAGAGTGCCCCATCTGTTCTGAGCCCCATGCAGCCACCTCTTGCTCCCTTTTGGCTTCTGCCCGCCACGGCTAGGGTAACTGTGGTGTGGCTGTTCGTACCCCCATGCCTCCCCCAGCTTTGGCCCCTCCCACGGTGGTGCCCCCTTCTACTTCGTAATCCTCATCCTCTTTGTTGCCGCTGTTCACTTTCTCTTCCTGTTTTCTCTTTGCAGGTTCCAACCGTGTTTTGCTGCATCCGGTTGTGGCCCTCTGCGAGCTGCATTCTTCTTGCCATTTGGCTTCCCCCTAGGGGTGGTGGTAAATCTGCTCTTTTCACTGCACTGGGGTCCCCAGTCTGATAGGTCAGGCTGGGGTGGGTCGGAGGTCTGATCCTTCCCTCCGTGTGGCCATTAGTGTGGGTGTTCCTACCTTTATTCCTGTATTGCCAGTGGGTACGGGCTGGGGGTTTTCCCAAGGGGCTGGATAGGCATCACCTAGGGGTGTGCCCAACAACTCCAGGTTTAACCTTTCAAGCAGTTTGGCTTATAGGTAAGCTTTTGCCATCTCTGGCACTTGGTGTAGTCACTACTGTGCACCAGTCTTTCAGCCCATTGACCATTTTCTACCATGGCTAATTTGGTTCTTTAATCTTGGGCTTGAACACACACAACTTTGCCCCCAGTGCAGTTATTTTGGTTAATAAAGTGGCCAGTGTTTAAATCCATTCACTGTGTAGTCTCTTCTCTGTGTGTGTGTGTGTGTGTGTGTGTGTGTGTGTGTGTGTGTGTGTGTGTGTGTGTGTGTGTGTGTGTGTGTACAGACAACAATTGGTTTTCAATGCATTCCTATGAGAAACCGTGTTTTGGTTAACACATTTTAGTTTTCAATGTATTCCTATGGGAAATTGCATTCAATACATTTCTATGGGAAATTTGCTTTACAAATTTTTCATAGAACAAAAGGTCCTGGAGAATGCATTAAGTTTGTTAAGTGAGGGTCCACTGTATTCACAGCTGTTCTGAATATTCAAGAGTTTCACAGCTTGAATTGGAAACCAAATGTTCAAAAGGTGAGCTTTACCCAGTCAGTTTTCTAATACTTTGTGTTCAAACATCCTAAAAGGAGTCTAATGAGACCTGTCATTTCTTCTGATCAAGGATCCATAATGGAGTAAAACATGATGATATGGTGTGAATAGTAATGATGAACACTCCCGGATAAATATCAAGTGAGCAAGATTTAATAAACTAATAATAATAAAAGTTGTGAACAACACTGGTATATCACTGAACTACTCTAAGAGGGGTCTTGTAATCCATGCTGTATATATACACGTAAAATATCAATTGTCTGGGTACAATACATCAAGCATATAATAACAAGATGGTAAGTATGACAAGTGATGCCCCTCCCCCCTCCCCTCTGCGGAACTAAAATCGTTCTTTAAGGATAACACCACTCAACCGAAATTGTTCACTCCCAGATCCACCTTCACCCTTAACATAGACAACCCGTCCATTGACGTGTTTAGAAGACTCATTATTAGAGATATAGGGAAATTAGAAAGTACATCCAAAAAATCTTATAATCTGGCAAAAGAGGACATGGCCCTTCTCAACAACCTAGGTCAGGATCCAGAACTAGTAATAAAATCTGCTGACAAGGGAGGTGGCATTGTAATACTCAATAAAACGGACTATCTTAAAGCAGCACGACATCAGTTATCGGACACTAACTATTACATTGAGTTAGATCACAACCCTACTAAGCATATATCCAATATCATTTCAGTCGTCTTAGAAGGAGGTCTAGCGATGGACTACATCGAGGAGAGCACCTTCAGATTCCTGTTTAACAAACATCCCAGGACACCCATCTTTTACCTTCTACCGAAGGTACATAAATACTCTCCCAATCTAGATATCTTTCCATGCAGACCTATCATCAGTGCCAATAACTCCCTGTTGGAATCCATCGCCAAATTTATTAATCATCACATTTTTCCGTTCTCAATCATCACACCAGCTTACGTTAAAGACACTACACATTTTATACAATCAGTGGAAAATCTAGCAGTCCCCACGGACGCTGTGTTGCTCACGATGGATGTCAGCTCGCTATACACTAACATCCCCTTATCCGAAGCCAGAACACTCATAGCTTATCATTTAGACTCCAGGCATAATGGCTTTCCTCCCACAGAATTTCTTTTGGACTTATTGGATATATGCTTTGAGCATATTTTTTTAGATTTGACAGCCGGTATTTTTTGCAGATTCAGGGAGTTTCGATGGGCTCCAATTTCGCCCCATCGGTCGCAAACATCTTCATGTGCAATTTTGATTCCACGTTCATTTGCAACCCAACCGTTAATCCTTATTACTCAGACATTTTATGTTATAGAAGATATATTGATGATTTATTTTTTATTTTTAGAAATCAGCACTCTATTAGCAACTTTTGTAAATGGATCAACCATCTTCATCCACAGTTAAAATTCACTTCTAATTTGCAGCTCACCTCTTTATCCTTCTTGGATCTCACAGTTTTCATTGCAGATGGTAGAATTCAGACCAAATTATTTCACAAACCTACAGATCGCTTTCCTTACCTTCAGTTTAAATCCTTTCATCCGAGACATCTCAAAGCCAACATCCCGTACAGCCTGTTTATCAGAGCTAAACGGAACTCCACCCTTCCACAAGATTTCCTTGCAGCAGCTGACAAAATTTCGGATATCCTAAAACATAGGGGCTATCCCTATAACATCATTAAAGAGGCACGGAGCAAAGCGATTCATCGCCCGAGGCAAACCCTGCTAACGGAGGACATCAGAACACCACAGGAGAATACCAGATTATTCTGGTCGCTCGATTATACCCCACTGGCCAATAAAATTAAGAACATTGTTCTTAAACATTGGCACGTCTTAGATAACACCCCGGGGTGCCAAATACCACCCATGATTGGCTTCCGGAAAACCAACGCCATTGCCAATTATATCTCCAGAGCAGATATATCCCCCCGACCCGTTACCTCCAATACCCTTACGGGACATCATACATGCGGGCACTGCAGATATTGCTCCTACATGTGGAGAACTGATCGTGTACAGATACCTTCAAGCAACTTTACACTAAATTTAAAATCATTCTCAAGTTGCTACACGAAAGAATCTGTATACATGATAAAATGCACCTGTCAGCTAGCTTATATTGGACAATCTAGGAGGCCGATCAGGGTACGTTTAGGAGAACATTTGTCTCGAATCAGAAATCATACCCCTAACGCCCCCATGGTTAGCCATTTTCAAGAATATAAACACAGCCTTAGAGATATTAAACTGGTCATTTTAGAAACATACATACCAACAAAGCACGAGTCAGTTGACATCGAATGATTTCTTTTGAAAAGGGAGGCATTCTACATCCACCACTTTAATACCTTATCCCCCTTTGGGTTAAATACGGATTGGGACCTCTCAGCCTTTCTTTAAATAGTCCAGTCCACTTTAACTGCATGACTCACGCTATCCATTATCCATCTCCTCGCCATCAATTACGCTGTTCCTGATCACGCTCTCCACCTCTAACATCTACACAAAGGTATGCATCCAGCTGTAGAGTATCTAGTAGCATAAACTTTTACCCAGTTATTTAAATCCGCAACCCTCGACCAAACTTCAACGCGAGAACACACAAGAATAGACCCAAGAGGTTCACGCGCTGGAAATGATATTCTAATAGGTATGTCCCGACTTGCTTCTCTTGTCTGTTTTTATACAGTTTTTAACAGTTTTGTATGTTTTGTATATCATGTACATGAGTCACGTCTCTGGGCTGTTTCTTCTATATTTGGACACATGTACAATTCAGCTCAGAGAAGTGTTTAGTTGTGAATCGTGTTTGGTACATGCATGTTCTCTATATCATATACTGTAGTCTCTGAGGAAGTCGCCGAAATGTCGCCATACCGGAGGGACATCAGTTTTTGACTTCGTTCCAAAAAAACCCCCCCGCCTGGGTTGAGCCGATTCACTTTTGACTGGATGATCCACGTGCCGCTTTGGACAGTAACATACAGCAAGACCGTGTCTCATCGAATACGAACTTTTTCAGACGGACGTGGTGACGCATATTGATCTTACAATACAACCTTAAATTTACATATTGTCGACTCACCCAGTTCCGCAGAGGGGAGGGGGGAGGGGCATCACTTGTCATACTTACCATCTTGTTATTATATGCTTGATGTATTGTACCCAGACAATTGATATTTTACGTGTATATATACAGCATGGATTACAAGACCCCTCTTAGAGTAGTTCAGTGATATACCAGTGTTGTTCACAACTTTTATTATTATTAGTTTATTAAATCTTGCTCACTTGATATTTATCCGGGAGTGTTCATCATTACTAGTTACCATTTACACCCCGGCCGTCTTTCTCTCTTCGATATGGTGTGAATAGCTGCTCCTAATCTGAAAACTGTCAAAAACAAGCATTGCTATAGTTGCAAAGGTGGGGGAGCATAATGATGAAAGAAAAACTCTGTTTTTGCCTCATGGTTTGGCACCTCCCCAGTCCCAAATGGCCCTTCTTTTTTTTGACTACATGTCCTGTTCACAATCTGAGCATGTTGCAGACATCCCCATCCTTCATAATACAGTGGAAAAGTCAAAGCATTAATTAATGTATTACGCACACATTGGCATAATGCTGCATAGGTACAAAACATATGAAAGGGGCCAAAGAAATTGTGCTTTAGATCAGGGATTCTCAACCTGCGGCCCATGGGCTGGATGCATTTTGTGGTGCCATTTCATGTGGGCCCCACTGCCTCCACCACAACAGGAAGTGCCATGTGGTGGAGGAAGGGCAAAATGGTGGTCTCACCCCCAAAAATGGCTGTGGGAGCATGACCCAGCCCCTGGCTTTAAAAGGTTGAGAGCTGCTTTAGATTATCTGTAATGCTAACTCCATTAATTGGTTCACAAACCCTGGGGAGTAATGATGCTAATTCTATCTTCATGCTTATGTTTAGTAGGGCACATGGGATATATAGAAGAGGGGTAGAATCTCCATGATGCAATTTTATTTAGCAGGTAATTTCTTTTTGAGCCAAAAGTTTTTTTAAAAAAACTTTCGACATTACATCACTAAGTTGGAGTTGCATTGATGTTGCATTAATTCTTTATTTTTAACAGCTGCCACGAAATGCATTGAAATTTTGTTAAAATAGTGATTCATTTTTTAAAAGATGTGTTGTTATTTCAGTTTCAGTTTTTGGCCTTTGCTTAACAGCAAAGATGTTAACAATTTTAATGACATTTATATAAATGAACTTTCCTTATTTGTGAAATCTTTTTTTAACACTTTTGTCTTCACAGTTATTTTTCAGTGGATCTGCACATTAAATGAAATTAATATGCACTGTAAAATATCTGTTCTACCCTTTTGCATTTCTGATGTTTTGGATTTTTAAAAAATTGCCATAAAGATGCAGTTCCTCAAAATCTAGCATCCATCAAAGTTTTCCTGTTAGCATAATACATTGTTTGAGATGTGGAAAAGTTATACTCCTCTCAGGGGAACTTTAAAAAGTTGCTTGGGAAGGCACCACACCACCAAGGGGTTGCTACTAAATTAGTCCACTCCAACTTTAGCAATAGTTTTAAAAATACTATTTACATATAGATGCACACATCCCATGTCTTCTAGCATGACTAGTTGCAAGGAGTGTGAGGAAGGAGATGGTGTCACCATGAAGAATCTGAAATCTTATGGGGTTTCCCTGAGAGATCTTGATCTGTTGGCAAGTCACAGAAATCCAGTGTTTCCCAACCTTTGGTTTTTGGACTTCAATTCCCAGAAACCTAAATTAATCTACCAAAGTACTGATTTAGGCTTCTGGGGATTAAGATCCACCTGTGGGGTGATCAAATCTTTATTATGGTCCAAGACAAGCATAAAAAAGCAAAGGGAACAGAAGTTAAAATGGGGGTACTAAAATATCAAGAGATAAGAGTTAAAATGAGGGTGCTTAAAAAGTGTTAAGGACGAGTAAAATTAGTACATAGGCAAAGGTGAAGGTTTCCCTTACTCGAAGGCCAGTCATATCTGACTCTAGGGTTCAGTACTCATCTTTCTTTCAAAGCCAAAATACGTACACATCTGATGTGGGAGAGGATGAAACTGAGGGGACTCCGGTGTATACTATTTCAAAAGCATGTGGGACTGTAATTAGCCCAGCCCCTTTGCAGGCGCACCCCCCCAATAACGGACACAGACAACATTGAAAGTGGATAACAGCAAAGGGCCACATTTATTGATTCAATGCCCTAGTCCGAATTATAAATTTGTATTGGTAAAACGACCAATCATAATTCCTAAGGCAAGCAGGCCGAAGTAACACTGGTAAGGTACCACCCCAAAATTGCCAACGGCAATTGGTTACAATGTATCAATTTGTATCAATTTGTTTGTCAACAACAAACAAATTGTTGACCGTAGTCAATAACTAACTCATGACCCCACCCTCTGACGCGTATCCGTGAAATCACAGGGGTGATGCATGCTGGTTAGCAATCACCATCACCCCATCGCCTGGTTCGTCGTTGACCGGACAACGTTTAACTAATTTATTCCTGTCTAGTGTTGTCCAGTCAATTGCGAACCTGCCGGATACTTGTGGGTCATACTGTTTACCTTACCAGTGCTACCCGCCCATGTGACCAAAGTCAACAGTAGTAATGGAGAAAGACCCCTATATCAAACCATAGCCACAGTGTGGGGTGGGCAAAAAAGCCAGGACCCGAAGCCAATATGGGTCCCAACCAAAAATTCCCACCCGGCCCCGAAGCGACCATAATCACACTGTTAACTAGGGAGGGGGTGGAGGGGAAAAACTTCTCCGCTCCGTCGCTGAGGCAAAATGGCAGCACGGCTGCCTCGTGGCCACCCCTTTTATCAAGGTGGTGGCCACGCCCCTAACTACCCGGATTCTCTGTCCTGTGGGGGGGGGGCCCGCAAAGGGCGCGGCGGCCATTTTGGTGCCGCGCTTGCATTGCAGGCGCACCCCCCCAATAACGGACACAGACAACATTGAAAGTGGATAACAGCAAAGGGCCACATTTATTGATTCAATGCCCTAGTCCGAATTATAAATTTGTATTGGTAAAACGACCAATCATAATTCCTAAGGCAAGCAGGCCGAAGTAACACTGGTAAGGTACCACCCCAAAATTGCCAACGGCAATTGGTTACAATGTATCAATTTGTATCAATTTGTTTGTCAACAACAAACAAATTGTTGACCGTAGTCAATAACTAACTCATGACCCCACCCTCTGACGCGTATCCGTGAAATCACAGGGGTGATGCATGCTGGTTAGCAATCACCATCACCCCATCGCCTGGTTCGTCGTTGACCGGACAACGTTTAACTAATTTATTCCTGTCTAGTGTTGTCCAGTCAATTGCGAACCTGCCGGATACTTGTGGGTCATACTGTTTACCTTACCAGTGCTACCCGCCACACGGAGGGGCTTCACAGAAGACCTGACGCCCCCCCCCCAGACCGTCAGCTCGGTCAACAGGCCTGCTCGCCAGTCACCCAACAGGAGGTCCATACCTCCTCGCGACAGATGGACCCCATCCCCTGCATACAGGTCATAATTTTGCAGACTAATATCGGGGTGATGACTAACCCGTCCCCAAGCCCTGGTGGTAAGAAACCGCGCCACCGCCTTGTTGACCGCGCGCCTCGCGCGGTCAAGCGCAAGGAGGTTAACGCCCCCTCTGTAAGAGTGGCGCGGAACAATGTCCGACCAAACCAGGGTTGTGGCAGGCCAGACATAGTGCAAGTAGGCGAGTTCCTCGCAAATCGCATGCTTGAGCGATAAGCCGGTGACCTGGCCCAAATCATTGCCCCCCAGGTGGATAATTAGAATGTCAGGCGGGTCAGCCCCCAGGCCAGAAAAAAGGAAAGGCCTCAGCTCCTGCCATAACATCCCAGGCTTACCATGCCATGCGAGACTGGCGTGGTCACCCAGTCCCAGTCGGGGTCCCCACTCTGTCGCCGCAGCGTAACGCGCTGCCCTGTGCACATAGCTGTGGCCCACCAGCCATACTGTCACCGGTGTAATACGACACCCAGGGTCTGTAATAAAATTGAGAAAAAGGAAGGTAAGGTGACTGAATTGGTACTCATGGCGGGAGTGGGTGCACATAAAACTGAAAACACTGTGAGCCCCACCTCCCCATGCTGCGTATGTCAGCCCCCGAGTACCCAAAAGCAGCTGCTGTAGAGGCTGCACCAATACGGAACGAATGTGTGCCATAACGGGCACCTGAAAAACCCACCCTGGTGAGGGCTATGGCTGTCACCTTCCAAAACTGAAATTTAGTAAGGGGAGACCCATCTTGGTGACAGAAAAACGGGCCGTGGTGCATGCCACGCAGTGCCAGGTACTCCTGTAGGGCACCAACCGGACAGATGTCTGCCAAAGAACACCGTAGCAGTCTTACTCCACTGCCTACGCCGTGCTGATCTGTTTTTGAGGAGCGAATCCTCAACTGGGCCCAGTCTTTGGCAACATAGACATCTCCGAGTTCCAGTGCCCTACCACTTGCATCCGCCTTAGACAGCATCACGAGTTCGCTGACGCGGAGCGCTCCAAAAAATGCCACCGTTGTGGCTGCATGAAAAAGGGCTGCCTCATAATGATCAAAACAGAGGCCTGGCCAGCCCCGGGCCAACTGGGTAAGAACCCCTGGGGAAATAGGGTGCCGGTCGTCCGGGCAACGCCCGCGCTCGCGCACCCACCCCTCCAAAACGTGTCTCACACGGAAGTCAGAGGTGGTATCCACATGACCCCCTACTTTGGCCATAAAAGCCAACGCCGAGAGCTTGGATGCTATGGTGCGAGGTGCTAGGCCCTGTGCGTGGAGGTGGACCATGAACCGCAGAACATGGTCCAACGGGATAGGCCAGGTCTCTGGCAAGTGAAATTGAGTGGCAAAAGCCCTATATGAATTGAATGCTTGTTGATACGCCTTACGCGTGCGTGGCGCTAGTGACAGGCCAATCGCCCGGTTCACCTCTCCTTGCCAATAGTCCACATCTCGTCCGGGAGTAGCGAGGGAAATTCCTCCGCATCCGGGGCCAAGGCGCGGAACCGGGAGATCTGCAGGCGGGACAAAGCGTCAGCAATATCATTATTAACCCCTGGAACATGCCTGGCCCTGAACAAGACATTAAGGCGCAGGCAGCGCAGCACAAATTGGCGCACTAGATCCATGACCCTGGGCGATTTAGAAGTCTGTGCATTGACAATGTGTACCACGGCAGCATTGTCGCACCAAAAATGCACCACCGAATTAGCCCACTGTTCGCCCCATAGCATCAAAGCCCCCAGAATGGGAAAAAATTCAAGGTATGTGAGATCCCGCAGGCGGCCTGTGCCTGCCCATGCCGGTGGCCACCCACCGTAGGCCCACTTGCCATTGAAGTACATCCCATAACCCAGGGATCCTGAGGCATCAGACTGGATCTGGAAATTGGGGGATGCTAGGAGGTCCGACCTCCAAAATGAGACCCCATTAAACTCCCTCAGGAATTGCAACCAGACGAACATGTCTGCCCTGATACCCCGGGTAAGCCTGACTCTGTGGTGGGGCCTGGATAACCCTGCCATGGCGTCGCATAAGCGCCGTGCAAAAGCCCTGCCCGGTGCGACCACCCTGCAGGCGAAATTAAGGTGCCCATGTAGCACCTGCAGTTCCCTCAGGGATGCCTTACGCTTGGCCAGCAATTCCGAGATCAGGGTCACTATCCTGGACACCTTATCACCCGGCAACCTAGAAGCCTGCGCTACTGTGTCAATCTCAACCCCCAGGAATACTAACTTGGTCGATGGGCCCTCGGTCTTTTCGGGCGCTAAAGGGACACCCAGTTCCTGCATTAGCGTCTGAAATGTATTGAGGAGACGTGCACACGTGTCCCAGCCCCGTTCACCCCCGAATAAAAAGTCATCCAGGTAATGGGCTACAGACCGGGACCCTGACCTGCGGACAAAAGCCCACTCTATGAAGGTACTAAAACGCTCAAAAGCCGAGCATGAGATAGAGCAACCGAAGGGCATGGCCTTATCAAAATAATATTCCCCTTTAAATTTAAAACCCAGCAATTCAAAGTCACCCGGGTGCACCGGCAAGAGGCGAAAAGCTGACTTAATGTCGCACTTGGCCAGCAAGGCACCCGGGCCACACAAGCGCACCATGCGCAGCGCCTGGTCAAACGATGTATACCTGACCGAACAAAGGTCATCAGGTATAGCATCGTTGACCGATCGGCCGGCTGGGTAGGACAAATGATGAATAAGGCGAAACTCACCTAGGGACTTTTTGGGGACCAAACCCAATGGTGAAACCTTAAGGTTGGGAAACGGGGGTGCGGGAAAAGGTCCAGCGACCCTGCCCGCGTCTAACTCCTTTTTAATGCTGGCCGCGGCCACCTCCTCCCTTCCTCTGAGGGATAACAGGTTGGGAGCATCCTGAGGGGATCTATCACCCATAAAAGGGATACGAAATCCCTGCTTAAAACCTTGAATGAGATACTCTCTGTCCTCTCCCCTTGGGTACGATGCGAGCCAGCGCTCCAGCATGTCCACCTTAATTGGGGAGGGTGCCTTTTGGAGAACTAGCTCCATCCGTGGCAGCCTTGCCAGCCCACTGTCCGCCCCTCCCTCTGCCTCGCGCCCCCCCAGGCTTGGGACAAGCCGAGGCTGCGTGGGGACCGGAACATGTGGGACACTCATGCTTGTATCTGCAGTTCTTTCGACTGCAGGAACCATTTGACGAGAAAGTCCAGCACAGCAGGCGGGCTGGAACCCCCTGCCCCGCCGATTGGCGGGTAACCTGCGCTGGAGCTGCTCGCTGGACCGCATGTCCACAATGGTATCTATCCCCCGGGGCAGGGCGTGTGGGTGTCATATACAAGAGCCACAGCCTCTGGCAGGGCTCATCCCATCTCATCTCAGGGTGGAGGGGAATCCTCATCCGGAATTCCTCATCATATGCTAGCCATGAGGGGCCCGGGAAATCTACCATCGCCCTATATATGTTGTCCAAATATTGGACCATGGGGATAGCTAGATCCGGCCGCGCCCTCAAATATACCGCCATGTATATCAAATAAGCGGGGAGCCAATTGGCCCAGGTACGCGGCGGCTTACGGCGGCGTGCCTGCTCCTTGTCCTTCTCATCCTGACCCTCCCTTTCTTCCTTGGTGGGCTCTCTGTTCAGGAGTGAGAAGATATCTACATACTCCCCCCTCCATATCTTTTCTCTGGTAGCCTGTGCCAAGTGATCACCCAGTGGCAAGGAATACCCTGCCGTCGGCAAAGCCGAAAAGGGAACAACAGGCCTGGTAAAGGGAGCCTGAGCTAACCCTGCCACCCCCAAGACATTACCAGCAGTGTAAGAGCCTAGGCCCACCCCCGTGGGCATGGTGGCAGTCGTTGTCGCCGGGTGGGGCACCAGAGGGGTAGTCCCTGCACCACCCGAGCGAGGCCAAGGCCACTGAAAGCCCCCCCTTATATTGGGAATATGTGTAGATGTACTCGTTTGCACCGTATACTCACATGCTGCACCCCCGCGGGCCGCCCCCACCGGGGGTTCTGGCCCACTGGGGGCGTCGGAGCTCACGACCGATGTAGAGCTCATCACCGGGGCTTGACCCGCACCAGGTTGCTGGCTGGGGAGCTGCGAGGCAGTGGCCGTAGCCGCGCCACCCGCCTGCAGCAGCTCAACCCTCCCCGCCGGCTGTTGTCCTGCTGCCGTTAGCGCCTCAAAAGGTACCCCAAAAGGGGCACCTGCCTGACTGGCCCGGGCCAAAGACGCCTCGAGGGCCGCAATACGGGCCAGTAAGGTGTCCACATTAACCATGGGTAAAGAGCCGGCCGGCCCACCTGATCCTTGCATGGGGACAGGTCCCTGCACCCCAGGGGCCGTATATTGCCATTGATTAACGCCAAAGCCCGGGAGGGCTGGTGGATTAACCTGCCAAGGCAGGGAGCCGGGCCACCCCCCAAGGCTAGAGGGCCCCGGGAGAGGCTGCGGCCCGACAGGAATAGGCCCAACCGATTGAGCAGGAGGATGAGCGGTGCCCACTGCTCGCGGGCCGCGGGCCGGAGCTCCCTCCGCGCCCGCACTTTGATCGGGCCAAGGGGCGATAGCCCCCATGCCACTAGCCCCGGCCGGGGATGGCAAAGGTGGCTGCTGGGGAGGCGGCACCGCGGTCCTCCGACCCGGATTACGCCTCCGAACCACCCGA
This sequence comes from Bradypodion ventrale, assembly GCA_035047345.1. Lineage (NCBI taxonomy): Eukaryota > Metazoa > Chordata > Lepidosauria > Squamata > Chamaeleonidae > Bradypodion > Bradypodion ventrale. Next base: position 141,447,098 of record JAWDJE010000003.1, read on the forward strand.
GCTGCATTCGCAGCAGCCTTCTTTTTGGAAGGCATCTCACCGCAGCAGAAAGGGAAGCTAGCTAGTAAAAGGAACTAAAAGGCTTCCCGGTAGCACCACCGAGCGACGGAGACGCAGTGGAAAAACTTCTCCGCTCCGTCGCTGAGGCAAAATGGCAGCACGGCTGCCTCGTGGCCACCCCTTTTATCAAGGCGGTGGCCACGCCCCTAACTACCCGGATTCTCTGTCCTGTGGGGGGGGCCCGCAAAGGGCGCGGCGGCCATTTTGGCGCCGCGCTTGCATTAGCTGCACTTGCCTCGCCAACTGAAGGGACTAGTAGTGAAGACAAATTAGCAGTCTGTGTTAGGAACATGCTGTCAAAAATGGAGCTCCCCAGGACTCAGTAATCTGAAATCATTGTCAACAGTGTGCAGCACATGGCTGAGTGCTTGCGCTGCAAGAAGATGCTTTATCATGGGCAGGATGTTGGCCACCTCTCCAATAATAGCATGCTCAGCCACCTGAAGATTCAGCACAGGACATTGTTGCTGACAAGTGGCTTCTTTGTTGTGAAAGGAACATCAAATGACAGAATTTGAGCCACCAGCCTAGAGAACCAGAGCGGCATATGGGCAAGGTGCAGGTGGTGGAAAGCAACAAATGCCACACCCACATCTCAAGAATAAGATCTAGGCTACCCTGGAAGAGCTTGGGAAGGTGCTTGAAAAGGCCTTCTGGAAATGTAAAAATACCAAGATTACTCAGCACCTAGGGGAGATGTTAGCCCTGAGTCACCAGGCATTAAATTGCTCCATTTTGGACAGAATGCAAACAAGACAAAACCTCTACACAACTTCCAGTGTAGCAATCTATACAAGGATGAGTTCTCAAGGGATGGATATAGAAATTTTAATTACTGTACAGCCAACCCAAACATAAAGAAAGCAAATGGGGCTTATGGACAACATCAGCACCAGAAGTAGCAATTTTAGTACTCTGGGCTTTTCTCCCCTATTCATTAAATTTGGGTAATGTGAATATGGCTTATGTGAGGAGAGGGTAGAGGAATGAGGAAGAACAGCTGAGTTTGAATGTGTTATTGTAGTACTTTTTCTATGCTCATTCTGTCAATTGTCTCTTTCCTTCTGCCTGTGGAAAAACAACTGAGAGTGAGCCGACTTTTGCCTTTCCAGCAGCAAAAGTTTGTGTCTTGTAAATCTGGGGTCTCTGGGTCAAAGCTCCAGTTAGATCTGAGCCCTAACCTGGTTACAGTTCTAAGCAAGGTTGCACATTGCATACCAAACCTGCTGCCATGGGATACTACAATGGAAGAATTAGAATAATTTGTTATTTGTCAGGGACCCTGTTTTGGATCACTATTATTCAGTAAACCCTGACTATAGTGTAAATACTCCAAGTAGCTAGACAGAGGTTAGACCTTATGACTTTTGTGACTCCACAATTACAAACCCATATAGTTGGTAGCAGACAGCACTGGCTCTTTGGCTGTAAACAGAGATGAGGACTGAGCCCTAGAGTCAGATACAACAGACTTTTGAGAAAGGGCGACCTTTACCTTTGTCTAGTTGGCAAAGGCCAGGATAAAGCCTAATGATCACTTGCCTTTCACTTTTGCTGAGACAGCCACCAAGTCTTCAATGGCAATGATAAGAAAATAATGGCAAGATAGGGACTAGAAAGCAGCAACCATCAGTAAATTAGCAAGGGAGATCTGGAAAGATTTTATGTCTTTCTTGAGTTCATATGGATTCTGATAGACCTTTGCTGTTTCTTTGTCAGCTAAAGCACTTCTAAGTTCCAGACATCAGAAAGCACCTGAAAGAATGATCTGTTCCTTTCATGAAAGTCAGTTTTTCTTTCCTTTTGAGCATTAGTACACATATGAGAGGAAAAGACGTTTTCAGATATCTTAACCAGAGAAGGAGGTTAGAATGTGTTCAGGTCACATTCTAATGCAAGCATAGGTATTTTACAAGGTTTAGTCCTGAGCTGTATGTGGCCATTCTGCTTTGTGTGTTGTTCCTGAAACTATTGGTATCCCAAGAATACCCCTTCCCCAAATTTTCACATTGAACTATATGTCAGCCATTCAACAAATAATGATGTGACCTGGACCAACCTTCCAGAAGTAATCTAAGCACAACACAAAATACCTCCATGTATGTAAGGATCACTACCTGGTGACTCTTGACTTCCTGGGGGCGACACTTCATCGTAGGGAGGCAGGGCCTATTAAAATGGTCCGCCCTCGGCAACTAATGGATCCAGATGGATTCCAGAGGGAACTGGGGGATGTTCCTCTGGATCGGCTACACGATTCACCCGAGGCACTTGTCGACCTGTGGAATAGGACGACAATAGCTGCCTTGGATGAAATCGCGCCACTGCGGCCTCTCCGCGCCCATGGAACTAGGTCATCTCCGTGGTTCACAGAGGAACTGCGCGAACTCAAACGGGCAAAGAGACGCCTAGAGCGCCGCTGGGGGAAGACCCAGGATGACTCCGATTGGACACTAGCTAGAGCCGCTATTAGGGCCTACCTAGTGGCGATGGGGGTGGTGAGGCGGCAATACTTCACCGCCCTTATTGCCTCCGCTGATAATCACCCAGACGCCCTGTTCCGGGTAACCAGGTCCCTCCTCGGTAGAGGGAGATCGGTGCCCGGTTGGCAGGGTTCGGCTGAGGACTTCGCTGACCATCTGGTGGAGAAAATCGATCGGATTCGTTCAGGATTGAATCCTGGCGTGGATGGGGAGGGTCGGGGGGGTGCCGGGGCACAGTCTTGCTGTACGATCTGGGATCAGTTTGATCCTGTTGTCCCTGATGAAGTGGACAGGCTCCTTGCAGATGTTCGTGCCACTACATGTCCTTTGGACCCCTGTCCCACCTGGTTGGTGAAAGCATCCAAGGAGGTAACAGGGGGCTGGGTTGGGGGGATAATAAATGCTTCATTACGGGAGGGGGCATTTCCTGCACAGCTAAAACATGCTTTGGTGCGCCCCCTCCTGAAGAAAACGTCCCTCGACCCAGCTGTCCTTAACAACTACAGGCCGATTTCCAACCTGCCCTTTTTGGGTAAGGTTTTGGAGAAGGCGGTGGCGCGCCAGCTGCAGAGTGTCCTGGAGGAAGCGGATTATCTAGACCCCTTTCAATCAGGATTCAGGCCCGGATATGGAACGGAGACGGCATTGGTCGCACTGTTGGATGATCTCTGGCGGGAGCGGGACGGGGGTTGTCCATCCGTCCTTGCTCTTCTTGATCTCTCAGCGGCCTTCGATACCGTCGATCACGGTATCCTGCTGGAACGGCTCGAAGGACTGGGGATCCAGGGCACTGTGTTGTCCTGGTTTTCCTCTTTTCTGGAGGGCCATACCCAGTCGGTGTGGTTAGAGAGTGAGAGGTCCAGCCCTAGGCCCCTCAAGTATGGGGTGCCTCAGGGCTCTGTGCTCTCTCCTCTCTTATTTAACATCTACATGAAGCCACTGGGTGAGATCATCCGTTCCCACGGGGTGCGGTACCATCAGTACGCGGATGATACTCAGCTGTACATCTCGGCCCGTGGGGACCCCAGTGATGCTGTTGAAATCCTATCCGGATGCCTGGAGGCCATTGGGGTCTGGATGGGGGCCAATGGGCTTCGACTGAATCCCAGCAAGACAGAGTGGCTGTGGATAAGGGGCCCCATGTTACCCAAGGAGTTACCATCTTTGGTACTGGATGGGGCTGTTTTGCCCCAGACAGACCCAGTGCGCAACTTGGGGGTCCTTCTGGACTCACGGCTGCGGCTGGAAGAACAAGTGGCGGCTGTGGCCAGGAGGGCTTTTGCCCAACTTCGGGTGATTTGCCAATTGCGCACGCTCCTGGACCGGGGCTCTTTGCTTATGGTCACTCATGCTCTGGTTACTTCCCGACTAGATTATTGTAATGCGCTCTACATGGGGCTGCCCTTGACGACCATTCGGAGCCTGCAGCTGGTCCAGAATGCGGCGGCCCGGGTGGTGATGGGGTGTGGGCGATATGCCCATGCCTCACCGCTGCTTCGGGAGCTGCACTGGTTACCAGTTTGTCTCCGGGTGCAATTTAAGGTGCTGGTTTTGACCTTTAAAGCCCTATATGGCAGGGGGCCAGGATACCTTAGAGACCGCATCGTCCCAAGAGTGACTGCCCGTCCAACCAGAGCGGACCGGAGGGGCTCTCTAATGGTGCCGTCAACGAGGGGTGCACATTTGTCTAGCACCCAAAGGAGGGCCTTCTCCGTGTCCGCACCAACCCTCTGGAACCTCCTACCAACAGATGTAAGACTTCAAAGTGAACTGCTGCCCTTCAGGAAAGGAGTAAAGACCTGGCTGGCAGGGCAGGTGTGGGGCCCGAACGGGACTATGGTTCCCGCCGGCTGGCTTTTATAGGAACTCTCTCTTCTTCCCTCTTGTATAGTAGATGGGATGGGTGGGTGGGATATGGGTTTTTAAAAGGGGTGGATGTGGGTTTTTTTTATAAGGTTTTTATAATGTTTTATGTATTTTTTAGAATTGTTGTAATGCCGCCCTGAGTCGGGTTCTGCCTGAGTGGGCGGCATATACAAATGTGACTTATAAATAAATAAATAAAATAATAAAATAATATGAACTCCCTGGCTGAAGAAATGATGTAAATGCATATTTGAACCCAGAAGAGTTATGCTTCCTTAAAATTTATGATCTGTTCTACAGTTATAGATTAATGTTTGGCCCTTTCCCAAGCTATGTGGTGCAATTATCCCATCAAGAAATGCCTCCTGAACTATATACGGACATAAAACTCTGCATAACAGTGAAAACAATGTACAAAAATAATATTATTATATTGGGAAAGATGTGTTAGAGGAGGCAAATGTATTTATGAAGAGTAACATGCACAAAATGCATGTGGAATTTGTGCATACTTCTGTGAGACAAAATGAATTTAAAATAGAAAAATGAGAAATTAAGCAAAACCTCTATTAAACAATTGATATTTTCCAGGCTTTAATAAATGCTTCAATGCTTAGGGGAGATGTAAAGAGTTCATCTTTTTCTTAAGGATAGACAAAGAGGCCTGCTGTATTGAGCCATCTGGCACAGCATCTTATTTCCATCCCAACAGCAGCTACTCAGATGTTTCATAAAAGCTCACAAGCTGGTTTGTTAAGCCTTGAGTTCTCTTCACTGCCCAGCAACAACTAGGATTCTAAGATGTACTACCTCTGAAGCTAGAGGCTTGGTTCAGCCACCCTGGCAAAAAAAAAAAGCCAAATGCATCCATGAAATAAATACAGCAAAACCCTGAATTACATATGCCTCGAGTTACATAAAATTTGACTTACATAATGATTTTGTACTAAAACCATGTCCCGATTTACACGGTTTCCTATGGGTTTGCTTGGAGTTACATAAAGATTCTTTTTCCTATGGGTTTGCTTTGAGTTACATAAAAATTCATTTCTCTATGGGTTTGCTTCAAGTTACATACAAATTTCATTTTTCCTATGGGTTTGCTTCGAGTTACATTAAAAAAAATTCCCTATGGGTTTGCTTCGAGTTTCATAAAAAAAAACAATTTAAGCAAAAGCCTACGGAATGGACTTTTTTTCATAAGTAAGGGTTTTACTGTACCTACTTAACGCCTGAGGTTGAAATCAGGAATCAAAGAAAAAGTCACTAACACACAATATAATTTAGTTGCTGTGTCACTTGTTAGAACTGCTAATGACCTTTTTATTTTTATTTTTTGCTATTACTCCTGATAAACTCTATAAACCAATTTCCCAAAGAACCTGGCACCCAGAAGAAGTAGAGTTCTAGGATAAAATGGAGGCCCTGCTCCAGGACTTCCCATCAGTAGAACTAAAGCAGCAATAAGGGGAAAGGAATGAAAGCAGCAATGGAGAGGCTTCCTTGTTTTTAGGCCTAACTTTACTTCTCTGTGCCCACTTGTAAGCTCAGAGATCCTCTGCTGAAAATCACTGTGTAAATATATAATCACTAGCATAGGTTGCCCGGCATTGCTGGGCTGTTATAAACTGTGTTTAGATGTTTTGGGAGTTTTTTAGTTAAAAATCAACAGAGGATGCTATAAATCTTTTTATTTTATTTATTTAACATATGTTTGTTATTTGTGTAAACTTTTGATTTATTGTTATTTTTTGACTTGTTTTTACTCTTGTGGCCTCTAGGTGGGGCTGTTTTGTTTTTGACTTGTTTTTTAATATTCCAGCCTGCAGGTGAGGCTGTTAGTAATAGTGTTGGTTTTGTTTTTGTTTCATTTGTTTTTCTCTCCTGGCCTCCTGTTTCTTCATTTCTGTTCCAGTCTCATGGAGGGAGGACGTGCTGGTAAGTTCTCTGGTTTTATTTATTCTTGAATTTTTCTTTGTTTTGATTTTGTGGTGGTGGGCTGGGAGGTGTTTCTGTTTGTACTTTTGTGGTTTTGTTGGGCTTTAGATGTGTGTAATTGGTTTGTTTATTTCTGGTTTTGTTTATTTTTGTGATTTCGTTGGTGTTTATTTGTGTTATTTGTGGTAGTTGTGTTGTTAGGTATTTTCGTGTTGTAGTTAGGTGTTTTTTCTGTGCTTTTCTGGTATTGTGGATGTTTTTGTTTGTTGATTTTGTTATTTACATTTTTGTTTATTAATGGTTTTTTAATTATTTATTTATTTGTGTTTTATTTATTTTTATTAATGTTGGTGTTTGTTGTTGGTGTGTACTTTTGCGTAAACAGGCTGCCTGTCGGCTCCTCTTTTCCCCATTGCTGCTTTGAATTTTGGTTTCGATGCAGCAATGGGGAAAAGGAAGGGGCTGGCAGTCAGCCCGTTGTTCCCCTGGTAAGGTTCGTTAGGTAGGTCGGGGGGAAGGAGGTAGAGAAGAGCTATCTGCCTGATGATGGTTCTCTCCTCTCTGTCTCCTTTTTCTCCTGGCTTACCTAACCGGAGATCGGCAGGTAGCGATCCGTAAGGTGTGGTGCTCTTCCTTGCGGATTGCTGGCTGCTGCTTTTGTATTACCTCCACTGCTGTTTTGTGTTAGTTCTCGAAACAGTGGTGTCAGAAGTACAAAGGCAGCAGCCAGTCATTCACCAGGGAGGGTGCTTCCCCTGACGAACTGTTGTCTGCTATTGGTTTTTTTTTCACCCACAGTGTGGTAGTAATTTTTTTTAGAGCCCACCACTGCAGCAGTAAGTTTAGGGACTGTGGTGTCTTAATGGTTATGATGTTGAACTTGATGACTGGAAGGTCAGCAGGTCGAGACCCGAGTGCTGCAAAACAGAGTGAGCTCCTGTCTTAGTTCCAGCTCCTGCCAATTTAGCAGTTCGAAAGCTGGCTCTTTGGCTATAAACAGAGATGAGCATCGAACCCTAGAGTCATATATGACTGGCTTTTGAGCAAGGGCGACCTTTACCTAAGTTTAATAATCAACATATTACTACAGCATTTGTATGGAATGTGCTGCGTATAAAACCATGGAAAGAAGACAGCTCTGATTATGGGACTTCTGAAGTGTTTATAATAATGCAGCCATTGGCAGACCTTTAGATAGATTCCCTCTGGCATTACCTGAGGAGCAGCACTGCTCTGCTGCTTTCCCTGACTATTGCAACAGCTGCACAGAGATCTTAGCTGGCAAGATAAGTGTCCCCTTGCAGCTTTTCCCAAACCCCAAGCTACATTGAGATAGTGGCTGACGGAAGGTTGAATTTACTAATGAGTGATGGAGCCCAGCAGAACATACCACGCTGCCAAGCTGCCAAGCTGGCAATACTTTGTTACTCTTCAATTGCCTGCGTGTTTTGGAATGAAGGCAAGCCAGGTACAATAAATTACTTTGGAAAGCGGCCACAATTTTGTGAAAACCTGAAGCAAAGGAACCAATTAACCCAACTAAGCTTTGATAAAGTTGCTCAACATGGAGAAACATTTTCGAAGCTTCACACTGTGTGATGGAGGACCCTGGGATTTTTGCCCCAGAAGATGATCTAAAAGAGTAGCTGGATTCTTAAAGGAAAATGATCCATTATATCCGATCAGTCACTGCAATGCAGAACTAAAGCAGGAGTATACTGAGATATTCTTTTTTTTTTTCCACTGGGGAGCAGTGACAAACACTTTACAGGCAGGAGGACTGGTTAAGAGATACAACTTTCTGGAAAAAGAAAAAGGGAACAGATAGGTAAGGATGGAAAAAATTAAACTTTGTGTATATATTTTGGTTTGACAAGTTTACAAGATGGAATATTACTTTAGAACACAATATGAATTCTGAATATGAAAGAGCTGTGTACATTGAGACCAAACTCTTATTGTGCATACACAACAGGAATAATGTCCTTATCAGCAGTAGATTGCCACTGATTAAAGACTTCATTTCCCCCTCTATTTTGGAAAGCACATGGCTCTCGTTGAATTTTGAAATTCATTGAAATGTATATCAAAATTGAAATTCTTTTTTTTTTATCAGCAGCAGTTTTATGCTGATAATGGCATCATGCCTGTCACACAAGTAAAACCTGTCTAATGAGTTTTGGCATCTCATTCCACATAAACACTTAAAACTAAATATATTATTAAGTGGTAAAAATGCTCTGATCTTGCAGTGTCTAGTGGAAAAATATACTAATAAATTATATTAGTAATAAAGTTTCCGTGTTTGTTGATGCTAAATCAGCTTTTAACTCTACTTCAAGAGACAAATTGTGTTGTAAACTTGAGGTTTTCACAATGGACCAACAGTTACTATTTCTTGCCTATAAGCTCCATGAAACCACAAACTTGAAAATAAGATGTAATTTGGAGGGTGATCTGTCTAGTAAAGTGCCAACATATAAGGGAATTAAGCAAGATTGTATATAAACTCATAGAATCATAGGATAACTGAGTTGGAAGACCATCAGGTCCAACCCTCTGCTCAATGCAGGTACCCTAATTAAATCAGATATGACAGATGGTTGTCCAATTCTCTCCTGTATTCTTCCAGTGGAGTGCTCACCACCTCTTGAGGCAATTGGTTTCACTGCTCTAACTATTATTGTCATGCACTCTGGGATAATGAACAGATCCTTTTCTTTCTCTTTATGATTATCTTTCAGGTATTTGAAATGCAGTGCAATGCAGTCTATGAGGGAGCTTCTGTATATAGTTTTTAGAGTTTTAGAGTTTTTAGAGCTTTTTAGGGCTTAAATGTGTATATGTGGGGTGGTAATATGTTGATAATTTTGTATAGTTGTATTTTGTTTAGATTTTGTTGGGTTGATAAGTAGTTTTATTCAATCTCGTTGTTCTGTGCAGGACAATAACAATAAAGATTTATCATATCATATTATATCATATCATATCAAGAGTGCTATCATATCCCCCAGACTCCTTTTCTCAAGGCTAAACATTCCCAGTTCCTTCAGCCATTCTGTGAGGGAAATGGGAATTTTCCTCCCAAAAAAAGATATTTTTGGCTAATAGAACCATTCCTCCATAGCATTGATCTTCTTCCATCAATGAAGCTAAAAGCCAGCCTAAGGTCTGGACCAGTTATTAATGTTTTGTTCTACATCTGATCATCTCTGTGAACTATATGATACAACTTTGATTGATTGATTGATTGTTTGATTGATTGATTGTTTGATTGATCAGCATGCAGTAAGCAAAGTTTACTGACCTTGAAGCAACTACACATTTTGCTGAAAATGATATCTTTTCTTGCTACCATTCAGATTGTCCCAATTACAGTAAAACCCTGACTTACATATGCCTCGAGTTACATAAAATTCGAAGAGGCTGCCCTTATCAGTTCCTTTGGAGTCTTGCCCAAATTTGAGCAAGAAGATATTCTGCAAAGGCTGGTCAGTCTTAAGAAAACTCTCCTGGCTACTATGGCCACTACTGAACTACTCATTGAGATTGCAACACCCAAAAATACCACCTCAGTTATTTATTTATTTATTGGATAAGGAGGAAATGGCCGCAACACATCAAGCAGTTCAAGATGTTCAGAGTGATGAGTTGTTAGTCCCCTGCAATGGTGATCAGGAGGGCAATATATATCCTAGCAACCCTCCATATGAAAGCCCATCCACCAAAACACCTGCTGCCTATAATGCTCTCTCCACCCCAAGGCCAAAATCAGATACTGGGAGTTTTCTTCTATCCCCTAGGACTAGGTCATCCTCTAGAATAGCAGTGCACAAACTACGGCCTGCAGGCCCAATTAGGGGCCATATAATAAATCCAGCCTGGGCTGAGTACCCAGGCTGTCCTAGGACTGCCCCCACCACCTGATGTCACTTACAATGTCAGCCATGGTGGCAGGGTTGATCACACTTTGTCCTTGCTTCACTGACAAGCCTGTGGCTCGGTTCCCTCACTTCAGCAACCTTTGGGGACATTGATCACTGTGTTGGGGATTTTTTCAGAGCCATTCCCCTTTCAAAATCTGCAGCGCTAGGAAAGCCCCATAGCATGCCCGGGATGGTGTGTTGAGGGTGGGCCCGGCCCAGGAAAAAAAAGTTTGGGCACTGTTGTAACGGTCCGTAGGAGTTGAGGTGCTGAACTCAAGGAAGGCACGCGAGACTGAAGTATGATGGTAAAAGCCAGTCCCGAGTCCTCGGGTGGTCTATATTTATTAGCTTGCATTCTGGATCATTTGCGCACAGACTGCACAGGACCCCTATTACAGAAGTCTGTGCTAAAATGGCATGTTGCTGGCTAAGGTACATTTGCCAGCCTAGGAAAGTACTGCATGCCTAGGTTTGCCATAGGCAAAATAATCAGCAGATGGCCACTCAGGGTGTGGCTAGTGTGACTGCATCAGCAGGCAAGGTCTCTGTTACCTGAGTCCCTAGTTTATGTAAGTAGCATATGTTATATGTCGATAGCGTCCAAATACATATTTAGGCACCCACTCAATGTCCCCAGCCTGCTTGCCCAAAGCATGGCAGACTTGAATGAGGTAAGTGCTCAAAAGCGAGGCAGGGTCCATGTTTTGTTCCAGGCAAAAGTCAGATTGGTTGGCAATTCTCTTCCAAATGTTGTACTGGAGTCTTGCATTTAAGTCCCCGCCAGGTGTTAAGTCCCCTGAAAAAGCCCGGACCCCTCCCCCCAAAAGCAAGGAAAGGAATAAGGCAACCATCAGGGAATAGTAGGTAATAAAGACCGTTGCTTGCTTTCTGATAGCAAGACAATGTGATGAGGTGTCATTAATCTTAACAGGAGGAATTAACCTCTTCCCCCCCCCCCTCCCGGTGGCAGAACTGGTAATTTCTTAGACTACTTTGCAAAGTGACCTCTTCTGGTAACTATGCAAATGCTTCTCTAACACAATAGAGGTGTGATTGACACTGAGATAATGAATTACAATAGCCAGGGGTCACTCTGGTTCCAGGAAGCTCAACCTTCGATGTGGCCCTGTGATTTTCCTCCCACCCATGGCCAGGATATCTCCTAGGGAGGGTAGCATCGAAAAGGGCAAATGTGTGAGTAACATGCAATTATGTATACAAGAATTAACCCTTGAGAAACCCACTTGAACATGGTACAAAGGCATGAAAAAGACATTGAAATATAAAAATAATACAAGCAAATGGCAGTATACATTCATCTGTTGTCCTTGAGCTTCTGTGGTGAAACTCTTTAAGTTATTTATGAATTGTCCTTTTGGTGTGAATTTTAACTCAAAATGTCCATAGAAGGTGACAGTCCATTTTAGGCAAAGTAATGTGTTCACTGAGAGCATTGTTCATGGATGTAGCATTACATGTCCATGTTTGTGTGTGCAAAATGTCCAATGTGTGTGCAAAATGTCCAATCCCAAATCAACCCCCCTTGAAGTAAGAGGCATGCCAAAATCATTTTAGGAGTGGGAAAATTATGGACAGCTGATATCATCTTAAGGCAATTCTTGCACCTGATGGGCTTGGTTTCTCAAGGTGGTGGTTCCGACTGGGCTTTCAGGGATTGGCCTGCATTAGAGAGAGAAAGACTAGCTGCGACACAGCTTTGAGAAAGTTAGTTTTGCAATAATATGACTGAGCATTAGCTGTAGATACGGGGGGTACTTCCCTCTTTCTTTACTGTCTAAAAGAAAGAACAGTGTGAGCTGATTCATTCCGCACTTGCGGGATAAACTGGCCTGAGACTCAACATGAAGAAAAGCAAAATAATTGCAACAGGCCATATCAGTCCCTGGAAAATAGATGGGGAAGAAGTAAAAGCAGTAACAGATTTTACTTCCTCAGGAACGAAGATCCCTGCAAATGGGGGTTGCAGCCATGAAACTAAAAGGTGACTGTCTCTTAGGAGACAAGCTATGAAAAACCTAGGGAACATAATGAAAAGTAGAGATGTCTTACTGCAAACAAAGGTCTGCATAGTCAAAGCAGTGGCATTCCTTGTGGTAATGCATGGCTGTGAAAGCTGAACCATTAGAAAGGCTGAGCAAAGAAAAACAGATGCCTTTGAGATGTGGTGCTAGAGGATAGCTCCGAGAGTTCTCTAGACAGTGAGGAGAACAAATAGGTATTAGAAGAGAATAGCCCTAACAACTACCTAGAAAGACAAATAACAAAGATGAAGTTGACATCAAATGAGAAGGGAGGATTCACTTGAGAAAACCTTGATGCTGGGGAAGGTGGAGGGTAAAAGAAGAAGGGTATGGCCAAAGATGAGATGGCCAGATGATATCTAGAAGGCATTTTAGACACAATGAGCACAGGGCTGATCAACAACAACAAAGCCCTTTATAGATAGACACAATTATTTTGGACGAATCGTGTTCCGAAATGTGAATGACTGTGACTGCCAACTCCTGCTGCAGAAGAAGGATTTGGTACAAACACCCACACCACTATTATGCCCCCCCCCCCCCGCTGGAGCCCATGAGAGGGTCCAGTGAAAAGGGGTACCAGTTCAAATCATTTACAGGTTTAGGATGGGCGTATGGCCCTTGACTAAACCTACCTACGCAGCTATAGCTGAGAAGGTGGCTTACTGCCTGCAATGCTTGCTTAGCCTAATTTTGGCACATGCCTTATCTAACAGTGAAAAAGAGGCCCTCAGAGGCCTGTGTCTATTTGGAATTGCGACCTTGTCCAATCAGGGTTCCCCAGAATTTTTGCTGGAGTTCTCCTGAGTGTTAAATATGGATCTTATGCAAAACTGGTTTTGCACAAGATTTCTTTGCTCTCTGCACTATCTCAGAAGCTAGGCTAATCTTTTCTTTTCCCCTGTAAAATGGCAGACCAAAACTTCAGAAGGACAAACGAACTAGAAGGACAATCTTTGACTGAAAACATTAGAATGAAGAAACTTGTTATCAGTTAGCACTCCCTTGAATTCCTTTCGCTGTGGATAAAGATAACAACCCTTGTCCATGAAAGGTTAATTAACCTGTAAAATAAACACTAATATTATACCATACACAAAAGATTTGGACTTGGTCCCAAGACTGCAAGGAAGTAAATTGTCATTAAAACATGTCGCTTTGGAGAAAAGTTTGCAAAAAGAAAGGCATTATTCATGTCATCTAAATGGATTAGGCATCGCTGTGGAAATAAATTCAAGTCGTGAGCTTTTGTTCATAACACAGAGGGTTAGAAACTTTTTATCTAGATCAAAGTTCCAGTAAGTGACGTGCCGGAGTCAGATTTCATACAAAACTTGAGCCTGTAATTTCATACTACATTCTTAAAAACGTTAGACAGTTACTTAAACAAAATTAACATGCATTAACCAGAAATGAGACATATGATATGAAGATTTTGGAGGACCAGGGGCTCCAGATTCCATGAAAATTTTCCTTTTTGGGGAAGACACTAGCTGGGTGAAAAGAAACTCAGAGGGGCGGTCCGTTCACAGTTCACGACTCTGTGAAAAGACTGCCTCCCCTGCTCCAGCAAAGGTTTTCCATGATGCCAAATTTCCTCCCTGTACATTTCCCAATCTGTGCCTTTTACTTCTGTCACTTCTACTAACATCCCTGCTTCTCTTCCTCCCTTTCGACTTTTCTTTGCCCTTGCTCCGACATCTGTTTCCTTTCCTTGCTCCTGCTTCTAGTCTTGCTGACACTTCTTTCCTTCTCTTAACTTACTGTCACTTTCACTCCCCTTCTCTTTCTCTACTTTCTCCCTATCTTTCTCCTCACTTGCATTTCCCAATCATGTCTGAAAGTGCAAATGTTGCAGCCCAATCCTTGGAAGAAGGAAAAGGTCCCCTGTGCACCTTAAAGACAGGTTTGGCTGAGAGGAAGAGGGATCATTCCTGCCCCTTTCTTGGGCTAGAATTTCCCCCCTCCTCTTTCTTCCTGTGCCCTGGGTGCTCAATCTGTCAAGTGGAATTTGGAATGAAGGAGTTACAGCTTAATTCTTTGAAGAAGGAAAAAGCCTTCCTTTGAAGAACCGGCTTGGCTGAGAGGGAAGGGGGTCGCTCAGGCCCCTTTCTCAAGCTGGAATTTCCTCTTCCTCCTCCCTCCGCTTGTCCCTGTTGCTTAAGCAGGCAGCCAAGGACCAGGGCTGGGGGAACCTTTCAGCGGCCATTGAAAGCAATGTATTTTACACATGAACAAAGGTAACTGTCTGGAACACAATACCTGGCATTTCACATTTAATGTTGCAACATTATAACACAATCATCTGAACACATATTCAATCATACTGGTGCACCATGCATGCATTCTCAAATTCAGACTTTTTGGATATGAATAATACCTCTAACACATGAAGAAATAATTCCTTGCTGCCTAAGCCAGGCAAATCTCAGATGGCTGTAGAACCAGAAGTAGGAAGGGTATAGAAAATAAGTCAGCAAGTGTCATTTTGCCTCTTTATAAATCTATGGTGAGGCCCCATCTGGAATACTGTGTACAGTTCTGGTCGCCATACATCCAGAAGGATATTATGGAGTTGGAAAAAGTGCAGAGGAGGGCAACCAAAATGATTAGAGGACTGGAACACCTTCCTTACCATCTGAGGCTGCAATGGTTGGGCCTTTTCACTCTTGAACAACGGCGTCTAAGAGGTGACCTGATTGAAGTTTATAAAATCATGCACGGTGTGGACAAAATAGATAAGGAAAAACTGTTTTCCCTATCGCATAACACTAGAACTAGGGGACACTCCATGAAACTTTTGGGTACTAGTTCTCAAACAAATAAGAGAAAGTACTTTTTCACCCAGAGGATTACTGGTCTATGGAACTCCCTGCCAGAAGAAGTGGTGACAGCTGTCAGTCTTGACAGCTTTAAGAAAGGATTAGACAAGTTCATGGAGGACAAGGGTATCAATAGCTATAATTATGGATACTTAAGGACAACCTCCGGGTTGGAGAGATAGGCAGGATATCTCTCAATGCCATTTCCAGGGAATCCTAAGAAGGTGAAGGCATCTGCTTGGGAATACCCTGAAGGAAATGGTGAGCCACTGTGTGAGACAGAATGCTGGACTGGATGGGCTGTGGCCTGTTCCAGCAAGGCTGTTCTTATGTTCTAACCCTCTGGGCATAAACTCTTCCTGAGTAGTGAGTTTCTGTGCTACTTTGAGACAAGACAAGTTGTTTCTGCCTGTGCCTCAGGAATGCTTGGGGTAACTATTGCTGGACACTGGCTGGCCCAGTGGAAGCACTGATGGCAATGTGGGCACTTGGTGGTAGGCTTATTCAGGCAGCTCCTCGAAGAGCTGCCTTTCCCTCTGCTGCCTGGTCTTGACCGGCATTCTCTTTTAAAGTGCTCCATCTTTCCACACTGGAAACAAGCGCCTTTGGGCTTCTGCACTGCTCTGGTCTTGAGTTCCTTAGTGTATCTGCCCTGGAATCCTATGTTGCCAATGGCTGTGTAGGACTCCAGGAGCAGTCTGCATAAGGTGGGCATGTGGACAATAGTCTGTCTGCTCAAAAATGCATCTGCCTCAAGGCAGGCTGAACACAGCAGCTGTGTTTTAGCTAATTGCGATGCTGGCAATTTCCCATTGCATTGATGTTTTTCACACCTCTGTTGGGGAGGACTCCTGACTGCCTTTGAAGTGCCTAGGCTTTCTACATCCTCCTTGCCCCCGTGCTGGTGTTGGATGTTCGGTTGGAGACACAGTGGGGCATAAACTGGTGGATTTTGGGTCTCTACTCGGACTGGACTAAGTATTGAAATGATCTGTCTACATTTGCTCCAGGTTCCGATGATGTCAGCAGGAGCTCGGGGCTCCTGTTGAAGGCAGTCCCCTACTTTATCCCAAACCTCTGTATTCAATGTGCTTGCTTCTGGGTACAACAAAATATGTTCCCCCAGGTACCTCACAAAATCCGTCAGATGGTATCTGTATACCCTAATCTGATGTCGCCTGGCCAGGGCTTCGAGCTCATCCCTATGAGTTGCTTGCCCGATGGTGAAGTTTAGCTTCCCCAAGCTAGCCCCCATTGCTACACAGTGGGGAAATTCCCTAGATGTCTTACACAACTTACGAGTCAATGCTTCCATGGGACGAGTTTAGGTAGCATGGTGGGGCGGGTGAGGCATTGAATGAGGTCCCTCTGGACCGGTCGGTGGATCGGGATTGTGGTGCTGGCTGGCCTCTGGTCTGCTGTTCTGCCTTCGGTCATTCTGGATCTTGGCTTTCCCCAGCTTTGGAACACGTCCGTTCCTTTGCGTGATGTTTGCTGCCGTGTGAGCACACTGCCTCCCTCGAGACTGTACTGAGTTCTGATCAGAGATGCTTTCCAATCAGAACTGCTCCACTACTCCCGAGTAATCACATCGCGGGCACCATATGTTGTAACAGTCTATAGGAGTCGAGGTGCTGAACTCAAGGAAGGCATGCGAGACTGAAGTATGATGGTAAAAGCCAGTCCCGAGTCCTCAGGTGGTCTATATTTATTAGCTTGCATTCTGGATCACTTGCGCACAGACTGCACATGACCCCTATTACAGAAGGCTTTGCTTACGTAGCATGTTGCTGGCTAAAGTACATTTGCCAGCCTAGGAAAGTACTGTGTGCCTAGGTTCGCCATAGGCAAAATAATCAGCAGATGCAGCAAGACTCCCTGTTCCTGCCTTATCTCAGTCCTAGAAGACTCTGTGTACCTATGCATAGCTTGTTTGGTCTAGTTGCAGTTTGCTTTTGCTCAGCTCAGTCCATGGACGTGAGCCAGATACTGTATGCTGTTTACTAGGCATTGTGACATTTGGCTGACTTCTGTCCTACTACTCTCAGCACCCCAGCCAAGGAAACATGGAGTCACTGGACTAATTCCTGCAAACCCCACCTAACTCACAGATCAACTCTCACTTTTTATTTAGAGAATCCAATGATCTCATTGGAGACTTCGAGAACTTATATGTGATACAGGCACTGTATGAGTTGGATTTCCAAATTATGAATGGTACTATTATTACTGATCACTATGCAGAATATTTACATTGGGCCGGTATGAGGCCCTCCCTGATTAACAACACTGATTGATTGCACTGCTGTCTTCAAGGAATTTATGTTCTTTGGTCCTTCACTTCAAGATTGACAACTGTCTGGAGAATGACCATTGTCCTAACCTGTATGGTCCTGAGACTTTCTGGAAACATATCCTATTCCACTCCAAGATACCCCTATGAGTTGAATATGTATAAAATGGACAGTTCAAGTGAAGGACAAACTAACTCATAAGTTCTCTACTGATGAGGCATTCCAGCTTCACACAGTAATTCTTGAACACAGGTCCCCTGACCAAATTTTGCCATTGTGTACTCAACTAGTCCAGCTTCTCCAGCCAATCCTTTATAAGCAAAAGGAACCACCCATCTGAGCAAGACACTAGATTATGAAGCTCACCTGCTCCCAGCTTGGCCTCCAATTACAGTCTCTGAGATCATTAAATTGACCAAACAGCTGAAGTGAAACAAAGCTCCAGGATATGACATTATCTTGCTGATGTCATTTGCAATAATTTAAACTGGTAGGCACCTGTTCTGGCTTTCCCATTCACCTATATTGGCAACTATGCTAAGGCTCCAGAGGACTGGGGCCAGTCCTAGTGATACCAATTTACAAAAAAATGAGGCAGAGATTTATCTGCTAATTATCAACCCATTAGCCTTCTCATTGTGGCCAGCAAATTATATGCTAAATTTGTCCCTTGTGGACAAATTGAACAACTCTTTGTTTCATCCTCCAGAATTGGGCAACTGTTGTGTGCTCTTGCCAGAGGAAAATGGTGGTTTCCCATCATTCTAATGAGAAGGCCAAAGTGGCGTGAAACCCCTGCAAAAGGGCACGCTTGTTAGGCTAAACCCTGTGATTGGTTACAGTTTTGGAGTCTGTTCTCCATTGGTTAACTACATATATTCCCTGTTATAATTGGCTAGTTACGTTTGTCCGGCAGGTCGCTACCTTGTATACAGGAGCCACCGCTGGGGAGACACTATATAAGCCCCACAAGGAAACAAGGGTGGGGCCGGACTGGATTTATACTTCCTACTCCATACAAGTAGCCAGGTAGCACTAAGCCTGGGTCCCTCCATTATGCTACGCTTCTATGGTAGCTAGTTTATTGCCCATTGTCGGGTAAGAGTCCAGAGGGACTGACTCTGCTAGGATTGTATAGCCATCTTGGGATCCGGAACAACTTGTAAGCTCATCTCTAATTGACTGTTAAATAAAGCCTTTTGCTGTTTGTTCATCGTTGTCCTGGACAGGTGCTTATAAGGGCCAGATCTAACAGCAAAAAACATATTTCTGTTCTTTTACATGCTGATGATGGTATTTTGCTTTTGTTAACACAGGTTGACCTTAAGCATGCACTCCGTAGATTTGCTGAGTACTGTTGAGAAGAATGGTTGGAGATAAACTTTTTGAAAACCAAGGTCATGGTTTTTGCCAAATATTCTAAGGTTCATGTTTGGCATCTTAACAACCATTTAATAGAGCAAATTAATACATTTACATATCTGGGGATTGTTTTTTACACTACCAGCAGATATAACTTGCATGTCGACTATATAAATTTGAACACTCAAAAAACAGCCTCAGCACTGCAATCTTTTTTATTTTTCCAAGGGAGACCAATATATACCAGCAGCTATCAAAGCTTTTTCAACTAAAATCTGAGCTCAGTTTTTCGGTGCACAGTTAGGCCCTTATAAGTAATTCCTTTCCTTGGAAAGAGTTCAATCTAAGTTTTTAAGATCTATTTTTCAAGCTCCTCACTGCGTATCAAATGTGGTGCTCCACCGTGAAGCTGGCCTACTAAAAATAGAAACATTGGCCTGGATTTATATTATTTCCTACTGGCTCAAGCTCTCCTTATTTCCATGGGGTCTAGTTCCCGTGATCATAACTGACAGCTTTCAATCTTCATGGTCCCTGGCAATACATGCAAAACAGCAATTTATGGCTGAATTGCCCTAGGGCAAGAGGGCGGGATATAAATCCAATTAAATAAATAAATTTTCAGGGGAAGCCATTTTTGCCTCTCCTTCACTGCCAACTGCACCCCAAACTAGGCCCCCTTTACTCCATGTATTTGGGACAGTAGCAGGGTGACCAGGTGAAGAGGCCAAGAAACAAAGATCCACCCAATTTTATATTGTTGCAATGGCTGGGCAGTGTATCATGGCCCTTCCTTCAGACTGCCAGGCAACATAATTTTACTCCCACGATAGGCCTGTGGAAACTCTGCAATCTGAGCCACTTTCCTTTGATCTCCCCTTCACCTGGGCGATTTTCAATGTCTTGCAATGGGAGTCCTGCAAGATCTCACAATTCCATGTAGCGAAATTATCATGACGCTTGGACCAATAATCCAGTTCACAAAAAAAACATCCTTTTTGTCTTTTGTAGGAAACTAAACCAATCCTGACCCCACCTTCCTTTTTATTGTTGAAGCAATGAGAAGCAAAACATAATCCAATGAAATATCCAAATGAAAAGCATAGCTAAACTTAAACTAATAAACTCATAACACATTCTAGAAATGAAATTCCCCATTCCTGGGTTCCTAATCTAAATCTAACCTAACATGCAACTTAAACCTTAAAATAAGAAAATGCACAGATTCTAAGAATTGTCCTGGACTCATCTTTCCCCAGAGTTAAAGTCCAACCATGCTGTAAATCCAGCTAAGTGTCAGTCTGGCAAGATTTTGTCTATCTCCCAGCCAGTGGCCTGACTTTACCCCATGCAATCAAAGCTACATCTTCCTGATGTTCTCCTGATCTTATCTCCTTCAACAAGAGCTTTGCCTTGTTTGAAGATGCACACCATTCCTCCTCTTTTTCCTTCATAAAGTCTGGGGTTTTTATACACAATTTCCCCTCTTGCTCCCTCCTTAGGAATTTTCACGTGACTTTGGACTCAGATCCTAAGATAACACTTATCTCCTCAAAATCAATCAAGGTCAAGGCATGTTGGCAAAGGGCCAAGCTCTCATTTTTCCCCCTTCCAACTCTCTGGCAGGGTCATTGACCAATGGTTTGAAAGGGCAATGAACTTGAGTTAGAAAGTTCAGTCCCATTCATTGAACATTGAGAACCCCTCAGGTGTTTCTCTGTCCACAAGAGGTACTAATCCTGAAGATGTAATACTTCCAGGATTCTCTTTGCATCTCTGCACTTTTAAAGCTCCATTTCTCAACCTTGAGACACGGTGACAAGTAACTTAAAACAAAGTAACTTTTCCAAGTTCATGACAGCCATCATCCTACTGTGTTATGAGCATGCACTAGCCAATCTTAAACAACTGGTCATCAATGTTGAGGTACAATCCGATTTATCAGTTTTGCCTGAAAATACTTTTTTTGGGCCACACAGCACATTTTCTTCAACCAGCCAGATATCTCAGCTGCATAACATTCCCATAATTTAGAAGGGCCATATCTTTTGCCAGATTTAATGCCCTTTCAAGAGCTGTTGGATGTCAGTATGGGATAAAATAGACAATGATTGTTTGTTTGTTAATATATATGTATTGCCGCCTCCCTTGCTGAAGCGACTCCAGGCGGCTCACAACAGTTTCAAAAGTTCAAAATACAAAATGTCCTCATCATACAGGACTAAAAAATTAAAACTTTTAAAAAACATTACAACCAGATTAAAACACCCTCCCTATAAAATTGAAAAGTGATATGTCCTCGTGCAGTTCTTTCAGGTCAATAACTCTTCTAATAGGCAGCACACATTCTAGCTTGTTCACCCTCAAGTCGTGATGTCTCTTAATTGGTGCTGAAGCATTAGTATTGATAGCTAGCACAAGAAAATAAATTAGCCAATTAGGTTTAATTGCCCATGATCATTCCTTTATAATAATGATACTGATTTGCTTAAAATCTTAATGAAACAACAAGATTTGCTCAGGTGATCAGTAACAAGTCATGTGTTTGCTACCCAGCCAGAAAGCATAGTCAATACAAAACATCCTATTTTAATAACATTTATCCTTTGCAGGCGCACCCCCCCCCCCAATAATGGACTCAGACACAAATGAAAATGGATAACGGCATTGGGCCACATTTATTGATTCATGCCCTAGTCCGAATTATAAATTTCTATTGGTAAAACGACCAATCATAATTCTTAAGGCAAGCAGGCCGAAGTAACACTGGTAAGGTACCACCCAAAATTGCCAATGGCAATTGTTACAATGTATCTATTTGTATCAATTTGTTTGTTGACAACAAACAAATTGTTGACCGTAGTCAATATCTAACTAATGACCCCACCCTCTGACGTGTATCCGTAAAATCAGGGGGTGATTCCAGCTGTCTAGTGGTAACCATCACCCCCTCGCCTGGTTCGTCGTTGACCGGACAACGTTTAAACAACTTATGCCTATCTAGTGTTGTCCAGTCAATTGCGAACCTGCCGGATACCTGTGGGTCATAAATGTTTACTTTACCAGTGCTACCCGCCCATGTGACCAAAGTCAACAGCAGCACAGAACAAACCCCTATATCAAACCATAGCAACAGTGTGGGATGGGCAAAAAAGCCAGGACTCAAGGGCCAATTGCGAGTCCCAGCCAAAAATTCCCACCCGGCCCCGAAGCAACCAAGAAATCACACTGTTAACTAGGGAGGGGGTGGAGGGGAAAAACTTCTCCGCTCCGTTGCTTCGCCAAAATGGCAGCACGGCTGCCTCGTGGCCAGCCCTTTTATTAGGGTGCTGGCCACGCCCCTAACTACCCGGATGGCTTCGTCCGGTGGGGGGGGGCCCGCAAAGAGCGCGGCGGCCATTTTGGCGCCACGCTTCCATTGCAGGCGCACCCCCCCAATAATGGACTCAGACACAAATGAAAGTGGATAACGGCATTGGGCCACATTTATTGATTCATGCCCTAGTCCGAATTATAAATTTCTATTGGTAAAACGACCAATCATAATTCTTAAGGCAAGCAGGCCGAAGTAACACTGGTAAGGTACCACCCAAAATTGACAATGGCAATTGTTACAATGTATCTATTTGTATCAATTTGTTTGTTGACAACAAACAAATTGTTGACCGTAGTCAATATCTAACTAATAACCACACCCTCTGACGTGTATCCGTAAAATCAGGGGGTGATTCCAGCTGTCTAGTGGTAACCATCACCCCCTCGCCTGGTTCATCGTTGACCGGACAACGTTTAAACAACTTATGCCTATCTAGTGTTGTCCAGTCAATTGCGAACCTGCCGGATACCTGTGGGTCATAAATGTTTACCTTACCAGTGCTACCCGCCACACAGGGAGGCTTCCCAAAAGGCTCACCGCCCCCCCCCCCCAGACCGTCAGCTCGGTCAACAGGCCTGCTCGCCAGTCTACTAACAAGAGGTCCATACCTCCCTGCGACAGATGGGCCCCCTCCCCTGAATAAAGCTCATAATTTTGCAGACTGATGGCGGGGAGGCAAATGGCGCGTCCCCAACCCTTGTCAAAAAGGAACCGGGCAATAGCCCTGGAGCGACGAGCCCGGTCAAGCGCCTGGAGGCCAAACACTCCCCTGTAAGCGTACTGCGGTATCATGTCCGACCAAATGAGGGGTGTGGCAGGCCACACATAATGTGAGTAGGCCAGGTGACTGCAAATCGCAAGCTTCCGCGATAGGCCAGTGACCTGTCCGAAACCATTGCCCCCAAGGTGAATAATCAGGACATCAGGCGAGTCAGCATCCCTGATGTAGAAAAGGAATGGCAACAGTTCCCGCCATAACATGCCGCGCTTACCACACCACCTGAGATGTGCGGGTGCACCCAGTCCCAGTCGGGGTCCCACTCTGTCGCCGCAGCGTAACGCGCTGCCCTGTGCAGCGTAACGCGCTGCCCTGTGCAGCGTAACGCGCTGCCCTGTGCAGCGTAACGCGCTGCCCTGTCCAGCGTAACGCGCTGCCCTGTGCACGTGGCACGGCCCACCAGTCATACTGTCACCGGTGTAAAACGACACCCAGGGTCTGTCAAGGAAAAAAAGGGGGGGAGAAACATTGCAGCGACTAAACTGGTACTCACGGTTGAAGAGGGTGAACACAAAAAATTGAAAACAATGTGATCCCCACCTTCCCATGTGGCATATTTCAGCCCCAGAGTACCCAAAAGCAGCTGCAGTAGAAACCACCCCCATCCTACAGGAATGGTTGAGTGAGGGGAGACCCACCCTGGTGACAGAAAAACGGGGCATGGTGCGTGCCACACAGTGCAAGAAACTCCTGTAGGGCACCAACCGGACAGATATCTTCCAAGGAACATCGTAGCAGTATTACTCAACTGCCTACGCCGTGCTGATCTGTTTTAGAGGAGCGTATCCTCAACTGAGCCCAATCATTGCAAACATAGACATCTTCGAGTTCCAGTGCCCTACGACTTGCATCCGCCTTAGACAGCATCACAAGCTCGCTGATGCGGAGCGCTCCAAAAAAGGCCACCGTTGTAGCCACATGAAACAGGGGTGCCTCATACCTATTGAAACATAGGTCATGCCAGCCCCGTGCCAGTTGGGTAAGAACCCCAGGGGAAATTGGGTGGCGGTCATCCAGGCTACGCCCACGTTCCCGCACCCACCCCTCCAAAAAGTGTCTCACACGGAAATCAGCGGTACTATCCGCATGACCTCCCACCTTGGCCATAAAAGCCAGCGCTGACAGCCTGGATGCTATGGTGCGGGGTGCAAGGCCCTGGGCATGCAGGTTAACCATAAAACGGAGGATGTGGGCTACCGGGATCGGCCAGGTATCTGGCAGCTGAAATTGTGTGCAACATGTCTGACAAGAAACTAATGCATGGTGATACGCCTTAAGCGTGCGTGGCGCCAGTGACATGCCGATCGCCCGGTTCACCTCTCCTTGCTAAAGGTCCATATCTCTTCCGGGAGTGGCGAGGGAAATTCCTCCGCATCCGGGGCCAAGGCACGGAACCGGGAGATCTGCAGGCGGGACAAAGCGTCAGCAATATCATTATTCACCCCCGGGACATGCCTGGCCCTGAACAGTACATTGAGGCGCAGGCTGCGCAATACAAACTGGCGCACAAGGACCATGACCCTGGGAGATTTAGAGGTCTGTGAGTTGACAATGTGGACAACGGCCGCATTGTCACACCAGAAATGCACCACAGAGTTGGCCCACTCCTCACCCCATAGCATCAAAGCCCCCGGTATGGGAAAAATTCCAAATATGTGAGATCCCTCAGGCGACCCGTGCCTGACCAGGCTGGTGGCCATCCACCATAGGCCCACTTCCCATTGAAGTACATCCCATAACCAAGGGATCCCGAGGCATCAGACAGAATCTGAAATTGAGGTGAAGCCAGGAGGTCGGACCTCCAAAATGAGACCCCATTGAACTCCCTCAGGAACTGGAGCCATATGTGCATATCTGCCCTGATGCCCCGTGTCAATCTCGCCCTATGATGGGGCCTGGATAAGCCTGCCATGGCGTCGCACAAGCGCCGAACAAATGCCCTGCCAGGTGAGACCACCCTGCAAGCAAAATTAAGGTGTCCATGTAGCACCTGCAGTTCCCGAAGGGATGCCTTGCGCTTAGCCAGCAAGTCCGATATAAGGGCCACTATCCTTGACACCTTGTCTCCCGGCAACCTAGACGCCTGCGCTACCGTGTCAATCTCCACCCCAGGAATACTAACTTATTAGACGGGCCTTCGGTCTATTCGGGCGCTAAAGGGACACCAAGTTCCTCCATTAGCGTCTGAAATGTGTTGAGGAGACGTGTGCACGTGTCCCAGCCCCGTTCATCCCCGAACAAAAAGTCATCCAGGTAATGGGCTACAGACCGAGACCCTGACCTACGGACAAATGCCCACTGCAGGAATGTACTGAAACGCTCGAAAGCCGAGCAGGATATGGAACAGCCGAATGGCATGGCTTTGTCAAAATAATATTCACCCCGGAATTTGAAACCCAGCAACTCAAAGTCACCCGGGTGCACCG
This sequence comes from Bradypodion ventrale, assembly GCA_035047345.1. Taxonomy (NCBI): domain Eukaryota; kingdom Metazoa; phylum Chordata; class Lepidosauria; order Squamata; family Chamaeleonidae; genus Bradypodion; species Bradypodion ventrale. Next base: position 141,472,471 of record JAWDJE010000003.1, read on the forward strand.
GCAGGAGACAAAAAGCCGACTTAATGTCACACTTAGCCAACAGTGCACCCGGGCCACATGAGCGCACCATGCGCAATGCCTGGTCAAAGGATGTATACCTGACCGAACAAAGGTCATCAGGGATAACATCATTGACCGAGTGACCGGCTGGGTAGGACAAGTGATGAATCAGGCGGAACTCGCCCGGGGACTTCTTGGGCACTAGTCCTAGTGGGGATACTTTAAGGTTGGGGAACGGGGGCGCGGGGAAAGGGCCAGCGACCCTGCCCGCATCAATCTCCTTATTAATGCTGTCGGCAGCCACCTCCTCCCTTCCTCTAAGTGACAAAAGGTTGGGTGCGTCTTGCGGTGACCTATCCCCCGTGAAAGGAATATGAAACCCCAGTTGAAAACCCTGAAGGAGGTACACAGCGTCTGCCCTCTTCGGGTACAATGCGAGCCAACGCTCCAGCATGTCGACATTAATTGGGGAGGGGGCCTTTCGGTGAACCCGCTCCCTCCGTGGCAGTCCTACCTGCCCCTTGTCCGCCCCTACCCCTGCCCCTGTATCCTCCCGGCCTGGGACAGGCGGAGGCAGCATGGGGACAGAACAAGAGGGGCACTCGTGCTTGTACTTGCCATTTTTCCTGTTGCAAGAACCATTGGACGAGAAGGTCCAGCACAGCAGGCGGGCTGGAACCCCCTGCCCCGCCACTTGGCGGGGAACCTGTACCGGGGCCGCTCGTTGCACCGCATGTCCATAATGGTATCTCTCCCCAGGCGCCGGGCGCGTGGGGGTCATATACAGAAGCCACAGCTTCTGGCAGGGCTCATCCCATCTCATCTCTGGGTGCAGTGGAATCCTCATGCGGAATTCTTTGTCGTAAGCCCGCCACGACGGACCCGGGAAGTCAACCATAGCCCGGTAAATGTTGTCCAGATACTGGACCATAGGGATGGCCAAATCCGGCCTAGCCCTGAGGTAAACGGCCATGTAAATCAGGTACGCTGGCAACCAATTTGCCCACGTGCGTGGCGGCTTACGACGACGTGCCTGCTCCTTATCCTTCTCGTCCAGCCCATCCCTCTCTTCCTTGGTTGGCTCCCTATTAAGAAGGGAGGAGATATCTACGTACTCGCCCTCCAGATCTTTTCCTTGGTGGACTGGGCCAGATGGTCCCCCAGGGGCAAGGAATACCCTGCTGTTGGCATTGCCGACACCGGCACAGAGGGAACTGCGGGCAAAGCAAAGGGGTCCTGTACCAACCCGGGGATCCCCAACACATTCCCTACCACATAGGGGGCGCCACCCCGACCCGGGCCCTTAGGGGTGAAGTCGCCGGGTGGGCCGGGGGCAATTGGACCGCCGGGCCACCCGTGCGAGGCCATGGCCATTGGAAAGCCCCCCCCCCCAGGGAAGTCAGTTGTGTGGGTGCACTAGCTTGAACTGCATACTCACCCGATGCACCCCCACGGGCCGCCCCCACCGGGGGTTCCGGCCCGCTGGGGGCGTCGGAGCTCACGACCAAAGCTGAGCTCGTCGACGGGGCCAGACCACCACCAGACTGCTGCACCTGTTGAGTGGGGAGCTGCGAGGCAGTGGCCGCCACCGGCCCGCGCGCCTCAGGCAGCTCAACCCGACCCGTCGCCAGCCGCTGTTCGGCAGCCAAAGGGTCCACCTGGAATCCTAGAGACGCCCCTGTTTGATTGGCCCTCACTAAGGATGCTTCAAGGGCCACTACGCTGGCCAGAAGGGCCTCCACGTTGACATAGGCCCCAGCCCCAACAGGGGGCAAATGGGCGGCCGGCCCATAAGACACGGGTACCTGTCCAGATCCCTGGGCCCCAGGGGCCAGATAAGGCCAAGAGCCCATGCTCGGCCCTTGGGGAGCCGTGGGCACGCCCTGCCAAGGCAGGGAACCCAACCACCCCCCGTGGCTCGCTCCCCCCATGGGGAACTGTGCGCTCGCGCAAGAGGGCCCAGCTGCACGGACCATGGCGGGGGCCGTGGTCATCGTTTGCGGGCCAAGGGCCGAGGCCCCATCTGGGGCAGCCTGCACGCACCGTGCTTCAGGCCAAGGGGCCACCGATCCCATCCCACCGGTCCCGGTGGGTTCCGCTAAAGGTGGCTGCTGGGCGGGCGCAGTCGCGGTCCTCCGACCCGGCTGACGCCTCCGCGCCGATCGAGCCACGTTCGCAGCTGCCTTCTTCTTAGAGGGCATAGCTGAGTTAGGTAGGAAGCCTAGAAAAGAAAAGAGCTGCCCAAAAAGGCTTCCCCTGGAAGGACACGAGCGACGGAGGTAAGAGGGAAAAACTTCTCCGCTCCGTCGCTTCGCCAAAATGGCAGCACGGCTGCCTCGTGGCCAGCCCTTTTATTAGGGTGCTGGCCACGCCCCTAACTACCCGGATAGCTTCGTCCGGTGGGGGGGGCCGCAAAGAGCACGGCGGCCATTTTGGCGCCACGCTTCCATTATACATACAATTTATACTTAAAAGGTTTAGCTTATTAAATATCATTTCTATGTTGTAGCCTTCACGTGCATTTTAAAGAGCTTCAGGCTATTGCTTTTTGTATCTCTTGGATGACATTTTTGCCTTAATCCTCAAAACTTTGAGGAAATCGTAGATGGAAGATATAACCAGGAAATTCCACTGTAAGCTTCTTTTCCAGGGAAATGCTGGTCCTGAGAAGAAAAAAGGCCACATTGCAAATTACATATGATGTATCATTGCAGCAGAAAACACATTAATGTTCCAAACACATAATTTGGATTTTTGTGTTCAGAATATCAGAACTATGAACTAAGCCATGTTTCTCTAGGAATGCCAATCCCAAAACGAAGCATGTTAAGTACCAAACTATGGGAAGTGAGTAAAACCTCTGCTATAATTATCATGCACATTCTGCAATTAAGAAATTCCCTCTTCTACTGAAGACTTGTTACTAACATATACCATAGTTAAGTATAGACACATTACGTAAGAGGCATTTGTAGACCTTGAGACTAATATAAGCACAGATGGAGTATTGATTCACTTTCCTCTGGCATGGGAAGCTTTCTATACAAATTGGGTTGTAAAGTGCCTGTCAGTGTACTTTTTAAAAATACTGAATTAAAAAATATATTTTCTTAAAAAGCAACTAGAGATGCAAATAATTAGTGGTATAAAACAGGAACATAGGGACAGAATGGAATAATTAGTGACAGAGAAAGAAGTAAAAGAGGTAATTGCTAGATTGAAGTTGGGAAAAGCCACTGGAGAAGATGGGTTGCCCGCGGATTTTTATAAGGAATTTGGAGATATTGTGGTATCAAAGTTGGTAAAATTATATAATTATATATTAGATGGTGGGCAAATCCCGACTTCATGGTATAGGACCGCAATTGTACCTTTGCCAAAACGTGGAAAGAATTTAGAGAAAGTAGAATCCTACAGACCCATTTCATTGATAAATCAAGATGCCAAGATCTCCACGGCAATACTTGCTAATCGTTTGAATAATTTCATGGGGGAATATATAAATACTGATCAAGTGGGGTTCTTGAAAGGAAGACATATGGCAGATTTGACCAGAAGAGTAGTGGATTTAGTGCATACGGTGAGTCAAACAAAAGAAAAAGTGGGATTAATATCTCTGGATATATTCAAGGCATTTGACTCTCTACAATGGATTTCAATTAAGGAAATAATTAAAAGTTATGGATTTGGTGTCAAATTTAGAAAGGTAATTGGCCAATTATATCAGCAAGGAATAGCCACTGTCAGAGTAAACGATGAGGTTACAGACGAGGTAAAGTTGGAGGCAGGTACGAGACAGGGCTGTCCTTTATCTCCAATACTGTTTATTATGGCAATGGTGTTATTATTTTATTTATTTATTTATTTTTCACGCTTATATACCGCCCACTCAGGTACAACCCAACTCAGGGTGGTTTACATAGTGAACAGTAAATACATAAAAAGACACATGATAAAACAAAGTTAAAAGTTAAAAAAACCCACCCCTAAAAGGTGTGAAAGTACCAAAGGGACCTTGGGGGAAGGCACACTTCTCTATACCAACCACCCAACGGTACCCCCATCCCCACCAGCACCCCAAACTTGGCCCGCCAGCCAGGTCTTTAGTTCCTTCCTAAAGGGCAACAACTCCATCTGGAGAAACAGTTCCACAGGCAGGAGGTTCCAAAGGGCCGGTGCGGACATGGAAAAGGCCCTCCTCCTTGTGCCAGAGAGGCGAGCCCCCCTGGCTGATAGCACAATTAGAGAGTCCCTCCGGTCCGCTCTGGTTGGACGGACAGACGTCCTGAGGGCGATACGGTCTCTGAGATACCCTGGCCCACTACCATGTAGGGCTTTAAAAGTCAAAAGCAGCACCTTGAATTGCACCTGGAGACAAACTGGTAACCAGTGCAGCTCCCGCAGCAGTGGTGAGGCATGGGCATAACGTTCCCACCCCATCACCACCTGGGCTGTGGCATTCTGGACCAGCTGCAGCCTCCGAATGGTCATCAAGGGCAGCCCCATGTAGAGCGCATTATAGTAGTCTAGTCTGGAGGTCACCAGAGCATGAGTGACCATGAGCAAAGAGTCCCGGTCCAGGAGCGGGCGCAACTGGCGAATCACCCGAAGTTGGGCGAAGGCCCTCCTGGCCACAGCCGCCACCTGTTCTTCTAGCAGCAGCCATGAATCCAGGAGGACCCCCAAGTTGCACACTGGGTTGGTCTGGGGCAAATCAGCCTGATCCAAAACCAAAGATGGTAGCTCCCGGGATAATGCAGGACCCTGTATCCATAGCCACTCAGTCTTGCTAGGATTCAGCTGTAGCCCATTTGCCCCCATCCAGACCCCAACAGCCTCCAGACAGCTGGAAAGGACTTTGACTGCATCGCTGGGGTCCCCACGGGCCGAGATGTACAACTGTGTGTCATCTGCGTACTGGTAGTACCGCACCCCGTGGGAACGGATGATCTCACCCAGTGGCTTCATGTAGATGGTAAATAGGAGAGGAGAGAGTACCGAACCCTGAGGCACCCCATATTTTAGGGGCCTAGGACTCGACCTCTCATTCTCCAACCACACCGACTGGGTCTGGCCCCTCAGAAATGAGGAAAACCAGGACCACACCATGCCCTGGATCCCCAATCCTCGGAGCCGTTCCAGAAGGATACCGTGGTCAACAGTATTAGCAAAAGCTATAAGAGAGGAAGGAAAAATAGAGGGGATTATGGGAAATAAGATAAGTATGTATGCCGATGATATTTGTAAAACAACCAGAGAAGGTAATGAATAGAATTAGGCAACATCTAAAGGCATTTGAGGATATTACTGGGTTGAAAATAAATTGGGATAAATTGGAAATGATGCTTTGTAATATGGTTGAAAAAGATCAGAAGAAGATAAAGGATATAGTAAATATTCAGATCAAGAATAAGATGAAATATTTAGGAATAGTTATATCAAACAAATTGGGAGAGCTTAAAAGACTGAACTATGATAGTTTGAAAACTGAAATTAAGAACAGGATACAAAGTTTTCAAAAGTTGAAACTGTCATGGTTCGGGAGAATTGCACTCGCTAAAATGATGTTGTTACCTAGAATAAATTTCTTATTTGACGCGTTAGCAATCCAATTGAAGGACAAGGAAATTAAGGAGTTTCAAAAACTGATTAACAACTTTTGTAATGGTGGAACAAAATCCAGGTTACCAAAAAAGCGATGGTACTTACCGCAGAAAGGAGGGTTGGGAATGCCGAATTTGATGGCATACTATCGGGCATTTCAAATCAAGAATGTCGTGAAGATCTTGGCAAGGGAAAAGGTAATATGGGAGGATATTGAGATGAGGGACTATATACATATAGGTAAAATGGTTTTTCTAGGTGGTAATTTAGAAAAGGTAGTGACTAAAAATATTATGATGAAAGGATTAATGAGTGTATGGAAAAGGGTGAAGAAGAATCTGGTTCCGAATGTCTCTCCAATACTGGAAATTTTAGACATGGTGAGTTTTCCAATTAACATAAATGAGGAGACAAAGGAGGTTTTGAAGAAAATTGAAGTTATCCTGTTGAAAGACTGGTTCCGGATATGCAACGATGTGGCTAGTAGGATAAAATTGTTTGAGCAACTAAAAATTAATTGGTTTCAGAGATTGAGGATTATTAAATGGAACAGTAAATATATGAGTGATTATGATTTGGAAAGAGAAAAGACTGAATTTGAAGAGCTGATTCTAAAAGTCAGAAAGGGGGATAAAAATATTAAGGGACTAGTCAGTAAATTGTATACAATACTAAATAAGGATGGTGATCCACAAGAGGATTTGAAATTAAGGTGGGAACAAGAATTGAATATAAAGATAGGAAGAGATATATGGAGAAATAAATGGAAAAAGAGGATTATGAGAACTATGTCGGTTAGAATAAAGGAACATAACTTTAAAATGTTGTGGAGATGGTATCTGACCCCAGTGAGGTTACAGCAAATGGACAATAAAAAAGACAAAATGTGTTGGAGATGCAAGGGCTCTATTGGAACGTATGAACATATGTGGTGGGGTTGTAAAGTGGTTAAAGATTTTTTTTGGAAGGGGGCATGGCTAAGATGGCCAATGAGTAACATTTCGATTTGGGCGCTCGCGCTTACTCAAAGTGGTAACCAATGAGAATAAGTAAAATGGAACAATTTTAAAGAGATATTTTGTGGTGATAAGACTCCTGCTTGCCTGCTTGGAAAGTTTTTGTTGGGCGGTCGAAGTTCGGGAGGTATCCCCGGTGGGAGAGGCGCGGCTTCCCCAGCCGAGGAGCCGAGAACGGGACCAGCGAGACGGCAGAGATTCGAGGAGTAGGAAAATCAGCAAGAAAGTGAGTTAATGAAATCTTATGTTGATGGGAGTTAGAGGCAACAGGGGATTTTGCTTTGAGGATCCTGGACTTGGCAGTGTGTGCAGAAGTGGATAGAAGGGTGGTGCTTGAAGCAATAGTGGCGGCGGTCCTGGAAAACGAAAGTGGTCGCTTTCTGGACAATGGCTTTTCTGCGTCCCAGGAGAGCTGCGGCATGGTTTGGAGGCTTTGAGAAGCGGCTAAAGAAGAAACCGATTGGGTTCGAGCTTTTGGTTATTCCAGTGCTTTTTTTTCTAAAAAAAGAAATTTTGCTGATTTGGAGAGGAAGAAGGGGGGGTTTCCCCCTGAAGCCGCCGCAGCCGCTGGGAAAAGGGCGCTTTGTTTCGTTCGCTCCTTGAGAGGGATCATCAACTTTTTTTACTCCTTCGCTGTGTGGATTACAGCTTTCAATTTTTTTATATATATATACTTCTCCTCTTCTTTTTTTTATTATAAGTTGGAGTTTGGGATTTTTGGTTTTCCTTCCCTGCGGTCCTTACACAAGTGGATATATTTGGGCATCTGTCTCCTTGGAATTCCTGTTCACGTGGTTGGGAGTATTCTATTTGCTTGCAAAGAGGAGAATTTTGTGAAAGATCTGATTTTTTTTTTACAAGGGCAATCTTTGTGAGCTGTTGTTACCTGGGCTGAACTGACTATTCTTGGTGTCAAGCTTCCTGTGGATTACAATATTTTTTTGCTTGGGGTGTTTTTGGTTCCTGCTCCCTTACGGATTACAATAATCAAACTCTTCGCTGGACCTCTTTTCTTCAAGTTCTAACAGAATTAATAGGACTATTGTCAGTTTTGGCTGCATCGGAATAGGTTTAAGTGGAGTGTGTAACGAACTTACAATACGCTGCAGTATTAAAACTTTTCAGGGGTCTCTACCATGGATAAGGGCACAAGAGGAAAAGCAAAGGAGGAGGAGCCAGTGGTGAAATCTAAGAGAAAAGAAAAAGCACCGATGGAAGAGGTCCCTCCGTCATCATCACCACCACCTGAACCTTATGATCAAACTCAACTCATGGTGGAAATTGGGAAATTGTTTCAGAAGATGGAGAAGATGGAGGATTCAAGAGTGAAGGATAGAAATGAAATGATGAAAAAACAGGATAAGGTGGTAAATACTGTTGTGGACTTTACAAAAAAAGTAGAATTAAGTTTGCAAAAAATAGAAGGAAATGTGAAATTGGTCCAAAATGAGGTGAAGGTTATGAAAAAGGAAATAAAAGGGACTCAGGAGGCGGTGAGGGAGAATAAACTGAAAATGGATGAACATGAGAAAAGGATTGACGCTGTAGAAGATATGATGACAAAGCAGAATATTGTGATTCATCAGGTGGTTGAAAGGACGCCAGACCAGCTGAGAGAAAGAGTGGTCCAGTGGTTAAATAATTTGAGCATGGGAAAGGAATTTGTACAGGAGAACATTGTAAATGCATATAGGGTGGGTCCAAGAAGAGGGAAGGCGGTGCAAAGAAATGTTTTGGTAAAATTTGCAAATTGGGGAGACAAACTTAGAGTAATGGCTTTCTTAAAACAAGCTGGTTCTGGTGCCCTGAAAATCGATGGTTCAGATGTGGAAGTATATAATGATATTTCAACGAAGGAAAGAATTTAGAGATATAAGATGAGACAGGTAACTAAACTGTTGATGAGTAAAGGTGTAAGGTACAATTGGAGATTTCCACAGCAATTGCGTTTCTTTTATGAGAAAAGAATGCAGGTTATTGATGAGGGGACCTATCCACTGGAATATTTGAGTCTGCTGGAGCTTGTTAAAGCGGGTTCAGAAGAGTGGTTAACTGGCAGATGCCGGTGGTGCTACGTGTGGAACCCCGCAGGGAAGAGAAGAAGAGGAGTTGTCACTGATCATGGTGGAGGAGGAGGCAAGTAAGGAGCATTGAGCAATAGATTAAGATGAAAAATCCTTTATATTACTTAAGAATGTATAAAGGTGGGTGGTGCATTGCATTAATCTATACATACATCTTCCATGTCCCCCCTCTCCCCTCTTTGGTTATCGAAGGCGTCTTTTTTTCCGGAGAAAGTGGGGAGAGATATATTGTGTGTTTTATGTACAATTTTGTGTTTTAGTGGTAAGGGGTTTGTGGTGGCACACCCAATGGAGAGTGTAGAAGCTAGAAAAGATGAAATCGTAATAGATTATGGGAAATATTAAAATATTAACCTGGAATGTAAAGGGTACAGGTTCTGTTCTTAAGAGGAGGAGGTTGGAATTGGCTTTGAAGAAAGATAGACCTGATATAGTGTTTTTACAGGAAACGCATCGAAAATCAAAAGACACAAACAAATTTTTTTTAGGATGGATACAACATTATGAAATGGCGTTTGGTACTTCAAAGGCAAGAGGAGTGGCAATTATGATTTCTAAAAAATTAGGATTTGAGATAACAAAAAGTGTTGCCAATCAGGAAGGTAGATACTTGATCGTAAGAGGAAAAATAGATGATGAGGAAATAATGTTGGTGAATATTTACGCTCCAAATGAACATCAAGCGGAATTTCTAGAAAAAGTCCGAAAAGTTGTGGAGTTAGAAAAAGTGGTAAAAATGATTGTGGCTGGAGATTTTAATTTGGTAAGGTCAAATTTAGACTGTACGAATTTAACAAGGTGTGGAGCTGGATTGAAAGGGAATGTTTTAGATAAATGGATGATCGCGATGGGACTGAAGGATTCTTGGAGAGAGATCAAGGGTTCGGAAAGGGCATACTCTTATTTTTCACATGTTCATGGGTCTTATTCTAGATTAGATTATGTATTTTTAACGGAAAACATGATCAAAAATATTGAGGGAATGGAAATAGGGATTTTCAAGGAATCATACCATGCTAAAGTACTTTTGGAATTGAGATTACAAAAGGATAATAGGAGAAGAAGAAGTTGGAGATATGATCCCAACCTATTTAAAGACCAAAAATGTAAAGAACAAATTATAGAAAGCTGGATGGAAAGCTGGCAGTGGAATGATAATGAAAAGGTAAATTTTAATGTGGTTTGGGATGCCATGAAGTCGGTTTTTAGAGGGGAAAGTATAAAGTTGGCGAGTATAAAGTACAGAAGATATAAGCCAGATCAGGAGGAAAAAGAAAAAGAAATAAAACAATTACAAGAAGAACACTCAAAAAAGAAGGATAAAAATTTTTTCGCTAAATTACAAAGACTTAAGGCAGAATTAATGGGTAAGGATATAGATAAAGTTAAAAGAGATTTGATATATTTAAATAGAGAGTATTTTGAATTTAGCAACAAAAACTCAAGATTACTAGCAAGAGCGGCTAAAGTTAAAAAGGAAAAAAGGGAAATTGGGGTGTTAGTTAATAAACAAGGGATAAGGTGCAATAAGATTAGCGATAAATGTAAAATTGTGAAGGATTTCTATCAAGCATTATATGCAAAAAAAGCGATAGACGTTGGGAAGCTTGAAAGGATTTGGAGAGGCAGTTAGGGAATGGAATAAAGCAGGAACACCAGGAAAAAATGGAGGAACGGGTTACTGATAAAGAGGTAAAAGAGGTAATTAGTGGTTTGAAGTTGAGGAAAGCCCCGGGAGATGACGGATTATCGACAGAGTTTTATAAGGAATTTAAAGACGTTGTGGTTCCAAAGTTAGTGAAGTTATATAATTATATTCTAGATGGTGGACAAATTCCAACTTCATGGTACAGGACCATAATTGTTCTGCTGCCAAAATTGGGAAAGAATTTGGAAAAAGTGGAATCATATAGACCAATTTCTCTTATAAATCAAGATGCCAAGGTCTTCACAGCTAAATTGGCTAATCGGTTAAATAGATTTATGGGGGAATATATAAATGTCGACCAAGTTGGTTTCTTAAAAGGAAGGCATATGGCTGATTTGACTAGGAGGGTGTTAGATTTAATTGATAATGTTAATCAGACGAAGGAAAAGGTGGGCTTAATATCATTGGATATTTTTAAGGCATTTGATTCGTTACAATGGTCTTCAATCATGGAAATAGTTAAAAACTATGGATTCGGGGATAGATTTAGAAGGGTAATTGATTTATTATATCAAAAAAGGAGTGCTAGGATTAGAGTAAATGAAGAGGTTACAGATGAGGTAAAGCTTGAGGCAGGCACTAGGCAGGGCTGTCCACTATCTCGTATCTTGTTTATTATGGCAATGGAAATTTTAGCCAAAAATATAAGGGAGGTCTCAAGTATTGAAGGGATACAGGGTAATAAAGTGAGTATGTATGCAGATGATACGTTGCTAATGGTGAAACACCCAGAGGCGGTAATGGATAGGATTAAAGTACAAATAGAGGACTTTGAGGCTATAACTGGATTGATGATAAATTGGGATAAATCGGAAATGATGTTGTGCAACATGGGGGAAGAGGAGAGGGGAAAGATGGCGGGGTTATCTAATATACAAATTAAAGAAAAGTTGAAATATTTGGGGATAACTATTTCAAACAGATTGGAAGAACTTAAAAAATTGAACTATGACAGCCTGAAAGGAGAATTTAAGAATAAAATACAAAGTTTTCAGAAGTTTGAGTTGTCATGGTTTGGGAGGATTGCAATTTGCAAAATGATGTTGTTGCCGAGGATTAACTTTCTATTTGATGCACTTGCAATCCAATTGAAGGAAAAGGAGATTAACGAGTTCCAAAAGATGTTCAATAATTTTTGCAATGGTGGTAAAAAATCTAGACTTTCAAAGAAACTCTGGTATCTGCCTCAGAAAGAAGGGGGTTTGGGAATGCCAAATTTGTTAGCGTATTATCGAGCATTTCAAATTAAGAATGTTGTGAAGATCTTGGCAAGAGGAAAATTAATTTGGGAGGAAATGGAGATGAAAGATTATAAGAATATTGGTAAAATGATTTTTTGGGGAACTAATGTTAAAATGATAGGTACAAGTAACACTATGATGAGGGGACTCATGAGGGTATGGAAAAGATTAAAGAAAGACTTGATCCCAGATCTCTCCCCAATTCTGGAATTGGCAGATATGGCGTGTTTTCCGATAAAAATAGACCAAAAAAAAGGAAATATTGGATAAAAATGAAGTTTCCTTGGTGAAAGAATGGCTAACGGTTTGTGAAGATGAAATAAAGAAGAAAAAATTGTTTGAACAGTTGAAATTGGATTGGTTTCAGATAATGAAGGTTGACAATTGGAATAAAAAATATTGAAGAGAATTAGGTGCAGATAGAGAAAACACTGAATTTGAGGAATTGGTTTTAAAGATCAGAAAAGGTGAGAAAAGCATCAAGGGTCTAGTAAGTAAACTTTATATTTTAATAAACAAGGGTAGTGATCCACAGGAAGATTTGAAATTGAAGTGGGAACAGGATTTGAATATAAAGCTAGGAAATGATGAATGGAGAAATAAGTGGAAAAAGAGGATAATGAGAACAATGTCAGTAAGAATTAAGGAACATAACTATAAAATGTTGTGGCAATGGTACTTGACACCACTGAGGTTGCACCAGATTGATAATAAAAGGGATAATTTATGTTGGAGATGTAAAGATACTGTTGGAACCTATGAGCATATGTGGTGGAGTTGTAAAATGATAAATGAATTTTGGAGAAGAATAGAAGGAGAGATAGGGGAAATAATGGGTAAGAAAATTAAACTGGCGTCAGGTACCATTTTGCTAACAGATGTGGAAGGTATGTGTTTGAATAAGGAGGAAAAAGAGTTATTAGAAATAATGTTAACTACGGTTAGACAATGTATCGCTAGAAATTGGAAAAATGATGTAATTATACAGACAGGAGAATGGTACAAGGGAATGTGGAACCTAGCATTGAATGACAAATTGACATGGGCGATAAAAGTAAAAAGGGATAATTGAAGGAAAATAGATTTTGGAGTATTTGGAAGCCTTTTGTCGATCACTCCCTTATGGGTAGGGATAGTTTTAGACCTGTACCATCTCAAAGTAGATTTTGGAGATAATATAGAGACTAAACACTCCGGGGCAATGTAAATATACACTGGGTGAAGTGTAATTAGAAAATTAGGAGCTTGATGGTTGCTAACAAACAATTGTAGTATTGAAAGCTTTTATGAAGGTTATGGTTATAGTATTAACTTATAATGTGGATATTCAATAGTGTGTGTACTATGACAAATAACCAGTTCAACAATTATGTATGCGGTTATTTTTCATGAGTTTTTTGTATAATTGTTATGTACTGTTTTTTGTATGTTTGTTTTTTCTTTTGAAAATAAATAAAAAAATTATATTAAAAAAAGATTTTTTGAAAAGAATTGAAAAAGAAATCGGAGAAATATTGGGCAAGATGATTAAATTGGGCTCAGGTACCACCTTGTTAACAAATGTGGAAGGTATTAATTTAAACAAGGATGAGAAAGAGTTATTAGAAATAATGATTACAACGGCTAGACATTGTATTGCTAGACATTGGAAAAATAATGTAATTATACAAACTGAAGAGTGGTATAAAGAAATGTGGAATTTAGCATTGAATGATAAATTGACTTGGGAGATAAAGAAAAAGAGGGATAATTTGAAAGAAAATAGATTTTGGAATATTTGGAAACCTTTTGTGGATCATTCCCTTAAGGGGAATGAAAGAAACAGACCTGTACCTGAGCAAAGTGGATTTTGGAATTAAACTATTGAGATACCTTGAGCTCTCCAGCGCAATGTAAATAAACACAAGGTGTTTTACTGTCTATATATATATATATTTCTTTTTCCCCTATTTTTCTATTCATAATGGTACTATATGACTTTCTGGAAAAGGAGTTTTAGAGATGACAGTTAAGGTTAGAGAATAACCATTAAGTAATAAGTCAAGAGATTATAAGTATAATGATGGTTTTTAGGTATTAGGGTAGGTGTGCATAAATTTTTTCAAAGTTGTTTTTGTATTATGTATTTTGACTATTTTTCAAGTATTATGTTGTATACTTTATTTGTTTATTATTGTGTTTCACATTTTATATGTATAAAAAATTAATAAAAAATTATTAAAAAATATTTCAGCATAATTTATTCTCAATTATCAGGAACATATACATACAACAATTTCTCCTCAGTATTTCTTGTGTTCTTTCCCTATATACTTACTAGTATAGGTTTTTTTTTTGTTGTTTTTGTTAGGGGTGGTTTGGGTGGTGGTGACTTGAATTTGTGGTTTTTGAATTTATTTGATTTTTTATTTTATTTTTATTTGGATTTTTAATTATTTTTTGACTGTTGCATACTCTTCTGGTATCTAGGTGTGGTTGTGATTAAGAGTGCAATTGTCTTTATTTCTTCATTTCTGCTGCGGAAGCATGGAGGAAGGACTTCTTTTGTAAGTGCTCTTGACTTATTATATTATTTTTATTTTGTTGCGATTTTGGGGTGCTGGGCTATGGAGTTTAAGTATAGTGTTTCTGTTTTTAATTTATTGTTTTTGCTTGTTTAGGATTTTTTCTGGATTTTAGATGTGTTTTATTGTTTTGGATATTTCTGATTATTTCTTTTTTCTTTTTTCCGTATTTATTTTAGTAATTTGTGTTATTATTGTTTTTTGAGTTAGGTATTTTCGTGTTGTTAAGTTGTAGATAGGTGTTTTTATTGAGTTTTCATGGTTTTTTCTTAGCCTTTGTTATTTTGGATGTGTTTTGTTGAGTTTGTTGTTTATTGTTTTGTTGTTTACTGGGTTTATTTGAATTGTTTGTTTATTTATTTGTGTTTTTTATTTTTGATGGTTGATTGATTGATTGATTGATTGATTGAAATTTAATTTAAATACCTTTTTTCACCCAACGAGTGACTCAAGGCGGTTTACAAAAATATAAATGCAACATACTTAATACAAAAGCAAACCACAGGTATGCAGAATAATGCCAAACATAGTTATACAGTAAATAGTAATAATACAAAATAGTAATAATACAAAAACAATAATCATTACAATAGTTACAGCAATTGAACATATCACATATCATAATACAATTACATCAAGCGAAAAGGCAATACAACATCATCAATCCTCATAAACAATATAACACTAAAGCATCCTGGCTTTTGAGGCTCCAATATTGTGGGGGCGGAGGCCCGGGGGTGTGGCGGCTCACCCTTTGCTAAGGCTGCCAGCAAAGTTCCTCACTGCTGAGCCGCACCTCTCAGCTTTTTGTAGCCCCAAAGGCATGGGGGGGGGGGTGTGGCAGCTCACCCTTCACTGAGGCTGGAGCCAGTAAAGTTCCTCGCCACCGTGCCGCACCTCTCAACTTTTGTAGCCCCAATGGCATGGGGACGGAGGCCCGGGGGTATGGCGGCTCACCCTTCACTGAGTCTGGAGCTGGCAAAGTTCCTCGCCGCCGCGCCGCACCTCCCGGCTTTTGTAGCCCCAATGGCATGGGGGCAGAGGCCCAGGGGTGTGGCTGCTCACCCTTCACTGAGGCTGGAGCCAGCAAAGTTCCTCGCCGCCGCATCGCACCTCCCAGATTTTGTAGCCCCAATGGCATGGGGGCGGAGGTCCGGGGGTGTGGTGGCTCACCCATCACTGGAGCCAGCAAGGTTGACGTTGTGTTAAACTGCTTTGTTTTATTGTAGTTTTGCGGGGTAAAGAACAGCCTGTCTGTCGTTTCCTCTTTTCCCCATTGCTGTTTTGAAATTAGGTTTCAATGCGAAGGGGAAAAGGAAGAGCCGGCAGTCATCTCACTCTTCATCCAGTAAGGTTCATTAGTTTGGTCAGGAGAGAAGGAGGTAGAGAAGAGCTATCTACTTTATCATGGTTCTCTCCTCTCAGCCTCCTTTTCCCCTGGCTTACCTAACGGGAGATCGGCAGACAATGATCCGTAAGGGGTAGTGCTCTTCCTTGCGGATTGCTGGCTGCTGCTTTTCTACTACCTCCACCGCTGTTTTGTGCTAGTTCTTGAAACAGTGGTGTGGGTAGTTAAAAGGCAGCATCCAGTCATTTGCCAGGGAGGGTGCTTCCCCTGACGAACGGCTGTCTGCTGCTACCCCCACCGGATCAACTTACCTTGAGGCTGGCAGTGGTCTCGCCATGTCTTCGGAGGGATAGCAGGGAGGAGAAGGAGTCCCTCTTCTCCCCATTGCTCTGGGAAAGAAGGCTGGCAATTGTTTTGCCATGATTTTTTGTAGGTTTTGGTTAGGGAGGCTGTGAGGCGATGCGTCCATCTGTGGTGGCCTTGTGCTCCAGTTGCGTGAGGTGCTGCATCCACCTGCAGCAGCCTCATGCTCCTGTTGTGTGAGGCATTATTTTATTTTATTTTTTGCACACTGGCTTTTTCAATGTTCTGTGTGCTCGCACCCTTCAGCCTGATCAGCTGAAGTGGTCACGGCATGGAGGACTCTAATAGTTGTATTTCTGTCCATGTTCGTGGGGCTGCTGCCACACTGGTGGCTGCCGGACCCTTGTGGCGATGGTTGGTCAGTGTAAAGGGAAGTGTACGGGTCTTGGTACCGGATAGTATGGATGGGTGCAGGCGTTTGTACCAGATTCCAATGGTTAACGCACAATTTTATAGGTACAGATGACCTTCCCCACTCCATTCCAACCTTGAACATCTCTAACAATATGTGGCAGAGTTCAAATTCATTGGAATATATATATATATATATATATATATATATATATATATATATATATATATATATATATATATATATATATATATATATATATATATATATATATAGAGAGAGAGAGAGAGAGAGAGAGAGAGAGAGAGAGAGAGAGAGAGAGATGCCTCATGTCACCAGGCAGGTGAAATCATCTGGGGTTGTGACATCATTTGCTTTTCCCTCTGAGCTCAGCTGAAGTTTTCACAGTGGGTGAAAGACAAATGGGCATGTGAGTTCAGCACTGTGGGGGTCACAAAACGCAAAGGGGAGGCACTGTGACTGTCGACAGGATGACTGATGGAAGAGAGAGACAGAGAACCCGAGTGAAGCCAGGTAACCAGCTAGTAGGTGATAAAATAGACAAAGATATTTACATACGGTGTAGCAAACAAAATATTGGAACAGTTAGCGCCACTCTTACCACATAAGAATTACTAACTAGGACAAATAAAACCTCATACAAAGCATATTCATCCCCACCATATATTACCAGAGTCAAACATAGACACTTACTGCAAAACATAAATAAATGTTGGTCTCCATGGAAATAAGATGTCTGAGGAAGGCTGCTGGAGTTACTAGAAGGGATGAAATCAGGAATATGATTATAAGGGAAAGAACTGGAATAGAACCAATTTCAAACTATGTACAGAGACAACAGATAAAGTTGTTTGCTCATTTGGAGAGAAGTGTCTTGAAATTCCATACCATTCAAGGTTTACATGAAAAGAGAAGGACAAAGAGCACAAAGCAGACCCAGAAGAAAGTGGAGAGACAACATCAAATACATATTACAAAAACACTAAATAATGCTGGTGGAGGCCGCTAGAAATGCGAGGACAAGAACCTTTCATCTCCTTTGACATCAGAAGTGATAAAAGAGGAAGTAAAGAAGAAAACCAAGGAGGACATAAGTCGAGCAACTCTCTTCATTTACAAACTCTTTCTTCTGGGTGAACATGCTTCAGTTAGTCTGGACAGTCTGTCCTTAAGATTTGAAACATTCTCCCTGCTATCTTCTGCTACTGTATATCTGCAGTTAACATGCTAATAGTGTTTGTGTGTGTCTGTGTGTGTGTGTCTCTCTCTCTGTGTGTGTGTATTTAAATAAAGTGCTAGTTATTTTGACACTTTACAAAACAGTTTTTATGCTTCTCATTTGCTGATAGCCAGCATACATATGATTAAATTTCACAAACTGGAGAAGGATAAAAACAGGTGGGATTTTGTTGTTGTTGTTCAGTTGCACAGTCTATTCTGATCCTTTGCGACCCCATGGACCATTTCCCACCAGGCACCTCTGTCCACTACCATCTTCCTTAACCTTCCCAGCTCATACAATTAGTTGCAAACTTAGTAGCATGAGGGGGTGCACAAGAGACGTCCAAAAAAGAAAAGAAAAAAGAAAAACATTTGCACAATTTCCCTCACACATGCAGTATTTAACAACAGGATTCTGGCCACAGACAGAAAGTAAGGTAAGATGATCTTAGGGTAACTTGCCATTTCCCAATTCTATTTCTTTCTACAGCTCAATATTCTAGACAAGAATTTCAAGGAGAAAATTATTCAAAGAAACTGATAGCAAAAATATTTCAAGCTGGTTTAGATCTCTGTAGAAAAAGCCTCAAGAGGTTTAAAAACATAGTGCTTGTTTAAAATACCTTACACCTCTTCTCAAGAATCAAATTCAGATTATGTAGAATAAAGTAGAACTTTTCCTATTAATGTAGTGTCCTGAACAATTTCTCCAACTGAATTTTTATTGCTTTTGATCGCATCACACCATTTGTTTTCCCCATAGGCAGAGAAGGCAACTGTACAGGAATTGTGTTCTCAGTGGAATGCATAGAAGAAATTAGTGTGGGTAGAGTGAAAGAGATTATTATAAATAGTAACTCATGTGTAGTCATGGTCATCTGGGGAAAGGTTGCCATTTTCCAATGAAGATAACTTTGCTGTACTTTGTGAGAGGAGATAATTCAGGTAAAGTTTCTTCTTTCTCTCCTTGCTTGCTTCTAGCATCCAGTTTTAAGCTCAAAGTGTTGTCCACCATACTTGTATCTCTTTATGTTCCAGGGTGTGACTATTAGCAGTCAGTCTGATTCTGAACAATATCCAAAAGAGATACTTGTATAAGTATCGAAGACACTGTACAGGTTACAGCCCAGTCTAAAAGAGAGGTGGCTTGACGTAGATTATTTAACATACACAGAACAGGCAAGCTTCTAGTTGAGCACTTGGTCCCTCAATATCTGTATGATGTGCAGGCAAAGGTGAAAGGAAGCAAACAGAACATGTGTGAAGACACTTTTACATCAAGCCAGGAGTCCAAGTACCAAATGGAATGGGTAATGATGGGTCCCCATGTTATAAAGACACCTCACAAGCAGAAATAAAATGTTATCTCCTAGCCATGTTTTCCCCGTGAATGTTTTTTCTTCCCACCTGGGCTGGCAGTATGAAATCAGGAATCAGTAAAATATTAGCAAGCACAGTGGAACCTAATACCACAATTGCCCTGTACAGCAATGAAATCGCATAACAATTAGGTTTTTTTTTTGGGGGGGGGGGAATGGTGTCCCAGATAACAATTTTACCAATGGAAAAATCATACAACAATTTTAAATGGAAAAAACCACTTAGCAAAAAACAAAAAACAAAACCACAATTGTTGGACGATTCATCCCATAGGGAAAATCGCTATTCGATGCATGTATCATATAGCAATTGTTTCATACAACAATGAGCCCTGTGGAATGGATTAAAATCATTGTATGAGGTACCATTGTATTATGTTCTCTACCTCTAGTGAACCATTGGGAATGTCACCAGCAGACAACAACTAATTAAAGAGTTCCTTTTCTGATTTCAGGTTGCAAACAAGTTTGTCTCATTAATGGTGAGTGACATTGAAATAGGACTCATTAATTAGCAGCAGACCTGGATGTCTGGCCAGGTTATCTTGCTATGGTAGTAGAGTAGACCATACTGCCAGTGATTCAATGTTGATCATCAGGTGGTGGGTAACTAACCTGAGAACCCTAAGAACTAAAGGCCTTGGGTGGTGAAGTCCACAGAGAAGAGTGATGGTCCTCAAGTGGATTAAATTCCACTTAAATCCATCTTGATGGAGGGCAGTAGCTTCATCAGTGCTGGCTTTCAGTGCTGGCTTGGGGCTGATGAGGACTTTGTGTGCCAAAATGGTTCAGGATCAGAAAGTGACTCATGGAACTAGATCAGTGGTACGGGTGCCATGCTGTGATGTGGAAAACCAATGGAAAACCACTGTATTATATTGTTCACAGGACAATCTTCATGGCTGACCACCATGATGATAACAAATATTCAGATTCAGATACATCACTTGAAGAATTAGCAGAAATGTGCAACTTCTGGTGTTCTCATTCTCTCTACACTGATAGAAGCATAGAATGCAAAATAAGTCAGCATAGTTGAAGAGTGTCTAGATCTCATCACTATCATTCATTCAATGATTTTGCTCCAGGAGTAACCATTTACTATAAGCCTGAAGTTGTTAAGATTTTCTGGATAAAAGGAAAGGTTCTTACCACTATGTCTTAAACAGGCCAGTTCACCATCCATCACATTTGTACCCCTTGTCTGGCTGGACATCCTGCTATGGTAATAGAGTATACCGTGTAGCCAGTGACTCAACACTGAGTGTTGGGCAGTGGTAAATAACCTGATTCCCTAAAGGGACCAAGGGCTGTGGGCGGATGAGCCCCTTTAGGTGAAGTGATGGTCTCCTCAGTGGAGGAAATGCCACTGGAAACCATCATATTGGGCCCAATGGCAAAATGAGTGGAGGAAGAACTCTGATTCCCATCAGTCATGGAGGCAGAAGAGGCCATGCCAGATGGACTAGCTGTGAAGGTGCACCTGGTCCATATCTTCAAGGCTGTGGCAGTGCATTGCAGTTCCAAGTATTAAATCCCACATGTCTCATTTCATATGTGCCACAGGAGATGGCTCCATGATCATAGTGGGTGGGTCACTTCATGACAAACTAGGATCTACCTTAAACAAATTCACGCCAATGACATTTTCCCTGAATGCCTCAGAGGGTGAAGGCAGCCCCAAACCAGCTGGCCTCCAAGACCAGGCCTCCCATTGCCCTGGGAGAGGGAAAAAATGTATACTCAGATTGAGTTGCGGCCAACGATGACAACAATGACAACATTTGCACAACTGTTTGCTCTCTCCCTCCTGATATTAAACAGCTATGTGGTTTAAAAATCTAGTTATGTATGTAGTCACATGAACAATTTATCCATATCCTTGAACCTATCAACTGAAGTTTGTCCAACAAAATTTGACAAGACTGGATCCCTCACCAGATACAGCAACTAGAGTGGTGGAATCTAAATGCTCATATATGTAGACAATTTTATTCGAAAAATGCCTTGTGGACAAATTATTACCTCATTTTTCACAACTTCATAATTCCTCTCACATGACAATTTAGCTAGCTGTTAAGGTTGTCAGGAAGAAAATCAATAGTGGCTTAGTGAATACTAAAAGTCAACAGAAAGGTTAAATGGTTTGATTCTTAAAGTTAAGTTAACTCCTAGAGGACTGGCACATGAAATTCAAAGTCACAGTAGCAACTATTTTTCATTTGGAAAGGCATCAAAATAATTAGGAAGAAAAAATATATGTCTATGTCAAAAGCTATAGATTTCAGAGAACCAAAAAGCTCTCTCATCATATGAGTTCTCAAATTGACACATGCAAAACTAAGTGTGTGGGCAGAAAATGCAATCAGATTATGCTTTTAAAGATGTTGCTGTTTCTCAGAGAGATCTAATTTTAAAATATGCCTAGGTTTATACAATGAAATTGTAATTTTCTGGATACGTATATTCAAGATAACATGAATGGAGATAAACATGGAGGAGGTTCCTATTTTTGGATTCAGATTCTTTCCTTATTAAATGAACGAGACCCTTTTACAATTTGAATTCTTCATTTCAATGAAACATAGAGACATAAAAGCTTTGCAGGCGCACCCCCCAAAGAAAGACTCAGACACCGGTATATGGATAAAGGCATTGGGCCACTTTTATTGAATAATGCCCTAGTCCGAATTATAACTTTCAATTGGTACTCATCCAATTATAATTCTTAAGGCAAGCAGGCCGCAGTAACACTGGTAAGGTTCCTCCCAAAATTGCCAATGGCAATTGGCTACAATGTATCCATTTGTGTCAATTTGTTTGTTGACACAAACAAATTGTTGACCGTAGTCAATAAACTATCTACTGACCCCACCCTCTGACGTGTATCCGTCAAATCACGGGGTGATGCATGCATATCCCCCTCCAGACTTTACCCCTCGTGACCTGCGGCAAATGATCACCCCGGGACAAGGAATAACCCGCCGTCGGCAAAGCCATCGACGGCACGTTCTGTATCAAGGGCATACGCAGCAGGACCCGGACAGCCCCTGCGATGCTCGGCACTGCCCCGGGGGCAGACACCCCCACCCTTAACGAGGGACCATTTAGCACCATGGGATACTGGGATAAGATGGTAACTGATGCCCGCTCGCATCAACTGTACTCCCCGCGCCAAACCTTTTCCTTCGAGACCCGGGACAAATGATCACCAAGGGCCAATGAATAACCAGCCGTCGGCAAGGCCGTCACCGGCACATTAGGTACACGGGGCATATGCAGCGGAACCTGAACAGCCCCTGTGATGCCCGGCACTGCCCCGGGGGCGGAAACCCCCACCCCCAATGTTTTGTCAGTATGGAACCAAGGGGCACTGGGATAGGCTGGCAACTGATGCCCACTCGCCTCGACTTGATGAGGCCACGGCCACTGAACCCCACCACTGGAAGTGGACTGTGATGTGGGTGCATTAACTTGAACCTGATACTCACTAGGTGCACCTCCGTGAGCCGCCCCCACTGGGGGTTCCGGCCCACAGCGGGCGTCGGAGCTCGCGACCGGAATCGAGCTCTGGGGCCACACCTGACCACTCTCCTGATGTATCTCTGGATGGACAGGGAGCTGCGAGACACTGGCAGGTGCAGGCCGGAGCATCTCAAGCAGCTCAACCCGGCTGGCCGCTTGTTGCAGTGTGGCGGCTGTCGAGGTAGTAGGTGGACACTAAGGGCCCCCGGCAGAGAGAGAAGGGCCCCCTGTCATGGGGTTGTGTGCAATCCCCAAGGATGCCTCAAGCACAGCTAAACGTGTGAGCAATGCATCCACTGCCACAGATCCCCCAGCATAAAGTGGGCCGGGTGGGCCGGACGGCCCCCCAGGCATTTGACCAGGAACCCCAAAATGAGAGCCTGGGCCCGAATAGGGCCATGTCCAATACTCCGGCCCATGAGGGGCCGGAGGGGGAACGTGCTGTGCACCAGCACCAGGCCCTCCCCCGCTGACCTGACCCGTGGCCGGCAACTGCGGGCCAAGGGCCGAAGCCCTGGAAGGGCCGGTCGGAGGCTGGCCAGCCGAGGGTCAAGCACCAGCCTGCCTCACCCCACCGTTATCGGTGGGGGTAGTGCCCTGCCGCATGAGCGCAGCCCTGGTCCTCCGACCTGAGGGCTGCCCCCCACGCTGCGCAGGGCCGGCAAAAGCCCTCCCCGTTGGCTGCGGTTCCGTCACCGGGGCCTTCCGTTTGGGAGGCATATCTATAGCAATAGCAGGATCCCTGTTCAGGGATCAACCTATGCCAAAAAGCACAGAGCAGCCAGCAAGCCGAAGGCTCTGTGCAACTTCTTCCTTCCCAGCCGGGAAAGCCAAGGGCTAAAGAGCCGAAGAATCAAAGGAACAGCGACGGAGAAAACTTATCCTCTCCGTCGCTATTTTTAAAATGGCAGCTCGGCTGCCTCGTGGCCACCCCTTTTATAGAGGGGTGGCCACGCCCCCTAACTCACCCGGATGTCTGAGTCCGGGTGGGGGGGCCTGCAAAGAGCGCAGCAGCCATTTTGGCGCCACGCTTTCATTCTGTTCCTTCATGTTTTCCTCTGTCATTTGTCATTTCCATCCATGAAAGAGGGAATTGTGAATTGTAGAAAGGCATTAATTGGTTGGGACTCAGTAAATAATGTTCTTCTATTCAATGATTAATTGTGGATAGGATCGGTGTGCTGCTGAGCTCCATAGAGGTCTGCCTTCCATCTTGTTTGTGCTGTCCATATGTGACTGGATTCTTTGCTTTTTTTGTGCTTTTGTGTATGTGTGTGTGTGTGTGCATGTGTGTGTGGGAGAGGAGTTACCTCACTTATCCTAAGATTATATTTTGTGGTGCTCCTAGGCAGCCTGACTGTAATATAAGTGTACACCTTTAGGATTTTGTTTATTTTTTCTCTCTGCCTGATTTCTTGATATATGTGTATTTTTGTTTTATTATGCACCCTCCCTCTCAATTTTGTGTGCATGTTAGGCAGGTATTTTCCATGTTCAACTGATTCTTAAAAAATGTGCTATTTTGTTCATTTATCACAGATTGTCCCCTTTGCCTCTGATTTATGAGTTAAATCTCTGTTGCCTGCCATGTGTCCATTTTAAAGGCTTTTTGATGACTATGTTGTGTATATAATATTATGTTAAAGCTTTTGTAAATAACTGATTCTCCATTTTGAGTCTCCTCAACACCATACTATTGCGAGACTTGGTTCGCACCCTTTTCCCACAAGAAGCGAGAAGAGTTCCCAATTTAGGATCACCCCACTATCCCCCCATTCCCAGCAACCAGTCCTATTGTTTCCCGCCTTAATGTATCCTTCCCCAACCTGTATATAAGGCGCTGCTGCGCCCATGTTCTGTGTGTTAGTACCTGAATAAAGTTGTGTTTGGCCCCGTTATGCTGGCTGCTGCTTCTTGATTACTGAACACAAAAGACTACAAGACATGAAATGCACTGAAATACTTATTGCAATTTTCAAAAATTGAATATGTCCCCAATGGCTTCCCCAGGCTGAAAAGCACCCTAGTAGGAGCCTTGTTGAAAGAGGAGGCAACAGTAAAATGAAAAACTGTCAGAATTGATGTCATCATCAACCTTATGTAGCATTAATATATGTGCATTTCTAAACATAATTTCTATCAAAATGCAGATGTCAAAAAGCATTTTCTCTCAAAATCCACGTTTTAAAAATATACTTTAACATTGTCTCAAGCTGAGAATGGCATCACAGTGCTGAAAGAAGTGTGAATTCTAGTGGGATAATTATGTTTTGATCCTCACATTAAGTTGGAAGGTGCAGATAAGGTCAGTTAGCACTGAAAAACAGAGAGAATACAAAAATATCTATCCAACAAGTAATTTCTGTTTCTTTAGTTTTCACTACATATCAAAGAGTTCAAGAAAACCAAGGCTAGGATCATTGACATACTTTGGAAGAAAAATCTCTCTATGTGAGATAATAGTATTCTTATTGAAAGGATTTTTACCCATCACTACTGAGAGACAACTTCTGTACAACTAGCAGAATAAAGTATACATAATTTTAAAGCATCCAATAATGCACCAGTCAAATTCATTCTGCTAAGTAATGGGATGAAATTAATTATTTGGAGTGCATATTTATAAAAATAATTTGCAGGCATTAATATTATGCCCTTCAGATGTTAGGTCACTGGGTACACAGAACTAAGACTGGGAACAGATATCACAACTAATGCAAGGTTGCCCCTAATTTAAAGGAGCAGAGGAGACACAAGTCTGTGTTGCCTTTATTCAGGCACAGACTTAGTTGGAGACCAGTACACATTCTTACTTTTAATCATCCCCTCCCCAGTTGTATTTTGAGTTTATTTGTCTAGAATGAACAGATAATGGTGGTTTATGGTGTTCATTTTATTTATTTATTTATTCATATTTGTATAGCCAACCAATCACTAAAGCAACTCCTGGCAGCTTTACCTATTATCTAGGAATATGCAGGACAGAGTTTGCACCCATCCCTGCCACATGTCCTGCCAACCTAGCAGTTCAAAAGCAAGAAATTGAAAGTAGATAAATAGGTAAATCTTCATGGAAAATCTTCCTGTTTTGTTTAGAAACATGGATGGGTAAAACTCACTCAGTGCCCTTCTCAATGAAAACAGGAACTGGCTACAGGCTCCATTTTAAACCCCCTTTGAGGCTTATTTTCTATAGATAAATACCTGGTTTTTGAGCTACATGCCTTTCAGAGACACATAGTGTATTTCATGTATTCAATCAATCAATCAATCAATCAATCAATTTTTAATTTGTACCCCACCTTTCTCAGCCAAGGCTGACTCAAGGCGGCAAACAACATATTCATACAATATAACAACAAATTAATAATACAAAAGTACAGTAAATTCAAGATACAGTACAATACAATGTAAGCATAATATCAAAATACAAAAATACACAGTATAGTTACATCATAAAAATACAGTAAATATAAATATAATACAATGGACCCAGCATAGCAAGACCCCCATGTCTGCTGGAAAAAGTTGCAGGAGCTACCACTCCCCCCAGACAACTTGGGGGAAGGAGCTCCATGCTTTGGTCGCAGCAGCAAAGGCGGGCACAGCAATCAATTTGGCCCCAGGGTGGCAGCAGCTGCAAGGGCGCCGGCGAAGGTCTTCACGCTGGCATCAGCTCCAGCCAGGACAAAAAGGGGGTTAGTCCCAGGAACAGCAACAGCAGCGGGACACCAATCGAACCCCACTGGGCTCGGTGGTGCAAGAAGCGGCTTTTGAGGGTGATGGAAAAGCCCTCAGGTGCTGCTCGTTCCATACCAGCTGGACATCGGTCAAAATCCCCACTGGGCATGGTGGTGGCAGGAGTGACTTTTGAGGGCGGTGGAAAAGCCCTCAGGTGCCGCTCATTCCTTACCGGCCAGCTGCCAGTCAATAGCACCGCTGGGCTCGGCGGTGGCAGGAACAGCTTTTGAGGGTGGTGGAACAGCCCTGTGCCACTCATTCCTTATCGGCTAGCCACCAGTCGAAAGCCCTGCAGCAGGGCTTTTGAGGGCGGTGGAAAAGCCCTCAGGTGCCGCTCATTCCTTACCGGCCAGCTGCCAGTCAATAGCACTGCTGGGCTCGGCGGTGGCCACAGCGGGGCTTTTCCATTGTCCTCAAAAGCTGCTCCTGCCACTACCGAGCCCAGCAGGGTTTGATTGGTGCCCAGCTGCTGTATTGACAGGAGCATTGTCTTTCTGACACTGGTATCCTTTGAAACGTTCTCCCAAGAACTGAAGAAGGAAGTGCCTGACAGCAAGCTAATGTAAATACACTCTGATAACTAGGTGTCACAAGTTGAAGCAGCTATCGGGCCAGGGCAACAATGTGTCTCCAATACTCTTGAGCACAAAAAGCTGGGCCCTTGGCTAGGTCAGTTTGCCTTTCCATGTCTAGTATTCTCTGTTTAATTATCTATTTCACCTGCTCATGACTCATGTCCTGTATGAGAGACTGGGAGAAGCCAAGGTACTGCAATCTGGATTGAATTGTTCTCTTCCATGCTGATTGGAAACTTTCCTGGACAGTTAGAGGAGCCAGGCCTCTGGGATTAAATAGAAGTTTGAGTCAAAGATTGAGGGTAGCTAACTACAATCTTGTCTCAACTTTTATCATACTCATTTCCAGGTAAAGGGTGGTATTCTATACACAGCTGAGAGCTGCATGTAAGAAATTGGATTGTACTCTTTCCATAAGGGCCAAGTTTTCTGGGGGGGGGGGGGCTCTTTGGTCTCCATGGAATAGCTGCAACAGGATTTTGGCTTCAAATAGTTTCCATGTAGCAGTGATATATTGTCCTCCTTTTGTTCTCAGGAATTTAAGTATGACAAAGATGGATCTCTGGGCTGTAAGAATAGTGTGTGTTATGGGCATTTCTGGAGCTTGAAGCTTGGAGGACTGGAGACCGGAACAAGATGGCGGGGGAGTAAGACACGAGTGAAGCAGGCTGCGAGATAAATGTATTAAAAAGGTGGAAAAACAAAGGCTGTCAAAGATAAATCTGAGAAAAAAGACAGAGGAGTGCTGTGGGGGTGAAGAAGGTGAAGATTTCAGGGCTCAAAAGAGTCT
Organism: Bradypodion ventrale; assembly: GCA_035047345.1. Lineage (NCBI taxonomy): Eukaryota > Metazoa > Chordata > Lepidosauria > Squamata > Chamaeleonidae > Bradypodion > Bradypodion ventrale. The sequence goes on from JAWDJE010000003.1 coordinate 141,500,003, forward strand.
GGGCCAGTGTGATAGAGCCTGAAAAGGCTCGAAAAGGCAAAGAGACGCCGCCTGAATGGGACGACACAGATTTGCAAGCCTCTGTAAGTCCTCCGTTTGCTCTTAAAGTTTATTTTGGGCTGTAAAGACCACCTAATTAAGGAAGGTGTGATTGATGAGACTGAGAAGGAAAAACAGACTTGTGGAAGACAGTGAAAGATTGGGTTTCAAAGGCAAGGTGAAGAGAGTAAGTTTGAAATAAGCCTTGAAAGTGAGTGGAGAAACCTTGAATGCCCTTAAAGTATTGGAGCAAATTTTTGAACAAAAAAGAGAGATGATAGGGAAACTCTGAGGCAAGAGAGCTAATGGATTGAAAGAGGGGGTGTCTATCTGTCCCCCTTTTTTTTTTGAGAGGAAGAATTTTTGAAAGAAGAAATAAAAAAAAGGGGAGAAAGTGAGTGAAGAAGAACAGGCTCCTGAAGATGAGAAACAGCTGATAAAGTAGCTGCGACCTTAAAGTAGTGAGAGGAGAGAAAAAAGAACTGAGAAACAGTCAACCCTAAATGAGTTATTAACATCCCAAAGACTTCAGATTTTAGAAAACTATTAAAATGGATCCTTGGGACAAAGTAATAGAAGATCTCAGGGACCAGGTGGAAAGGTGCATGGAAAAAATATCGACTATAGGGGATAGTCATATGATGAAGATAAAAGAGTTGTTTAAGGATACAAGAATGGTTAATCAAGAAAGAGGTCTGGACATGGAGGACACAATTCAAGAAAAAGGACAGTGCATGGAGGACACAATTCAAGAAAAAGGACAGTGCATGGAGGACACAATTCAAGAAAAAGGACAGTGCATGGAGGACACAAATCAAGAAAAAGGACAGTGCATGGAGGACACAATAGAAGTAAAATTAAAAGAAATTATGAATGGACAACAAGAATTAAGGGAATTGCTGGTTAGCTATACGAAAACAATAAATAATAATTTTATGATAATAGAGGCAAAATTAAAAGCTGTGGAAGAGGAGATAAAACATATACAAGCAGTGAAGAAAGAAATGGATATTTGGAGTAAACTTGAGAAAAGGTTGGACAGAATAGATGTGACAAGGAAGCAAGAAATGAAAGACACCATGAATGGACAACAAGAATTAAGAGACCTACTAGCCAACTCCATGAAAGTAGTGACTAAAAATTTTGAGACAATAAAGGTAAAAGACTTGCAAGAAAATGATAAAAGAATAGGTAAGCAAGAAAAAAGACTGTACATGCTGGAAGGGATGGCGAGACAAAAGAACGTGTTGATCAAAAATATTCCAGAGGGAAGTCCAGACCGTCTGAGAGAAAGAATTATTAAATGGTTGAATGAACTGAAGATGGGGAGAGAATTCACACAAGAGGATATCCTAGCAGTTTACAGATTGGGGAAGAGAAGAAATGGGACGTTTAAAAGGTTTGTTTTGGTAAAATTTGCAGGTCTGGATAGAAAATTAGAATTAATGGCATTTTTAAGAAGAAATGGTACACGAGTACCAAAATTGGATGGGGAAAAACTGGATATTTATCAGGACATAACTAAAGAAGAAAGATTGTGGAGGAAGAAAATTAAACCAGTTACTATATTGTTAAGGGATAAGGGAGTGAAATATAATTGGCAAAAATTACATCATTTAAGATTCTTTTGGGCTGGTAAAGTTGTTGTGATAAACAAGCAAACTGAATATTTGAATATCTTAGAATCTTGTAATATCATTAAGAGAGGATCAGAAGAATGGAAGAAACTTAAAGAAGAGCTTTTAATTTTGAGAAGTCAATTCAAAATATAAAAGAAGTGAAAAATATAGGGAGAAAGATAGGGGTAAAAGGGAATATCTATGAAATTGTCACAAAAAGGTTAATAACTTTTGTTAAGAATGGTTAAAAGGGGGTAAGGTGGATGGAAAATCACAATGTAAAGTTTGAAATAAATGGTTTAATATGTTTGAAATGGTAAATAACCCTCTGTTAAGGAATGCCAAGGAAGGGCAAGTAGTAGTAAAGCTGGAATATGATGTTTTGGAAATTGTTACCTTTCAATGAGTTTCCATTTGTTGTTATTTTGGTTTCTATATTTGCTCTGAAGCAAGATGGAGGAGGTTTGGTTTAAGGAAGAGATTAAAATATATAAATAACCTTTTGTTAATGGGGTCTAAGATTATGAGGAAATACATGTTGGGGAAGACTGCAGAGAATATCATATGTGCAGTATATAGATAAAGAATTTGCAATAGGTATAGAAAAGGTATTGAATAAGCTTAACTACTTCAGTAACGGTAGGGGGGAGGGAAAGAAAGGGGGAGATAACATTAGGGTCAAAAATTTGCATAGAAAAGATTTGAAGGAAAGGTAAGGACATGTGTAATGGTAGAATAACCATTAGTAGGAGGAAAAGAGAGAGAAAAACAGCTGTATGATATGAACAACAAAAGTTATTTAATGTCTTAAATATTAGCAAGAATCCATCTTACCCCTATCTATCAGGATATAAAAAAGGAAGAAAGATTGTGGAGGAAGAAAATTAAAATAGTTAAGTCATAAGGATATGAGTCAATCTTCCGTGTAAGAAAACTTGTTTTGATAAGTAAATATATTGGGATTTTGGTTATATTATAACCATGTAATATTGTTAAAGAAGGATTAGAAGAATGAAGGAAACTTAAAGAAGAGCTTTTAATTAAGGGAGGCTAACCCAGAACATAAAGTAACAGGTAGAGTATGATGTTTTTGAAAATGTTTCTTTAAAAAATAATAAATGTAATAAAATGAGTAATGGTGTGACAACCATTAGCAGGAGGGAAAGAGAAACAGCTGCTCCGCTATGAATAATAAAATTTATTTAATGTCTTAAATAATAACAAGATCCCGCTCCAGATCCGGTCTCCCTCCCCTTCTTCGGCACTTCGGAGGCGGTCCCTCAATGGAAGGACAAGGGGAGTGAAGAAGACAGAAGATGGTGAAGGGCTGGGTGAGGGTGATTGGGAGGTGAAGGGTGGGTGAGGGTGAATGTATTCAATGTATATCTGTTTATATGTTTTTTTTTATTGTAGTATATTGTATTGTATTGTATTGTATTGTAATGTTATGAATGTCTGGGTGATTGGGAGGTGAAGGGTGGGTGAGGGTGAATGTATTCAATGTATATCTGTTCATATGTTTTTTTTATTATTGTAGTATATTGTATTGTATTGTATTGTAATGTTATGAATGTTTAAGTTTTGTAATTTTGTTTGAAAATTAATAAAAATTTAAATTTAAAAAAAAAAAAAGCTTGGAGGACTAATCCAAGTATTTAAAGCTGGTAACCTGTTTTATCTTATGTCCATTTATTCTCCATGTGTGTTTATTAGGCCTTGGAGCAAAGGTTACAACTTGGGTTTTCTGGTAGTTGATCTCTATTGGTTGCTATTTCAGAAATGAGCCAGAGATGCCAGCAATGCTCTGAGACCTATTGGGGCCCCTAGAGAGAATTATGGCATCATCAGCATACAGGAGTATGTGTAGATACTTGTTAGCAAGCTTGGAAGGGTGGAAAGAAGGGCTTCTTAAATGGTCAACCATATCATTGATGAAGAAGTTAAATAGAAGTGGGTCCAGTACACATCCTTGCTTGACACCCTTCTGTGTGGGTACTGGCTCCATAAGGTGTCCCTGGTGTCTGACTCTAAGGTTTGTGTTGGTGTGGAGCGTGTGGATCAAGTGAAGCAGCTGACAGTCAATGGAAGATTTCTCTAGTATCTGCCACAGCTTAATCCTGGAGATAACCAACCAACCTATCAATATTTTAGGGGGGGGGGGGATGGGACTTTTTAAAAAAAGGATCAGCCTAGCTCCTTTTGGTAGACTTTTCCATATACTGAGTGTGGCCTCTGAAAAACCTATTACTAATAGAACCAACAGAAAGAGTTCCCTTGAAAAAGCTACATTTGCTTTATATCAGTAGCAACATAGTTATTGTCATTGCTTCTTACATTAGCAGGATTACATAGAACCACTATGTATCTGCAGAGTCAGATATGGTTTTCTTTCCCCCCTGGTATTGAAATGAGTAAGAGTGGAATGGGATTCAGCTGTGACATACATTTTCCCTATGTGACATGAATCCGCTTTTGGTTTGGTAATGGCATAGGATTGCCAGAAAACAGCCTGCTGCTATTGCAGGGACAAACCATGAGAGATAACCCTTCAGTGTGCCAAAACTCTTCTGTCAGCAAGACAACAATTTTCCTTTCCTATATGTGAACCCAACTGTGAATTGTCCCATTTTAGCTTTACCATAACCATGGGAAGTGAGGAAAAAATAATGACAGTGATTTATCTTGAGTTACCCAGAAAGCATCATGGTTGAACGAGAACTTAGAACCTGATTTCCACAGTTTAAATTCAATCTAATGCTCAATTGAGCACCATGGCTTGGTCTCCATACTACCTCTGATGTTTTCAGGTCACAGCTTTAGATTAGCGAAGCTGAGCTCCTTACTATTTCCTACAAGGGGGGCAATTTTTTTGAAAATCGTGTGGATGGGGCATTAGGTATACATTAAAAGGTAAAGGTTTCCCTTGCTCGAAAGCCAGTCGTATCCGACTCTAGGGTGCAGTGCTCATCTCTGTTTCTAAGCCGAAGAGCCAGCGCTGTCTGCTTCTGCAGACGTTTCCGTGGTCATGTGGCAGGCATGACTAGACATGGAACGCTGTTACCTTCCCACCGAAGTGGTCCCTATTTATCTACTTGCAATTTCTTGCTTTCGAACTGCTAGGTTGGCAGGAGCTGGGATGAGGACGGGAGCTCATTTCCGTCCTGCAGTACTCGGGAATCGAACTGCTGACCTTCCGCTTCCCAGTCAGCGTCTTAGCGACTTGAGCCACTGCAGTATACATTAGGCAACATCTTATTCCATGTCATATTGCTATGAACTTTATCGCCAGCTCTCCTGGAAAATAAAATCCACCTTTCCTCTAAGATAGAGTTTTGTGATTTTTCTTTCCTTCACTGTACATAAGCAGCTGTATACTGTTCATGGGCATTCCTGGCTGTTTCTGAGTCTAATGAAAAATAGCAAAATACAATAGCTGATTTTCAGAATACTCAGCTCTCATCTGGAAGTTATTATTTTCTTCATTTGCTATTATTCACTTAAAAATTTTGTTCATGGAAATGGGGAATATAAATAGGGATATCCTGCACTCTCTGTTGGTATCTTGCACTATGTACCCTTCTGGTACAATCTGTTGGGGAGTCTCACCTATCCAGCATGAGAAAAAGGGCCTTCTTGGTCGTAGCTCCCACATTATGGAACTTCCTCCCAGTAGAACTATGCCTTCAGGCCCAGTTGCTACCATTTAGGAAAGAATTGAAGACATGGTTGGCAAAATGGGTCTGGGGGCTGGGATTTTGAACAAGCTCCCCTTTTTGGCTTGTCTGAGGCTCCCCCCTCCCGAATTAATTTTTTTAATGTTAAAATTTTGTAGATTTTATATTTGTTTTTAGATAATAGATGGCACAGTGGGGGTATTGTTATGTTTTAAACGGTTTTTTATTGTTTTGTATTGGTTTTAACTTGTGTGTATATTGTGTATTGTATATTGTGTATATTGTTTGTTTACCATGTGAGCCACCCTGAGTCAGGTTCCCTGACTCGGCAGCATACAAGTGCATAAATTAAATTAAATTAAATGTATGTTCCTGGGAAGATCAAGGCAGGTTGCAGGAACATTGTGATAATGTATGAGGAAAGATAATACAGGATAGGCTTCAGCAGCACATGGATAGCGAATTACCAGAAGTACAAGCTGGGTTCCGAAGAGGTAGGAGAACTAGAGACCAAATTGCCAACATACGTTGGATCATGGAGAAAACAAAGGAATACCAGAAACAATTCTACTTCTGTTTCATTGACTACATCAAGGCCTTTGACTGTGTGGACTACAATAAAATGTGACAAGTAATTAAAGAGATGGGAATACCAGAACACCTCATATGCCTCATGAGAAATCTGTACACGAGTCAAGAAGCAACAGTTAGGACAGAGTATGGAATGACGGAGTGGTTAGGAATAGGAAAAGGAGTAAGACAAGGCTGCATTTTGTCACCCTGCTTATTCAACTTATACACAGAGCACATAATGTGCAATGCAGGGATGGAGGAATCACAATATGGGATTAAAATTGCTGGGAGAAACATCAACAATCTGAGATATGCAGACGATACCACCCTAATGGCAGAAAGTGAGGAAGACCTAAATAATCTCTTGATTGGGCTGAAGGAGGAGAGTGCAAAAGCTGGCTTGAGACTCAATATCATGAAAACCAAGATAATGGCAACAGGTCCAATCAGTTCCTGGAAAATAGATGGGGAAGAAGAAGAAGCAGTGACAGACTTTACGTTATTGGGATCCAAAATCACTGCAGATGGTGATTGCAGCCATGAAATAAAAAGGCAACTAATTCTTGGGAGGCAAGCTATGAGAAACCTGGGGAACATAGTTAGAAGTAGACATCACCTTGCAAACACATAGTCAAAGCAACGGTATTAATGTATGGTTGTAAGAGCTGGACCATAAGGAAAGCTGAATGCAGAAGAATAGACGGTTTGAGATGTGGTGTTGGAGGAGAATTTTGAGAGTATCCTGGACAGCAAGGAAAACGAATAGGTCAATTTTAAAAGAAATCAACCCCGACTGCTCCTTGGAAGGTCAAATATTGAAGATAAAGCTAAAGTACTTTGGACATCAAATGAGAAGAGAGGATTCGCTTGAGAAAGCCTTGATCCTGGGAAAGGTTGAGAGCAAAAGAGGAAGGGTGCGGCAGAGAATATGGCTAGATTTATTTATTTATTTATCTAGATTTAGATGATATTCTTGACACAATGGGCATAAAGTTGGGTTGGTTGAGGAGGATGGTGGAGGATGGGGTGCCTGTCATGTGATGGACCATGGAGTCGCAAAGGGTCGGACTCGATTATGTGACTGAACAACAACAACAAAATGAGGAAAGTAAAGGGAGCACTCTATTCCTCTCTTGTCCCCAAGTGTGGCCCAACTGTTAGGCAAAGTAAAGCAGCTGACTTGGGTGACAGATCGTAGGGAGAAGCAGCAAGATCTTAGAGGAGAGAGCTGGCTGCCAACAGGTCTTTAAGACCACCTTTCAGTTAGGTGACTGATTTTATTTCACCACCAGTGCTGAAAGTGGTTATTCAACTGCCAAACCAATCAGATTTTGTACTTCAAATGGAGGGACAGCATCTTCTTTGCCTCCAGCAGCAAAATAACTTGGGCTGGACCTTCCACTCAAATACCTGCTTTGATTCAGAAACCAGGCAAAGAAAATCCATTTTCTCCTCCTGCTTCCAATTCACTAGGAGACTCTGCTTGTTCTAATACCAATTCTGAGCCACTTCAGTTGCACTCCTGACAAGTCTTGAAACATCCTTTCCTGCTGTCAGCTGTTCCTGCTGTGACAACAAAGCCAATGACACTGGGAACAGCTATTGCAAAGAGGGAGGCGTAGCTTCACCTTCTTTGCTGCAAGGAGAATAAGAGTGTCAGGGAGAAATTTCTCCAACCCCCTTCTTTGTTCACTAGACTGTGCCCTAGTTAGATAACTATTTCATGTTCCATAAATTGCTAACAAAGTCACTTTGTTTTCCTTTCCTTTCTCTCCTGCCCCTTCCCTGTGCTATCACTGAACATTTCCCCCCACCTCTCTTTTGGTTTTGGCCCCCTTAAATGCATGTCATAATCCAACCTGGTTTAGGCAACACCCATAACTAGTGCAGGAGAATGTAATTAGATTCTAAATTGTCAGTGAAACGACCCATTTTGCATTCCTTTATGGCAGAGGTTCCCAACCTAAGGCCCACAGGCCGCATCCAGCCCACAGCACCATTTCATGTGTTCCCCCACCCCTCGAAAGGCAGCTGAGAAACAAAATGGCCACCCCTTTGAATCTGTTGGTACAAAATTGCCACCCCCATCATGCAGGCAGGGCAAAATAGCCATCCAGCCCTCAAAGCTGACTGAGAGAGCATGATCCAGCCCCTGGCTTCAAAAGTTTAGGAACGCCTGCTTTAAGGTCATGGTGAGACAAAAATGCATCTCATTTCAGAAGTTTGAATACTGGTGAAGATTGCAGCATACTTTGGTGGACTAAAATATGAAGCCATATAAACAGGTTTAAAAATGAAACATAAATATATGCAGTTGTTCACAGCACGATCGCTGTGTCTATTGGCAAACCATGGTCATAAATCGTGGGTGATCGTTCTCCAGCCTCATCTGTTTATGCCGAAACTTAGATGCCTGGTGCCTAGGCCTGGGCCTCTAGCTTGGGCCTCTGATACCATGACTCAAGGCTGTCAAGCCCTCCCTACTATAACCAGGGATGGCATGTAGTTACCTAACCAACACGCAGCTGCTTAACCAATCAGTAAGGTGTGCACGAGGCAGGCACGCTGATATTTAGCCAATTATGTAACCTTATGTTATCGCAGGTAACCAATAAGGATATATTGCGTACTCTTCTCTGGAATGTCTTTGTCCTGTTATTCCTAATAAACTCCGTCTGGGCTATCTTTGCCCAATGCCTCTTCATGATCAAGCCTCCGTTGTCTCCTTGATCCCCAAACACTTCATGCAGTGAAAGAAAAAGAACAAGAAAAATATATTTAGCCAGGATGGAAACTGCTTGCATAAGGGGGGGGGGGGAGGGAAGCATATATAAATGTGTAGAAAATGTATAGGTAAAGGTATCCCTTGCTCGAAAGCCAACCATGTCTGATTCCAACGTGTGGTATTCATTGCTGTTTACAGACAAACAGCCAGTTTTGCCTGCATCTACAGACATTTCCATAGACATGACTAAATGCACACAGAATGCTGTTACCTTTCCTGCCTGAGTGGAACCTATATATTTACTTCCAATTTCTTGCTTTCAAACTGATAGTTTGGCAGGAGCGGGGACAGACAATGGGAGTTCACTCCATTGTACGGTACTTGGGTCTTGAACTGCTTACCTGCCAATCTTCTAGTCATCAAGCTGAGCAGCTTAACAATTAAGCCACCATGGCCCTTTTAGAAAATGTATACACTCATTTTAATGCAAAATACTTTAATACAAAATATTGGAATTCCATTGCAAGAAGTTTTTCTCACTTTTCTTGTGTGAGCCAAAGATGGGATGAGAAAAGTAGTTAGATTGGGGTGGACTCAGGAAAATTGTGACTAAAAGATGTTGCCTCCCACAGTAAATGGATTAAGACTCAAAGAACCTGGACCTGCTCAGTGATGGAGAATTGAAGTGGTTGGGAGTAGAGCCATTCCTTAAATATTTCACTTACCTTGAAAGACCTATTAGGGTCTCCATAAATCAATTCTGACATATATAATACACACTCTTAGCATAAAATACTTTCTGAAATGTGTCTGAACCCCATAATCTAGATCCTGGGGAATCTCATCCTTTACATCACTTTCTAGTGAGGATTGCCTGTTTATTTCTGCTCTCTACTTTGATTTTTAACCAGTGTTCAATAATGCTCACTTCCTTATATGGTGCAGCTTTGATCTGTAGGTTAAACTTCTCCTGAAGTATTCTCAGATGACAGATTCCACCTCCAGCCTCATCTTTGCATCAGTTTTATCAGAAAGAGGTATGAAAGGACTTCCATTTCCCCCTAGTAAACAAAGTCATTTGCAGCTTTGCAATCTTTGTAATATGTTTTGGGCAGAACTTTGTTCCCTGAGTCTGCTTTGAGCCCACACTAAAAAACAAACAAAAAAAATACTAATTTGAATGGGGCTGAATGACCTTCTGCTTCATCCCCCATTCCCTTTTAAAAGTTAATAAGAATGATTTATGGCTGCCGCCACTACTTAATTGTCATCCCCTGATTGGCAAAATACACTCCTACTACAGGCTTTAAATTTTGTTTTTCCTTACTGAGAAATAAAGATGTCTGTTTATATTTCCTTTTCCTCTATAAAGTAAAGGTAAATGTTTCCCTTGCTCAGAGGCCAGTCGTATTCGACTCTAGGGTGCAGTGCTCATCTCTGTTTCAAAGCCGAAGAGCCAGCACTGTCTGCTTCTGCAGACATTTTCATGGTCATGTGGCAGGCATGGCTAGACACTGGAGTGCATGGAATGCTGTTTACCTTCCCACCAAAGTGGTCCCTATTTATTTACTTGCAATTTCTTGCTTTCAAACTGATAGTTTGGCAGGAGCTAGGGACGGGAGCTCATTCGTCCTGCAGTACTTGGGAATCAAACTGCTGACCTCCCACCTTTCAGTCAGTGTCTTAGCCATACAATAACCAAACTCCAGGAGAGTTCCCACCTCTTTCTTTTCTGAAGAATCAATTACTATTTTATCTCATGCCTGGTACTGTTGCTTTAAAATGAAATATTTTTTAAAGACATGTATCGCTCAGTAGCTTGATTAGTTGTGTATTTGGTTGGAGAGCTGGTGGTCGGGAGTTAGATTCCCTATTGTGCATCCAAGAAGATCCAGTGTGTGTAGCCTTGACCAAGCTGTATATTCCTAGGAAGACCCTAGAGCAGTGTTTCCCAACTTTTGGTTTCTGGACTTCAATTCCCAGAAGCCTGTCAATTCCCCAAAACACTGATCAGCCAATGTATCAACTTAAGCTTCTGCTTCCACATTGGGAACCACTGCTCTTGAGAAAATGAATAGTAAAACACCTCAGAATACACTACCTAGAAAACCTTGAAAGGAGTTGGTATAAATAAGAAGTAAATTGACTGCATGCAGTTATTATTATACTAGCAGGGGTACCTGGCGTTGCCTGGGTGTGGGACCCACACTGGTGTGTGGGCCGCCAAGAGGGCTCCTATCTCCTCCTTGGGCAGGGTGTGTGGAGCATGGCTGTTGAGTGCGTGTGTGTGAGGGCTATTGGGGCCTGTGCCATGGGGTAGCGGTGGAGGGTGCACAAGGCAGGAGGGGTAGTTGGAGCATCAGGCCATTTGGCAAGGGTCTGGGGGAAGGGTGGGGGTCACCAAACGCACAGGGGCCGACACAGGTGGACGGAGAGCATCGGATTGGGGGGGTGCGGGAGAGATCATTGGGCCAAATGACAAGGGTTGTGTGTGCTCAGTGGGGGCCCCCACCCTTACCCTGGACCCTTGCCAGTTGGCCTGACGTTCCCCTGCCTGCACCCATCCTGGCTTGCAGGCCATCATGGTTGGGCTCACGCCTTGCTCCGATGGGAGTCTCTGGTCACCCTGCCACTGCCATGGCTGCCATCACCAGCCAGGTGGGCCTGCCATCATTGTAGGGACTGCCTGCCCATGGGGGAAGGGGTGGAAAACAGTGCCAGGGTGGGTGGTCGGTGCCGTATGTGGGTTGCCTGCCATCCACTGCCCTTACTGGCAGCCTGCATCGGCCCGCCAAGAGGCCCCCGAGCCTCTCCTTGGGCAGGGTGCATGGAACATGCTTGCTGAGCAAGGGGGACATGAGGGGTCTGGGGGTGTGTCACACAGGAAAGCAGTGGAGGGCATGCAAGCTAGGAGGGCTGCAGGGGGCATTGGGCAGACTGGCAAGGGTGTAGGATAAGTGGGGGGCTTCCTCTGCCACCTCAATGCTGCCCACATCCAGAGAGGCACACACCAGAGCGGGGGTGTCTTTTGGGCGGCTGCCCCTCTGGCGTGTTGCTCTCCGGATGCGGGTAGCATTGGGGTGGCGGAGGAAGCTCCGTGCCCTGTTGCATGCTGCAGCGGGGGAGCAATGGTAGTGCAGGTTGTCTGGCATGGTGGCTCCACTGCCGGTGGCCAGGGGCTAGGGCTTGCAAGGGCTCCATCAGCGTTTGGGGAACAGCATTCAGGAGGGGTGGCTGGTGGTGGGGGCTGAAGTCTGTCGATGCCTGTGATGGCCCCAGCGCTCCCGAGGACTGGTTGGTTGTGCGACAGCACCTGTTGCAGGCACTGTTGGCAGCTGGGCCGCAGCAAGGGCAGTTGCCAGTCCTGGCGCTCCCCACAGATTTGTGCAGCAAGGGAGGCAGTGGCGGTGGGTCCATCCATGGCCGAGTGGCTGCCTCATTCAACAGCGGAATGTGTTTGGCACACCTCATGTGTTTTGTCCGCAACATTGGATATCCGTGTTGAGGCAGAGGTTTTTTGTTGGGGCATGCACTGGTCCAGGCCAGCCTGGCATGCTGCACATGCCCACTATGCGTAGATGCACCCTCCGTTGGTAGACTTCCAGGCGGGTGGGGGTGCTCCCTGTGTAACCCCTTTTTGGGGTGATGGACTGTGGGGAGTGCTGCCGGTACCCTGTGCTGGCCCAGCTAAATGCCGCATGTAGGCAGGGCGCAGTTTCTGGGGCGGTGGGTGCCAAGGTGTCGTGCCGCATGACCCTCAAACAGCACAACACCTTGATTTTAGTGATATAGATAAGGTTATTGTACAAAAGTAGAAACAGTCACAAATATCAAATAGCTCAGGAGGAGCTTCTCCTGCGTATTACTGAGCAAATATAACTGTTAGTGGAGTATATATAGCAAACATAAGATCTCACATTTGATTAAATCCCCTAATCACAAAGATACATCTAATGTTCCCCTCTCTGAGTAGAAGCAATTATTGTTCTACAGTGCCATCCAAATGGTCTTCCCTCAATGTTTCTGATTACCTGACTTACTTTAATGACTCCATCTGTCTGAACTCTCAAAGTTGTTTTTCCCATTCTCAGCATGGAACCAAACTGTCAGTTTGAAAGGCAAATTACCTCAAAATGTACCATATTTTTTGGACCATAAGATGCACTCCCCCCAAAAAAAAAGTGTGTGTGTGGGGGGGGGGGGGAAATGAGGGTGCATCTTATAGTCCAAATGCTGTCCAGCAAGGCTGTTGTACAAGGATATTTTACAACAGCCCCGGCTGGCCGAAGATCTCCACCCCACCCACAGCTGTTCCAGGCCAGGGAAGAAAGAAGGAGGGACCATATTTTAAGGGCCATTACCACAGGTGGCCACAAGAGGGCAAAAATTGCAATTTCCCATTTAAATCCATTGGAGATCATCAGCTTTTCTGCTTGTATTTTCCCCAATGCATTTAAGTGGGAAACCAAACCTATGCATAAAAAGAAAGGATTTCATTTACCTTTCTTGTTCCTGCTCCATGTTTCCCTGCTACACTGGTCAAAATGGAGAGGGAAAGCAATGCTTCCTGGTTGCAGGGAGAACAAGAGGCTAGCCTAGAGCATTGCTTCCTGCTTCAGTGCAATTGGCCTGCCTGCCCATTTCCCCTGCAGCTCCACCACTGGTTGGTGGTGAAAGTACAGGTACAGAATTTTCCCCCTTGTTTCCTGCTCAAAAAAAACTGGGGAGTGTCTTATGGTCAGGTGCGTCTTATGGTCCATAAAATATGGTAATACAATATTATAGTATAAGATGCTGTAAGATTATACTGTATGATACTGAGTATACATAGTCTGCCTTCATCATGCTAACTCTTTTTTCTTTTCTAGTTCTGTTCTTTCCCTAGTTCAACTTCTAGATTGTTCTTCAAACCTGATGCATGATTTTTCCTTCACTTATAACTTGTTCTTCAACCCTGATATCCTTCTTCCTTCTTGACCAGTCCTATTCATCTTGGAGAGTTCAGACAGATGGAGTCATTAAAGTAAGTCAGGTAATCAGAAACAAAAAAGCATTTTCTGAATTGTATGTTTGACATACAGCATCAAAAAGTGTTAGGACACCTTCACATGAATCAATGTTTGGAAAGGGAAAATTAAGGAGCCAATATAAAACAATGAGGAATGAGAGAATAAGTAGTGTTTCTGCCAAAAGCTATTTGGAAAATCTGTATATATTTACACCTTACATAGTTCAGTGTGTGCAAAAAACCAAAAACAACAACAACATCTGCTTCCAGAAGTTGACTAAATATTAGCACAATTATCCAGAGCCAAAATATTATCCAAAACTGGCTGCTGCAGATGGTTTTTGGAAAGTCCTCTTTGCCAAAAAATTATTCCATTTACTATTTCCTTCATTCCATTTGGAGGCCAGTCTTTCAGTTGGCTCTTTCTCAACCTAGTTTTGGCCCAGGACAATTTCTAAAGTTGTCTGACATCCTGCAGGAGGTAGGTGGTGCATTGGTTCATGAGAAAAATAAACACAACTGCAAAAAGTGATGACAAACTATATTGAGTCATTCTCAATAAACTGGATGTGGTTGGAATAAGAACAACAAACTGGAAATGAGCAGATAAAATGTTTGTGTTAGACAGCTAATAGAGCTGGGCAACTAATTCAGTTGAAACCTGAACTGAGTCAGGCTGATATGGATTGGATCCAAATCAAATCAGGTCAGCCAGAATTAGATCCAAAGTGATTCAGACTGATTTGGCAGCTTGTGGAAGTAAAAAATGCCAGACAGCAAACATAACACTGCAAAACAGAACCATAAGAGAAAAAAATGAGGGAAAGTGGAAGAACAGGATTTATACTCTGTTCAGCATCTCTTTTTGTGGGGCAAAAATTCAGTAGTGCTACTCAGCATCCAAGATGTATTATTATTGGATTCAAATTTACCATTTGATTCACAGTCGAGGACTTGTATAAAATTATCAGTTCAAGCCCTAACCAAGGACCTAAGAACTGTTAACTGTGTGTGTGTGTGTGTGTGTGTGTGTGTGTGTGTGTGTGTGTGTGTGTGTGTGTGTGTGTGTGTGTGTGGAGTTAGGATGTTCAAGTCCAATAAGTTCAACATTTTTAAGTGTGTGTGTGTGTGTGTGTGTGTGTGTGTGTGTGTGTGTAGAGTTAGGATGTTCAAGTCCGATAAGTTCAACATTTCCAAATATCTATGGAGTCCTTTAGGTATTGCTCCAAGGGCTCTGATCATTATGATACAACAGCAGATTTGTTCCTTCACAGACACTCAACTTCAATTTGCAAATAATGACGTTTTGTGATTTTCTCCAGTTGTTTATCTTCAATTTGTGCATCTCCTGGTATAGCAATGTCAATAAACCAGAACTTCTTCTTTTCCACAACAGTTATATCAGGTGTGTTGTAAGGCAAATGTCTATATGTTTGAATTTTAAAGTCTCACAGGATCTTGACTCTCTCATTTTCTAAAACTTTCTCTACTCGATGTTTCCAATGATTTTTTTTTTCAAATCCAAACTTCTGGCAAAGATTCCAATGAATATTTTTGGCAACCCTATTATGGCATTACAAATAGTCAATCTGTGAAATTTTGCTGCATCAACTGATCAGCTGCTCTACTATTTCATCCTTTTTGTTACAAAGCCGGCATTTGCTACTGTTACATACATGCTGTATTTTTTGTCTTCATGCAATTTGTTGGCAAAACTTTTTCCTGAGCTGCCAAGATGACTCCTTCCATTTCCTTCTTCAAAACTCCTGCTCTTAACCATCCCCATGCCAGCTTTGGGTCAGCCTTGCCTTCTATGATTTACAAGTATTGACCATGCATAGACTTGTTTGTCCAGTTTGCAGCTCGACTTTCTATCCTTTCATTTCTGTATTCAGCTTTCTTCTTCACTGTTTTCAAAAGTCCTCCTTTGTTTCACTTCCTAAAGCATAGGCTCTACCCTTTTCCTAATGTAGTTATTCAAGCTATGCTTTTCTTGCTCTACTGTCTGTTTCACCTATAGGATTCCTCTGCCACCCTTAGCTCTTGTTAAGTACAATCTATCAACATCACTTTTTTGCATGCAGGGCATGACACATGGACATTAGCTTCCACTTTTTTGTCAAGGTTGTCTAAATCCATTTGAATCCAATCAATTATTCCAGCTGAATATCATATAACAGGCACTGCCCAGGTATTAATTGCCTGGATGATATTGCGTCCACTCAGTTTCGACCTCAAGATTTTCCGGACCCTCTTTATGTATTTTATAGAAGTAGTTCTTTTGACTTGGTTGTGTAGCAATAATAATAATAATAATAATAATAATAATAATAATAATAATAATAATAATAATAATAATAATAATAATAATAATAATAATAATAATAATAATAATAATAATAATAATGATGATGATGATGATGATGATGATGATGATGATGATGATGATGATGGAATGTCAGAGTTAGATTCCTGTGGACTGCAAGGAGATCAAATCAGTCAATCCTAAAGGAAATCAACCCTGATTGCTCCTTAGAAGGACAAGTATGAAAGTTTAAATTCAAATACTTTGGCCACCAAATGAGGCCTCACTGGAAAAGGCCCTGATGCTGGGAAAGATCTAAGGCAAAAGGAGAAGGGGGCTACAGAGGATGAGATGGCAAGATGGAATTGTTGATGCAGTGGATGTATGTTGCGATGGCTCCCAGGTGTGGGAGTGGCTGGCCGCAAGGAAGACAAGTGAGACAATTGTGCGGTGAAGTCCAGCCCCGATCTGGGTCGGGTGGCACGTATTTATTACCCTGCCTTGGGGTGATACATGCGTAAGATGCGTGTGACCCCCTAATACAGAAGGCATGCATACGTGGCATTTTCCGGTGGTCAGTACAATGCCTGTTCTTGGACATTGCCCTTTGGTTAGTAGACAACCCACAACTAATTAAGGTCTGGGCTGGCGAAATCTATTGTTCCTGCCCTATCTTAGAGTCTTATGCGTATTGACTCTGGGTACCTAGCTTGTCCTGCTATCTGGCGTGGCTCATTTGCCCAATTTAATCTGTAGCCATTAGCGGAGGACTGTGTTTTTCCATTAGAGTCATCATCTTTGGTTTTTGCCCTGTTTCTATTGTAGCCATCAGCCAAGGCTTTATGATTTGCCCCCCAAACTAACTAACTAGGCTGCACCCCAATTGCCGTTCCTGCCAAGCCTTGTTGGTCCCTGGATCTGTTGAAGGCTGGGCGAACCCCTTGGGAAAGTTTTGGCCAATTATTCCCGCAGGCAACCCACAGATGGAGATCTGGGTGGGCTATGGAAGATGGCAGATGACAGAGGAGCCTGGCATGCTATGGTCCATGGTGTTGCAAAGGGTCAGACTTGACTGTGTGACTGAAAAACAACAAAACAGCTGAACTGGGACTGCCGCCCGAGCCACTCCCGGAGCCCTTGCCACCGGCTCCAGGAGGAGAAACAGCTGTGCCCAGCGCCCCTCCCCTTGGCCATCGGGCGGGAAGTTTAAAAGGTGTTAGAGGTGCCAGAGCTGCTGCTGCTGCCACCGAACTGGGACTGCCACCCGAGCCACTCCTGGAACCCTTGCCACCAGCTCCGGGAGGAGAAACAGCTGCGCCCAGCGCCCCTCCCCTTGGCCATCAGGCGGGGAGTTTAAAAGGCGCTGGAGGCGCCAGAGCTGCTGCTGCTGCCGCCAAACTTGGACTGCCACCGAGCCACTCCCGGAGCACTTGCCACTGGCTCTGGGAGGAGAAACAGCTGCGCCCAGCGCCCCTCCCCTTGGCCATCAGGCGGGGAGTTTAAAAGGTGCTTGAGGCACCAGAGCTGCTGCTGCTGCTGCTGCCACTGCCTCAACAGTTTTTGGCAGGCGAGGCCCACAGTGAAGATGCCAAACATCGCCACTGCTGCACCTCGGGCCCACCTTCCATCGCTCACCTCTGGCCAGGACTTTAAAAAGGCTGTGTGAGGCACTAGAACTTTCGTTTTTGTATTTTTATATGCTGGGGGGGGGGGGTAGGATTGAGTGCGTGTGACAGTTGATGTTGTTAGTGTGGCTGTATTGCAGTCACGCTTTATATTGCCTATATTGTGTTTTTGTATTATTGTATCTTGTAATTCAGAATTGCGACTTTGTGGAAATTTCTATTGTACCTGTAATTTATATGTGTTTCTGAGTTTACATTGTATCTTTACCATTTGTTTCTTAAATGTTGTAAACCACTATGATTCTCCCATTGGGATGAGAATAGCAGTATAGAAATCTAAATAAAAAATAAATAAAAAATAAAATCATCAACAACAACAACAATATGAAAGATCCTATGTTTGCACATGTACGACCAGTAATTAATAAATTTTGCATTTTAGAATTATTGTGGTGTATTTTTATTCTTAGCTGTCTAATGCAATAGCAATGACATTGGTTTTGGATTTGTTTCAAAATGCATATTTTTTTTTCATTGTCCACACTTCAGTTGTCATAGCTTAAAGTGTGGTCAATAATTAGTTTCTGTGCTCGAAAGCCAATCCATATCTAGTGACATCCTTACATGGTATATTTGAACAAAAAAAACCTCATTATAAACAAAAACAGTTTGCAGATGATAAAAAATTAAGCATGAATATATTCAAAGCAAAAAAATGTACAACATTGATTACAATGTGCTAAATGTGAACATGCATGATCCTTGTGTTTTTTTTATATATATATGACTTCCAGATAGGCACCTAGGGAAACAGATACATTCTTATATCTATTTCTTCTTTTCCAATTACTCTAAAAAAATGTCTTCACTTCAGAAGCTAAATATACTAAGGACATCTGAATCCACAGCTTGTAAGTGAGCACTCTCTTGAAGTCATGTCTTGTTGAAACCTTCATCAATGCTTTTATTACCAGTCAGGCTCCCTAGAGGAATATTAAGGGGAGAAAAGTGTTGGGGTTTCTATAGCAACCATTAAAAGTTTAGTTAAATTGTGACTTGTTAAAGAAACTCAAAAGTTAAATAAATTTGTGATGAAGATGCAAACATTTATCTCAGAGTACCAAGATTACGCAGTCAAATCCATTGTCCTTGTATTGGTATTTTTTATTTATTAGAAGGCATATAACTTTAGGTTTATGTATTAACACTTAGCATCACCATCCATTCAAAGTTCAGATTCAGCTAGGTCATTTGGTGATTATATTGTCCTTTACAAATAATACCACATCAATTTCCATGGTAACTCCAACAGCACTCATTTACTGCTCTTTTCCCTCATTCCTCCAAATTTCAACCAGACAAGAAAAGACTTCCTTTTTTGTGGATATATTACTAGAGGGTAGTTTGATTGTTGTTGTTCATTAACTTAGTTGATTCTGACCCTTTGAGACCCCATGGACCACTGCAAGACAGGCACCACATCCTCCACCACCCTCTGCAGTCCACTCAGCTTTACACCCATTGAATCAACAATGCCATCTAGCCATCTTATTCTCTGCTGTCCCCTTTTCTTTTTGCATTTGATCTTTCCCAGCATCAAGGCCATCTTGAGTGAGTCCACTCTTCTCATTTGGTAACCAAAGTACTTTAGCTTAATCTTCAATATTTGTCCTTCCCTTCCAAGGACAAGTCAGGATTGATTTCATTCAGGATTGACTTATTTGATCTCTTTGCTGTCCAGGGTACTCTCAAAATTCTTATCCAGCACCACATTTCAAAAGTGTCTATTCTTCTGCATTCAGCCTTCCTTATGGTCCAGCTCTCACAACCATACATTACTACTGGGAAGACCTTTGCTTTGGCTATGCAGACTTTGGTTGGCAGGGTGATGGCTCTACTTTTTATTATGCTGCCTAAGTTTCTCATAGCTTGCCTGCCAAGAAGTGTCTTTTTATTTCATAGTTGCAGTCACCATCTGCAGTAATCTTGGATCCTAAGAAGGTAACGTTTGTCACTGCTTCCATTTCTTCCCCTTCTATTTGCCAGGAAGTGATAGGACTGGTTGCCATTATCTTGGATTATTTTTATGTTGAGTCTCAGGCCAGCTTTTGCACTCTCTTCATTCACCCTCATCAAGAGGCTCTTTAGGTCTTCTTCACTTTCTGCCATTAGGGCAGTATCATCTGTGCAGCTCTGGTTATTGATGTTTCTCCCAACAATTTTAATTCCAGCTTGAGATTCATCAAGCCCTGCATTGCACATTATGTACTCTGCATATAAGTTAAATAAGCAGGGTGACATTATGCAACCTTGTCGTACTCCTTTTCCTAGTCTAAACCAATCAGTTGTTCTGTATCCTGTCCTAACTGTTGCTTCTTGACTGATGTACAGATTTCTCATAAGACAGATGTGGTGGTCTGGTGTTCCCTTCTCTTTAATTACTTGCCACAGTTTACTGTGGTCCACACAATCAAAGGCCTTGGTGTAGTCAATGAAACAGAAGTAGACTTCTTTCTGGTACTCCTTTGCTTTCTCCATGATCCAGCAAATGTTGGCAATTTGGTCTCTAGTTCGCCTACCTCTTTGGAACCCAGCCTGCACTTCTGGAAGTTCTCAATCCACGTATTGCTAAAGCCTAGCCTGTATTATCTTGAGCATGACCTTTCTAGAGTGTGAAATGAATGCAATTGTTTGATAGTTTGAACATTTTTTAGCATTACTCTTCTTTGGGATTGGAATGTATACTGACCTTTTCCAAATCTGCTGGCGTATAGAGTGCAACTCTTTAATTGTATCATCTTTTAGGGCTTTGAATAATTCAATTGGAATACCATCATCTCCACTAGCTTTATTGTTGTCAATGCTTTCCAGGGCCCTCTTGAATTCACACTCCAGAATATCTCGCTCAAGGTCCATGTTCCTCATCACTGTATTTGTGATGGATGTTGAGGACCTTTTTGTAGAGGTCCTCTGTCTATTCTTGCCATCTTTTCCTAATCTCTTCCGCATCCGCTAGGTCCCTACCATTTTTGCTCCTTATTGTGGCCATTTTTGCTTTAAATGTTCCCTTGATTTTTGCAATTTTTTGAAGGGATCTCTAGTCCTTCCCCTTCTGTTGTTTTCCTCTATTACTTTGCACTGCATTTATGAAGGCCTTCTTTTTTCTCCTTGCTTTTCTTTGGAATTCTTCATTCAGTTGAGTAAATCTTTCTTTTTTACCTTTGCTTTTTGCTTCCTTTATTTCTTCATCTATTTGAAGTGCCTCATTAGAGAACCATTTTGTTTTCTTGCATTTCTTTCCCTTTGGTATTGTTCTAATTGCTGCTTTTTGTATGATATTATGAATTTCCATCCATAATTCTTCAGGCACTCTGTCTATCAAATCTAATCCCTTAAATCTATTCTTCACCTCCACCATATATTCCTTAGGGATGTCATCTAGGTCATACCTGTGCAACCTAATTGTTTCCCTTATTTTCTTCAATCTAAGCCTGAATTTGGCAATCAGTAGCTCATGATCTGAGCCACAGTCTGCTCCTGGTCTTGTCTTTGCTGACTGTATAGTGCTTGTGCATCTTTGGATGCAGAGTATGTAATCAATCTGATTTCGATGTTGGGCATCTGGTGATGTCCATGTATAGAGTCGCCTCTTATGTTGTTGGAAGAGGGTGTTTGCTATGACCAGTGTGTTCTTTTGGCAGAACTCGATTACATATTTCTAATTCATAGTATTATATTTGACTGTTGTTGTTGTTCAGTCGCACAGTTGATTCTGACCCTTTGCGACCCCATGGACCATTTTCCTCTAAGCACTTCTGTCCTCCACCATTCTCCTCAGCCTGCCAAGCTCTGTGCCCATTGTGTCCACAATAACATCTATCCATCTCATCTTTGGATGCCCCCTTCTTCTCTTGCCCACCACCTTTCCCAGCATCAAGGCCTTCTCAAGTGAGTCTTCCCTTCTCATTTGATATCCAAAGTACTTTAGCTTCATCTTCACTATTTGTCCCTCCAATGAACAGTCAGGGTTGATTTCTTCTAATATTGACCTATTTGTTCTCTTTGCTGTCCAAGGGACTCTCAGGACTCTCCTCCAACACCATATCTCAAAGGCATCTATTCTTCTGCACTCAGCCTTCCTAATGGTCCAGCTTTCACACCCATACATTACCACTGGGAATACCATTACTTTGACTATGCGAATTTTTCTTTTCAAGGTGATGTCTCTGCTTTCCACTATATTCCCCAGGTTTCTCATAGCTTGTCTCCCCATAATCAGTCGTCTTTTTATTTCATGGCTACAGTTGCCATCTGCAGTGATCTTAGATCCCAGGAAAGTAAAATCTGTCACTGCTTCTACTTCGTTCCCATCTATTTTCCCGGGACTGATGGGACCTGTTGCCATTATCTTGGTTTTCTTGATATTAAGTCTCAAGCCAGCTTTAGCACTCTCCTCCTTCAATCCAATCAAGAGGTTCTTTAGGTCTTCCTCACTTTCTGCCATTAGGGTGGTATCGTCTGCATATCTCAAATTGTTGATGTTTCTCCCAGAAATTTTGTTCCCATATTGTGATTCCTCCATCCCTGCATTGCACATTATGTGCTCTGTGTATAGATTGAATAAGCAGGGTGATAAAATGCAGCCTTGTCTTACTCCTTTTCCTATTCCAAACCACTCTGTCATTCCGTGTTCTGTCCTAACTTTTGCTTCTTGGTTCGTGTACAGATTTCTCATGAGGCATATGAGGTGTTCTGGTATTCCCATCTCGTTAATTACTTGCCACATTTTGTAGTGGTCCACACAGTCAAAAGCCTTGGTGTAGTCAATAAAACAAAAGTAGACTTGTTTCTGGTATTCCTTTGCTTTCTCCATGATCCAACGTATGTTGGCAATGTGGTCTCTAGTCCCCCTGCCTCTTCTGAAAGCGGCCTGCACCTCTGGTAGTTCTCTCTCCACATGTTGCTGAAGTCTATCCTGTATTATCTTGAGCATCACCTTGCTGGCATGTGGGATGAGTGCAATTGTTCGGTAATTTGAGCATTCTTTGGCATTGCCTTCTTTTGGGATTGGAACGTTCACTGATCTTTTCCAATCCTGTGGCCACTGTTTTGTTTTCCAAATTTGCTGGCATATTGAATGCAGTAGTTTGATTCCATCATCTTTTAGGGCTTTGAAAAATTCAACTGGGATACCATCATTTCCACTAGCTTTATTGTTTGCAGTGCTTTTTAGGGCCTTTCTGACTTCACTCTCCAGAATGTCTGGTTCAAGTTAAAATTTCTCATTATTGTTATTATCAGGAGTGTTGTGGTCCTTTTTGTAGAGTTCCTCTGTGTACTCTTGCCATTTTTTTATCTCTTCTGCTTCAGCTAACTCCTTTCCATCTTTGTCCCTTATCATGGTCATTTTTGCATTAAATGTTCCCTTGATTTCTCATTTTTTTTTGAAAAGATCTCTAGTCCTGCCTCTTTTGTTGTGTTCCTCCATTTCTTTGCACTGTTTTTTTCAGGTAGTTTTCCTTATCTCTCCTTGCTTTTCTTTGAAATCCTGTATTCAGGTGATTGTATTTTTTTTCTTTCTCCTTGGACTTTTGCATTCCTTCTTTCCTCTCCTATTTTAAGGGCCTCATCAGACAACCACTTTGCTTTATTACACTTCTTTTCTTTTGGTATGGTTTCTCTTGCTGCCTCCTGCAGGATGTCCCGTGTCTCTGCCCATAATTCTTCTGGTACTCTGTCTATCAGGTGTAGGACATTAAATCTGTTCATGACCTCCATTGTGTATTCTTTAGGAATGTTATGTAGGTCATATCTGTCTGGTCTAATTGTTTTCCCCATTTTCTTTAGTCTAAGCCTCAATTTTGCGATCAGTAGGTTGTGATCTGAGCCACAATCTGCTCCAGGTCTTGTTTTTGCTGACTGAATGGAGGTTCTCCATCTTTGACTGCAGAGTATGTAATCAATCTGGTTTCGATGCTGGCCATCTGGTGATGTCCATGTGTAAAGTTGACTCTTGTGTTGCTGGAAGAGGGTGTTTACTATGACTAGTGCGTTCTCTTGGCAGAACTCTATCAATCTTTGCCCTGCTTCATTCTGTGAATGAATAACAGGCAGGTTTGGTCTTGGAACACAGAATTAAGCAGGGCAAAGATTAATAGAATATTTGATTACACACTTCTAATTTATAATATTCTTTTCCCCAGCAAATGTTAGACCTGCATATGAAATGTGCTCATCTGCACTGCATATGAATTGTGCTCATCCGCACTGAAGAGTTGGATCATTAGAAACCTAAATTAGCATGAGATACCATCAAATAAAATTATTATTTTTTCTTTATCATCATTAAAGAAAATAAAAAAGGCATCTTTAATTAAAAATCACTTTTATCACCACTTTTCTTTGCTTCTAAGAAACAAGTGAATAATATTAGCTACTCTTCCAAAGATATGTTATTGAGTATTTTAAAGAAACTGGCATTTATAAGAATAAAATTTGGAGATGTGTGCCCACTATATGAAAGTGGAATGCTTAAAGATGTTACAAGTAATTAAGTCACATCACCAAACATTATAATAATTATTATAATAAATAGTCATCTGTTTCAGAGTATCAGCTACTCAGACCTTGAGAGGAACAATTGCAAGTAATTGTGTTCCCTGTAATCCATTACTTTAGGTAAGAGGCTAGACATCCTTTTAGGGCTTTCTAACAATACATGTTCTGAATTTTAGAAGTAATTTTGGGAAATTATGGTAATTTAAAATTAATATAATAATTTTATGTCAGAAATTATTCTGGGTTGAAAGGATTTTTGTGGAAGAAACTCTGCTAAGGTAATGCTCTCTAAGTCAGCTTCGAGGACTGGGTGGCCATTTTGCCCTGACTGCATTATGGAGGCATCCATTTTGTCCCAACAGCTTCAAAGGGGTGGTCATTTTGTTTCTCAAATTCCCTTGGAGGGTTGGGGGTCACATGAAATGGCACCATGGGCCTGAGCCAGCCCACAGGCCTTAGGTTGGGAACCCCTGGTATAAACATATAGGCTATATACCCACTTCAGGTTAAAACAAATCAACCTTTTCCTCCCCAACAAGTAATTGCTCACTGAAATCAATTTCCCAGCCTCTGGAATCATCACCACTTCTGTGACTTTACCTGGTATCCTGAAATCTCCCAGCTCTCACTCAGACTTACTTCTCTGTAGATGTTTGTATGTTTGCACTTCAAATCTTCAAGGCCCAGAGTTGTTTGTGCTACTGTTTGTATGCATAAAATAATGAGATATGAAATGATGAAAGATAGCTGCCATGGAAACAACTCTATAAAATGTTTAAAGATCCTTTTTTCCTCCACCCCTTCTTTTCTCTACCATTCTACTATGAAGTCATTGCTATCATTGTTCCCTTTCGCTACATACCTCTCAGTAGACGTCTGCTTTAGTGGAATGAATTCAAAGCAATTAACTATTCAGATGTCTACACATCATTTTCTTGTGTTTGCACTTTCTGTCATTTGATTCCTTATTATTTCTCCCCATTGTAAATCAGAAAGCTGCCAGACCTATGCCTATTCATTTTGAAAATTATTCACTTAATGAATTTTGCATTTGGAGCAATTTTTCTATCATTATTTCAATGACTATCTTTTTTACCCTTCTGCATGATGCTTTGTCTTTTAGGCATATTCTGTAAGTGTAACATTCTGTTCAAATGTGAACTTACATTCTTTGCTAACTTAAGAAAAATAAGTATGTACAATTTTAGTTTGTATTGCAGCTAAGCTGGAGCTTCTCACATGAAAACTTTCTGCTTGAATATTAGGGATAAGAATGGACAAAATAATCTCAAATTGGCTGTGCAAATGTAATTTGTAGTCTGAATGGTGGCTTTTTCTCTCTCCCTCCATTGCCCCAAATTTTCAAACGTTTTGTAGCCTCTTTCATAATGGAAATACTGCATATCTTAACATGTGTTTACATATACAACAGCTACTACTAGATCCTGAAGCTTCATAGCAAGCATATAAAGATTATAGAACTGCTCATTTTATACTATTTAAAATACATATACTCATAATACATTTCTGCACAGTGCATCTGATAAGAAAAGCAATTCTGTACACTAAGGCTCATACATTGTTAGATCCTGCCCAAGAAATGCACTTTTTAACAAGGAAATCTGGAGAGTTTTGCTTATGATTCAATATTTAAAAAAAATAAAATAAACGGCCCTGGTCACTTCTGTAAACTAAAAGGGGTAAATTTCTATGAGTGTTCACCTAAAACGTTGGGAAATTGCTCCAAAAGGGATAACTTGAAAAAGAGCCCATGATATCGAAGGAGGGAGGTTTCCAACCCGGGTTTGAGTGCTCAGTGTTTTTTTTTTATAATAGACATGTCATTTAAATCATATTGTACTCTCAACTAGAGTAGACACATTGAATTGAGTGGAATTTATGTTACTGTTGATT
Source organism: Bradypodion ventrale (assembly GCA_035047345.1). Lineage (NCBI taxonomy): Eukaryota > Metazoa > Chordata > Lepidosauria > Squamata > Chamaeleonidae > Bradypodion > Bradypodion ventrale. Next base: position 141,526,043 of record JAWDJE010000003.1, read on the forward strand.
AACATGTCACTCTCAAGAGCAAAACAATTTCATCTGGTTTTGCTGTGTCAAGTGTGTGGGTCCCCACCCTCTCCAACACAATTCTGGGAGACATTTGCCAGCCCTGGGAGGGAGAGGACTAGGTCATTGAGAAGTGCAATGAAACAGACAGAAAGTTTGTCACATCTTTAGTGCATAAATTCAGTTAATCTTTATTGTGGTCCAAGGCTGTCATGGTACAGAAAAGAGAACAGAAGTTAAAATGAGAGTACTTAAAGTATATTTTAAAAATGAACATTTCTACTCAGAGTTAAGGAGTAGCAACAATTAGTATTTAAGATTTAAAATGTTACAACTATTACTAAGCCTATAATGTAGTACTATTAGTTTATTTAGCTGAAGGATTTGCTAGGATTGTTCTTCTGAACTTACACGCTGCAGCACAGAACCTGGCAGTGTTGTGGGTTTAGGTGGGGCTTTCATCAGATAACAGCCAGTGAGTGTATATGCTGTTTGACTGGCCTTCAAAATAAGCAGGTAACCCTTATCACTGGAAACTTGTAAAAATGAGCCTTGCAGACATTAGTTAGAGATGAGTTCTACCTGTATAAGAGTGGATGCTGTGATGAAAGCCCTGTTCCTTATGCCCATCAGATCATAAAAGGACTTCTCAATGCTGAGGTCAGAGAGTAAGCATATCAATAATCTAAACAATAACCAGAATCATATTGATATTTATTTAAGATCTGTGTCAGTAACACAGTTATCCATAAATAAAAAGACAGCCATGCGATCCATTTAAAAAACAAATGCAGGAGGAAGGCAAAATTATTTGTGACAAACTGAAAAAATGATGGGTTCTGTCTCAGTCATGTGCCTGGTCACATAGAAAATTGGGCGACTGAGGTGTAGTCTGGCATTTTGTCAATTGCCCACAATTTGCTATAGAAAATTTTGAAAACGTTATAGGAGGACAGACCATTTGGAATTTATTTATTTATTTATTGGATTTATACCCCACTCTACTCAAGCACAAGGCCGACTCAGAGTGGCTGCAAAAATTAATACAAATTTATTTATTTGTTTATTTATTTTTCACGCTTATATACCGCCCACTCAGGTACAACCCAACTCAGGGTGGTTTACATAGCAGACAGTAAATACATAAAAGACACATGATAAAACAAAGTTAAAAGTTAAAAAACCCACCCCTAAAAGGTGCGCACGAACAGAAGGGACCTTGGGGGAAGGCACACTTCTCTATACCAACCACCCAACGGTACCCCCATCCCCACCCGCACACCAAACTTGGCCCGCCAGCCAGGTCTTTAGTTCCTTCCTAAAGGGCAACAACTCCATCTGGATACGCAGTACCACAGGCAGGAGGTTCCAAAGGACCGGTGCAGACATGGAGAAGGCCCTCCTCCTTGTGCCAGAGAGGCGAGCCCTGCTGGCTGATGGCACAATTAGAGAGCCCCTCCGGTCCGCTCTGGTTGGACGGACAGATGTCCTTTGGGCGATGCGGTCTCTAAAATACCCTGGCCCACTACCATGTATGGCTTTAAAGGTCAAAACCAGCACCTTGAATTGCACTCGGAGACAAACTGGTAACCAGTGCAGCCCCCGAAGCAGTAGTGAGGCATGGGCATAACGGTCACACCCCATCACCACCTGGGCCACGGCATTCTGGACCAGCTGCAGCCTCCGAATGGTCATCAAGGGCAGCCCCATGTAGACCGCATTACAGTAGTCTAGTCTGGAGGTCACCAGAGCGTGAGTGACCATGAGCAAAGAGTCCCGGTCCAGGAGCGTGCGCAACTGGCGAATCACCCGAAGTTGGGTGAAGGCCCTCCTGGCCACAGCCGCCACCTGTTCTTCTAGTAGCAGCCACGAATCCAGGAGGACCCCCAAGTTGCGCACCGGGTTGGTCTGGGGCAAAACAGCCCCATCCAAAACCAAAGATGGTAGCTCCCGGGATAACGCAGGACCCCTTATCCATAGCAACTCAGTCTTGCTAGGATTCAGCTGTAGCCCATTTGCCCCCATCCAGACCCCAACAGCCTCCAGACAGCTGGAAAGGACTTTGACTGCATCACTGGGGTCCCCACGGGCCGAGATGTACAACTGTGTGTCATCCGCATACTGGTGGTACTGCACCCCGTTGGAACGGATGATCTCACCCAGCGGCTTCATGTATATGTTAAATAGGAGAGGAGAGAGTACCGAGCCCTGAGGCACCCCATATTTTAGGGGCCTAGGACTCGACCTCTCACTCTCCAACCACACCGACTGGTCCGGCCCCTCAGAAATGAGGAAAACCAGGACCACGCCGTGCCCTCGATCCCCAATCCTTGGAGCCGTTCTAGAAGGATACCGTGGTCAACGGTATCGAAGGCCGCTGAGAGGTCAAGAAGAGCAAGGGTGGACGGATGACCGCCATTCTGCTCTCGCTAGAGATCATCCATCAGTGCGACCAATGCAGTCTCAGTACCATATCCAGGTCTGAATCCTGACTGGAATGGGTCCAGATATTCCGCTTCATCCAGTACCCCCTGCAGCTGACGTGCCATTGCCTTCTCCAGAACCTTCCCCAAAAAAGGAAGGTTGGAGACAGGTCTGTAGTTGGTTAGGATTGCTGGATCGAGGGATGGCTTCTTCAGGAGGGGGCGCACCAGAGCATGTTTCAGCAGTGCAGGAAACATCCCCTCTCGAAAAGATGCGTTAATTATAGCCCTGACCCAGCCACCTGTCACCGTCTTAGAGGCTTTTACCAGCCAGGCGGGACAGGGATCCAATGGACAATTAGTGGCACGGACCGCCGCAAGGAGCCTGTCCACTTCATCTGGGGCAACTGGATCAAACCAATCCCAGGTAACACCGCAAGACTGCGCACTGGCTCCCCCCGGACCCTCCCCTCCCACGCCAAGTTTGAACCCCGAGCGAATCCAATCGATTTTCTCCACCAGATTGTCAGCAAAGTCCTCAGCCGATCCCTGCCAACCAGGCACAGGCCCCGCCCTACCCAGGAGGGACCTGGTCACCCGAAACAGGGTGGTTGGACGATACAGTACAGTTACAGCAATATAATAATAAATATAATCACAAATAATCAAAGAAATCCACAATGACACAAAAGCACAGCATCAAATTATCAACAATCAATAATTTCAATTCAACTCTGTGTGCATGAGTCACACTGCAGTACAGCAGAGTATGCAAGCACACACTCAAAAACACTCATAAACACTCACATGCATGCACCATGTATGCAGTTTCTGGTAAGATCTACGTGGAACCTGCAATTTTGTAATTTAGGTTTCTGTGCCAAGGTAGCATTAATTTATCAGCCAACAGCCTCAACAAGAAAATGTTCTTGCCACAGACTGTAATTGTAAAAATGTTACCTTGCCATAGCAGCATTGTAATCTTAACTAGATTAATGATTCAGCAGCAGTATTCATCATATTGTCCCCATTCTGCAATTTTCAATTTTACCAGAGTAACCTGCTTTTACTACAAAATAGAAAATAAAAAAGCTTTTAATGGTTCATAATGCAGGAGAAGAGCTGCCAAGGATTGCAGACAGAATGAAATGCATGGAAGTCAAGCTTTTCAAAATGTTTTCAAGGTTAAATTAATGACACACAAATCTGATCCTTTTGTTGGCTGATAATGGTTTTAGCTATAAGCAATTATCATAGAAAAATATTTTCAAATATATATCCTATAAAAGGTGAAGATAAGCATTAAAAAAGGCTCACATAATTATTGACCTATTTCTGTGTAGCTTCACACATTTTGTCATTAGTTTGTGTGAACACAGTAGCGAAATAGAACATGACTTAATTTCATATTTACACATTTACATATTTACAAAAGGAAAAAAGAGACCTAGATAGATCCTGAAATGGGTTGTATCCTTGTTCAGTGAGTTGTTTAGCAATGGGCAATATCATTTTGATTTCAAAACTTTAAACCAGGATTACCCAAATCTTTTCTGCTGGGTCCTGACCATGCCCCCTCAAACAGCTGAGCAGGCCAGTCACATTGTTCCTTCCGGTGGTAACGGCAGCAGTGGTTGCAGTGATGTGTGATTTTACAGTGTGTTTTCATGCTTTTCCCCCACCCCTGCCGCTTTCCATTGAGGAGAGAGTGAGGCTGAACATTTTCACACCTTTTTTGAATTTTTGGTGTGTTTTCAATCAATCAATCAATCAATTTAATTTGTAACCTGCCCTACTCAGCACTAGGCTGACTCAGTGTGGCTTCACAACATATAAGAGAAAATTACACAATTTCAAGATTACAAAATTACAGAATACAATTCAAAAAAGAAAAGAAAAAATACAGCATACACTTAAACAAAGTTCATATGCAGCTGCCCCGCATCCCCAGGCCGATGAAGTGGGTCCTGGGGCAGGCAATGCAGCGGAGGCAGTGGCGGCATGTCCGGCTTCTACTCCTTTTAACCCCTCCATCTCAAGCACAGAGTTTTCACCACGATTTCAGCACTTCCAGTAGCAGCAGGTCTCTTCTGGTGGCCGCGGCAATCCAGCCCATGGGCCGGATGATGACATCCCACAGACTGTACTTTGGACACGCCTGCTTTAAACAATGTACAGCTTTCACATCATGTTCTATTTCTGAGATTATTAAGATGCAAACATATTTAATTGTTCTGGGTTATGTCAGTAACCATGTGTCCCTCAGAATGAGTAAAAGATAGGACAGTATCCACCTGGTTGGTGGAGTTTTCTTTTTTAAAACGCCATTAAGTAAAGAAAATACAAGAAATATCAGCATGGTATTCAGGGAAAATTACCTTCACTGGCTGTTATGGAGAGGTAGTTGAGTGACATCAGTAAAAAGAGAAAGTAGGAGATGCCAAGAAACAACAGGAAGATAGCTGTTGTGTCCAGAAGCTACATTGCCTGGCTAAACCTCTTCCTGAAAAAGTGTATTTTCCACTTAATTATCTCTATAATGGACAAATAAATATACCATGTATGGAAGCATCTTTGAAAGTATTTGAGTACAATGCAAAATGCTAATGTGAGATGCAACTGCCAAACTGCTGTTTAACATGTGCTTTACAGTCTACAGGTATGGAGAAGCAGAAGCACTGACTTCTTGTTTGCTTCCAAGAACAATTCAAGCTCCATTTTTGTTTATAAAAGTACTAGGTTTTTTTGTATGCTTTTGGTTAGGGGTGGTTTGGGTGGTGGTGATTTGAATTTGTGGTTTTTGAATTTATTTGATTTATTTGATTTGATTTATTTTTATTTGGATTTTTAAAATATTTTTTGACTGTTGCATACTCTTCCGGCCTCTAGGTGGGGCGGTGATTAAGAGTACTGCAATTGTCTTTCTTTCTTCAGTTCTGTTGTGGAGGCATGGAGGGAGGACATCTTTTGTAAGTGCTCTTGATTTATTATTTTATTTTTATTTTGTTTTGATTTTGGGTTGCTGGGCTGGGGGGTTAAGTAGAGAATTTCTACTTAAATCCCCCAAAGTGTTTTTCCTTGTTTTTTTTTTTTGTAGTTATTTTGGATTTTAGATGTGTTTTATTGTTTTGGATATTTTTGGTTGTTGTTTTTTTTAAAACAAATCCGTATTTATTTTTTTAATTTGTGATATTATTGTTTGTTGAGTTAGGTATTTTCGTGTTGTAGATAGGTGTTTTCAGTGAGTTTTCATGGTTTTTCATTAGCCTTTGGTATTTTTTGTTGAGTTAGTTGTTTATTGTTTTGTTGTTTACTGGGTTTATTTGAATTATTTGTTTACTTATTTGTGGTTTTTTTTATTTTTGATGGTTGGCCTTATGTTAAACTGTTCGTTTTGTTGTGGTTGTGTTTTGCATGGTGAAGAATGGCCTGTCTGTCTTTTCCTCTTTTCCCCATTGCTGTTTCGAAAGTAGGTTTCGATGCAGCGATGGGGAAGATGAAGAGCCGGCAGTCAGCCCGCTCTTTGGCTGGTAAGGTTCATTAGGTTGGTCGGGGGAGTAGGAGGCAGAGAAGAGATATCTGCTTCACAATGGTTCTCTCCTCTCGGCTTCCTTTTCCCCTGGCTTACCTAATGGAAGATCGGCAGGCAACGATCTGTAAGGGGTGGTGCTCTTCCTTGGGGATTGCTGGCTGCTGCTTTTCTATTACCTCCACCGCTGTTTCGTGCTAGTTTTCGAAACAGTGATGTGGGTAGTACAAACACAGCAACCAGTCATTCACCAGGGAGTGTGCTTCTCCTGAAGAAGTGCTGCCTGTTGGTGGTTTTATTTTTTCCCCGCCTCAACATACCTTGAGGGTGGCGGTGGTCTTCCTGTCTCTTTGGCAGGGTAGCGGGGAGGAGAGGGAGTCCCTCTTTCCCCGTTGCTTCAGGAAAGAAAGCTGGCGGTTGTCTCATCGTGGTTTTTGCATGTTTAGGTTAGCGAGATTGTGAGGCGCTGTGTCCGCCTGCAGCAGCCTTGCACTCCTGTTGCATGAGCTGCTGCATCTGCCTGTGGCGGCCTTGCACTCCTGTTGTGTGAGCTGATGCATCCGCCTTTGCTGACCTTGCACTCCTGTTGCATGAGGAGTTATTTTATTTTATTTTTCACACGCCAGCTTTTTCAAAGTTCTACGCACTTACGCCCTTCAGCCAGATTGGCAAAAGTGGTCATGGCATGGAGAACACTGAGATTTGAATTTGTCTTTCTTTTGTTTGCGTTTGTGCAGAAGCTTTTTTTCCATGGCTCATTTTGTATTGGGCACACTGGCTTTCCTAACGTTCTCCTTGCTCTCGCCTGTCAGCCTGATTGGCTGAGGGGTGGCATGGCACGGAGGATACTGGGACTTGAAGTTGATTTGTTTTGTTTGCATTCATGGATTGGTTCCCCCACTGGCGACTGCTGGACCCTTGCGGTGATGGTTGGGCGAGGCAAAGGCATGTGTGGGTGGCTCAGTACGGGATAGTATGGACGGGTGCAGGCGCATTTGCCGGATTCCAATGGTTAACGTCCCTCCATATAGGCAAAGATAAATGGTTCAGACACAAACCCCTGGAAAACCTCTTCCTCTTTGCTATGGAGCACCCACCCAAGGGAAGTTGGGCTGGTTTCACCTTTGCTGAGCTTCTGACATATGGCTAAAATTGTATTGTTTTCAAAAGACAATGGTGTTTATGAGATTAAGGGTCTTGGAGAATGTATTTTGATCTATTTTAAATAACATTTTAAATCTCCATTTAATATTAAACCTACTGTGAATCACTTTGGGAGCACTTGTGGTCAGAGAGGGGTGAGCAAATGTTTTAAATAAATAAGTAAGCATATAGGCAAACTGTTATAGACTGCCAAAAGGAAGGTCAAGGTAAAGGTCACCCTTGTTCGAAAACCAGTCGTATCCGACTCTAGGGTTCAGTGCTCATCTCTGCTTCATAGCTGAAGAGCCAGCACTGTCTGCTTCTGCAGACGTTTCTGTGGTCATTTCGCAGGCATGACTAGACACCAGAGCACATGAAATGCTGTTTACCTTCCCACCAAAGTGGTCCGTATTTATCTACTTGCAATTACTTGCTTTTGAACTGGTAGGCTGGTAGGAGCTGGGACAAAGACGGGAGCTCATTCAGTCATGCATTACTCGGGAATCCAACTGCTGACCTTCCACCTTCCAGTCAGCATCTTAGCCATTTGAGCTACTGCAGTTCCTGGCCAAACAGAAGACTTTGTTCCAAATGAAGAATGTGTTTCAAAATGCCTATGTATTTTTTAAGTCCAGTTGTTAGTGCTGCACAGAGTAGAAACATTATATCAATGGGCTTAAATAAATATTATATCACCAGAGAACAAATAATTCATCTCTAGTTGGGGCTAAGAAAAATATTTAAGACTAAATGTAGCCCCATTCATATGTTCCCTGATGCTTTGAAGTCTCACTGGGTGAATAAGAGAGCTCCAGCCCCACTCCATTTGTACAGCAGTCACTCTCATATACAAGGAAAGCAATGGGACAGAAGATGTTTTTCTCATCTATCTATTGTACATTGACACAAATTAAGACCCCAGAAAATCCAGGTTCTGCCTCAGATGGAGTTTTCCCACAGACAGTGAAAGTTCTCATTTTTAGACTCATTATGATGACACCATAAACAGAGGAGGTAGATCTGGAACATTTCTTTTCTGTCCATGGATGCTTCAAATGAGAGAGAATGCATGAATTACATGCTCTTGCTTTCAGAGATAATCCAAGAAAAATTCCACACTCCATTCTTATTGCAGTGATTTTTTCCTACATATTCCTATGAGAAATCTCACAGGAAATTTTGCAGCCTCTCTCACAACATCTGTGGTTGTTTCTTCTTGAAGAAATATCAAGTAGGTTATTACATTGCCTGAACAACACAATGTCTCTCCTGAACTGGATTCACCCAGAAAGAACAGAAGAAAACCAAATTTTGAATGATCATTATAAATCTGCACAGACTAAAACTTTTCTGCTCAAGATTTGCCTGAAAAAGAGCAAAAGAAGCTCTGGTTTCCTTTGAAGAAAAATGAATGGGGGAAAAAAGTAAATGGAAAACAAAAACAAAACTGAGGCCTTGGTTTTGATAAAAGGGGAAATAGGTCTGATGCAGGCAGAACTCTTAATGCAGAATTTTGCATGGTGAGACTCAGACAATTGAGAACAAGAAATATTGCTAATACTTATCACATCTGTAGGTTGAATTGGGCTAAAGTATTATAATGACAATATGTCTGCCAAGAATTTTCCAACATTTTGACTCCCTGTCAAAAAAAAAAACTATTGAAGAAGTCTCCAAGTTTAAAGAACTTGTGTGTCATATTTAAGAAAGCTGTACAGAATTTTTTAAAGCACTGATTTCTTTTTAAAGTCTTTCACCTCATTGTTAGATTTCTCATCACATAGTCAAAAATAAATGTGTGTCACCTCTCATTTAATTCCTCAAAGGATTGGTTTATCCATTATTTACACAAAACTGCCATATGTGTATAATGAATAACAGATGTTTTTGCGGGGAAGAATCTGAATTTTACACTGTTTGTCTAGTCTGGAGCAACAGGAAATTAAATTTTAATATGGGAGTTATGATTATGTAGTCCAAAATGTGAAAGATTGTAACAAAACAAGCTCGACTATTAATTGTATCAAAGCACTGTCTGCACCATTCTCCTCCTGGCTGTTTATTGAATGTATCCTTCAAAGAAACAGAAAAACTTAGAATTTCTTACATTAAATCTTTATTTCAAGTATAGCCATCTGAAGGTCCGGATATTCCTTGTAAGAGTAACCAGAATGACTACAATAAACCATTGTTCATTGTTCTGATTGTTCTGTTCATCGTGTTCTGGACTGTTCTTTACAAGGGCCAGACACGCTACCCGTATAACAGAAAAACTCTGTTCCACGGAGCTCTTCTGTATATGAGTTTTTCATTATACAAAGCACTATTGGCAATACCGCACATAATGAAAATAAAATGTTCATTATACGGGGTTTCATTATGCAAGGTATACCTCGCTTAATGAAAACCCCATATAACGAACATGTTATTTTCATTATGTGGGGTATACCTCGCTTAACGAAAACCTCGTATAATGAAAAATTTGTTATGCAGGGTATTGTATTTAGCAAAAAAACCTTCATTATATGACTTTTTTGTTATACAAAGTGTTTGTTATGCGGGGTTCCACTGTAGTAAGATTTTTTTTTTGTCAACCTCAAAGCAAACCAACAGAGAGTGAATAAATTGTATCTATTATAAACATTGCCACCAATTCCACCAAATTCCAAATGGAACTAGACTTCTGCAGACTGCTCAAACCCAAATCCAAATAATTGTATGACAAGCTCCAGATTGATTCAGAGCTCTGGACACTAAAAGAAAGTCTGTTTCTAAAAAAAATTAGAAGAACTTACTATAAGGAAAACATGAGGCTTGTGAGAAAAATTGAGTGAGGAAGCTGGAGCTTTCTCTTTAACAGCTGGAATTGTTTACTCCAGTGTGAACGAAAGCAACTCACCAGCAACTTTCAATCAAAGTGCTTGGTGAGGTGATATATTATTCTGCCTTTTCTGTTGTTGTTAAGTGCCTGTTATGTATGTTAACTGTGTTTTCTGAAAGGAGCAGAATGTATCTTTTCTCATATATCTATTGCAGGCGCACCCCCCAAAAAAGGACTCAGACACCGGTATAAGTGGATAACGGCCTTGGGCCACATTTATTGATTCATGCCCTAGTCCAAATTATAAATTTCAATTGGTACTCAGCCAATTATAATTCTTAAGGCAAGCAGGCTGCAGTAACACTGGTAAGGTTCCTCCCAAAATTGCCAACGGCAATTGGCTACAATGTATCCATTTGTATCAATTTGTTTGTTGACAACAAACAAATTGTTGACTGTAGTCAATCAACTATCTACTGACCCCACCCTCTGACGTGTATCCATAAAATCACGGGGTGATGCATGCTGAATAGCTCGTGCCATCACCCCATTGCCTGCTTCGTCGTTGACCGGACAACGTTAACCAACTTGTACCTATCTAGTGTTGGCCAGTCAATTGCGAACCTGCCGGATACCTGTGGGTCATAAATATTTACCTTACCAGTGCTACCTGCCACACGGGGAGGCATCCATGATGACTCACCGCCCCCCCCCCCAAGACCGTCAGCTTGGTCGCCAGGCCTGCTTGCATCACACCCAGAACGAGGTACATACCTCTAGCCGACAGGTGGACCCCTTCTCCTGCCTACCAGCAAATTTTTTGTGTAAGCCTATCATCCGGTCTCCAATGGCTGTCTCACAGCCATGCTCTGAACGGGACGGAGCCGCAGCCCCGTCCACTGACTGCCGGAACAGTCCAAACTAGGGAGATCCGCATCTCCACTAAATTGGTGTCTCTGCACGATGTTAGACCATAGCGACCGTATGTAAGCCATACGTGATACAAAATGCCAGGTCACAGCCCCTCGATAGTTTAATAACCGCAGTGAGCCGTATAAAAGCGCTGCCGCCGAGGCGCCTGTAAAACATTGGGCGGTCCAGCATGCCTGTCAGACAGCAGGAATGGCCACAGTTCCCGCCCCCGTGTGCCGCGCATACCATACCATAGCATACGTGCGGATGCACACAGCCCAGCCGGGGTCCACTCTCTGTCGCTGCAGCATATACTGCCGCCCAGTGTACATAGCTGCGGCCCACCAGCCCCCTGTGTGCTGAGACCCCTAGGATCTATAAAAGAGGAGAAAAAAGGTGAAGGACATAACTAGGTACTCGTACAGTGAGGGGACATACACATCTAAAATTGCGCGTATACGCATATCCACCTCCGAGTACCCCAAACGTAGCCGCAATCAATGCGACGCCTGTCTTAAGTAAATGGTGCCAAAACGGGCACCACACCGCGAAACGCGGCACCGGTCACCCTCAGAGACTGTACTAAGGTAAGGGTAGACCCATCCCGGTGGCAGAAAACAGGCTGGGGCGCGCAGCAGGCACTGTCGAAAATTCAGGTAGGGCACCAACCGGACAGATGTCTCAAAAACTTCGTAGCAGTATACACCACTGCCTGCACCGTGCTGAATAACCCATGAGGACTGCATCCCCACTCGAGCCCACTCATGTGTGACAGAGACATCTTCGAGTTCCAGTGCCCTACGAGACACATCCGCCTTACACAGGTGGCACCAACTCTGGCACCCACTCACTGATGCGGAGCACTCCAAAAAGGCTACCGTGGTAGCTGCGTGGCCAAGAGCCACCTAACACCTATCTGTACATAAGTCAAGCCAGCCTCGTGCAAGGTGGGTAGAACTCTGGGACCAGGGGTGACACGCGTAAGGGTGGCGGACACGTTCCCGTGTCCACCCCTCCCAAACACGACACCTGAATGCAGAGTGATACGCCTTACACGTGCGAGGTGCCAATGACATGTCCGGTTCCCCTCTCCTCGCCAAACGTCCAACCATCAGCCAAATGTGGCGAGTGGATTCCCTCTGCTTCCAGAGTACAGCACAGAACCAGGTGATCTGCAGTGGTGGAGAGCAGCAGTAATGTCATTACAAATACCCATTACATGTCTGGCCTAGAACGGCACATTTAGGCGTAGGCTTCTCAAGAGAATAGACGGACTAATGTCATGACCTTGGGGGATTTGCATGTCTAGGTGTTGACAATGTGCACCACTGCCGCATTGTCACACCGAAATTGGACCACTGAGTAGGCCCACCCCTTGCACCATAGCATCCGTGCTCTCCAAATGGGAAAAAACGCAAGGAAGGTAAGATCGCGGGGCGATCCGTGCACCCACCCTCGGAGTAAACCCCATAAGTCCGGGAGCCGGAGGGCAGACCACTAGGTCTGATCTCCCAGAAGAGACCCCTCTAAACCCAGAAGTAATTTGAGCCAGAGCAAACAAATTAAGGGGGGCAATGAATTAACCACAATTCCCAAAGGCACACTTTATGTTTGGCAATCAATGCCAAAATTGCCATGGACATCCAAGCCACAGTATCAATGGTTAACCTGGATGCCCGTGCGACAGCATCAAGGCAGAAATGTGAGGTTAGAAGATGGGACCTCGGTCTATTCAGGCGCCAAGGGGACACCCAGTTCCCACCTGAGTGTCTGAATTGTGATGAGGAGACGCGTACACGTGTCCAAGCCCCGTTTAACCCCGGACCCAAAGTCGTCGAGGCAATGGGCTGGAGACCGAGACCCCAACCTGTGAGCAAATGCCCACTGAACAAAAGTCCCACATCGGTCGGGTGCTGAACCTGAATTAACGCTGTCAGAAGAGTTTGGCCTTATCTAATTAAAATTCCCCTCGAAACCTAAAAACCCGATAGGTCTAAATCATGGGGTGCACTGGCAAAAAGCTGGAAGCCGAGTGCATATCACACTGTGCCAAAACAGCACCAGAATTGCGTGAGCACGCCACCCATAGTAGCTGAGGCAACTACGAGTACCTGACTGAACAAGGTCATCAGGAAGGGCATCCCTGAACGGAGCACCCACAGGGTAAGCTGAATGGAGGATTATATGACATTCACCCTTTTTCTAGCTCAGTATGAGCTTCATGGGGGATACATTCGACTAAGGAAAGGTGGTTCCAAGAAGGGCTCCCGCTACTCTCATAGCCCCCAACTTCCTTAGCTGTGGACAGTGGAGCCCCCTCTCCGGTACCCTGGAAGGGAACCAGATTAGTAGCATCTTGGGGCCCCCAACAACCCCGAATGGATACAAAAGCCCCATTGAAAACCCTCCAGCAGGTTTCCCGCCCCATCCCTTCTTGGATGAACTGAGTGACTATAATTGGGGTGGGGGGGGCCTTATGACAAGGTTAGTTGGTTCAGACGGAGCTCTGATCGCCCCTGTGCACCCCTACCTCTGCCCCGTAACCCACCAAACCGCGGGCACACGGAGGCGGTGTGAGGGCCAGCGCAAAAAGGGGGCACTAAGTCGGTAACGACCATGGTGCTTAGTACACACATCGTCAGCTGAGCAGGCCGAATACAGTAGGCGGGCCGGAACCCCCCGCCCGACCAGTTTGCATGGAGCCAGTGTCTGAACAGCCCGCTGCTCAGCATGACCACCATGGTACCCATCACCAGGCACCAGTCCCGTGGGACTGATGTACACGAGCACCCTTGCTGACAGGACTCATCCCCACCTCCCCTCAGGATATATATAGCCACCCTCGTCCACATTCCTCACCATGAGCCAACTGTCATGGGCCCATCCGATCGACATCAGGATGGCCCAAACAGGTCAAGCCCTGCGGCATACCACAATACAGACAAGGTATGCCAACAACCAGTTGGCCCCCAAGGTGCGCGGTGGCTAACGACGATGGGACATCTCTTTGTCTCAGCCGTCCTGTCCTTCTCTCTCCTCCCAGTGGGCTCGCAGTTCAATAGGGAGAATATCCACATGTCCCCCTCCAGCCCTTACCCCTCATGGCCTGTGGCCAATAATCAACCGGGGCAAGTAATAGCCGGCCATCAGCGAAGCCCTTCACGGCACGTTCTGTATAAAGGGCCTACGCAGCAGGATCCAGACAGCCCCTGCGATGCTCAACACTGTCCCGGGGGCGGACACCCCAGTGCGTGGTGGTTTACTACGGTGGGACCACACAATGTCTCTGTCCTCCTGTCCGTACCTCCTATCCTTATTGGGATCTCAGTTCATAGGGAGAATATATCCACGTACTCCCCACCACCAAATCTTTTCCCTCATGATCTAGGTCAGATGATCACCGGGGGGGCCATGAATAACCAGGCATCGGCAGGGCCGTTGCCGGTACATGATGTACACAGGGCATACACAGCGAGACCTGGACAGCCCCTGTGATGCCACGTACTGCCCCGGGGGTGGAAACCCCCACCCCCAACGTCGTGCCAGAATGCAACCAAGGGGCACTGAGATAGGATGGCAAGTGATGCCCACCAGCCTCAAATTGGCAAGGCAATGAGCACTGAACCCCACCGCTGGAAATAGACTGTGATGTGTGTGCATTCAACTTGAACCTAATACTCACCAGTTGCACCCCCGTGAGCCGCCCCCACTGGGGGTTCCAGCCCACGGTGGGCGTCGGAGCTCGCGACCGAAATCGAGCTCTGGGGCGACCTCCAACGCACTCCAGCCACGGTTCTGACAAACGGGGAGCTGCGAGACAGCGGCGGGCACAGGCCGTAGTGTCTCGAGAAGCTCAAGCCAGCTGGCCGCCTGCTGCATAGCGGCAGCAGTCGAAGTAGCCGGCAGACACAAAGGGGGCCCGGTAGATAGGGAAGGGGCCCCCACCCACTGGATAGCTAAGGATGCCTCCAGCACAGCCAAATGTGCTAACCAGGCATCCCCAGCCACGAAAAACCCCTAGTAGGTGGGCCAGGTGGGCTGGACGGCCCGCTAGGTATTGCGCCAGAGGCCCTAATTTGAGAGCCTGTGCCAGAATAGGGCCATGCCCAAAACTCTGGCCCCTAATGGGGTAAAACGTGCTGTGAGCCAGCACCAAGCCCTCCCCCCAATCGTTCCGGCCCGTGGCCGGCAGCAATGGGCCGAGGGCCGGAGCCTCTGATGGGCCGGCCCGGGGCTGAAAACGGGAGCTCATCCTGTCCTGCAGTACGCAGGAAGTGAAACCACTGACCTTCCACTTCCCAGTCAGCGTCTCAGGCACTCAACACTCCGTGTCTTAGCCACTTGAGCCACCGCGATCCCCCTACGAGCAAGAAAACACCATGGGGAATCAAACTCCCAGCCTCTGACTTTGCAGCCAGATTCCTAAACCACTGAGCTATCCAGCAGTTCTGCTCGGTTACAGGCAAAGAGGAAACAAATAGGAGCGAAATCAAGCCTCTTGCAAAGAGGCAAGCCAAGGTAAAAAGAAGCCTCGAACAGAGGCTGACAGAGGGGGAAGTGACGGAGCAAATTTCTCCGCCCCGTCACTTCTAAAAGCCAATCGAGCCTCTAGGGCGAGAAGAGAACGAAGCCTCGAACAGAGGCTAGCAAAATCAAGCCTCTTGGAAAGAGGCGAAAAGGGGGAGGGAGCGACAGAAAAAACTTCTCCTCTCCGTCGCTTTTACAAAATGGCAGCTCGGCTGCCTCGTGGCCACCCCTTTTATAGAGGGGTGGCCACGCCCCCTAACTACCCGGATGTCTGAGTCCGGGTGGGGGGGCCGCAAAGAGCGCGGGGGCCATTTTGGCGCCGCGCTTGCATTCTTATGCAAATAAGTGGATCGAAAATGTGCACACTCTGTTAGCCAATGGGCTTGTTGTATTATTGTTACTGTTTATAGGAGCGGAATGTATCTTTTTCATGTATCTATTCTTATGCAAATAAGTGGATCAAAAATGTGCACACTCTGTTAGCCAATGGGCTTGTTGTATTATTGATACTGTTACTGTTTATAGTGTATATGTCAGAGTTTTGCCCCATCCAAACTGTGTTCAAACCCCACTAACAAAGAGCTGAATTTCACTACTTCACTCGTCTGCTTCTTTATTCCCTGAACACGAAAGTGCCATAAAGTCATCTCCATCTTATGCAAATCTGATGACTATGAGAACTCCAAAATGTCCTGTCGTCAACAGCCTTGCTCAGCTCTTGCAAACTGAAGCATGTGGAGCCTTTAAGCAGTTAATATATCTCAAATATAATCTTCCTGTTTTCCTGCTCCCTTCAAACTTTCCTAGCATTATTCACTTTCCAAATAATTCATGCCATTCCCAAAATAAGACAACCTCAGATTCACTATTTTTACTCTAGAGAATGTTCAGACTTCATTTGCTATAGGACCAACTTATTCACCAGAATGCTCGCCTCCAGCACCATATTTGAAATGAGTTAACAATTTTTTTTGCTATCATATTTTGTTACTACTCAGCTTTCAGACTCATACATATTAATTGGGATACAAGAGTGTGGATACTCTTAGTCTTAGCTGCCATTGATTCATTTAATAATATTTTCTGATTTCTTCATTGTTGTTCATCGAAGTCTCAATGGTCCCCCCCCCCCCGCTGATTTCTGCAATCTCCCATTTTAAATGATTTACGCAAGATATGCAATTTTTTTTACTATTTCATTTTATTCATTATCAATGTTACATTTGTTTACAGTGGTACCTCGGATAAAGTCCAATTTGGATAAGTTGCGGTTTTCATGCACACATGATGCATCACATAAAGTCCAAAACCACTAAAAAAAATGGACGTTATCCAAGGTATTTGGTATAGGAACCTCGGATAAAGTCCATTTTTGGACATTATCCAATGCATCTCCCATTTGATTCGGATAAAGTCCAAAATCGGATAAAGTCCAAACTTGTGGGATGGAGTTTGGACTTTATCTGAGGTTCTACTGTACTTCTAATCTATAGTCATGATTTTTGTCTTCTTAATGTTCAACTGTAGTCCTGTTTCGATAGTTTCTTCTTTTACTTTCACTAAATGATATTTCAAGTCATTGCTGGTTTTTGCCAGTAAAATTGTATCATCTGCATATCTTAAATTATTGATATTTCTTCCATGGATTTCGACTCCTACATCTAAATCTAGTATAGTTTCCCATATTAAATATTCTGTAACAGTTTGAACAGATGATGGGATAAAATGCATCCTTGTCGGACACATTTGCCATAAGAAACCATTCTGTCTCTCCAATACTTTCACAGCAGTTTTCACTTCACTTTCTGGAGCTGCTGATTCTTTCTCCTGAAAGGAATCTGTCATCCTTTAGCATACTGTGCTGAATCCATAGAATTCAAATAGAGAAGGACCATGAAAACCATACTTCACCACCCTTTCCTGAAATTGCCTTAAACCTTTCCACTGTTTCAAAAAACATGAACTTATATGTGATAGCTCCAATAAGTTTCCCTGTCTCTCATTACCAAGAGACAAAACCTTTTTCTGGTTGG
The DNA here is from genome assembly GCA_035047345.1 of Bradypodion ventrale. Taxonomy (NCBI): domain Eukaryota; kingdom Metazoa; phylum Chordata; class Lepidosauria; order Squamata; family Chamaeleonidae; genus Bradypodion; species Bradypodion ventrale. The sequence goes on from JAWDJE010000003.1 coordinate 141,543,431, forward strand.
AACTTAACAACAGCCAGATCAGGTAGTATACAGACAAAAAATTGAATGTAGCATCATGTAAAATCTTTTGTTCTCATGACACCTTCTTTAGATACACCAACCCTAGTTGCTCCAATGATGCCACCTTGGTAAAATATCTAAAAATATATTAAAAACAAACAAAAAGTTTCAAAAATATAAAAATATAAAACTCTCAAATTCTGCTACATGTCCCAGATAGTCAGTCTAAATTGTTTGATGTAGCCTTCAGCAGCAACTTTTTAATAGGATGGACTAACAATATCCACAGGTACCATTGTACTAGATAATCCTCAAAACACCCCCAGGAATCACATTTCAATATCCCTTTTAGGTATAAAGTCAATATTCCAGAACACAGCTCAGAATAGTAATTGGAACAAGCCAATGAAATCCATCCATCCCATCAAATTAGATGTGATTGATGATGCAACAAGCTACCCATAAACCCTTGTCTGATTCCCTTATACCTAGAGAAAATCCATATTGAAAGTTGCTGTTTTGGGTAGTTTTGTGAAATATTGATTTTCTGTCCAAAATGAGTAGCAGAGTATAACTCCTGGAGACTTTTTTAGTCTTATTACACTACTACCCACCAATTCAATAAGTTACATATATTTCATTGGCCTGACTTCCTCAGGCTGGTTGGGGTCCATTAAAAATGAATGAAAGAGTAAAATTTGTTGGATTTGAGTTCTAAATCCATAAATATTGTTCTGATGTATGTTCATCACATCCCACTCATTTAGCAGAAATATTTATTAACATCAACCAATTCTAGCACATTGTTGTGTCCTAATGGTTTGATCATGATCCTCCACATGGATAACAATGTATCTGAACCAATGTAACCTTGCCTATGGGCAACAATGTAACCTTCAGCTGTATCACATAAACCCTGTAACAGGACGCGAGCTAATGACCACCAGCTGGCAGCAGCGAGCGTCCAAAGCTCTCTTGGTCCAAACTCATCAAAGGCAACAGCGCGGGAAGTTTTCCCGCCACCACCTACACCTGGACAAGAAGGGCGTGACCAGCAATGATGTCACGACGACAGTAGCCAATGGGCTATCGTGGAACCACGTTCAAATGTATTACTACCGTATATAAAGAGCTATTGATCCGCCATTACCTCATGTTCCCTCTGACCACCATGCAATAAACCTGAGTTAACCCAGCCCGAGGCTGTGTCCTGTGTCTTGGTTTTCATACACCAAATTGGCGACGAAGGTGGGATGATGGATCCCCAAGGAGCAGCCAGGGCACAGAGCGGGTTCAACATCACCAAACCGCAAGACTGGGAGCTTTTTGAGATGGACTTCCAGGCGGCGCTGGTGGAACTCAAAGTCAAAGAAGACGATGAGGAGAGAAAGAGGGCCATCCTCACCAGAATGCTTGGGATGGAAACCAAGCGAACGCTGGTGGTTATCATTGCACCGAAGAAGGTGAGCGAATTCAAAGCAGACGACATCATGAAGCTGCTGCGTGAGCGTTTCCGTCCCTCGAGGGCAATGTTTCCCGCTCGGAGCGCGTTTTGGAGGCGAGTCCAAGCGCCGGACGAGTCGGTTGAGGCATTCGTAACAGCCATGAGGATAGCCGCCGGCCCCTGCAGATGGGACGACCTAGAGACGGCCCTCAGGGACGGAGTGCTGTGTGGCCTGAAGGACAAGGAGGTGCAGCGCAGCTTGATGAACAAGGAGCCACCACCCACGCTGGCAGAGGTTGTAGAGGCCGCGGAAGCCGCGGAGTCCACGAATGCTGGAGTGGACGAAATGCACCAGTGGCGTGAGTGGCGTCCTAGAGCCGGCAAAGCGGAGAACTCGGTGCACGGAAAGTCCGGACAGTTGGTGCACGCAACCCGAAGGGCCTCAAAGTCGTCTACGGAAGGCAGCGACGGCGAGGAGGTCCAGAGGGTCCGAAAAGGGGGGCGCCGCTGCGATGGTTGCGGAGCGGCCCATGAGCGCGCAAGGTGCCCATTCAGGAAAGCCGAGTGTTACACCTGCGGACGTCGGGGGCACATCGCCAAGGCGTGCAGAAAACGGAAGGAGGGCCGGAGGCAGTCACAAGACCGCTCAACCAGACCGGACCGTCCAGCAAGGTCCAAAGATGGCGCCCAGACCACGAGGAAGCAGGACGGCGTGGGCTGCATCTCGGACGACAGCGAGGACGACGCTCCGGTGTTCAGCGTGGCCGCGGGACAGTCCCATTACTTCGTTGAGGTACTAGTACAAGGGGCCCCTATCAGGATGGAAATTGACTCGGGGTCCTCCTATTCTATAATTTCCCAGAAAGAGTTCTTGAAAATCGACCCCCACGTGCGACCCAAACTTAAAACGTTGAGGTCCACGCTACGAGATGTACAGGGGAACAGCATTCCAGTATTGGGGGTCGGGAAATTTCGGGTCAGTTTTAAGAGACATTCCGCGGAGCTGCCCCTAGTTGTCCTTAAGGGGGGTAGTTGTAGCCTCCTAGGGACGCAGTGGTTTCAGCCCTTAGGTTTGTTCATAGGGGGAGTGCATACCGTGGGGGTGGATCCAATACAAGCGGTGTGCGACGCGCATTCCGCCGTTTTTAAAAAAGGACTCGGAAAGTTCAAGGGACCCCCTGTAGCCTTCGACCTAGACCCGGAGGTCCGCCCGATAAGACTCAAACCGCGCAGGGTGCCATTCGCACTAAAGGACAAAATAGAGGCGGAACTGGACAAACTGGTGGGCCAGGGGATTCTTATTCCTGTTGATTCCGCGGAGTGGGAAACTCCAATTGTAACCGCTCTGAAGGCTAACGGGGAGGTGCGCATTTGCGCTGATTATAAGTGTACAATTAACAAGGCGATCCGCCCTAATGCATACCCGGTGCCGGTGGTCAGCCACCTTCTGGCCAGGCTGAATGGGGGAAAGTGTTTCGCTAAACTCGATTTGGCTCAAGCTTATCAGCAACTCCCTGTAACTCCCGCCACGGCCGCGGCACAAACGATAGTCACACATAAAGGAGCGTTCCAGGTGTCGCGTTTACAGTTCGGCGTGAACTCGGCACCCGGCCTTTTTCAGTCGCTTGTGGAACGCCTCCTGAAGGGGCTGGAGGGGGTGTTGCCTTATTTTGATGACGTGTTGATAACAGGGGGGAGTGAGGCCGAACTGGCAAAGAGATTGGATAAAGTTCTGACTGTCTTCGAGAAAGCGGGGCTACGACTGAGAAAAGACAAATGTGTCTTCTTCGAAACTGAGGTTGAGTTTCTAGGGTTTCGAGTCACGCCAGAGGGTATTAAGCCATCCAAATCCAAAGTAGCCGCCATCAAGAATGCCCCTCGCCCCACATCCAAAACCGAGCTACAGTCATTTCTGGGGCTCCTCAATTTTTACCATACCTTCCTTCCACGGAAGGCGTCCGTGGCCGAGCCACTCCATCGTTTGCTAAAAAAGGAGGAAACATGGGTGTGGGGTGATGAGCAAGAGAGGGCGTTCAAAGAGTTGAAGCAACTCCTAACATCCGAGGCAATCCTAACGCATTTCGATCCCAAACGGCCAGTGGTCTTAGTCTGTGACGCATCCCCGGTGGGGGTGGGAGCGGTGCTTTGCCACGTGTTGGACGACGGAAGGGAAGCCCCGATAGCGTTTTATTCAAGGTCCCTGTCCCAAGCAGAGCGTAATTACGCACAGACCGACAGGGAGGCGCTAGCGATAGTAGCGGGAACCAAAAAATTTCACGATTTTCTGTATGGTCGGCCGTTCAAAATCGTGACGGACCACAAGCCCCTATTAGGAATTTTCACTGCAAATAAGCCCACACCACAGATCCTGTCCCCAAGAATGCTGCGGTGGGCTATTTTTCTCAATGCATACCAGCATGAGCTGGAATACCGGCCCGGGAAGGAGATCAGCCATGCCGACGCACTCTCGAGGTCTCCTTTGCCCTTGTCGGGCGTCCAAAAGGAAAGGGCAGAAAGAGATCGCCAGGTTTTGTTAATAGAGGTTTTAGACTCACCCCCAATAGTACCAGCCGACATTGCCAGGGCCACAGGAAAGGACAGAACGCTAGAGAAAGTTAGCTCATGGGTACAGAAGGGGTGGCCGGCATCATCCCCAGGTACGGAATTCGACCCATTTTTTCGAAAAAAGATAGAGTTGTCCCTAGAGAGGGGCTGCCTTTTGTGGGGCCAACGGGTGGTGGTTCCTACGTCCCTGCGACCGAGGGTACTCGAACTGCTGCACGTCAGCCACCCCGGCATCGTCCGGTCAAAGGCGCTGGCCCGGAGTTACTTCTGGTGGCCACAGCTGGACGCGGACATTGAGCACATGGTCGGCACTTGTGAGGCATGCCAGGGCTCCCGGCCAGAGGCGGCCCGTCTTCCGCATAGGGAATGGGACACAGCAAGGGGGCCATGGTCCAGGGTGCACGTAGACTTCGCTGGCCCATTCCGAGGAACAATGTTTCTCCTGGTGGTGGATGCATTCTCCAAGTGGTTGGAGGTTATCCCAGTAAAGAGTACGTCCTCCGCCACTACAATTAGCCAGCTAAGGAGAGTCTTTTCCACGTTCGGTTTACCCGACACTTTAGTCAGCGATAACGCCAGTTGTTTCACCTCCGCTGAATTCAAGGCATTCATGGAGGCAAACGCCATTCGGCATGTCACATCCGCACCGTTTCACCCCGCCACGAATGGCCAAGTGGAACGGCTGGTGCGAACGACAAAGGATGCGCTGCGGCGCATGGGCCCGGGGGACCTAAATCACCAAGTATGTCAGTTTTTGTTAGCGTATAGGGTGACCCCCTTAGCATCAGGTTACTCGCCGGCAGAGCTGCTGATGCGGCGGAAACTGACCACGATCCTGTCCAGGTTAGACCCGACGAGGGTAGAGGACAAAGGGAAAAACATAGGGTTAGCGGTCTCGAAAGGTTTCGCCGTCGGCGATCCTATACACTGCAGGAACTACGCCAACGCTGGTCCAGCCTGGGTACCAGGGACAGTTGTGGAGCAGACGGGACCAGTATCGTACCGGGTAGAGACTAGCACCGGTCTCCTCTGGAGGAGGCACGCGGACCAACTTAGGCACCGAGTGAGTGGGGGGCCGGTCAGTGGAGCTCAGCGACAGGACTCAGCGTTAGGGTTCTCCCCCACCCGTTTAGCCCAAGGGGGGGACAGCAACGGACAACAGTCCCAAGCAAGGGGGGAAAGCAGCGGCCCCGACTCATACCCTTTTGATACGCCAGCTCTATCAGAGGCTGGGGAAGGGGGAGAGGAGTTCGCGACCGCTGCCCCCGAATTTAATTCTGATTTTGATTTTGAGAGCCGGGGGGGGGTTTCGGGAGTGTTCCCCCACCCGTCCAAGCGAGAAGAGGGGTTTTTCGTTAGCCCCCAGTGCCCCCGGTTCTTCCCCAATAAAGCACACACCTCCCAACAACGCCGCAGAGCCGCGGCAAGTCACTAACGAGTCTCCCTCTCCAATTACAGGGCAGGAAACCAGGGGACAAAGAGATGGTAGCAAACCAGGGGGAAGGCAGCCCACACCGAGACCCCAGCGTGTTCGAAATAAGCCATCTTGGCTGAGAGACTTCGTCTCATCCTAGGGGGGGGGAGAGTGTGGTTTCGAGACTTCGTCTCATCCTAGGGGGGAGGGGTGTTGTGTCCTAATGGTTTGATCATGATCCTCCACATGGATAACAATGTATCTGAACCAATGTAACCTTGCCTATGGGCAACAATGTAACCTTCAGCTGTATCACATAAACCCTGTAACAGGACGCGAGCTAATGACCACCAGCTGGCAGCAGCGAGCGTCCAAAGCTCTCTTGGTCCAAACTCATCAAAGGCAACAGCGCGGGAAGTTTTCCCGCCACCACCTACACCTGGACAAGAAGGGCGTGACCAGCAATGACGTCACGACGACAGTAGCCAATGGGCTATCGTGGAACCACGTTCAAATGTATTACTACCGTATATAAAGAGCTATTGATCCGCCATTACCTCATGTTCCCTCTGACCACCATGCAATAAACCTGAGTTAACCCAGCCCGAGGCTGTGTCCTGTGTCTTGGTTTTCATACACCAAACACATTCAATTCTGTCTTTCCTTTCAGGGGGAAAATGATATTGTCATTTTTTTTTATTTTTGCCCATTCAAACTATTGGGAAACATTAACTGCCCGAGTGGTGATGGGGTGTGGGCATTATGCCCATGCCTCACCGCTGCTTCAGGAAATGCACTGGTTACCAGTGTGCCTCTGGGTGCAATTCAAGGTGCTGGTTTTGACTTTTAGAGCCCTTCATGGCATTGGACCAGGATACTTAAGAGACCGCATCACCCCTAGGTATTCAGTCCATCCTACGAGGGTAGATCGGAGAGGCTCTGTAGTGGTCCCATCTGCAAGAGAAGCTCAGCTGTCTGGGACCAGAAGGAGAGCCTTCTCTGTGTCTGCCCCAGTCCTGTGGAATCTCTTTCCACCCAATCTTTGCCTACAAACTGAGCTCCTCCCATTCAGGAAGGCACTTAAGACATGGCTATGCCAGTGGGTGTGGGGCATGTCAGGCACTTTGACCCAGTCCTGCTGGTTGGTGTAGCCTGTGTAGCTTATGCAGTTGCCTTAGTTGATTGTATTTCTGTCCCCACCTCCATAAACCCTAACCCATTCTACCTTGTACTTTTTAATAGGTTAGGGAAGATTTTAGACGTTAGGAAAGTTTTAATCTTGTGTTGCTACATTTTTTCTTTTGTTTTAACTATGTTTTTAATTGTTGTTTTAATTGATGCTTTTAACTGTTGTTTAATTTGACAGTTGATAACCTGTTGAGGCCGCCTTGAGTCATCTTTTGATGAATAAGGTGGGGTAAAAATACCAAAAATAAATAAATAAATAATATATGGACTTTTGAATCAGTTCAGTTCAGATCAGTATTGATGCAAAATAAATCACAGTTGAATCTGAATCATTCAGTTTGTGTCTAAATCAAAACAAGCTTGCATATATAGACCTAGGATTGATTATTACTCCACCTATAATAATAATAATAATAATAATAATAATAATAATAATAATAATAATAATAATAATAATAATAATAATAATAATAATAATAATAATAATAATAATAATAATAATAATAATAATAATAATAATAATAATAATAATTTTATGTCAATTTATTCTGGGTAGAAAGGATTTTTGCAGAAGAAACTCCACTCAGTGAATGCCCAAATGAGATTCCTTTCATGTCCCAACTGTGACAGGGGACGCGCGACGATGGGGACTCTCACCGGCGTGCGCTTTGCTGGCCCCCGCCCTCTAGATCCGGGTACCTTGGCGGGGCAGAGGGGCAGAGCCGAGCTGCCTTTAAAAGGGGGCTTCACATGCTCCACCCGGCCTTCCTAACATCGGCTGGGCCAGGGTGCATTTCGCAGTTCTCTGGTGCTTGGCTGCTGCTCTTTTGAGGCACTCCGCTCGAGCTCTGGACAGCCGCGGTGATCTGCTGAGGCTTCGCTGAGGGGCCTGGTTCCCAGTCCATGCCCCGCTGCCATGGTAATCGGCAGGTTGGGGCAACTGACTGTTGCCCCTGTGGGTGGCCTTGCCCCTAGCTCTTTTGGGGCCTGGGCACGGGCTTGGGCCTCCAGCCCAGCCTGTTTTCGCCCCCCCTCTTTTCCATGTTCCTCCTTGGCAATCTTGGGGGGCTTCAGTAAGGTGCAAAAAAAGAAGGCCACTTGTACCCAGAGCAGGCCCTCGGTGGCCAGTTGCTCTGGACCTCACAGGCCTCAGGCCTCGTGCAGCAGAGTATCTGCTGGACCCAGGGCTGCACCAGGCCCCTCGCCACCTGCTGCGCCTATGCAGGCTGTTGCCTTTGTGGGCCTAGGGCTACTTCTGGCACTGCAACCTTTGCTGGGCCTCCCGGGCCTGGGTTGGTGTCATGGTTTCCACATGCGACTTTGTCTTGATTTTAAGGTGATATTTGATCCATGTAATGTTAAGACACCTCTTGTAGTTTTTTTAGGCTTAGAAAGCCAGTTCTCATTAAAGCACATTGGAATGCCAGGCTGTTAGTCTGACATAACAATGATGTATAGTTAGAATAGTTGCCTCCCCAAAGTGAGTGTCCAGGACTGGACACATTCCAAGTAACACCTGCAGTACCCCATGAGGGAACTGATTGACAGTTAGGTCAGCTGACCACACCACGAGGGAGATGACTCATGTCAATCAAACTAATGACTCATGTCTCCACTCATGTCAATCAAACTAATTGGCAGGACACCTGCAGAACAGAACTTTCCCAGGGGAATGCAAAGGTGGGGGCCACAGGTCAAACAGATGGCATTAGCACGTCTCATTTTCATGAGAACACAGGTGCTTTCCCATTAGATCACCACATTCCAAAGCCCCTTTTCTCAATAAAAGGAGGCCAATTTGAGCACTCAGAGGGCACTTCGGGAGCAAGGGTGAAACCCTAGTCTCTTATCACCACGATCTTGATTGCAGCAAGAACTCTGGTCTGCCAGCTCCTCAAAATGACTCTTCATGGCTAAAATTAAGCCATGAGGGGCAAAACTGCCCCTAAACCAGCAAGCTGAACCTGCTAGGGAGCTAGCAAGATTTTATTTCATTTATTTGTTTTATTAGCTTGTGTTTTATGTAGTGTAGATTATGTTTCCTTCAATAAATCTTCAAAAGCCAGCCGTGTTTTGCCTACCCAGCAGAGCAGAAGTGACTCAAATTGTCCTCATCACTTCAACACCAGAAGCCTTCCAGAAGTGGGTGAGAGGGATTGCTCTGTCGGTTAAGGTGGAGGAGTAGTAGCAAATCATAAGCTGTGTGTCATAGACCTCAGCACTAAAAAGCCTAGCTTCTGCCAAGTGATTAATATTACCTGCCATATGTAGAAGGCTTCTCTGTCCCTGTACCCAGTGAATCGGGCTAGGGAGAGGAGTGCTCATTAAGGCAAGCAGGATGCTGGATCGAAGGTCAGCCATGCCGGGTATTCCAAAAAGAAATATTCTGGGTGCCTTTGTGAGGCATTTTCCTCCCCCTACGTCCCTAATAGTTGGTACCTCCTGGGCCTGGGTTACGCACTGCTCAGGAGGCATTGCCCTTGGACTCCAGGACCTTGGTTGCCCACATAGCTGCACTTGAGCGTGCTGCGGGCCTTGATGCTACCCCAGCCACACACTGGTCTGCTAGACAGTCGGCCCGCAGGGTAGCTGACCCATTTTTGACGGATTGGCCCAGGCTCACAGCCCTTCTTCACCAGAAGGTGGAACAAATTGAAGCTGCCCTATGTTGGCCAGTTTGGCTGCCTTTCCTCCGGCTGATTGCTCTGACCTGGATAGGTCATTGCCACCTTTTTCTTGTTCAGCAGGCTCTAATTTGGTCTTGAGCCCCGATGCTTTGCGGCAGCTGGAACCCCTGGTGGGGTGGTTGCTGCAAGCACATCTGGTGAGTATGCCAGTCAAGTAAGATCACAATACACAGGTTTCTGGCCCAATGGCCCTGGCCACAGCAGACAGCTGCGACTATTGGCCCCTTGCTTCTGGCCTCACATGTGGCCCCATGGCGGGTGCCTTATCCTCCAGTACTGCCTGGTGTTACACCCACAGGTCTCAACATTCCATATCTGATCTGGCCATATGGCCCCCCAGTGAATACAGACTACCATTCCATCCCATGGTCGTCCATCCCTACCGCTGGTCTTTCATTGCTATTGGGGGATCATCTCCTTCCAGCCACCAGGGATAAGATCTGACACCGTGAATATGTTGACTTGTTCAGTTTATTGAACAGAGAAATGACCAGGGAGGACAAGGAGAAGGAGGATGACTGGGATAAGGAATTTGCCCATCTTCGTAAGCCCCCACGCACTTGGGCCAACTGGCTGCCAGCCTACTTGATTTATGTCGCAGTTTCCATCAGAGCCCGCCCGGATCTAGCAATCCCTATGATCCAGTATTTGGACATAACTTATAGGGCATATGTTGATTTCCCGGGTCAATCATGGCTTGCTTACGATGAAGAATTTCATATGCGGGCAGCCCTCCACCCCAAGATGCCTTGGGATGAGCCCAACCTGTTGCTTTGGTTGCTGTATATGACACCATCCCACCCTGCCTCTGGTGACCGCTACCATTGTGGCCATGTGTTGCAATGACCCCGCCCAGCATAGTTTCCCTGCCAGCCGGTGGGGCAGGGGGTTCCAGCCCGCCTGCAGTGCTGGGATTTCTCATTCATGGGCCGTTGTGGCCGGAAGCAGTGCAAGTTCAAGCACAAGTGCTCCATTTGCACTGGACCTCATTCTGCCACCACTTGCTTCCGGTCAGGCGGGCCATGTGGTCGGGGCCATGATCAGCAGGGTCCGAGGCGTGCACCTCCAGATGCAGCAACAACTGCAAAAGGGCCCCTCCCCAATTCGAATTAAGGTCCTGGAGCATTGGCTCAGCATTTACCCTAAGCAGGCTGATGCGGCCTATTTGTTGGCAGGTTTCTCTTTTGGTTTTTGCATTCCTTTCGTGGGAGCACGCGGACCACAGGATGCACCTAATTTACAGTCTTTATGGGGCAAGGAGGATTTGGCCTGGTCAAATATTTTTAAGGAGGTGCAGGAGGGGTGGGTTGCTGGCCCTTTCAGCGAGCCCCCATATCATAATCTAAAAGTGTCCCCACTTGGCCTGGTACCCAAGAAGTCTTCAGGTGACTTTCGTCTTATCCATCACCTATCTTACCGGAGGAACTTTGTTCTGTCTGGTATGCATCTTTCGATCAGGCATTACATATGGTCCGTTCCTGTGGTCACGGGGCACTGCTGGCCAAGTGTGATATTAAGTCCACCTTCCAGCTGCTCCCTGTGCACCCAGAGGATTTTGAATTTCTGGGCTTTCGTTTTGAAGACTAGTACTTCATTGACGGGGCCATGCCTTTTGGCTGTTCTGTATCCTGTTCCACTTTTGAACACTTTAGTTCTTTCCTTCACAGGGCACTTGTTCACAGGTCTGGGATCCATAATGTTGCCCATTATTTGGATGATTTTTTGTTTGGTGGCCGGCACGGCTCTGGGACATGTTAACAACTGTTGGTTTCCTTCCAGGAGCTTATGGGTGAGCTGGGAGTGCCATTGGCTCCTGAGAAGACTGAGGGACCTGCTACCATGCTTGTATTTTTGGGGACAGAAATTGACACCATAGCCCAGACTTCACGGCTGCCCATGGACAAGTTTGTCCGCATTTCGGATGCAATCTTGTCCATGTTGGCCAAATGCAGGGTTTCACTCCATGACCTGCAGGTCCTTCATGGATATCTCAACTTCGCTTGCAGGGTGATCATACCTGGCCGGGCCTTTGCCAGGCGCCTGTGCGATGCTATGGTTGGTTTATCCTGGAAGTACCACAGAGTCCAGCTCACACGTGGTATGTGGGCTGACCTTCGGGTTTGGCTCACATTCCTGGCCAATTTCAATGGGGTGTCTTTTTGGCATTCTGAACTTTCTATCACACCTAAATTTCAGGTACAGTCTGATGCTTCTGGGTCATTGGGATACGGCATTTACTTTAATGGGTGATGGTGCTGTGGCCAGAAGCATGGCAGGGTTCAGAATTGCTCAGGGATTTGACATTTTTAGAATTTTTTCCCATCCTGGGAGCCCTGTTGTTATGAGGTAAAATGTGGGAGAATTCAGTGGTACATTTCTGGTGTGACAATGTGGCCGTCGTGCACATTGTCAATGCACAAACATACCGTTCACCCAGGGTCATGTCCCTTGTTCACCAGTTTCTTTTGCACTCCTTGCGCCATAATATTTTTTTCAAGGCTAGGCATGTTCCAGGCATTGATAACAGTATTGCTGATGCTTTGTCCCACCAGCAGATTCCACAGTTTCGGGTACTAGCACCGGTGGCTGAGGAGCTTCCCTCTTTACTTCTGACCGAGATGTGGACATTTGGCAAGGTGAAGTGAGCAGGGCCATCGGCCTGTCCCTTGCGAGCCGCACCCGCAAAACGTACCAACAGGCTTATCAGACAATTTTTACATTCCAACAGGGTGTTTCTTTGCCTGACTTGTGGCCTTTGCCGGTTGACCATGTACTCCAGTACATGGTAACCTACACAGTTATGGCCTGGCCGCTCATACCATTGGTGGGCGGCTTTCTGCCCTGGCTTTTGCTGCTAGGGTTCGGGGTTATCAGGACACTGTGGGAGATTTCCGTATCCGCAGAGTTTTGGAGGGTTGGGCTTGGGAACATGGCCCTCACCCTGACATGTGGCAACCAGTTACCTCGGAGCTTCTTTTGAGCCTGTCTGAGGCTTGGCCAGCCCTTTGCAACGACCAGTTTGAATCTGCCCTATTTCATGCTGCCACCACAGTGGCCTTTTTGGGGGCTTTAAGGGTGAGTGAACTGGTATCCCTTTCCCGGACTAACCATTCCTGCAGGGCTCTGGAGCTGACGGATGTGGCTCTGTTCAATGATTCTGTCACATTAACTATCCGTTATTCTAAGGCGGAACAGTGGGGCAGGGGCAGCACGGTGGTCCTGCTCAGCTGTGGCATCAGGGCGATTGGTCTGGTTTCGGCTTTGGCATCCTTCTTGGCTGTGTGGGGATCTCTCCAGGGACCTCTCTTTTGCCACCAGGATGGGTTGCCTTTGATGAAATACCAGTTCTGGAGGTTCATGGGTTCTGCCCTTTCCACTTTGGGCATTCCGGGGGCATGGTATGGTACCCATTCATTCCGCATAGGAGCTGCATCGATGGCTGCAGCTTTTGGGTATTTGGATGATGACATCCGACAAATGGGCTGGTGGGGCTCTGACTGCTTTTGTTCATATGTTTGCCCTATGTTACAATGAGCTTCTCGCTGGAACTTGTTCTCTGTTCTGTTCTATTTCAGCTCTTGTTTCACTTGCTGTTCCGGCCCGGGTATGGATTGTCGGGCACAGTTACATTTTTTGGGCTGCTTGACATGCTGCTTTGTGCCCATGGGGGATGCATCTGGGACTCCGTGATGTGGCGTACCTGATGTGGCGTGGCTTCCGTGGGATGAGTTGGCGAGATTTGATTCCGTTCATCCTGTCTGCTTGGAGTTGTGTTCCACCTGATGTCTTGGTCCTCCACCTGGGTGGTAATGACTTGGGTCAGGTTACCAGCCTGGACTTAGTGTTATCCATCTGCAGGGATCTGGGCCTGATCCACCAACCCTGGCTGCAGGTCCGATTCATATGGTCATGAATCATTCCATGTGTATTTTTCCGGGGAGGCAGTGACCCCTGCCGTATTGACCATGCCCGGCAGTCTGTAAATGGTGCTGTTGCTCGATATTTTTCAGAGCATGGTTTGGGCACAGTGGTGGAGTATCCGGGGATCTGGATTGAGGAAACCTGCGTGTTTCGCAGAGATGGGGTGCACCTCTCTGCTTGGGGCATTGACCTTTTTCTGGCTTCCTTGCAAGCAGGCCTGGTTACCAAGCTGGTGGTCAGGGGGGGCCGTGAGTCCTAAAAGACTCCTCCCCGGGTGGCGGTTAGCACAGGTAAGGACTAATTGGATGACCCCCAGGAACCCGGCAGGTACGCATTTGGTTGGCCACCAGAAGCACAAGGTAGAGGGAAAGTTGGACTGGCCAATCAAATGCGGACCATGAACAAGGTAATGTGAAGTTCGGAGACTTGCAAAACCTTTGAGAGTTCACTGGATGTCCGTCAGAAGCTGGAGTTAACAAGTATCACTTCTGACTGGGGTCAACAATTTGTTTAATGAAATAAGCAAATTGATACAATGTAGCAAATTAAGATCAGTAAATGACAACTAGTCCTTACCAGTGCTATTCAGGCCCGTTTGCCTTAACACAGTTAATTAAAGTTACAAGTTAATAAAGTGGCCCAATTTTTAAACCAATACAGGTGTCCACCTCTTTATTTGGGGAGTGGGTCCGGCAAAGACAGGCACTCACATATCATTTTACATAACATTCATTTATTCATTCTCATTTTAATTTCCAGAAAAAGACATATCCTCCAGTCTATCTGTTCCCAACATAATTTCCATGTTTTAGCCTTGCAATAGATTATTTGGCAGATAAGAGATGACTACAGGAATGTTCTTTCAAATTTCTAGTAGAAAAATGGCAGTTCTCAGCAAAATGAAAAATCTTTCCACATTTTATCAAGGTTAACATCAGTAACAGTTCAAACTATTCTAATGCAAGTTTAGAAGTAAGTCCCCTTACATGCAATAGGTCTTATTTCTAGGTAATTGTATAAGAACTAATGTAACCAATGTTCCACCTTCAAGTGTCCATCATTTTACATTTCCTAAAGTGCCTAAGATGCATAGTGACATTATGCTAATCATTCTGGGACATAAGAGGCTATCTAAAATGGCAGACGATGGATGACAACTTGGAAGGAGAGCAGGTATGAGTTCTAATGTAGTCTGAAGGTGCCTTGATTAAGTTCAGTGCTGACATGGGCCTGCAATAATCAGAAACCAACAATGACAGTTTGGAACTATAATGGGGACAATGTATCATTGAACAATGTTAACCAACCATATGAAGTTGAAGAAGATTTGTGGTTGACACACAATTTTTAACAAGGGAACAACGAAGACAAAGAAAGAATGACATGTTTCCTCACACAAATATGCACTAAAAACATGCTACATAATTATCCTCAATGTGCTGGGGGAGATGTGCAAGACATTTTAGGCAGAAAAATGAATTGAACATTTTTTTTCAGATAGAGATTCAGATATCTGCTTCCAGAACTGTGTTCCAAAATCCACAACCACTTGGAGTTAAGCCCACAGAACATTTCTAAATTGTTAAATAGCAGAGTAAATAGCTCCCATTTCAGATAATAGCAAATACTGTCAGGGAAAGGGACATGGAATTTATTTTAAATATCAGGACAACAACTATCAAATCATATATCTTCCCTACGGCACTGTCTCGAATATGATGCTTCAAAGGAGGTTAATATTAAATTATACATAGGTCAATAATTCACAAGGAGAGAAAACAGAGGGGGGGAAATAAAAAAGAAACAAGATCTAAACAGGTCCTAAACAGCTATTCAAAAATGTTGTACACATTCCTTTAGATTATATGGTTCATAGAATTATTCCCTATATTTTGTGGACATTTTATGAACACATGACTGTTATTACATTATTTCTTCATGAGAGTGCAGCAAATGATTTTGTGTGGCCATAATCTTTTATGATATTTCATAAATTGCTTGGAAAATATTTTGCAGGTTCTCAGGAAGATAGTAAATCTTCTATCCTATGGCCTGTTACCTGATTGGTTTAACTGGAAATGCCAGGGATTAAATCTATCATTAATAGTTCTGCTCAGACTTTGCAAACAAACATTACAAGCGATCCTTATTGAATCTCATGTTAATTCATTCACTCTTTTTATTGCCCCCCAGGGCTGGATTAAGACCCTTAGAGGCCCTAAGCACTTAAAAGATTTTGGTCCTTCCTTGTTGCATAGTTATTCTGATGGGATTTTTAACATACTGTACAGTAAAACCCCTACTTATGAAAAAAAAAGTCCATTCCATAGGTTTTTACTTCAATCAGATTTTTATGTAACTTGAAGCAAACCCATAGTAAAAAATTTTTTTATGTAACTCGAAGCAAACCCATAGGGAAATGAATTTTTACATAACTTGAAGCAAACTTGTAGGGAAAAAATATTTATGTAACTCGAAGCAAACCCATACAAAATCATGTAAATTGGGACATGGTTTTAGCACAAAATCATTAAGTAAGTAGAATTTTATGTAACTCGAGGCATTTATGTAACTCGTGGCATTTACTGTACTTCAACTGAGAAAATGAACACTCAGCTAAGCAGTTTGTGATCATTAATGTTAAAAATATACAAAAGCCAATGTCTATATTTCAAAAGGCACACTCAATATTGTCTTCTACAATTACTTTATAAAGTTCAGCATAACGGAATCTTGTTTTTACATTTTTTTTGTTTCAGTGAACTTATGGTGCACTGTGAATGAAACTGCTAAAGTTCACCTGAGAAATTACTGTTGAAGTCCTCTGGGTAAGCATCAATCAGCTTTTTGACAGCACTGATAATGCCTTTCAATGTTAGTAGATAACGAAAGTGACATTATGTGGCACATCATTCAGAAAAGAAAATCTCTGCTATTTCTTTGTATATCTCTCCTCTACTTTTCATTGCAGTTTTGAGTTTGTCAACAATTGTGTAAAAGATGGTGATATGAAATTTATCTCTGGCATTCAGATATACTTCTGGTGCATCTCCATCTTTGGGTACCTTCTTTCTCATACATTTGCAAGTTGTAGCTGCCTTGTAATCAACGTCTGGTAAAGTGCAGTCCTGAAGTGCACAGTTGGCCAGCTAATGATACATACAGATCTGCACATCTTTTTAAAATTCACATCCTCATTTTGTAGAACTTGGCTTCCCTCTGTGAAAATTTTGCAAAATCACCTTCCAAAAATTCAACATTAAATGAATTATCTTACTACTCAAATTTGCACATCTTTTCTTTTGGCTCTGTTTGCAGCCCTCAACCAACTTTGGGCTGTAACGCTCTAAAAATTGACAAAATTATCCATTTGTAAACAAAATACATGTGTGACAACTCCATAACAAAGAAAGGTTATTTAGCGTGCAGCAAAGTTTGTCTGTTGTATCCCAAAAGAACAAGGAGTAATGGGCGCAAACGATGTAGTACTCAACAGATAGCAAAAACCGTTTGAAATGGTGAATGTTTTATCTTTAAAGATAAAATGGAATGAGATGTATCCAACTTGGTAAAGAGTTGATATAGTTTATTCTTCTTCACAAATGAAAGGATATATATATATATATATATATATATATATATATATATATATATATATATATATATATATATATATATATATATATATATATATATATATATATATATATATATATATATATATATATATATATATATATATATATATATATATATATATATATAAATTCCTCTATGGATGATTTTTCATAATTCTTGATAACAAAAATAATTCCTCTATGGGTAAGTATAAATGATTCACTGATATATAAATATGACTATTAAATTAAATTTAAATTAAAATACAGCTATAATTTTCAAAGTCGATACTAGTTATTCCGACTTTTTGAATAACTTTTTCTTCTTCAGGAAATCTGCACACAAAAATAATTGTACATAAACTGTTTGTCACTCCCCAAGATACATCCACCTCATGGAGAATGACCCATGAATACAGTATATCAATTCAAAAGTCCTGAGAAGTTTTCTCCCAACCCAAGGCATTTAATTAATGCTTTTAAGGCTTCAGAACACACAGTTTTCCTGTCTTGGTTTTGCTGGAACTCTGCAAGAGAAATAGAAATAGAGATGAAACAAAATTATTTACTCTTATTTGTTTTTGGTTTTTGTTGCCTGAAAACCATACCTGTCAACCATCCCGATTTGGCTGGCATTACCCTGTAATTTGATGCCGATTGACGTCATAACCCGCCCCGCACTGCCAAAACCCCATAATTTGGCAGCAGGGGGAAACGCTTTCCACACATGCGTGGAAGTGCTACGCTGCTTGCGCAGCCCCTACACAAGTGGCGGAGTGCTTCCACGCATGTGTGGAAGGGTTCTACACAAGTGTAAAACCCTTCCATGCATGCATGGAAAGCGACCGGCGCACAAGCGATCTGCGCAGGTCCCGTTTTTTCCAGAGCCGCAGGTTGACAGGTATGCTGAAAACAAACCCTCAGAACTCGCTGTCCTTGCAGACATGGATGACTGTTAGAAGACAAGGTATTTGCTCTTCCCAATTCTGATTTTTTAAAAATTATAATATGTACAGACAGATACTTTGTGTTGCACTGATATGTGTTCTGCAAATGAATTATGCACTAAAAGACAAGTATGCAACTTCCCAGCTATCCTGAAAAATGCCCTCTATTGCTGTTAAGGAAAAACAAAAGCTAGATCATTCAAAGTTCTGTCTAATTCCACATCCTTTTTTCCACATTGACCAAACAGATGCCTGAGGGAAGCCCACTAGTAGGTTATGCAAGCAATCACAGTCTTCCACTGATTTTTCCTGGCATTTGGTATCAGATTCCTCCATCAGCAATGTTTTGATATGAGCCAAAGCACTTTTGTTATTAAAATTATTCCAGTTAGTCTTTGATCTCACAGATGCTTGATTATCACTTGCTGTTAGATTTAGTCACTCATTTTTATCACATTATTTGCTGTGCAGTTTTTACATTTTTGTAAAAAGTGTTTTAAGTTGCTTCAGCCATAAGCTGTATTGGGCACTTTATATTATATGGGAAAGTGTTTTACTGTGTCTACCAGCAGAACAACTAACACCTTAGCCATATAATTGATGAAGGTGCTGAGAATTCTCTGATATAGAGAGACTGAGAAGAGGAGGAGGAGGAGGAGGAGAAGTATCTGTTAACTGAAATATTGGCACCATCTCTTTTCTGAAAAAAAAATACAGTTTCTTATACTTCAGCCAAAAAAAAAAACACACCTTGGCCTTTTATGATATCACAATGGAACCACATGTGCATAACAGTGTAGGAGGGGCCATGATGTCAAATGTTTGACCTTCACAGATTGCTGGAATGAGGGAAATATACCACAGCAGCAAGGAAAGAAAGAAGAGGTTATTTCCAAGGGCAGCAAGATGATACTCTAGTATTTACTGATGTAGATTCCATTCCATACAAGAAAAAGGTAAGGACTGAATGAGAATTTAGAGTTTTCAATGAAAGACAGAGTTACACTTGTAACCCTCTATCCTTCAAAACAGAGGGCGACTTTTAATAATCACCCACTGTCTGAGCAAAATGACAGAAAACAAGAAGAAAAGTACCTGGGAGGAGTTCACTCAGTTTTGGTTCAATATGCTTGCATGCCTAGCTTTCCACCGACTTAAGATTCAGCTCTCTTTAGTTGTTGTAACAAGGTATGCGTGGATGGCAAAATGGCCGCCGCGTGCTTTGCTGGCCCCACCCCTGAGGCACGGGCACAGCTGGGAGTCGGGGCGTGGCCGGCCTCACCCTTTATAGGGGTGGCCGAGCCAACAGCCCACTCCTTTATTGATTTGGCCGGGCCCTGGAGCTTTTCCACGCTCCCCGCCCAGCCAAGGCCTCGACTGTCGCCAGCCCGGGAACGGACTCGTGCCAGTCCTTTTTTCATCGCTTCGGTCTCTCTTGTTGCACTGGCTCCCGCTCGTGGACGAGCTGGAGCCGGTCTGACTTCGTGGCACCTCGCTGCTACTGCTCGCTCCACGAGCCCTTCGATCGGTGGCGGCTCCTGTCCGGGAGTGGGCCAGGGCTGTCCGCCACCTTCAACGCGTCGGCTGTAGCCACACGGACTGTGCTGGCCCACGTTGCCTGCCTCGGTGCACATGGCGCCAAAGAAGAAGGCCACACGTGGCGTTCTGTTCACGGCACCCTGTGCACATGCGTCCGAGCCTAGGCCCCTGATGGGGCCTACACAGGCGCCTCCGCTGGCACCCCCCAAGATGCAGGGCCTGCAGGGCTGCATCAACCCCATCCTCAGGGGGGGGAATCCAGCCCCATGGCTGGTGCGAGGCCAGTGGCCGCGAGGCTTCAGCCACCGCCTGAGCCTCTGGCCCATGGGTCCTTTGATGCCCGCTTTGCGGCCTTGGAAAGGGCGGCAGGCCTACCGCCATGGGCTGAAGTGTCTTCGACTGCCATCCAGTCTGCTTTGCCTCAGGGCCACTCGCTGCCTCCTACCTTGACTCCAGGCTGGCGCGGCTTGAGGTGGCCCTGCTGAATACACCTGGGGGTTGCCCTCCAACCAGTTCTACTGGGGCACCTGCCCCGGCCGCTGCGGCGCCCGAGGGGAGTACTGAAGGGGGTTCTATGGAAGGGCCGAGCTCTAATTCCTTCCTGAGCTCCGACGCCTCTGCCCGGCCAGAACCCCCGGTGGGGGCGGCGGGAGGGGTAGCGTCTGGTGAGTATGGCTGTGAAGTTAGGCTCACACACACACGCAGACCATAGCTCAGCCCACGCCCGCTACCTGGCCATGGCCAGCTGGGCAAAATTCAGCACCCTTAGTGTCCCACCTGCCGCCCAGCATGGCAGGGCAGCACCAGGTGGGAGGTTGGAGGGCTCCTTACCCCCCACCGCCGACAGCCGTACCTCAGGCTAATCCGCAATTGCCTTACCCGGATTGGCCTTATGGTCTGCTGGTCAACACGGGGTACCACACCGTGCCCTTGTCTGTCTTGCCAACCGCTGGGGCCATCCTCCCATTAGGTGATCACTTATTTCCTGCCACTAGAGACAAGATTTGGTGCAGGGAGTATGTTGACCTGTTCAGCCTCTTGAACAGGGAACCCACTCGAGACAAGAAGGAGAAGCAGGATGACCATGATAAGGAGTTGGCCCGGTGGCGCAAACCATCGCACACCTGGGCCAACTGGTTGCCCGCCTACCTCATTTATGCAGTTGTCTCTCTCAGGGCTCGTCTGGATCTGGCTATCCCCCTCTTCCAATACCTCGATATCATCTATAGAGTGTATGTGGACTACCTGGGTCAGGCGTGGCTGACATACGATGAGGAGTTTCGTATGCGGACCGCGCTTCACCCAGAGATGCGCTGGGATGAGCCCAACCAACTCTTGTGGTTATATTACAAGACCCCAGCTTGACCAGCCACTGGTGACCAGTTCCATTCAGGGCATGCTGCTCAGCTGCCCGGATCCACGCAATCACCCTGCCAGCCGGCGGGGCAGGGGGTTCCACCCCCCCTTGTTGTGCTGGAACTACTCATCACCAGCTGGATGCTCTCTCAGACAGTGCAGGTTTAGGCACGCGTGCCCTACCTGTTCCGGACCTCATCCGGCCTCTGCCTGCACCAGGTCTGGGGGATCCCGTGGGAGGGGTAGAGGACAGCAGGGCACCAATAGAGCTAGTGCTGACCCGTCAGCTCCTAAAGGCCCCCTCCCCATTTAAGTTGGACATTTTAGGAAGATGGCTGCATGTCTACCTGAAACGGGCAGACGCCGATTACATTTGGACCGGTTTGTCGGAAGGGTTTCGTATCCCTTTTGTTGGGGTGCGCGCGCCCCAGGATGCCCCTAATTTGGTTTCCCTGCGGGGTATGGAGCAGGTTGCTTGGCAAAAGATATTCAAGGAGGTCCAGGAGGGCCACGTTGCTGGCCCCTTTGATACCCCCCTTTTCCCAACTTAAAAGTGTTCCCCCTTGCTTTAGTCCCTAAGAAGGTGCAGGGTGAATTTCGCCTTATTCACCACCTATCATACCCAGCTGGTAAATCCGTGAAAGATTCTATACCGGACAAGCTTTGCTCAGTCCGGTATACTACGTTTGACCAGGCGCTCAGCATGGTCCGGGCTTGTGGCCGTGGGGCTCTGTTGGCCAAATGTGATATCAAGTTGGCCTTCTGCTTCTTGCCCATTCACCCAGATGATTTTGAGTTGCTGGGTTTTCGCTTCCGGGGGCAGTATTTTGTTGACAATGCCATGCCCTTCGGGTGTTCTGTCTCTTGTTCGGCTTTCAAGCCTTTCAGTTCATTCTTGCACTGGACATTTGTTCACCGCTCTGGGGTTTGTTCAGTGTCTCACTATCTGGACGATTTTTTGTTTGGGGCGCCCGCAAGTTCTGGTGAGTGCGCGCTCCTGTTGGCCGCATTTCAGGGACTAATGGGTGGATTTGGGGTGCCGTTGGCTCCAGAGAAGACCGAGGGCCCCGCCACTAATCTGGTCTTCTTGGGTATTGAATTGGACACTGTTTCCCAGACCTCTAGGTTGCCTGCAGATAAAATCACCCGCATCTCAGAGGCTATCCGCTCCTTACTTGCCAAGCATAAGACATCCCTCCACGATGTTCAGGTGCTTCATGGGTATCTCAACTTTGCGTGCCGGGTCATTGCCCCCGGTCAGGCTTTCACCAGGAGCCTGTGTGACGCCATGGTTGGGTTGTCCAGGAAGCACCACAGGGTTCGTTTGACCAGGGGCAACAGGGATGACCTGCAGGTGTGGTTGAAGTTCCTTTCTGACTTCAACAGTGTTTCCTTTTGATGTTCGGAGTGCTTAGAGGCACCCATCTTCCAAGTACAATCAGATGCATCTGGAGCGTTTGGCTACGGGATGTATTTCGACAGCCATTGGTCTTACGGCCGGTGGCCGGAGGCATGGCAGGGCACTGATTTATTCCGGGATCTTACCTTCTTGGAGTTCTTCCCTATTTTGGGAGCTCTCTTACTATGGGGTGAGGCCTGGGCGAACTCAGTCGTCCATTTTTGGTGCGATAATGCGGCTGTCGTCCACTTCCTCAATTCCTAGACATCCTGCTCCACTAGGGTTATGGCCATGGTCCGTCACTTCGTGTTGTGTGTGTTGCGCCGCAACATACTCTTTAAGGCCAGACATGTCCCAGGTATCAAGAATGATATTGCTGATGCCTTGTCTCGCCTACAGATCGATCAGATCCGGACTCTGGCGTCGGAGACCAACGACCTGCCCTTGACAATCTCGGCCGTGATGTTGAGTTTTGGCGTGGAGAGGTGAACCAGGCCATTGCTCTATCTGGCTAGCAGCACCCACAAAGCGTACATGCTTACACATAGGACCTTTGAGGCGTTCCGCCATGGAGTATCCCTACCTAATTCCTGGCCTGTCTCTGTGGATCACCTTTTACAATTCACGGTGCACCTTCATAGCAAGGGATTGGCTGGCCATCTTTCCGCGCTGGCCTTTTATGCTAAGGTCCATGGCCTTTCGGATGCCACATCCAATTTCAGGGTCTGTCGGGTCTTAGGGGGTGGTCTCGAGAACACGGTCCCCACCCTGATGCACGGCACCCTATTTCCCCATGCATGCTCCTGCGGCTTGCCGGAGTTTGGCTGGCAGTGTGCAGGGATCAATATGAGGCCTGTCTGTTTCATGCTGCTACCTCGGTGGCTTTCTTTGGTGCCCTCCGAGTCAGCAAGCTCATTGTGGCGTCCCGGTGGGATGCGATTTGCCTGGTCCGAGTGCTTCAGGCCTTCTTGCTTGCAAATGGTTCTTTACAGGGCCCCCTTTTCTGCCATGCTGACACTCTCCTGTTGACTAGGTTTCAATTTTGGAGGGTTACGGGCATGGCTCTGGATAGGTTGGACTTGAAAGGTGTGTGTTTTGGGACCCACTCTTTCCGCATCGGTGCGGCATCCACCGCGGCGGCGTGTGGTTACCCCAACGAAGCCATACGCTCCATGGGGAGGTAAGGGTCCAGTCGTTTCCATGCATATGTGCAGCCATTGTCCCAGTAGCACTTTGCTCGTCCATTTTTCTTTTCCTTTCTTTCAGCTACGGCATGCCTCGGGATGCCTGCACGGGTTTGGATCATTGGACACAGCTACGTGTACTGGGCCATCCATTACACTGTGTCCACCTCTTGGGGGCCACAACTGGGCATCGGTGCATTGGCACTGCTACGTTGGTTTGGCTTTCACAGCATGCGTTGGCAGTCATTGATTCCCTCTCTCAGATCTATGGGTGATCAGAGCCCCCCCAATGTCCTCATCATACACCTGGGTGGCAATGACTTGGCTCAGATCACGGGTTTAGAGCTGGCATGTGCCATACACAGAGACCTCGCCCTGTTGGGTCAGTCCTGGCCACAGGTGCAGATTGTTTGGTCTCAAATGATACCACGTGTGTTTTACCGAGGTGGTATTGATCCATGGGGAGTTGACCGGGCCCGCGAGCCAGTTAACAGGGCAGTGGCCAATTTTGTGTATGCCAATGCTTTGGGGGCAATGGTCCTCCACCCTCTCATACGCATACAAGACCACTGTCTGTATCGTGATGATGGTGTTCATTTTTCGGACAGGGGCATGGATCTCTTTTTGTCCTCCATACAGATGGGCCTGTTGGCCGTTTGTTGCCATGGTGGGGCGGTGAGTTGGTGAACTCCTCCCCGTGTGGCGGATAGCACTGGTGAGGGGCAACTGCATTACTAATTAGCAGGGTAAATCCAGTTGGTTGACCATAGGGAGGACAAGGTTAGCCAAACTTGTATGGCCAGCCAACTTACTTAGATTAGTAACACCCAGAGTAGGTCAACAACACATTTCCACCGAAGCCGGTTGTTGACAGAGGCCCGCACGTTGTTACTGGAGTAACAAGTTGTGATAGCCAGTTTATCAGGATTATAATTGGTTTTGCCCCTTACCAGTGCTATTGCGGCCCATCTTATCCTTAACCATTGTTAAGGTAGGCCTTGCTTGAATTTAAATAAATGTGAATTTAAATAAATGTTTAAGTACATTAGAAGTAAGAACCCAACTAGGAAGGCAATTGGACCATTAGATGACAATGGAAGGCAAGGGGTTATTAAAGAGGAAACAGAGATTGCAGAGAGACTCAATGAATTCTTTGCTTCAGTATTCACTGAAGAAGACAGAGGCCACATGCCCAAAACAGAGCCTATCTTCGTAGGGAGGGAAACCGAAGAATTAAGACAGATAGAAATAACCAGGGAGGAGGTCCTTGCACGTCTTGTTAAACTAAACACTAACAAATCACCAGGACCAGATGGCATCCATCCACGAGTTCTCAGGGAACTTCAAGATGAAATTGCTGATCTCCTAGCCAAAATATATAATCTTTCCATCAAATCAGGCTTTGTGCCTGATGACTGGAAGGTAGCAAATGTAACACCAATTTTCAAAAAAGGATCC
This sequence comes from Bradypodion ventrale, assembly GCA_035047345.1. Taxonomy (NCBI): domain Eukaryota; kingdom Metazoa; phylum Chordata; class Lepidosauria; order Squamata; family Chamaeleonidae; genus Bradypodion; species Bradypodion ventrale. The sequence continues at coordinate 141,568,150 of JAWDJE010000003.1, forward strand.
AGGGGTGATCCAGGAAATTACCGACCTGTCAGTTTGACATGTGTCCCAGGTAAAGTGATGGAAACCGTCCTAAAAGATAGAATTAATAGGTACATAGAAGAGAAGGCGCTGCTAAAGGAGAGCCAACATGGCTTTTACAAGGGCAAATCATGCCTCACTAATCTGTTGGAATTTTTTGAGAGTGTCAACAAGCATGTGGATAAGGGGGATCCAGTTGACATTGTTTATCTGGACTTTCAGAAGGCTTTTGACAAGGTCCCACACCAAAGGCTCTTGAATAAACTTACCAGTCATGGAATAAAGGGACAGGTCTTGTCCTGGATCAGCAACTGGCTAAGGGACAGGAAACAGAGGGTAGCACTAAATGGACACTTCTCCAAGTGGAGGGAAGTAAAGAGTGGGGTCCCCCAAGGTTCAGTACTGGGACCCCTGCTTTTCAACCTCTTCATAAATGATTTAGAGGTAGGAGTAAAAAGCAAGGTAGCCAAATTTGCTGACGACACTAAATTATACAGGGTAGTGAAAACTGTGAGAGATTGTGAGGCGCTCCAGAGGGATCTCTCGACACTGGGGGAGTGGGCAAAACAGTGGCAAATGAGTTTCAACATTAGTAAGTGCAGAGTGATGCATGTTGGGGCAAAGAACCCCAATTACATTTATAAACTGATGGGGTCTGAACTCTCTGCGACAAACCAGGAAAGGGACCTTGGTGTCCTGGTGGACAACTCAATGAAGGTGTCAACCCAGTGTGCCTCAGCAGTGAAAAAAGCAAACTCAATGCTAGGGATCATTAGGAAGGGTATAGAAAATAAGTCAGCAAGTGTCATTTTGCCTCTTTATAAATCTATGGTGAGGCCCCACCTGGAATACTGTGTACAGTTCTGGTCGCCATACCTCCAGAAGGATATTATGGAGCTGGAAAAAGTGCAGAGGAGGGCAACCAGAATGATTAGGGGACTGGAACACCTTCCTTACCATCTGAGGCTGCAACGGTTGGGCCTCTTCACTCTTGAACGACGACGTCTAAGAGGTGACCTGATTGAAGTTTATAAAATCATGCACGGTGTGGACAAAGTAGATAAGGAAAAACTGTTTTCCCTATCGCATAACACTAGAACTAGGGGACACTCGATGAAACTTTTGGGTACTAGTTCTCAAACAAATAAGAGAAAGTACTTTTTCACCCAGAGGATTACTGGTCTATGGAACTCCCTGCCAGAAGAAGTGGTGACAGCTGCCAGTCTTGACAGCTTTAAGAAAGGATTAGACAAGTTCATGGAGGACAAGAGTATCAATGGCTATAATTATGGATACTTAAGGACAACCTCCGGGTTGGAGAGATAGGCAGGATATCTCTCAATATCATTTCCAGGGAATCCTAAGCAGGCATCTGCTTGGGAATACCCTGAAGGAAATGGTGAGCCACTGTGTGAGACAGAATGCTGGACTGGATGGGCTGTGGCCTGTTCCAGCAAGGCTGTTCTTATGTTCTTATGTTCTTATGGCCCAATATTTTAATCCAAAAATTCTGTGTCCGTGTCGTTATTGGTGTGTGGGTACAGCAAAGGTTACCCTGCTAGGTTTAAGATCAATACAGTTTAAAACACCAGGGTAAAGGGCAGTGTGATACTGTATGGTATCTACTTTAGGTACCTGTGTTACTTAAAAAAAGATTAGACATTGTAAAGTTTTTAATTGTTAGAACTTTGATGTGCAAAGAACTTATGCAGGGCTAAAAATGCCTACCCTTCCACAGGACTGTTGGACTACCAAAATGGGGGCCATTTTGGGAGATATTCATTGATGTTTCCAGCATCCTTTTCATGGTGATTTTTGTCTTCTCTCCTTTGTATGAGTCATTTAACATTCAGATGCTGGAAGGTAAGCTATGTTGTAATAAAAAGCAGCTACTACAGTAGCTATTCAAAATGTCAAATTTTAACAGAGGTGTCTAAACTCCCTGCAATGATATATGGCAAGTTACATTTTTAGGTATCCTAGCTTTAATTAAGGAAGCCTTCTGAACTAGGGCCTCCATGACCATGGAACCCTTGAATAGGGTCATCCTCTTTCCTCAGGGAAGAACATGAATTGCTGTCTTCAGCAAAGGACAGTAGTGAATGGGGGCAGCAAATGGTTTTATGCAGTCATGTAAAAAAATAAAAACCAACTCCATGATTTTATTTCTTCAGTTCATTTGTACTTTGGTACTTGACATAGATGTCACCTACATACTGAAGATTCCTCATTCAAGAGCCTTGAATCATAACTTCCATTTGCTTCATAAAAACATTGAATAACTTGTGGACCAAAACTGAACCCTGAGGGAAACCAATGGCCAAACAACAGATACTGATCTCTCTAAGACCCATCTTCTGGTTATGTCCTGAGGGGTCCATAACCACAGCAAAGCAGCACCCTCAGGCAATCCTGCTAGGCAATCAAAAGAGTCCAGGAGATATCCTGGAGAATTAATACAGTTACACTCATTTCTCCACACCTTCTTATAGGACATCTATTATGACATTTAAAATAGTCTCAAACATATATTCTGCAGAAAAGCCCAGATGAATTGAGTCTAGACAATTATTGTTATCTAGAAGTCTTCTTTTTGATTCTGACTCTTTGCAATCCCATGGACCATTTTCCTCCAGGTACCTCTCTCCTCCACCATTCTCCTCAGCCCACCCAGCTCTGTGCCCATTGCATCTACAATACCATCTAGTCATCTCATCTTTGGATGCCCCCTTCTTCTCTTGCCCTCCACCTTTCCCAGCATCAAGGCCTTCTCAAGTGAGTCCTCCCTTCTCATTTGATGTCCAAAGTACTTTAATTTCATCTTCACTATTTGTCCCTCTAATAAACAGTCAGGGTTGATTTCTTCTAATATTGACCTATTTCTTCTCTTATTCCACTTACAGTGATACCTCATACAATGTCCAAACTTGATTCCACAAGTTTGGACTTTGTACGGATTTGGACTTTGTATGAGGCATGCAAAATCCTAGCTGTGATGCCTCATACAATGTCCAAATCCTTGCTGCAATGCCTCATACAACGTTGTTTCCATAGAGATACATTTTACTGTAACAGCACAGACTTCAGTGCAAAGTCAAGGAAACAGACAGGAAACTGACAGAAATTTAAGAAATCATTGTCTAAAGGCTAAATAAATTACAAAAACACGTCAAACAACCCTGATTGTCCAAGAACCTGAAGAATGCTGCAAAAATCCCAGGAATGCTTCAAAAAAACCTGATGAAAAAATCTGAAAAAATCCAAAATCGCACTGAAAACCACTCCTAAACACTCTTTGCCTCATGCAAAATCCACAAGAGCAATGCATGCATGTGTCCTGCCTTTTATACTACCCAGGCACAATGCAACCTGGGGAAAACCCCAATGCCTCATACAAAGTTGCAGCAACTTTGTATGAGGCAATTTTTTTCAAGGAATTAGGCGATGTTGTATGAATTCGATGTTCTGTGAAGCAGAATTTGTATGAGGTATTACTGTATTTCTCTATTGTCTCAATCAGGAATGGCAATCTTGAGGCTGGTCAGTATTTGCTTAAAATTACTGAGATGAAATGGGTTTCTTTAACAATGGTGTCATCGCTGCTTCCTTTAAACAGGAGAAAAGAATCCCTTCCCATAAAGAGGCATGTTAACTTCTCTCAATCATAGCATCAGCCTCATTTTGACACATTGAATCAGCTAGGAAGGGAAGATAAGCAAGAATCCCTAAGGTGAAAGGAATCTTACATAACAGAACAGGCAGCTGCCAACAGTACGTCAACCTGAACTGCCCAGATGCCAGGAGACAAAGTGAAGGTGAATCAAATGGGAGATGCAAAAAATAGTTGCAAAATTCCACAATCTCATTTTTTTAGACTGTCTTGACTTGAAGACATGAGCAAGGCAAAAGCAAGAAAAAGCAACACTACATTTTGCTCACCAAAGTTTTATTAATGTGTGTCTATTGCCTCTATGTAAAACTAAGTCCCTTTTCTTTTCAGAAGTTAAACATACCATGTCATCTGGGAACAGTTTGATCCAGTTGTCCCAGATGAAGTGGGCAGGCCCCTTGCAGCTGTTTGCGCTACTACCTGCCTTTTAGATCCCTGTCCTGCTGGCCTGGTGAAAGCACCTAAGGCAGTGACAGGCAGCAGGGTTGGGGCGATAATTAATTCATCTTTACGGGGGTATTTCTGGCACCTTTAAAACATGCTTTGGTGTGCCCCCTCCTAAAAAAAACCTGCTCTCAACCCAGCAATTCCAGCTAATTATAGGCCAGTCTCCAACCTTCCTTTTTTGGGGAAGGTATTGGAGAAGGAGGTGGAGTGGCAGTTGCGGGGGGACCTGGATGAAGCAGATTACCTGGAACCCTTTCAGTCAGGGTTCAGGACCGGACATGGTATGGAGACAGCATTGGTGGCACTAATGGGTGATCTCTGGTGAGAAAGGGATGTAGGCCATCTGACCATCCTTGCTCTCCTTGACCTCTCAGCAGCTTTCGATAATGTGAACCATAGTATCCTTTGGGAGTGGCTCCGAGGATTGGGGATCCAGGGCAGTGTGTTGTCCTGGTTTTCCTCATTCCTGAAGAGCCGTACCCAGTCGTCCAGCCCTAGGCCACTCCAATATGGGGTGCCTCAGGGCTCAGTGCTGTCTCCTCTCCTATTTAATATCTACGTGAAACCGCTGGGTGAGATCATCCGTTCCCACGGGGTGCAGTACCATCAGTACGCAGAGTGTACATCTCGTCTTGTGGTGATCCCAGTGATGCTGTCAAAGTCCTGTCTGAGTGCCTGGCAGCTGTTGGGTTCTGGATGGGGGACAATGGATTACAACTGAAGCCTGGCAAGACTGAGTGGCTATGGATTAGGGGCTCGGTGTTATCTCGGGAGCTACCATTGTTGGTTTTGGATGGGGCTAGTCTGCCCCAGACAGATCCGGTGTGCAACTTGGGGGTCCTCCTGGACTCACAACTGCTGCTTGAAGATCAGGTAGCAGCCATGGCCAGGAGGGCTTTCACCCAACTTCAGGTGATTCACCAGTTGTGCCCGCTCCTAGACTGGGATTCCTTACTCATGGCCACTCATGCTCTGGTCACCTCTAGACTAGATTATTGCAATGCACTCTACATGCGGATGCCCTTGATGACTATCCAAAGGCTGCAGTTGGTCCAGAATGCAGTTGCTCGGGTGGTGATGGGGTGTGGGCGTTATGCTCGTGCCTCACCACTGCTTCGGGAGCTGCACTGGCTTCCATTTTGCCTCTGGGTGCAATTCAATGTGCTGGTCATTACCTTTAAAGCCCTATATGGTAGTGGGCCAGGATACCTAAGAGACCGCATCACCCCAAGAACATCTGTCCTTACAACCAGAGCAGACTGGAGGGGCTCTCTGCTTGTACCATCTGCTAGAGGGGCCTGTTTCTCTAGGAGAAGGAGGGCCTTCTCTGTGTCCGCACTAGCCCTTTGGAATCTCCTGCCAGTGGAACTAAGGCTGCAGACGGAATTGCTGCCCTTCAGGAAAAATCTGAAAACATGACTGGTGGGGAAGGTGTGGGGTCCTGATGATGTCATGACCCCTCCTTGCTGGCTTGTTTAATATCAAATTCATGTTCCTCTTTTTAATATGTGTGGGGGTTTTAGCGGGGTAATTTGTTTTAATGGGGTTGTTCTTTTTAAAGGGTTTTTAAGATTGTATGCCACCCAGAGTCTTGTGAGTTGGGCCACCCAGAGTCTTTGTGAGTTGGGCGGCTATATAACTATGAATATAAAAAATTAAAAAATAAAATAAATACACACAAATATACACTACAGAGATGGCATTGGTCAAGAGAGAGAGCGAGAGAGAGAGAGCAAATGACTGTGTGACTGTTAAAAACAATTGTAAAGAAACCATTTGAGTCTTTTAATCCTCAAAAATTTATGAAACCATGTAGAAGCTATTGTTGTTTCATACAGCTTCTTTTAGTTATATTAGCACATAATTATATCATCACAATGCTGTAGAGGCATGAGTTCTGGTCTCCACTATGCCTTTTGGAAGAATAGCTAGTTTTTCATCCTTGGATAAGTTACATGATCCAAGGGCAACACTAGCTGGAGGAACTAGTAGACCATTTCAAAATACTTTATACCCAGAAGACCAGGAAAAAGGTTGACATAGACTTAAAATGACTTAATGGCAAATTTTACTAACTGTTCTATCATGCCCCCTCAGCACCTGAAGGAAGTAAAAAAAGAAAATAAGTTATTTGATGCTTTCAAGTTGCCTCTGACTTATGATGACCTGTTGATGAACAGGTGAGACCATTCAGGACTGCCAAAGAAATTGCACCTAGAGCCACGCCATGTCTGCAGTATCTCTGGATACACCATGTGTGTGTGTGGCCATATTTCAGAGATTATGCAGGGCTGCATGATGTAAAGTTGCTTCTGATAAAAAACCCATGTCCTCTCTTCCCATATGAAGCACCAGGAGAGCCATGGGGCCAAAGAGAACAAAATCAGCCATCCTCATGACCACATTCCTCCACTCAAACTAGGGATACCAATTCTGCAGGTCCAGAAACAAGGAAGGCCCATAATTAAAACATGTGTGGCTTCTGTCGACCTCCATACTGCTGAACACTCTCAGCTGTTTCAGCAGTAACAACTGTCAATGGCAGCCTAGGTTGGGCACCTGGAATAGAAAACAACCAGACAAGTGAAACTCAAGGCAAATGCCTGATGTCTTCACAAAACTCAAGCAAAGACCATTGACCCACCTTTTGACATCTTCATCCCCGTAGCCCAGGGATGCTGCCGAGGCAGCTGCCCCTATGTGAAATGAAAGAGTGCCAAAGTCCCCAGATACCCCACCTTCTCTGAGGATATGGATGTGACCTCCCCAAAATGAAATTAAGACAAAGGATCCGCCTGAAAACTTGGTTAAATGAAGGGTTGCCAATGCCAACCCAACACATCATCCCGGGAGGGAACATATTCCCATAACCAAGCAGGAGTCCTCTCCCTTTTGGTCCATTGTGGAAAATTGCATGAACGTAAAATGACCTTTCGTAGAATGCCACAACTTCTCCCCGGAAGAGCCTGGCATGCCACACCGTACTGTATGATACAAGCAGCTCACTCACCTGTATAACCCCAAAACTGCAACCATAGATGCTGTGTGAACAACAACACCTCACATGTGGACAAACATGCATCCCCCAAATCTACTGTAAATTGCCTGGTGCCCAAGGTGTGGACATCAAAACCCTGGCCCTGCACTGCTCCAATGACCTGCCAATGTACTGGCCATCTCTTGCCACCCTTGACTTTCTAGGATTCTGTTCAGGCTGCCAACCACTCCTGTGTGCGCCCACTGTCAGCTAATATTCCCTGGCAAATTTACCATAGTTTGCCAAGTCCCCATACTTACTGTGGCAAAATCTCTGTCATATACACCAATTGTCCAAATAATGAACAATGGAGGTTATCCCCACCCTATGCCCGACCACCTATTCCAAGAAAGAGTTGAATTCGAAAAGGGTATGCAAAATGGTGCACCCCATGGGAAGAGCCCTATAAACATAGGTAAAGCTAAAGGTCACCCTTGCTTGAAAGCCAGTTGTATCCAACTTTAGGGTTCAGTGGTCATCTCTGTTTATAGACAAAGAACCAGTGCTATCTGCATCTGCATATGTTTCTGTGGACACATGGCAGGCATGCCTCAACACCAGAGTGCATGGGATGCTGCTTACCATCCCCCCAAAGTGGTATCTATTTATCTACTTGCAATTTCTTGCTTTCAAACTGCTAGGTTGGTAGGAGCTGGGATGGAGATGGGAACTCACTCAGTCATGCAGTGCTAGGTAATCAAACTCTGACCTTCCAGTCATCAAGTTCAGCATCTTATCCACTAGAGCCACTGCAGCCTGCATGCAAAAGTAAGGTGTCCCATTAAAACGTGCAATACCTGAAATGTAACCTACTTCCTACCCATGAGGACTTGAATTCTGTGCCTCAAATCATCCAGCCTCTCTTGGAAGCCTTGACAACTTTGCCACCGAATCCAGCTCAATGCCTAAAAGGAGAAGCATGTTGCAGGAGGTCCCATCTGTTCTTGGGCTAAGTGCACCCCCAGTTCAGAGAATCCAGCCTCTCTTGGAAGCCTTGACAACTGTGCCACCGAATCCAGCTCAATACCTAAAAGTCAAAACATGTTGCAGGAGGTTCCATCTGTTTTATGTTAAACATAAAACCTTCTTCAAACTGAAAATCCCAATAAACAAAAGTATCCAGATGGATAGGCATTAACCTGAAAGCTGCCTTAATATCATGTTTTGCCATAAGTGCACCCACCTTGTAATTTTGCACCATGCCCACCGCCATGTCAAAGGATGTGTAAGGAACATTGCAAATTTCCACCAGGATGGTGTGTAAACTGACTCCCCTTTGAGGTATGATAAATGGTGAATTATGCATGAGTCACCCTACAACTTCTTAGGTACTAAACCCAAAGGCGGTAGACATGGATTGGTATGGGAGGTTGGGGAAAAGGGCCCCATAATGTGCCCCAATTGCACCTCCTTCGAATTCTATTCCCTTACCATGTCTTCCCTGCTATGTACTGACTTCAGAATATCTGCCCATTTTGCAATTTGCTTGCCCCTGGCCTCGATCCTGAAACCAAAACAGAAACTGACCCAAAGGAAGCATGCAACTCTTGTCTCTGGTATATGGCAAGCCACTTGCTTGAAGTATCCAATTTAATTGGGATGTGCCACTTTATTAAACCAGATGAAGATCCAGGCAGCCATCCCCCCCCCCCACACACACACACACACCTCTTCAACCCTGGTTCGATTGCTGAAACCTCTGACACATCATGAATGCATGGTTGGCTCCACAGAGTGAACACTCAATGCCTAAAAGGAGAAGCATGTTGCAGGAGGTTCTGTCTGTTTTATGCATACCTTGCATCTACATAATACTGTGGGAATTGAACTCCCAGCACACCCATTGGGGAAGAACCGCCTGGCCCTCGCCTGACAAGGGACAGGAGATGTAAGCCCTTTCTTCAAAATGCACCCACAGTCATAATGGTCTGCAGATAAATTGTGTGCAGGGGTCATGTACTGTAATCATGACAAAGTGTTGGGAACATCTCAATACACATCCGGTTGCAAAGCCACTTACATGCATGTTTGCAACGCCAGAAGGAGGGATAAATTTTTACACCACTGCCTGCTCCCCAGGAGTGGTTGGGACCACCACATCCAGCACAAACCTCCTTAACCAACCTTAAAATAACCTATAAATCTCACAAGGAATCAGTCTTCCCTCCCCTCCACAGTTGCCTGCCTGTATAAGGGAGGAACTATGAAAGTTCAAAGAAAAAACCCACTCCGGACACACACACACCCCGCCATGGCTAATCAGGAGAATGTGAATCAGTCCCAGAAAAAAATCCCATGGTGCTGGCACCTAATGTCTGTTAGTTTTTGAGTGACTGTTGTAGCAGTCTGAGTTGTGATGAGTCCAATAAAGAAGACTATACACCAGGCTTGGTTAAATCAAACTGGTATATTAACATTTACAGTCCAAGTAAATAAACATTATATTCAGCATTATTCAGCTCTGCTCTGCTCTGCTGCTTATCTGTGTTTCTGCTCTGCAAGCTCTGCAAAACAAGCTCAGCGAGGGAGTCCTGGAGGATCTCACATTCCCCCCACACACCATCATTTTTATCTCCACCAGGTAGTTCCTTTGCCATGGCAGAGTCTCCAATTCCACCCAACTCACAGGGTTCTCTACTGAACCAGGGGTAGATGCTGCAACCAGCAGCCCCTCAGCCCTTTCCAAAGTTCAAGAACAACTTGAAACTGATATTCATCCTCTTCATCAGAGGAAGAAGGCACGGGGCTAGTAGGAAAAAAATGAGGAGCCAATATGTTGAGGAGCTGTCGAGAACAAAACTGAAAGATCCCAGGATCCAACTCCATTGGCGGATCCTCCTTGCTGTGAAGCCTAAACAGGACTCACAATTCTGTAGAGAAAACACTGATATTTATGTTAGTCTCAAACCACACCATAACATCCCATACAACCCTGATTGGACCTGGCTGGTGGTCTGATCTCATCTTCTGAGCCAGGATTGACAAATGGCATTCTGCTTGGTACAATTTGCTCAGGTGAATGCCTGCCTTATGGCTTGAAATATTGTTATTCTCATCTACTCTAGGTGATTTATTCCTTCCTTGATTTTTAATGAATTATAATTATAGAAGAACAGAATATTTTTGCTATTCCTTGTCACTCAAGGAAAGCACAAACAAGGGATACTTCCTAAATTCAGAGCTGCATAGAACACCAGTTGCTTCCTGAAAAAGACCTCATGGATGGGGATGGGAGGCAGGTGTGATTGGTGCCTCTACTCCGCCCTTCTAGACCCCCACCTGCTCAAGGGGCTAGAAGGTTTTTTGAGACTACATTATTGTAATTTTTGCTTTATTGTGTTTATTGTGTTTATTGTGTATTGTGTTCAGGCCTTTCCCTGAACTGTGACTCATAGGGGCGGAGCCACACTAGCCTTTAAAAGCTCTGAGCTCTTTCAGGGTCAGCCCTTTTGACTCTGCATGTGCTCTTAAGCAGAACTGCTGCTGAGGAGAGCCAAACAAAGGAAGTGAGCACTGGTAAGTTTTGCAGTTGGAGTAGAGCTGTTTTAGAGATTACAAACTAGTAACAATGGAAGCGTGGTGCCAAAATGGCCGCCGCGCTCTTTGCGCCCCCCCCCCCACCGGACGAAGCCATCCGGGTAGTTAGGGGCGTGGCCAGCACCCTAATAAAAGGGCTGGCCACGAGGCAGCCGTGCTGCCATTTTGGCGAAGCGACGGAGCGGAGAAGTTTTTCCCTCTTACCTCCGTCGCTCGTATCCTTCGAGGGGAAGCCTCTTTTGGGCAGCTTTTTCTCTTCTTAGGCTTCCTAGCTAACTCAGCTATGCCCTCTAAGAAGAAGGCGGCTGGCAACGTGGCTCGATCGGCGCGGAGGCGCCAGCCAGGTCGGAGGACCGCGACTGCGCCCGCCCAGCAGCCACCTTTAACGGAGCCCACCGGGACTGGTGGGATGGGATCGGTGGCCCCTTGGCCCGATCCGCGGTGTGTGCAGGTTACCCCGGACGGGGCCTCGGCCCTTGGCTCGCAAGCGATGACCACCGCCCCCGCCAGGGTCCGTGCGGCTGGGCCCTCTTGCCCGGGTGCACAGTTCCCCATGGGGGGAGCGAGCCACGGGGGGGGGGTGGTTCCCTGCCTTTGCAGGGTGTGCCCGCGGCTCCACAAGGGCTGGGCATGGGCTCTTGGCCTTATCTGGCCCCTGGGACTCAGGGGCCTGGACAGGTACCCGTTACCTATGGGCCGGTTGCCCATTTGCCCCCTGTTGGGGCTGGGGCCTTTGTCAACGTGGAAGCCCTTCTGGCCCGCGTTGCGGCCCTTGAAGCATCCTTGGCGAGGTCCAATCAAACAGGGGTGCCTTTAGGATTCCAGGTGGCCCCTTTGGCTGCCGAACAGCGGCCGGCGACGGGTTGGGTTGAGCCACCTGAGGCGCGCGGGCCGGTGGCGGCCACTGCCTCGCAGCTCCCCACTCAACAGGTGCAGCAGTCTGGTGAGGGTCTGGCCCCGTCGACGAGCTCAGCTTCGGTCGTGAGCTCCGACGCCCCCAGCGGGCCGGAACCCCCGGTGGGGGCGGCCCGTGGGGGTGCATCGGGTGAGTATGCAGTTCAAGCTAGTGCACCCACACAACTGACTTCCCTGGGGGGGGCTTTTCAGTGGCCATGGCCTCGCACGGGTGGCCCGGCGGTCCGATTGCCCCCGGCCCACCCGGCGACTTCGCCCCTGACACAGGGCCCGGGTCCGGGTGGCGCCCCCTGTGTGGTGGGGAATGTGTTGGGGATCCCCGGGCTGGTACAGGCCCCCTTTGCTTTGCCCGCAGTTCCCTCTGTGCCGGTGTCGGCGCTGCCAACGGCAGGGTATTCCTTGCCCCTGGGGGACCATCTGGCCCAGTCCACCAGGGAAAAGATCTGGAGGGGAGAGTATGTAGATATCTTCTCCCTTCTTAATAGGGAGCCGACCAAGGAGGAGAGGGAAGGGCTGGACGAGAAGGATAAGGAGCAGGCACGTCGTCGTAAGCCGCCACGCACGTGGGCAAACTGGTTGCCAGTGTACCTGATTTACATGGCTGTTTACATCAGGGCTAGGCCGGATTTGGCCATCCCTATGGTCCAGTATCTGGACAACATCTACCGGGCCATGGTTGACTTCCCGGGTCCGTCGTGGCTGGCTTACGACGAAGAATTCCGTATGAGGATTCCACTGCACCCAGAGATGAGGTGGGATGAGCCCTGCCAGAAGCTGTGGCTTCTGTATATGACCCCCACGCGCCCGGTGCCTGGGGAGAGATACCATTGTGGACATGCGGTCCAACGAGCAGCCCCGGTACAGGTTCCCCGCCAAGTGGCGGGGCAGGGGGTTCCAGCTCGCCTGCTGTGCTGGACCTTCTCGTCTAATGGTTCTTGCAACAGAAAAAATTGCAAGTACAAGCACGAGTGCCCCTCTTGTTCTGGCCCCCATGCTGCCTCTGCCTGTCCCAGGCCGGGAGGATACAGGGGCAGGGGTAGGGGCGGACAAGGGGCAGGTAGGACTGCCACGGAGGGAGCGGGTTCACCGAAAGGCCCCCTCCCCAATTAATGTCGACATGCTGGAGCGTTGGCTCGCATTGTACCCGAAGAAAGCAGACGCTGTGTACCTCCTTCAGGGTTTTCAACTGGGTTTCCGTATTCCTTCACGGGGGATAGGTCACCGCAAGACGCACCCAACCTTTTGTCACTTAGAGGAAGGGAGGAGGTGGCTGCCGCCAGCATTAATAAGGAGGTCGCTGCGGGCAGGGTCGCTGGCCCTTTCCCCGCGCCCCCTTTCCCCAACCTTAAAGTGTCCCCTCTAGGACTAGTGCCCAAGTAGTCCCCGGGCGAGTTCCGCCTGATTCATCACTTGTCCTACCCAGCCGGTCGTTCGGTCAATGATGCTATCCCTGATGACCTTTGTTCTGTCAGGTATACATCCTTTGACCAGGCATTGCGCATGGTGCGCTCATGTGGCCCGGGTGCACTGTTGGCTAAGTGTGACATTAAGTCGGCTTTTCGTCTCCTGCCGGTGCACCCGGGTGACTTTGAGTTGCTGGGTTTCAAATTCCGGGGTGAATATTATTTTGACAAAGCCATGCCATTCGGCTGTTCCATATCCTGCTCGGCTTTCGAGCGTTTCAGTACATTCCTGCAGTGGGCATTTGTCCGTAGGTCAGGGTCTCGGTCTGTAGCCCATTACCTGGATGATTTTTTGTTCGGGGGTGACCGGGGCTGGGACACGTGCACACGTCTCCTCACCACATTTCAGGCGCTAATGCAGGAACTCGGTGTCCCTTTAGCGCCCGAAAAGACCGAAGGCCCGTCTAATAAGTTAGTATTCCTGGGGGTGGAGATTGACACGGTAGCGTAGGCGTCTAGGTTGCCGGAAGACAAGGTGTCAAGGATAGTGGCCCTTATATCGGACTTGCTGGCTAAGCGCAAGGCATCCCTTCGGGAACTGCAGGTGCTACATGGACACCTTAAGTTCGCTTGCAGGGTGGTCGCACCTGGCAGGGCATTTGCTCGGCGCTTGTGCGACGCCATGTCAGGCTTTTCCAGGCCCCATCATAGGACCAGATTGACACGGGGCATCAGGGCAGATATGCACATATGGCTCCAGTTCTTGAGGGAGTTTAATGGGGTCTCATTTTGGAGGTCAGACCTCTTGGCTTCACCCCAATTTCAGATTCAGTCTGATGCCTTGGGATCCCTTGGTTATGGGATGTACTTCAATGGGAAGTGGGCCTATGGTGGATGGCCACCAGCCTGGTCAGGCACGGGTCGCCTGAGGGATCTCACATATTTGGAATTTTTTCCCATACTGGGGGCCTTGATGCTATGGGGTGAGGAGTGGGCCAACTCTGTGGTGCATTTCTGGTGTGACAATGCGGCCGTTGTCCACATTGTCAACTCACGGACCTCTAAATCTCCCAGGGTCATGGACCTCGTGCACCAGTTTGTATTGCGCAGCCTGCGCCTCAATGTACTGTTCAGGGCCAGGCATGTCCCGGGGGTGAATAATGATACTGCTGATGCTTTGTCCCGCCTGCAGATCTCCCGGTTCCGTGCCTTGGCCCCGGATGCGGAGGAATTTCCCTCGCCACTCCCGGAGGAGATATGGACCTTTGGCAAGGAGAGGTGAACTGGGCGATTGGCTTGTCACTAGCGCCACGCACGCGTAAGGCGTATCACCATGCATTAGTTTCTTGACAGACATTTTGTACACAATTTCAGCTGCCAGATACCTGGCCGATCCCGGTGGCCCACATCCTCCGTTTATGGTTTACCTGCATGCCCAGGGCCTTGCACCCCGCACCATAGCATCCAGGCTGCCAGCGCTGGCTTTTATGGCCAAGGTGGGAGGTCATGCGGATAGTACCGCTGATTTCCGTGTGAGACACTTTTTGGAGGGGTGGGTGCGGGAACGTGGGCGTAGCCTGGACGACCGCCACCCAATTTCCCCTGGGGTTCTTACCCAACTGGCACGGGGCTGGCATGACCTATGTTTCGATAGGTATGAGGCACCCCTGTTTTATGTGGCTACAACGGTGGCCTTTTTTGGAGCGCTCCGCATCAGCGAGCTTGTGATGCTGTCTAAGGCGGATGCAAGTCGTAGGGCACTGGAACTCGAAGATGTCTATGTTGCAATGATTGGGCTCAGTTGAGGATACGCTCCTCTAAAACAGATCAGCACGGCGTAGGCAGTTGAGTAATACTGCTACGATGTTCCTTGGAAGACATCTGTCTGGTTGGTGCCCTACAGGAGTTTCTTGCACTGTGTGGCACGCACAATGCCCCGTTTTTTCTGTCACCAGGGTGGGTCTCCCCTCACTCAACCATTCCTGCAGAATGGGGGCGGTTTCTACTGCAGCTACTTTTGGGTACTCTGGGGCTGAAATACGCCGCATGGGAAGGTGGGGATCACATTGTTTTCAGTTTTTGTGTTCACCCTCTTCAACCGTGAGTGCCAGTTTAGTCACTGCAATGTTTCTCACCCCCCCTTTTTTACCTGACAGACCCTGGGTGTCATTTTACACCGGTGACAGTATGGCTGGTGGGCCGTTGCCACGTGCACAGGGCAGCGCGTTATGCTGCACAGGGCAGCGCATTACGCTGCACAGGGCAGCGCGTTACGCTGCGGCGACAGAGTGGGACCCCGACTGGGACTGGGTGCACCCGCACATCTCAGGTGGTGTGGTAAGCGCGGCATGTTATGGCGGGAACTGTTGTCATTCCTTTTCTACATCAGGGATGCTGACTCGCCTGATGTCCTGGTTATTCACCTTGGGGGCAATGGTTTTGGACAGGTCACTGGCCTATCGCGGAAGCTTGCGATTTGCAGTCACCTGGCCTACTCACATTATGTGTGGCATGCCACACCCCTCATTGGGTCAGACATGATACCGCAGTACGCTTACAGGGCAGCGTTTGGCCTCCAGGCGCTTGGCCGGGCTCGTCGCTCCAGGGCTATTGCCCGGTTCCTTTTTGACATGGGTTGGGGACGTGTCATTCGCCTCCCCGCCACCAGTCTGCAAAATTATGAGCTTTATTCAGGGGAGGGGGCCCATCTGTCGCAAGGAGGTATGGACCTCCTGCTGAGTGATTGGCGAGCAGGCCTGTCGACCGAGCTGACGGTCTTGGGGGGGGGCGCGAGCCTTTATTGAAGCCTCTTCGGGTGGCGGGTAGCACTGGTAAGGTAAACATTTATGACCCACAGGTATCCGGCAGGTTCGCAATTGACTGGACAACACTAGATAGGCATAAGTTGTTTAAACGTTGTCCGGTCAATGACGAACCAGGCGAGGGGGTGATGGTTACCACTAGACAGCTGGAATCACCCCCTGATTTTACGGATACACGTCAGAGGGTGGGGTCATTAGTTAGATATTGACTACGGTCAACAATTTGTTTGTTGTCAACAAACAAATTGATACAAATAGATACATTGTAACAATTGCCGTTGGCAATTTTGGGTGGTACCTTACCAGTGTTACTTCGGCCTGCTTGCCTTAAGAATTATGATTGGTCGTTTTACCAATAGAAATTTATAATTCGGACTAAGGCATGAATCAATAAATGTGGCCCAATGCCGTTATCCACTTTCATTTGTGTCTGAGTCCATTATTGGGGGGGGGGGGTTTGCGCCTGCAAAAGAAGAATATAGTCTTACTAGGTAGAAAGGTAGTAAACGTGTACATTTTTGGGTACCAGAATACTGCACTTGTTAAAATGGATTCTGAGGGAACAGCTGTAGCTACCTGCAATTCTTGTGCCATGTTTGTGTTCTTGCCAAAGCATATGGAGAACTACACTTGCAGCAAGTGCAAGCTGGTTGCACTACTAGAAGAAAAGGTCCAGCAGCTAGAGGCCCGCATATCTAACCACCAACAAATTAAGGAGCTTGAGCTGTTCTTGGACAGAGCGGAGCAGACTATGCTGGACAAAGAAGAGACAGGGCACAGTTCTGAGGGAGAAGGCCCTTCACTAACTCAGGAGGGAGATGGTTGGAGGAATGTGACTCAAAGGAGGAGAAGAGTAGGGGATCACTCTGAGAGTCTGAAATTACAGAATAAATTTGAGGCTCTTTCCCTTATCACACCTGATGAGGAACACACAGAGGAACAACTGGTTCCACCTGATGATCTCTCCTTCATCACACTTGATGAGATCCAGGAAGATGAACAAGAGGAACAAACTGAGGATCTCTCCCTTAATATGGTTGATGAGGTGCATGTAGATGAACAGATTGCAGGAGAGAGGCTCCTTGTACTAGGCGATTCAATAATTAGAAATACAGAGAAATGGATTTGTGATGCACATGATAACCGTATGGTGACTTGCCTGCCAGGTGCAAAAGTTGCAGACATCACAAGAAATCTAGATAGATTGTTAGAGAGAACTGGGAATGAGCCAGTTGTCATGGTACACGTTGGTACCAATGATGTTGGGAAGGCCAAGCGGTCTGTCCTGGAAGCCAAATTTAGGTTGTTAGGAAGAAGATTGAAGTCCCGGACTTCCAAGGTAGCATTTTCAGAAGTGCTGCCTGTCCCTCGCGCAGGACCTACCAGGCAGGCAGAGCTCAGAAGCCTCAATGCGTGGATGAGGCGGTGGTGTCGAGAGGAGGTCTTCAGATTTGTCAGGAACTGGAGAACATTTTGGGACAAGCCAAATCTGTTCAGGAGGGATGGGTTGCATTTAAACAATGATGGGACCAGATTGCTGGCACTCAACATCAAAAAGGCTGCAGAGCAGCTTTTAAACTGATAACTGGGGGAAAGCCGACAGGAGCTGGGCAGCATCCGGTTCGGGAAAGTGTGTACTTGAGTAGTGAGGAGGATGCAAAAATTGCTGAGCAGAGCAAGGAGCTAGTCACCAGCACTCTAGCAGAAGGATGCAAGAGGCAGTCTAACAATGCAACTGGATTCAAAAGACTGTATCAGGAAAGCATATATAAATGCTTGTATACAAATGCCAGAAGCCTCCGGAACAAAATAGGGGAGCTGGAATACTTAGCAATAGATAAGAATATTGATATTATTGGTATCACTGAAACCTGGTGGACGGATGATAACCAATGGGATACAGTTATCCCAGGCTACAAATTGTACAGGAAGGATAGGAAGGGGCAAACAGGAGGTGGTGTAGCCTTGTATGTCAAAGAAGTGATAAAATCTTATGAATTGGAATATCTAGGTGATTTAGAGTCACCATTAGAAGCTCTGTGGGTAAGAGTACCAGGCCACAAGGATGGTCTAACAGTAGGCATATACTATCGGCCTCCGACCCAAACTCTTGAGGGAGACTGGCAGTTGGAGAATGTTGTAAAGGAGGCATCCAAGAAGGGAAGCCTGGTTATAATGGGGGACTTCAATTACCCTCACATAGACTGGGTAAACTGTTGTTCAGCACATGATAAAGAGATAAAGTTCCTAGATATGCTAAATGATTGTTCTCTGGGACAGATGGTTGAAGACCCAACTAGAGGTACAAGAATCCTTGACTTGATCCTGAGTAATACTCAGGATCTGGTGCAAGATGTTAATGTGACTGATCCAATAGGGAACAGTGACCACAACTCAATTATGTTTAACTTGATCATAGACCGCAAGTCACTGATAAAATCAAACACAGAGACCTTAAATTTTCAAAAAGGAAATTTCCCAAAGATGAGGAAACTAGTAAAAAAGAAACTGAAAGGGAAAATTGAGAGAGTCCAAACACTCCAAGAGGCATGGAGGTTGTTTACAAAAACAATAACAGAGGCCCAATTGGAATGCATACCCAAAAGGAAAAAGGGCACTGCCAGGTCCAAGAGGACTCTGATGTGGCTTACAGGAGCTGTTCGGGAAGTGATCAAGAGCAAGAAAAGCTCATTTAGAAGATGGAAGGCTTGTCCAAATGAGGACAGCAGGCAGAAACATAAATTCTGGCAGAACAAATGCAAGGCAACAATCAGGAAAGCAAAGCAAGACTTTGAGGAGCGTATAGCTAAAAATACTCAGAGAAATAACAAAGACTTCTTTAAGTACATTAGAAGTAAGAACACAACTAGGAAGGCCATTGGACCATTAGATGACAATGGAAGGCAAGGGGTTATTAAAGAGGAAACAGAGATTGCAGAGAGACTCAATGAATTCTTTGCTTCAGTATTCACTGAAGAAGACAGAGACCACATGCCCAAAACAGAGCCTATCTTCGTAGGGAGGGAAACCGAAGAATTAAGCAAGATAGAAATAACCAGGGAGGAGGTCCTTTCATGTCTTGTTACGCTAAACACTAACAAATCACCAGGACCAGATGGCATCCATCCACGAGTTCTCAGGGAACTTCAAGATGAAATTGCTGATCTCCTAGCCAAAATATATAATCTTTCCATCAAATCTGGCTTTGTGCCTGATGACTGGAAGGTAGCAAATGTAACACCAATTTTCAAAAAAGGATCCAGGGGTGATCCAGGAAATTACCGACCTGTCAGTTTGACATGTGTCCCAGGTAAAGTGATGGAAACCGTCCTAAAAGATAGAATTAATAGGTACATAGAAGAGAAGGCGCTGCTAAAGGAGAGCCAACATGGCTTTTACAAGGGCAAATCATGCCTCACTAATCTGTTGGAATTTTTTGAGAGTGTCAACAAGCATGTGGATAAGGGGGATCCAGTTGACATTGTTTATCTGGACTTTCAGAAGGCTTTTGACAAGGTCCCACACCAAAGGCTCTTGAATAAACTTACCAGTCATGGAATAAAGGGACAGGTCTTGTCCTGGATCAGCAACTGGCTAAGGGACAGGAAACAGAGGGTAGCACTAAATGGACACTTCTCCAAGTGGAGGGAAGTAAAGAGTGGGGTCCCCCAAGGTTCAGTACTGGGACCCCTGCTTTTCAACCTCTTCATAAATGATCTAGAGGTAGGAGTAAAAAGCAAGGTAGCCAAATTTGCTGACGACACTAAATTATACAGGGTAGTGAAAACTGTGAGAGATTGTGAAGAGCTCCAGAGGGATCTCTTGACACTGGGGGAGTGGGCAAAACAGTGGCAAATGAGCTTCAACATTAGTAAGTGCAGAGTGATGCATGTTGGGGCAAAAAACCCCAATTACATTTATAAACTGATGGGTTCTGAACTCTCTGCGACAAACCAGGAAAGGGACCTTGGTGTCTTGGTGGACAGCTCAATGAAGATGTCAACCCAGTGCGCCTCAGCAGTGAAAAAAGCAAACTCAATGTTAGGGATCATTAGGAAGGGTATAGAAAATAAGTCAGCAAGTATCATTTTGCCTCTTTATAAATCTATGGTGAGGCCCATCTGAAATATTGTGTACAGTTCTGGTCGCCATACCTCCAGAAGGATATTATGGAGTTGGAGAAAGTACAGAGGAGGGCAACCAGAATGATTAGGGGACTGGAACACCTTCCTTACCATCTGAGGCTGCAACGGTTGGGCCTTTTCACTCTTGAACGACGGCGTCTAAGAGGTGACCTGATTGAAGTTTATAAAATCATGCACGGTGTGGACAAAGTAGATAAGGAAAAACTGTTTTCCCTATCGCACAACACTAGAACTAGGGGACACTCGATGAAACTTTTGGGTACTAGTTCTCAAACAAATAAGAGAAAGTACTTTTTCACCCAGAGGATTACTGGTCTATGGAACTCCCTGCCAGAAGAAGTGGTGACAGCTGTCAGTCTTGACAGGTTTAAGAAAGGATTAGACAAGTTCATGTAGGTCAAGGGTATCAATGGCTATAATTATGGCTACCTAAGGACAACCTCTGGGTTGGAGAGATAGGCAGGATATCTCTCAATGCCATTTCCAGGGAATCCTAAGCAGGTGAAGGCATCTCCTTGGGAATACCCTGAAGGAAATGGTGAGCCACTGTGTGAGACAGAATGCTGGACTGGATGGGCTGTGGCCTGTTCCAGCAAGGCTGTTCTTATGTTCTTATGTTCTTATCTGTTCCTTGATATGTCATGCTGATATTGTTTGCTGATATATTGTTCTGCTGATGTGTTTGATATTATATGTTTCTAATATGTTCTGAGGTAATATTGTTTTGCTGATATATTGTTTTGCTGATATATTGATATATTATTAATTTCTTTTGATATGTATTGTTGATATTGTATTATTTATTTGCTTTTTGCATTACTGTATTGTTATTTGTACTTGTGTACCTATTGTATTGTTTTGCTATTGTTGTTTGCCACTTCAAGTCGGCTTCGGGCTGAGGGAAGTGGGATACAAATTAAAGCTATGATATGATGATAATCAATTCTCCCAGTCCAAAAAAATTGACCAAATAATGTAGCACAACATTGTTCCTGCTTTGCCAGCAGGTAAAAAGATGCTAGGCTTTTCATAGCAAAGTGCTGCCTGAATGCTGACAATATCCATGGCAGTGCTCTATATGATATCCTCTTGTGTTCACTATTTTTTTACACTTGTTAAAAACAGACCTGACAATTGCTTTGTGTTTGGGTGATGTGTGGTTAATTGATGGGGGAAAGGATCAGGTTCTGAGAGTTTCCCCCTACTTGTTGTCTAATTGTGAGTAGTAGTGTGCACAAAAGGGTACCCTGTAGGCCATCTTGATGGTTAACATATGTAAAGCCTGGCATCCTTTTTACTGCTGGCAACACAAGCACAATACAGTATAGTACAGTAGTATGGGGAAGTTTCCAGGCATATTAAATCATGGATACAGAAGCACAATATCCCACATTCATAATACATAGGGTTTTTGAATAATTGGATTGTATATATTTTGTGATAGTACAGGGGCAGACTCACCCAAGCCTTGGGAGAAGATACATAAATCAATCCTTTTTGACTGCACACCTCACCTTAGAAACATTATGAAAACCAATCAGCATGAGGGCAGTTTTTGCCAAGTTTATTTTTAACCTCATTAAAAATAAATAGCAAATAAACAAGGCACTTTATACAGGTATGTTGAGAGGGATGCATTATGCACAGAATAGCTGCAACAAATGAGATGTGCAATGTTTTGAGCATTTCCCCTTTGCTCTGTCTTCACTTTTAATGAGAAGCTGTCTGAAGGAAGAAATGTCAACAAGAATAGTTTTAACCAATGATATGCAGTAATAAATCAGAATCCTAGGAAGGTCCTTGGGGAAATTATCATATGACAAAGAGCTTTAAATGTTGAGAATATGGTAGATATTTTAAGATTGCTTGCATGTTATTGCTATCTCCAGACCAATTATTCACTTTCAGAGCTGATGTTTCAGCCATATGGTCTTTCAGCTGCTTTAATGAAATAAATATGGCTGTATACAAGCTCTTTATCAAGTGAAGAAATTTATATAAAATATAGAGGTTAAATACAGTATTTGAATCTCAACAGACTTAATCCACTACAATTTCCTGCAAACAGCCTTTGGTGATGTATAAAAATGAAGAGAACATTTCTTGAAATAAATGGGAATTGCAGGGTTTGCTTCCATGTCATTCTCTGTGTCTCAGGGTCCTAATTTAATTTCTTTTTGCAGTACAACTCCCAGAATACTCTTGGTTGACAATTCACAGAGTTCTGTTTAACAACTTGTAAAAAGTGTTATATATAACTGCACTTAGATGGGCAGCCATTTTCCAAGCACTGTAGACACCACTTCATATATCAGATGATTTCCTACTGTGACACTCATCTGTTTTAATGATACATTCTAGGATAAGAAAGATTAACATTACAATCATGATTTGAACATTATGAACATTAGAACAAACTAGAACACATTATCAACTTTTGTTACCGTGATGCAATTTGCCAGTACTGTATTAACGAGAGAATAGCTTTTCAATTACTTCAGAGTTAACAGGTCCCCTTCCTGATTTGGGTTTCTTTTGTAATATTCCAATACTTTCTTGAAGTCACATGGATAATGTTTGGATGATGAGACTACATTCTTTACCATCTGTATGGCATTGGGCAAGTTGCACAGGCCTATATACTTCACTTACAGGGGGATAATACCTAGGATGATCAACTGCTACTGGAGCAGCCAACATTGATTGCCCAGCTCCTCTATCAGCAAAGATCTGGTAATTTGAAGTGTGCTGCCCACCTGCTCCTCTGAACTCTTCTTTGAAGTCCTATTTGGTTTCTTGTGTTGAGGAACTTCTGTGTTCATATTGAGACAGGTTTGTCAGAAGCAACTCAGTATTTTATGTTCTTCACAATGGCTACAGCCATGTCCCAAGTTATAGGCAAGCCCATTCATCCTGTAATGCATAGTCTTGACCAGGTCCTTTGTACTGCAAGGAATCCTAGCAGTCAGTGTATAGAGGAACACTTGGTAATTCCCTTGCCATGGGCAGATTATTACCTGTTCAGTTTTAGACTCACTGAAGCTCAGAACCTCTGCAGGGATTGGGGATCCCTAAGAGACTGATGTATCCAAATGGTTTCCTGACACTTGGTGGGAGGAGTGGGGAGATTTCCTGTCAAAGAGCTGGATATATATCTCTACATACAATATGTGAGTGCTAAAAAAGAAAAGCTTTATTTTGTTGCCAAAAGTTGCACCATCTGCTTTAAGCCACAGTAAAATTTGCTGCCAAAAGCCCTACCATCTGCTTTAAGGCATAGTAAAATAGCAAAATTAAAATTTAATGCTGTAAGTTGTGAAGTCAATATAGAGATTCTTTATTGCATACTTGATCATGTGACTCAGTGTGCAATTGATATAGTTTAAGCTGATTGTTGTTATGTGCAATCGTATGAATGAGAGATCCCCAAAATGTCATGTCCTCAACAGCCCTGCTCAACTACTGCAAGCTATAGTCTGTTGCTTCCTTTAGGGAATCAATCCATCTTGTGCTTGGTCTTCCTTATTTCCTGCTCTTCAACCTTTTGCAGCATTATTTTCTTCCAGAGAATCTGACCTTATCATTATGTATCCAAAGTAGGATAGCCTTAGCTTTATTATTTTTACCTCCAGAAAATGTCGAGGCTTGCCTTGATCTAGGAACCACTTGTTTATCTTTTTGGAAATCCACAGTATCCACAATGTTCTCCTCCAGTATATATCAAAGCAATCTCCCCCCATCCCCCGACTGCTTTCTTTACTGTCAAGCTTTCACAAACAAACATGGTGATGAGAATACAACAACATGGATGATCTTGATCTTGATTTCCAATGACACATCCTTACATTTGATGATCGTTTCTACTTCCGACATTGCTGCATTCCAAGTCCCAGGTTTCTCCTGATTTCTTGACTGTAGTCTGCATTTGGATTGATGACTAAACCCAGGTATATAAAAAAATCTTTCATTATTTCAATAACTTCATTGTCAAAGTTAAAGTTATGTAGCTACTGCAGTGGCTCAAGTCGCTAAGATGCTGACTGGGAAGCGGAAGGTCAGCAGTTCGATTCCCGAGTACTGCAGGACGGAAATAAGCTCCCATCTTCATCCCAGCTCCTGCCAACCTAGCAGTTCGAAAGCAAGAAATTGCAAGTAGAAAAATAGGGACCACTTTGGTGGGAAGGTAACAGTGTTCCGTGCGCTCCGGTGTCTAGTCATGCCTGCCACATGACCACGGAAATATCTGCAGAAGCAGACAGCGCTGGCTCTTTGGCTTAGAAACAGAGATGAGCACTGCACCCTAGAGTCTGATACGACTGGCTTTCGAGCAAGGGAAACCTTTACCTTACTGTCCAACTGCAGATCTGCTTTGGCACTTTCTTCTTTCAATTTTATTAAAGGTTTTTTCAAGTCATTGTAGTTTTCGGCCAGTATGATGGCATCATCTGCATATCTTACATCTATCTATATAACTAAAATGGAGGTGTCACACTGTATGTTATCAATACTCCTGTACCTGCACCCCGAGCCCTGGAAACGGCAGCACCACCTACCTCACACTTCTGGGGTGGCCAGCGTGGGGGACCGGCAGACCATTTCAGGTTCTTTCACCCTGAAAACCGGCCTCAAAGCCCCCCACCACCACTGGCAGCATGAAATGGCAGAGAGGCAGTAATATGCATGCACCAGAATCCACGCAGGTGCAGAAGCCTGCCTGGAGTATCCAGGCAGTGGCACCTGGAACTCTGGGCAGGCTTTTGCGCCTGTGCGGATTCTGGTGCATGTGTATTACTGCCTCCCCTGTTGGGAGGCTCCACTGGCTGGCTGTCATTTCGGCTGGAGGATGGAAGGCAGCCCTTCTCCAGAAGGCATGGGCTGACCCGAGCGCCCCGTTCGACCCATGCCTGCCAAAGAAGCCAAGGCCCTTCTCTGGCAGGCATGGGCCAAACGGGGTGCCTGTATGCTGTCCGCCTTCCGGAAAAGGGCATGTGGGCCTTCCACCTTGGCTTCTCTGGAAGGCATGGGCCAACTGGAGTGCTTCGTAAAAAATTTTGGAGCCCACCACTGCCTACAGGACTGGTGGGTGGGTAGGCCACCAAATGTCATCAAATGACAGAAGTCAGTTTTGGGGTAGGGCCAGCCTTAAAAGCTTAATGGCCCATCCCTCAAAGAGAACTGACAGTGATGCCACAGTATCAATGGCTTTTCTTGCCTCTTCCTCACCTGAAGAGGGAAACGTTCCTACTTCATCTTAGCTGCTTAGCTACAGGATTGCAGGGACTGCAAAAGTAAGACTTTTAAACAGTGGTGGGCTCCAAAAATTTTTTTACTACCACACTGTGGGCATGGTATGGTGGGCGTGGCCAGGGGGAAAGACCTGCGTTGCACCCGAATTAGGACTACTTTATTTCAAAACTTGGCTGGCTGGTGCCAGCCAGAATTTCTGCTACCAGTTCTGGCAAACTGGTTCAAACCTTCTGATGCCCACCACTGCATTTAAACCAAGATCTGATACTGTTACATAAAATCAAGCCTGAAATCTAGATGCACACCTGTTTTCTGTATCTCTTCCCTTACATTATAACACACACACACACACACACACACACACACACACACACACACACACACACACACACACACACACACACACACACACACACACACACACACACACACACACACCAAGCTATGCCTTCCCCATATTACTCTTCCCAACCCTCCAGAGTAACCCTACAAAGATATCCATGAATATGGCTAAATCTTCAGCTTTCAAGAAATGAATGTACAGGTACACAAACAGCAAAAGAATGTAAGGAGCATTAAATAATATCCTTCCCGTGTTAAACTTGGAACGATTCACCTTACACTTTTCATATTTATTTTTACACAGCTAACTATATCTGATTTGGGGCTACTGCAGGCCCCCAGACTTTTCTGCTAGGCAGTTATCTAATTCCCATCAAGTTGAGAAAATAGTCATAAGAACAAATACTTCTCACCTCATGAAATCCAGCATGAACTCTCAAAATAAGGAGAACTCCCTTGCAATGTGGGTAGGTGGGCAGAACTCAGTTCACTGAACAGTCTATTGTGGAAGAAAATAATAATCATAAAGTGATTTAGTACAAGCTATATCTTTTCCAAGAAAGACTCAGAAACAAGGAAAACAAAAATCGCATTTAAATTGTTTTTGAGCTCTAAATTCTGCAGATATGACAATGTTCTCAAGGTATCTGAATGCTCTAAATGTTTCAATGAATACGTACGTACTTGCTATATTTCCATTATATGGACAGATCACTAGCTGGTAAAGTTTAGACTAATTGACCTCTGAACCACTACATTGCTGATCAAGATGGTCTGCCCTAGGAGCCTAAGGTAATCATTTGTTTTCCTGATAGCTCTTGAAGCGTTTCCTGTTGGGATTTGATTCATGTAAAGATCTATTCTCAATCAGCCAGCCTCATTAGCAGCAGTTTATATTCTCAGATCTTTTGAGGTAGAGACAGAAAAACATGACTCCAGTCCTTGGCTGGTCAAACGCTACTGAAGCCTTTTCTTTATTCAGGCAGAGAGACTCAGAAACGAAACTAGCAAGCATTGTATACCAGAAACGAAACTTAGCAGAGACAAAGCTGAGTCCTTACAGCCAATCAGAAGTGTCAGAACCCAAAGAAAGAGAGATAAGGAGAATAGCAAGCAAAGAGGCTTTTGTTTACAAAATGTGTCAGAAGACAGGCAAGACAGAAACCAGATGCATTCCTACATGTCCTCCTTTTTTCATTTAAATTTGAGAGAGGGACGGCTAATCATACCCCTGCATGTCATCATATACATCATCACTGTCCACCTGGACATCGTACCCCTCCTGACTCATGGTACTTTGTTCCGAAGGCTGATACCTCATTGAATACAATTGCCGTCGTGCAAAACTCGATGTCTCCCTTCTATGCAATGGACATGTGTTACACATAGAAATAAGATTAGGAATACAAGTAATGCAAAAATACAAAGGTATAAAGCAGATAATAATAATAAACCCATAAAAGAAAACTTGTCTAAGGACAGATAAATCAGGCAACCAAGAAGTCACCCAATCAAAGAGATTAACATCAGTGCGTACATTGTTAGTAATGCTCTCCTGTAAATTCTGAAGTTCTTTCTCAATAGTATTATTCAGATCCTGGAATTTTACCCGACATCCCTGGTTCCCGACCAGTTTACAAAATCCTCCGGATTTTGCTAACAGGTAATCTATGGCCAGTCTGTCCTGCATTTGGTCTTCATGAAGCTCAGTGATTTCCATTTGAAGATCCCGTATGACCCTCCCTGTGGCATTGATTGATTTCTCCAGCCTACAGGTGAGTCCCAAAATGGACCTTCTATTCTCCTGGGAAATGACACCTGGGTATGATCCCAATGTGAGTGCTCCAGTGATAGCACCCCCTATAGCTCTCCCCCAGGAGCTACCATCAGACAGCTGAACATCGATTATCACTTCATCATTGCAACCAGAACCCATCGGGCCGGCAGCAGCTCTCCGGCGCCGTGCATGTGCCTGAGGCGGCATTTGCACTTGTACGGGTAAGGTAAAATAACCCAATGCTGCACATTGATATTGACCTGGATGGAAATTCGTGGCAACTCCATTAAAAAAGAACCACATGTTAGGATCCTTGATTTGCCATCCATTGCAAATTGAACCACTATCTATAGCAGAATAATCAGGAGTAAACATAGGAAACACATCATATATATCTTCAATAGTAGTGTTAAACAAGGTATAATTAAGCTTATAAGAACTGTTATAACTACCCCATAACCAAAAATAATCATCGAGTACTGAAACCTCTTCCAGGTGCTTCTGGAGGTACCTTGAGATATGCAGTTTCATAAGACAATACATAACATAAGCAAAGACAGGTCTTTCTCCTGCAAAAGAATAAGCAAAACATTTAAGCATAAACAAGACATGAACATTTCTTTTCTTCCTTACATGAAGGAGGCCTGGTTGCATATTAGAAAGCAGTTCTTACTTCCCCAATTACATGAGTAAGGCATTAAACTTCTTCTTCTCCCACTAGATGTAAAGTGAAAGAGGCATTCAATAACTTAAACCAGCATAGCATGGTAAACCAATACAGTACAAATCTCATTAGCATGAGCAGGTAGACAATTTCTTTAAAAGGCTGTCAGGTTTTATAATTCTTCTTTAAAGTCCACACAAACTTTTGTTCTTTTTAGTCCAATTAAAATGTCCAAATTAAAAGTCCAAAACTTGATTGAAGCTCTCTGAAACACCATCTCTCCAGCACATTTCTTGGCATGGCAAGTTGAAATTAAGCCATAAATTAAGTCTCACTGACTTCACAAGACAATCCCACACAACCCCCCTTCTCAGCTTTTCAGGCAGACACACATTCCTTCATGCTCCGGCCATCCTGATGCTTGAAGCTTGGAATAGCCCATTCGGATCTCTTTGTTGGAGGGTTGGGCAATTCAAAATCAGCAAAAAACTGTATGTCTTCTTCCTCCTTGTATTTTTGCCACAGCCTGCTGTCCATACAGGCAAGATTAACCCCCCTCTTTCTCTGTATTTCTTTCATCTCCAGCATATGATTCTCAACCTTATGACAACCTGCATCTGTTAGTTTGTACTTGCACCCCTTTTTTGTCTTGGGTTTTGTGCGTTCCTCCTTTGGGCCATCCTTCCATTTCTGCAGGATCTTCCTGCCCAAACGTGAGGTATCAAATTTACTACTCAGCTTCTCCTGCTTTTGTGATGAGGGTTGATTCACGGGGGGGCTGAGATCCCCTAAGCTGCTCTTTGAAACACAGTCCTTGCTTCCTGCCACTCTGCATGCATTAACAGCTTCAATCTGTGATGAGTTCCCCACCATTTGTTCCCCATCAGCTGGCACTAGTATTGCAACAGTCTCATTTGCCAGCGGCTCTCTGTTCACTGGATATACATCAACAGGTTCCATATCCAGCACAGCTGTAGTTAACGCAGCAGAGAACAGGTCTTTTGTAGGGCTAAAAATGCCTGATTGCTGCAAGGCAGGATATAATTGCAAGGCAGGATATAATGTCCCATCTTCTTTTCTACCTCCACCCCCATCAGGAGGCTGTTGTTTCTCATATGATGGAGGAGCAGTTGCCATGGCCCCCCCTTTTTCTGGAGGCAAAAGCTGTGGGAGGGGGCGGCCATCAAGTCTTTGAGACAATAAAATATTTTTTGGAGTAAGTCTCTGAAGGCAGTCCCTAACTGCCTCCCATGTAAATAATATTGATCTAGAAATTCCATTATGCTTCTGCATTTCTCTCCCGATCTGTTTCCACTGTTTTAAGTCCAGACCTTCATATTTAAACCAAGGACAGATTCGTTCTATAACTTTAACCAGCTGCTGTATCTCTTTATCATCAGCCTTTCGCCCATTCTCATGCAAAAGATCTGAGATATCTTTACAAAGTTCCTGCATTTGCGAAGAAAGCAAACACCCCATGATAAAAAAATATATATTTTTCTTTTCCACTTACCCTATATGGGACCCAAAGTTGACTTTGGATGAATTTTCGAGCTCGATTTATGACCTTCCCGGTTGGGGTAAATGAGACCTTGTCCCCGGTCACCAATTATGGGGTGTTAATTAGATGCTAAATGCTGAAGCAGCTTTCACAGAGAGTCCTTTGAAGTTCATTCAATCGCCTCATCACGGAGCACCAGTTGTTGGGATTTGATTCATGTAAAGATCTATTCTCAATCAGCCAGCCTCATTAGCAGCAGTTTATATTCTCAGATCTTTTGAGGTAGAGACAGAAAAACATGACTCCAGTCCTTGGCTGGTCAAACGCTACTGAAGCCTTTTCTTTATTCAGGCAGAGAGACTCAGAAACGAAACTAGCAAGCATTGTATACCAGAAACGAAACTTAGCAGAGACAAAGCTGAGTCCTTACAGCCAATCAGAAGTGTCAGAACCCAAAGAAAGAGAGATAAGGAGAATAGCAAGCAAAGAGGCTTTTGTTTACAAAATGTGTCAGAAGACAGGCAAGACAGAAACCAGATGCATTCCTACAGTTTCCTGCTCCCTTGCCAGGCAATTCTGTCAAAGGCTTGCCTGATGTCTGGAACTGAGAAAAGTCCAGCAGTGGACAAAATGGTCAAGGGGACAAAACCAGCTCCTTAGTTTAGTACTGAGCTGGAGGTAGTGAACCAAGAGGGACAGAGAATATAGCGATGATGGTGGAAAATAGATCAAGTCCAACAGTATGCAAGATGGATCTCATTGGAAAGCCCACTCCATGAATAGTAGTAGCATTGTCACTAACATATCTGCACCGAAGTGTTTAGCAGAGATGTTTTGCGTGGCCAAAGTCCTATTGAAATATGCCCACAAGAAAATATGCTTCCTATGAGACTTTTGCATGACACTTTAAAAAGTCATTTAGATCCACTCTGATTGAGATGCTGTAGTTAACCCAGTCCTTTGGTTCCTGTTTCTCCTTTGACAATGGATGTTTTTGTGTTTCCTGTTCAGAGCTATGTACAGGAATTTTGGAGAGGTGACAACCACCACATCCTTGCCCTTCCTGGCTAATAAAAGCAGCAAAGGGGGGGAATGGATTCAATGTGTAAGGTGACTGGTGAATACTTTCTTGCAAAAAAAAAATTAGGTGCCAATATGTTTAAAGGAGACAGTAGGAAGAACCTTGCTTTTTATTTTTATTTTTAAAAAGCCCTCCTTGGATCCCACTGTATCAGATAATTATCCACCAGTCTATGGCATTACAGTTTTGAAGTGTGTGATAGCTTCTCAGTTCCAAGGATTCCTGAATGAAATGGACTGTCTTGGTTCATTTCTGTCTGGCTTCAGGCCTGGTTATAGAATGGAGATATAGGTCATCTTCACCTTGGAAGATGACGTATACAGTGGAACCCCGGACAATGACACGTTCGGACAACATCATTTTCGGAGAATGACACATTTTTTTCTGAAAAGTCATCTCCCAGACAACAACGTTAAGTCATTATCTGAGAGATTGTGTTTCATCTCCTACCTGTTCACGCTGGTTGGAGATGAAAAAATCACCATCTTCGGGTCCCTGTGTCCGACTCTCCGCTTACCCAGGAGCATCTGGGAGGGCCTATCTCGCACTGTTTCTTCCTTCCTAGCACCTCCATGACCTACCCAACAGCTGAGAAAAGTTGTGGCCACCATCTTAGTTTTGAAAAATAAAAAAATAAGGTGGCAGCCACGACTTTTCTCAGCTGTTGGGCAGGCCATGGAAGGTGATAGGAAAGCAGGAACAGCACAGAATAGGTGCTCCCAGCCTCCAAGACACTCCAGGGTAGGTGGAGAGCCAGAAATAGGGACCTGAAGATGGTGATTTTTTTCATCTCTAACCAGCGTGAACAGGTAGGAGACCACATCGTCATTTTTGTGGTGGTGTGCAGAGGCAGCCCAGGTGCCTCTGTTAGGCTCCAGGGAGGCGATCCAGGCTGGTTCTGACCTCCCCTGATCTACCCCCACGCTGCTCCAAGACAAAATGCCTGGGAAAACTCAATTGGCAGCTTGAGGTTTTTCCTTGCAGCATTGCATGGGGGTGGGGGTTGCAGGGTGTTAGAAACAATGTAGATTGCCTCCTCGGAGCCTAACAGAGGCACGCGAACTGGTGGAGAAGCTTAAATGGGTGAAAAAAATTCCATCATCATAAAAAAAATCACCCATTTCAGCTTCTCCACCACCTCTGCCCTTTCTGGGAAGCTCAAGGGACTCTATCAGCATTGTTTCTGACCACCCCCCCCCCCCCATGAACCTCCAGGTGATGCTGCAAGCCAAAATGCCAGGGAAAACTCAATCATCAGCTTGAGGTTTTTCCTTGCAGTATCACCCAGGGGCATACCTGTCAACCGCGGCTCTGACGAATCCGGGACCTGCGCAGACTGGGTCTGCGCAGGTCACATTGTACACATGCGCACGGAGGGCTACACCACTTGCGTAGCCTTCTACGCAGACGGCGTAGCCTTCTGCACATGCGTGGAAGGGAGCTACGGAAGTGTAGATGGGCAGATGGGCTGCACAGTGCCTCATTTCCCCCGCTCCCAAATTATGGGGTTTGGGCAGCGCGGGGCGGGAAATGGCGCAAATCAGCGCCGAATTATGGGGTAATCCTGGCCAAATCAGGATGGTTGACAGGTATGCCAGGGGGGAGTGGTAGGGTGTCGGAAACAGCACAGATAGGGTCCCTTGAGCCTCCCAGAGGTGGCAGAGATGGTGGAGAAGTTGAAATGGGTGGGGGGAAATTATGTGGTGACGCGCTAGACTGGTTTTTCCTCTGGAGGGTAAGCATTTATCTTTCTCCTGGACAACAACACGACTTGTGAAACCAAGTTTTGTTGTTGTCTGGGGTTCCACTATACCAGGAAAGGGATAGGGAAGCTTGTCCCTCTTGGATGTTAGGATGTAGAGTAAACCCTTGTTTTGCAAGGACGTGTCAGTGAAAGTTTGAGAGCTTAATGAACAACAAAACAGATATACTGTATAGTGAGAAGAGTTGTTTACTTGTGGCAAAATCAAAGGTTGAAAACAAAATTCAAAAGCTTTTCAAAGTCAAGCACAGCAATAGCAGAGATAGTCAAGATGTTGTTCCAAAAACAAAGCAGAAGATTCTTTTCTCCTTACCAGTCTTTTAACAATCGCAGAGAACAACAGTCCAATTGCAAATAGTCCAATAGCAAAACAAAGTAGCAAATGTAGCAAGAGCAGTGAGCTAAGCAGTGACTATAGTTGAGCCCCCAAGCAGTCAGTAGGCTTCAAGCAGTAGTTGGGCTTCAGGCAGTGGAAGGTCTTCAAGTAGTTGTCAAGCATAAAGCAGTCCTTGAGCAGTAGTTGAACATAGAGCTGAAGTAACTGTGGTTGCAACCTTCATTTTATCCACAGTACTGGCAAACTAATGAGACAATACAATTCACCTGCTCTGTCATATATTCAATGCTCTTAAAGCACCATAACAGATATGTAAGCATACATATTATCCTGACCAACCAGTTAGGCAAATACTTATGTACTAACACTTTTGACCATATATGTGCCTCTTTCTGGTATGGCTGTTCAGGTTACTGTTTTACTGTTTAGCAATTCCACTCCTTCCAAAGGGCCAAACTCAGAATGTGGTAATGGGAGAGTCCTATGTGATACCCTGGCTGGCTATTGGCTTGTGCTTTTTCTCATCCATGTAAAATCACTGGGAAACATTGACTAGTGTTTTGGGGTTTGGTGCCATCAGTATGCTAATAAGACCAAGCTCTTATTTTTATTTAATTCCAATGATGCTGTTCACTATTGTCTGGCATCAATAATAGCCTGGATGAGGCCAAGCACGCTAATACTTTAAAAGGACAAGCCAACCTTTATTACATTCAGCCACTTCTGACATTTTTAATATTGTTTTTACACTGAGAGCTGAAAATAAAAGGAAACAAAAAAAAATTGGCCTTTGACAACTGGCCTTCTCCACACCTTTTTCAAAGAACTACACAGAGGGTGGAGGAGTTTTAGTGTGGAATCAGTTGAGATATGAAGGAATAAACCACAGATGTGGCTAGACTGGGATACCATTTTTTTCTTTTCAAGTGAACAAAAATAAGAGAGGGAGTATATACTGTGGATTAGCCCTACCATGGATGCTGGATTAACTCAAGGTTAGTTTCACTACCAGAAAAGAATTTCTAGAGTTAGCACTAGGGAAAGTTCCTGTGCTGTTTCACATCATGCAGATAACAATGGAATGCATGTGTACACTGTTTCATGTTACTGCTTCCAAAGTGGTTAAATCAAACATAATGACACCAGCTGAGATTTTCTGTCTGCAATTGTCATACTAGATGTAGACACATGTAATAAATACAACATGGAGTGTGATTCAGAGAAGGAAATTCCCAATTGTCTAGTCCCAGAATTAGAACAGGATCAACTGCTGCACTTGTGCCATTGTGACAAAATTCTTGCAGACATTAAAATAGAGCAGAGTTTTAAAACTCTAGAACAAGTTTTCCTTCAGCAAGGTGCAGTGAGATTAGATGTCCTCTAGATAGGTTACCTCATTCTTTTCCAGATGGCATTTTCCTCTGGAATTTGAATATCTCCATTTTGCATCACAACTACAAGGTTTCTCCAGATGCCCAAAACTAAGGATGTAGGAACATTTGTTTGCTGTACAATTTGAGATGAACACATACATAAACCGTCAATCATGGTATCCTTCTGGAATGGCTCAATGGGTTGGGGATCTAGGGAACTATGTTGTCCTGGTTTTCCTCATTTCTGGAGGGCCGTACCCAGTCGGTGAGGTTGGAGAGTGAGAGATCCAGTCCTAGGCCCCTCAAATATGGGGTGCCACAGGGCTTGGTGCTCTCTCCTCTCCTATTTAACATCTGCATGAAGCCGCTGGGTAAGATCGTTCATTCCCATGGGGTGCGGTACCATCAGTACGCGGATGACACTCAGTTGTACATCTCGGCCCGTGGTGATCCCAGTGATGTGGTCAAAGTCCTGTTTGGATGCCTGGAGACCATTGGGGTCTGGATGGGGTACAACTTGCTTCAACTAAATCCTGGCAAGACCGAGTGGCTTTGGGTCAGGGGTCAGGGATTATCCAGTGAGTTACCACCTCTGGTCTTGGATGGGGCAGTTTTGCCCCAGACAGACCTTGTGCGCAACTTGGGAGTCCTCCTGGACTCGCAGCTGCTGCTGGAAGAGCAGGTGGTGGCCATGGCCAGGAGGGCTTTTGCTCAACTTTGAGTAATCCACCAGTTGTGCCTGCTCCTGGACTGGGACTCTTTACTCATGGTCACTCATGCTCTGGTTACCTCCAGACTAGTTTACTGTAATGTGCTCTACATGGGGCTGCCCTTGATGACCATTCGGAGGCTACAGCTGGTTCAGAATGCAGCTGCCCAGGTGGTGATGGGGTGTGGACGTTATGCCCGCGCCTCCCCACTACTCAGGAAGCTGCATTGGTTACCAGTTTGCCTCCAGGTGCAATTCAAGGTGCTGGTTTTGATCTTTAAATCCCTATATGGCAGTGAGCCAGGATACCTGAGAGACTGCATCGCCGCAAGAGTGTCTACCCGTTGTGCCTTCAGCTAGAGGGGCTCGCCTCTCTGGCACACGAAGAAGGGCCTTCTCCATGTCTGCACCAGCCCTCCTGAACCTCCTGCCAATGTAATTAAGGTTACAGACAGAATTGCTGTCCTTCAGGAAAGGTTTGAAAACCAGGCTGCCAGGGCAGGTGTGGGTCCTTTGCAGGCCCACCCCCCAAAAAAGGACTCGGACACCAGTATAAGTGGATAACGGCATTGGGCCACATTTATTGATTCATGCCCTAGTCCGAATTATAAATTTCGATTGGTACTCAACCAATTATAATTCTTAAGGCAAGCAGGCCGCAGTAACACTGGTAAGGTTCCTCCCAAAATTGCCAATGGCAATTGGCTACAATGTATCCATTTGTATCAATTTGTTTGTTTACAACAAAGAAATTGTTGACCGTAGTCAATAAACTAACTACTGACCCCACCCTCTGACGCGTATCCGTAAAATAACGGGGTGATGCATGCTGCCTAGCTCGTGCCATCACCCCATTGCCTGGTTCGTCGTTGACTGGACAACGTTAACCAACTTGTGCCTATCTAGTGTTGGCCAGTCAATTGCGAACCTGCCGGATACCTGTGGGTCATAAATATTTACCTTACCAGTGCTACCCGCCCATGTGACCAAAGTCAACAGCAAATAAACCCCTGTATCAAACCATAGCAACAGTGTGGGATGGGCAAAAATGCCAGAACCCAAAAGCCAATAGTAGGTTCCAGCCAAAAATTCCCACCCGGCCCCGAAGCGACCAAAATATCACACTGTTTACTAGGGAGGGGGTGGAGGGAAAAACTTCTCAGCTCCGTCGCTTTCGCAAAATGGCAGCTCGGCTGCCTCGTGGCCACCCCTTTTAAAGAGGGCTGGCCACGCCCCCTAACTACCCGGATGTCCAAGTCCGGTGGGGGGGCCCGCAAAGAGCGCGGTGGCCATATTGGCGCCGCGCTTGCATTGCAGGCCCACCGCCCAAAAAAGGACTCGGACACCAGTATAAGTGGATAACGGCATTGGGCCACATTTATTGATTCATGCCCTAGTCCGAATTATAAATTTCGATTGGTACTCAACCAATTATAATTCTTAAGGCAAGCAGGCCGCAGTAACACTGGTAAGGTTCCTCCCAAAATTGCCAATGGCAATTGGCTACAATGTATCCATTTGTATCCATTTGTTTGTTTACAACAAACAAATTGTTGACCGTAGTCAATAAACTAACTACTGACCCCACCCTCTGACGCGTATCCATAAAATAACGGGGTGATGCATGCTGCCTAGCTTGTGCCATCACCCCATTGCCTGGTTCGTCGTTGACCGGACAACGTTAACCAACTTGTGCCTATCTAGTGTTGGCCAATCAATTGCGAACCTGCCGGATACCTGTGGGTCATAAATATTTACCTTACCAGTGCTACCTGCCACACGGGGAGGCTTCAATAAAGACTCACCACCCCGCCCCCCAGACCGTCAGCTCGGTCGCCAGGCCTGCTTGCATTGCACCCAGAACGAGGTACATACCTCCGACCGACAGGTGGACCCCTTCTCCTGCCTACCAGCAAAATTTATTGTAAGCCTATCATCCGGAGTCCAATGGCCGTCTCACAGCCATGCTCAGAACCGGACGTAGCCACAGCCCCGTCCACTGACTGCCGGAACAGTCCGAACTAGGGAGATCCACATCTCCCCTAAATTGGTGTCTCAGCACGATGTCAGACCATAGCGACCGTATGTAAGCCATACGTGATACAAAATGCCAGGTCACAGCCCCTTGGCAGTTTAATAACAGCAGTGATCTGTATAAGACCGCTGCCGCCGAGGCGCCTGTAAAACATTGGGCGGTCCAGCATCCCTGTCAGACAGCAGGAATGGCCACAGTTCCCGCCCCCATGTGCCGCGCATACCATACCATAGCATACGTGCGGATGCACACAGCCCAGCCGGGGTCCACTCTCTGTCGCTGCAGCATATACTGCTGCCCAGTGTACATAGCTGCGGCCCACCAGCCCCCTGCCACCGGTGTGCTGAGACCCCTAGGATCTGTAAAAGAGGAGAAAAAGGTGAAGGACATAACTAGGTACTCGTACAGTGAGGGGACGTACATATCTGAAATTGTGCGTAGACTCATATCCACCTCCGAGTACCCCAAACGTAGCCGCGATCAACGCGACGCCTATCTTAAGTAAATGGTGCCAAAACGGGCACCACACTGCTAAACGCGGCACCGGTCACTCTCAGGGACTGTACTAAGGTAAGGGTAGACCCATCCCGGTGGCAGAAAACAGGCTGGGGCACGCAGCAGGCACTGTCGAAAATTCAGGTAGGGCACCAACCGGACAGATGTATCAAAAATTTCGTAGCAGTATACACCACTGCCTGCACCATGCTGAATAACCCGTGAGGACCGCATCCCCATTCGAGCCCCACTCATGTGTGAAAGAGACATCTTCGAGTTCCAGTGCCCTACGAGACACATCCACCTTACACCGGTGGCACCAACTCTGGCACCCACTCACTGATGCGGAGCGCTCCAAAAAGGCTACCGTGGTAGCTGCGTGGCCAAGAGCCACCTCACACCTATCTGTACATAAGCAATGCCAGCCTCATGCAAGGTGGGTAGAAACTCTGGGAACAGGGGTGACGCGCGTAAGGGCGGCGGACACGTTCCCGTGTCCACCCCTCCCAAACACGACGCCTGAATGCAGAGTGATACGCCTTACGCGTGTGAGGTGCCAACGACATGTCCGGTTCCCCTCTCCTCGCCAAACGTCCAACCCTCAGCCAAAAGTGGCGAGTGGAATCCCTCTGTTTCCAGAGTACGGCACGGAACCAGGTGATCTGCGGTGGCGGAGAGCGGCAGAATGTCATTATAAATACCCATAACATGTCTGGCCTAGAACAGCACATTTAGGCGTAGGCTTCTCAAGAGAATAGACGGACTAATGTCATGACCTTGGGGGATTTGCACGTCTGGGTGTTGACAATGTTCACCACTGCCGCATTGTCACACCGAAATTGGACCACTGAGTAGGCCCACCCCTTGCACCATAGCATCAGTGCTCTCCAAATGGGGAAAAACGCAAGGAAGCTAAGATCGCGGGGCGATCCGTGCACCCACCCTCGGAGTAAACCCCATAAGTCCGGGAGCCGGACGTATCTGACCGTACTAGATATCTAGGGCAGACCACTAGGTCTGATCTCC
The DNA here is from genome assembly GCA_035047345.1 of Bradypodion ventrale. Classification (NCBI taxonomy): domain Eukaryota; kingdom Metazoa; phylum Chordata; class Lepidosauria; order Squamata; family Chamaeleonidae; genus Bradypodion; species Bradypodion ventrale. Next base: position 141,606,493 of record JAWDJE010000003.1, read on the forward strand.
CATAAGAGACCCCTCTAAACCCAGGAGTAATTTGAGCCAGAGCAAACAAATGAAGGGGAGCAATGAATTAACTACAATTCCCAAGGGCACACTCGATGTTTGGCAATCAATGCCAAAATCGCCATGGACATCCAAGCCACCGTATCAATGGTTAACCTGGATGCCCGCGTGACAGCATCAAGGCAGAAATGTGATGTTAGAACATGGGACCTCGGTCTATTCAGGCGCCAAGGGGACACCCAGTTCCCACCTGAGTGTCTGAATCGTGATGAGGAGACGCGTACACGTGTCCAAGCCCCGTTTAACCCCGGACCCAAAAGTCGTCGAGGTGATGGGCTGGAGACCGAGACCCCAACCCGTGAGCAAATGCCCACTGAATGAAAGTCCCACCTCGGTCGGGTGCTGAACCTGAATTAACGCATTCAGAAAGGGATTGGCCTTATCTAATTAAAATTCCCCTCAAAACCTAAAAACCCGATAGGTCTAAATCCTGGGGTGCACTGGCAAAAAGCTGGAAGCCGAGTGCATATCACACTGTGCCAAAACAGCACCAGAATTGTGTGAGCACGCCACCCATAGTAGCCGAGGCAACTACGAGTACCTGACCGAACAAGGTCATCAGGAAGGTCATCCCTGAACGGAGCACCCACAGGGTAAGCTGAATGGAGGATTATATTACATTCACCCTTTTTCTAGCTCAGTATGAGCTTCATGGGGGATACCTTCGACTAAGGAAAGGTGGTTCCAAGGAGGGCCCCCGCTACTCTCATAGCCCCCCAACTTCCATAACTGTGGACAGTGGAGCCCCCTCTCCTTTACCCTGGAAGGGAACCAGATTAGTAGCATCCTGGGGCCCCCAACACCCCCAAATGGGTACAAAAGCCCCATTGAAAACCCTCCAGCAGGTCTCCCGCCCCATCGCTTCTTGGATGAACTGAGTGACATCCCTCCAGGCTGACTATAATTTGGGCGGGGGGGGGGGCTCATGACAAAGTTAGTTGCTTCAGACGGAGCTCTGTTCGCCCCTGTGCACCCCCACCTCTGCCCCGCAGCCCACCAACCCACGGGCACGCGGAGGCGGCGTGAGGGCCAGCACAAAAAGGGGGCACTAAGTCGGTAACGACCGTGGTGCTTAGTACAAACATCGTCAGCTGAGCAGGCCGAACACAGTAGGCGGGCCGGAACCCCCCGCCCGACCAGTTTGCGTGGAGCCAGTGTCTGAACAGCCCGCTGCTCAGCATGACCACCATGGTACCCATCACCAGGCACCAGTCTCGTGGGAATGATGTACACGAGCACACTTGATGACAGGACTCATCCCACCTCCCCTCGGGATATAGAGACACCCTCATCCACATTCCTCACCATGAGCCAACCGTCATGGGCCCATCCGATCGACATCAGGATGGCCCAAACAGGTCAAGCCCTGCGGCATACCACAATACGTACAAGGTATGCCGACAACCAGTTGGCCCTAAGGTGCGTGGTGGCTAATGACGATGGGACATCTCTTTGTCTCAGCCGTCCTGTCCTTCTCTCCCCTCCCAGTGGGCTCGCAGTTCAATAGGGAGAATATCCACATGTCCTCCTTCGGCCCTTACCCCTCATGGCCTGCGGCCAATAATCAACCGGGGCAAGTAATAGCCGTCCATCGGCAAAGCCCTTGACGGCACATTCTGTATAAAGGGGGCCTACACAGCAGGATCTAGACAGCCCCTGCGATGCCCAGCACTGTCCCGGGGGCGGACACCCCAGTGCGTGGTGGCTTACTACGGCGGGACCACAAAATGTCTCTATCCTCCTGTCTGTACCTCCTATCCTTATTTGGGTCTCAGTTCATAGGGAGAATATATCCATGTATTCCCCTCCCCCCACCAAATCTGTCCCTTCTTGATCTGGGCCAGATGATCACCAGGGGGCAATGAATAACCAATCATCGGCAAGGCCGTTGCCAGTACATGATGTACACAGGGCATACGCATTGGGACCTGGACAGCCCATGCGATGCCACGTACTGCCCCGGGGGCAGAAACCCCCACCCCCAAGGTCGTGCCAGAATGCAACCAAGGGGCACTGGGATAGGATGGCAAGTGATGCCCACTAGCCTCTAATTGGCAAGGCCATGAGCACTGAACCACACCGCTGAAAGTGGACTGTGATTTGGGTGTATTCAACTTGACCCAATACTCACTAGTTGCACCCCCGTGAGCCGCCCCCACTGGGGGTTCCGGCACACAGTGGGCGTCGGAGCTCGCGACCGAAATCGAGCTCTGGGACGACCTCCAAAGCACTCCAGTCGCTGTTCTGGACAAATAGGGAGCTGCAAAACAGTGGCAGGCACAGGCCGGACTGTCTCAATAAGCTCGACCCGGCCGGCCGCCTGTTGCAGAGTGGCAGCGGTCGAAGTAGCCGGCGGACACAAAGGGGGCCCAGTAGATAGGAAAAGGACCCCCACCCACTGGATTGCTAAGGATGCCTCCAGTACAGCCAAACGTGCTAACCAGGCATCCCCTGCCACAGTAAACCCCCAGTGGGTGGGCCAGGTGGGCCGGACGGCCCGATAGGAATTGTGCCAGAGGCCCTGAATTGAGAGCCTGTGCCAGAATAAGCCATGCCCCAAAATCCCAGCCCCTAATGGGAAAAAACATGCTGTGAGCCAGCACCAGGCCCTCCCCCCAATTGTTCCAGCCCATGGCCGGCAACCGTGGGCCGAGGGCCGCATCCTCCGAAGGGCCGGCCTGAGGGTGAAAACGGGAGCTCATTCTGTCCTGCGGTACACAGAAATTGAATCACTGACCTTAAACAACCCAGTCAACGTCTGAGGTACTTGAGCCACTGCAGTCCTACTTAAAGTTTGGGCACCCCTGAGTTAGGAAAAGGAGTGAGCGACGGAGCAAACTTCTCCGCTCCGTTGCATTCTGAAGCCAATAGGCTAGAAAGCCAAAAGGAAGCCTCGAACAGAGGCTAGCAAACTCAAGCCTCTTGCAAAGAGGCGAAAGGGGATAAAGCGATGGAGAAAACTTCTCTCCGTCGCTTTTCTAAACTGGCCAGCTAACTCAAGGAGCATAGAAAAGCACGATCTCTATCCAGGGATCAGCACCCGCTGACTGGAAAGCCAAAGACCGAGAGCCTTTTGCAATGCTCAGGAATCGAACTCCGACCCTCCAGGCAGCGAGTTCAGCATCTTAATCCCTTGAGCCACTGCGGTCCCACAGAGTGACGGAGAAAAACTTCTCAGCTCCGTCGCTTTCGCAAAATGGCAGCTCGGCTGCCTCGTGGCCACCCCTTTTAAAGAGGGCTGGCCACGCCCCCCTAACTACCCGGAAGTCCAAGTCCAGTGGGGGGGGCCCGCAAAGAGCACGGCGGACATATTGGCGTCGCGCTTGCATAATGAGAACGTGGCCCCAGCCTGTTGGCTCAGCTCCAGTTAGTGTCCAGTTACTGTCCCTCCTTCTGTGTTGCTGTATCCCTCCTATTCCCTTTTATTCTTTTTAAATGGGGTGGGGGTAGGAGGGTGGGTAGGTGGGTGGGTGATTTGGGGTTTTTAACCTCTTTTTATATGGTTTTAATTGCTGTACGCCACCCTGAGTCAGGTTCGCCTGAGTGGGCGGCATAAAAATTTAAAAAATAAATTATGAAATTAATTCATTCTGAAAATCTGTACTTTTTCAGATATCAAGAACAAATCTGCCAGATTAAAAATAAATTAAATCACATACTTCTCTACCAGCTGTGATACTATAAAGATATAGTCCAAGTCTAGCCATTGAAGTCACTGTGTGAAAATAGTTCTAATACTCAGTGTTCACTGTGTTTATTCAATTGTCTGCCTTTCTATTTTCTCTGTAAGAGGTCTTTCCTCCACTGCACTCAAATGAAATCCTGCTTCTTTACTTTCTCTGCAGTAAATAAACCTGGAGGGCTTCCTTTCATGAGAATTTTCACTGTTTGTTATAAAATATTTCATATCCTAGAAGCTTGTGTGTAAGTGAGATCTGTCTCCTGTTGAACCACTACAGTGAGTTAAATAGAAAATATTGTCCGGAACCTGTATGGTCGTTTAGAGGACACTATGGTTTGTGTAGAATACATAACCGAGTAATCTCAAACATGTATCCAAAGACTCACACTCCAGAGCAATAATGATACTGGGATAAAGGGTGCCGAAAGCAAAATTGAACACAGGTCATGAAGACTGGATTTAAAAAATGCTGAGCCTTACCGTATGTTTGGAAAAGGTAAATGTCACTCTCACTCGAAAGCCAGTTGTATCTGACTTTAGGGTTCAGTGCTCAGCACTATCTGTCTCTGCAGACATTTCTGTGGACTGTGGCAGGCATGCCTCAACACTGGGGTTCACAGAACACTGTTTACCTTCCCACTGAAGTGGTCCCTATTTATCTTCTTGCAATTTCTTGCTTTCGAACTGCTAGGTTGGCAGGAGCTGTGACAGAGACGGGAACTCACTCCATCATGCAGTAGATGGAAATCGAACTCTGAACTTCCAGTCAGTGAGTTCAACATCTTAACCACTTGAGCCACCACAGACCCACATGTTACCTCAAGTTTATAGGCAAGAGTAGTGGGAAATTTCTTTCTTTCCCAATTTAGATTCGATCATGATTTGAGAACTTCAGACTAGAAAATCACACACTTAGTTTGTGGCTTTTTTTTAATTCTTTTCACTTATAAAATCAGAAAGCTGGTTCTATGACAGAGAATGAGACCACACACAGAGATGCATTTGACCTAAGGCACCAACGTCTGCTGGTAGGGTCTTGAGAAACCCTGCATTTTAGCTCTGTTTTTTGCTTGCTATTCACAGGAATCAAGTTAATCACCTGTCTGCTCACAATATGTGATTTGTCTTTTATTTCAGTATGATATATTGTTTTATCTCTGTTTTGGATGAGGCAAGTTAGGTCCAGTTTTAATTACAGTTAGAGCAGGGCTATTGAAATTAGTACTATACTAGCATATTTATCGGGGCTTTGCCCCAGGGTTATTTTTCCCTGTGGGAGGGAAGTGTGGTTTGGCTGGTGCCCAGGGAGGATGCAGGGCTGAAGGACCCGGCCACGGCCTTCTCCCCGGGCAAACGGGTAGTGCACAGCGGGCGCCTTTGGTGCCCTTGTGTTCTCCGCCACCCAGGGAGATGCAGTGGACAGGTCCTTTGCCCCTGCATCCCTGGGTGAACGGGGAGGGCACAGCACAGCAGCTGCCTGCGGCAGGCTTGCTGTGCACCCAGTGATTACGCCAGCGTGCTGGTGCATCCTGAGATTTTACTTCAGATGGCTCCGGTGGGGCTTGCACCCCACCTGAATCATCCAGACCCCCTTCTTTGACTGAAGGGGGTTGCAAGGTTGGTGGAGTGTGCTGGACAGGTGGGTTGGTGGTGGAGGGGGGAAGGCAGCCTGGACCCACAAACATATGGGTCTCCTTTATATTTATAGATTATTTTATACCAGGGTCAGCAAACTTGGTTCTCCAGGTGTTCTTGGACTTTAATTATCAGAAGTCCAAATTAGTACACCTGCTGATCAGGGCTTCTGGGAACTGGAGTCCAAGAACATATGAAGATCCATGTTTGCTACTCCCTGCTTTGTACCATATATCTGATTGAATAGCATGCTAGGATATCAGACTCCTGTAGGGATTATGTACAGTAATAGTTACAGCTAATCAGGGGAAAATGACAAGGTATATTTGTGTCATACAACTAGCTATATGACCATCCATTTGATTAAGACCCACCCTGGCATGTCATCAGTTAGTCATAATTACCTGCAACATATGTCATTAACCTTACATGATTGTCCTTAGAATTCTGGCCACTGTTTCAGTTGATCTTTACTTAAGCATGATTAGATCTGGCTCCACTTTTCATATGTAGGTATTAAAGCTATATTTTGTAAATTTTTGCATTAATTTAGCTACATTAATTTTAAAACACATCTGCACTAGCACTTTTGTCATGTGCTTTAAACCTGCAGAAACTAATGTTAAATCATAAGTCGTTCTGACACCTAAAATAGATTAGTAGACAAATAATGAAAATTAACTTTGACAATAAGTCAACCACAGAATGAACTACTATAGCTCACAAACACTACATATAAATCATTAACTATGCTTCATTGGTTGGCTAATTAGTGACTGTTCATTGCACTTAAAAGTTAAATGAAAGACAGAGGCCAATCATTACAGTTTGTCTTTGCATTTCAGAATGCAATCAAACAAAAAAAAAACTACTCCAGCTTTTCAATCCTAAAGCTTTTTCAGAAAAAAAGGCCTACAAGTCATGTCCTCATTCTCAAGTACATTTGGTAAAATATCCCACCGCCACCACCTATTTTTCCTTTGCATGTGATGGTTTCTGGCAATTATGTTTCTCAATGTTGATTAAGTCACTTTCAATGTGTCCTGAATAATTTCCTAAGAGACCTACAGACCTTTATAGACCTCTAGGGGATGAAATCTGAAGCTGTGTTCATCACAGCTAGCATTTATCCATTTAGACTTGATTTCAGAATTAAATCAGAAAATCATTTGCAATTATATAAAAATTCATCTGTCAGTAGTCTTCTCTTTTTTATATTTGCATTTTAAATTCATCTGTGCTATGATACATTGAGCTTACTCTCAGACTTGGCTGAAGCTAGCTAATTGTTTTGAAATGACTTTCAATAAACTGCTACACAAACCTCATTTTAAAATAAAATGTACATTTTCTACTCCCTCAAAATTATTTTAGCACACTGATGAATTGTTCTGAAAGCAATGAGTGTGCCTCATCATTTTATTGTCCTGAAATATAACCTCTATTGTGTACACAAAGTTACTGTTATGACAAAATATGGAAAATCAGAATAGTCTCCCATAGTCAAAGGTGCTACACAAAGGTGCTTTTGTCTCATTGTCTGTTCAATCTCTACTCAGAATTTATACTCAGAAAACTAGACTGGATTCAGAGGAGGAAGGAGTGAGAATTTGTGAAAGAAACAACAATACATTGGAACCTTGGTTAACAAATGGCTCGATTAACATAAAATCACATCATAAAAGAAAATTCATAGAAAACAGTGGCTGGGTTTACAGAATATTTTGATTGAAGGCATAAGGAGAAGGGGTTGGCAGAAGATGAGATGGTTAGACAGCATCATTGACACAGTAGGCATAGATCTAGGAGGACTACAAATGATGGCAGATGACAGAGGAGTCTGGCATGTTGTGGTCCATGGGGTCACACAACTGTGTGACTGAACAACAACAAAATGTAGAAACTAGACATGATCATCAAGTGTTAGTATGTTCCATTGGAGGTCAAGGCCTACTTCCAATTACTATGAACAGATGAGGAACTTAGAGAGAGAAGAAAGCTGACAGGGGGGAAAACACATTTGAAATACAGTCCTGGAGAAGTTCTTTGCAAATACCTGGGACTGTTAGAAAGGCATCCAGTGAGTGCTAGATGTCATATCAAGCCTAAATTGTCTCTGGAGGCAAAAATGAAAAGAAAAAATTGGGGCTGTCATATTTTGGGCACATCATAAAAAAGAGAAGACTACTGGAAAAGCAGTAATTTAATTTAATTTAATTAATTTAATTTAATAGATTTATATGTCGCCCTATCCAAAGGACTCTGGGCAGTGTACACAAGTTAAAACCAATATACAGGTGAAACAATTTAAAAAAAAAACACCTTTAAAAACATAACAATATTACCACCACCACCACCACCACCACCACCCCGCCATGGCATCTATTATCTAAAAACAAATATAAAATCTACAAAAACCTTTAAAATTAATTACAGGAGGGGGGAAGCCTCAGACGAGCCAAAAAGGGGAGCTTGTTGACAATCCCGGCCCCCAGACCCATTTTGCCAGTCATGTCTTCAATTCTTTCCTAAAGGGTAGCATCTGGACCTGGAGGCATAGTTCTACTGGGAGGAGGTTCCATAGTGTGGGGGCTACGACTGAGAAGGCCCTAGGCAAAATTAAAGGAAAAGAGGGAGACCAAATAAGTGTTAGAGTGACTTCAAAAAGAAAGGCAGAACCCTTTTTTTTTTTTACAAGAGTTGGCAAAGCTGTTAATGACAGAACATTTTGGAGGTCACTCATTCATAGCATTGCTGTAAGACAGAAGTGAATTGATTGCACATGACAACAACAACAAAGACAGGCATAAAACTGGGCAGGCATAAAACATGAGTTGGGAACAAGGTGTCAAATCAGATCCCAGACCAGATCTATTTTTAAAGAAAACATTTATCAGTACATTTCAACATCTCCAAAGTGTAATTTAGGGTCTGGATCAACCTGAACTATTGTTTATAAAAATGATTATGAAACAGAAGGTTTTTATATACTTCCATTGCAAGCAAAGGATATAGGAAGCATGAAGGGACATTTTTATATTATATTTTATTCACATTCCCCAATATTTATGTTTTAAACTTCACTTCCTGCCAGAAAGGAAAGCTGGGACCAAAAAAAACCCACAAGAAGACTGTGTTTACTCTAAAGGAACCCCTTATTACCTTGCTAAATAAATTGCTCAATCAATTCATATTTAGAGACAGCTGGAGTTTCAGCCAAGTTTCATAGGACATGCTTGTGAGTATCTAAAGATAAGGCTGCAGACCTAAGACCTGTTTTCCCCACTACCAATGTTTAGTTACCAATACCCTCCACCCAGTGGTGGGCCCCCCAAAAAATTACTACCATGCTGTGGGTGTGGTATGGTGGGTGTGGCCAGGGGGAAAGCCCTGAATTGCACCTGAAATAGGACTAATTTATTTCAAAATTTAGATAGGTGGGGCTAGCCAGAATTTCTGCTACTGGTTCTGGTGAACTGGTGTGAACCTGCTAATGCCCACCACTGCCTCTACCCTTCTCAAGTATCTTTGCCATATTTGATTAGGAACCTTCCTAGAATTTTATTGCATTGCTTGAGCTAGAAGACTTTGCACTGACCGAATTTCCCAAATGCACTATTTTCCCAAATGCACTATATTCTTTGCCATCCAGTCACATTTGAGGAAGCCTGTTGAGAAATATGGGATCATTATTTCTAGCATGTTGAAATGATACCCCTAGGCACCAAACCAATCATGTAAAACCTGTTGAGTTGTTTTCCTATTTGCAACAGCCCCTTGTTGTCATTTTCACTTGCTGATTAAGTTAAGAGGTATTCATTACCCCCTTGTGCATGCAGAATTCCTATTCATTTTCAGTGAAGTGATCTTCAGCTTGCTGAAATGAATGGTGCAGATTACAAGGAGAAAGCATGGAACACTCTACCTTTGGAGCTACAGTATTTGCATTGGCTTAAAAGATTCTGATAAAAGTCTTTTCTAAACATTCCTCTATGGTAACAGCTTATTAATGTGAAGGGATCTCTTTATGAAAAAATAAAATAAAAACATGGTCTCCACACTAGGGGAATGTTGCCAAAAAAAATTTAATTCTAAATAATGTGGAGGCGGATGTAGACCCAAGCCATATCTGTACTATCATTCTGGCATCATTTTTGGCTCAACCTTTTAATCAAAAAGACAAAAGATTTGTGTTCAGTCTTGAACTATGCTGTGCAGACTTCTCTTCCTCACTTTCCAAATTAAACATCCACTCTTTGATTTAAAAAAAAAACAAGAACTGATTACATGCCTAGTGTTCTTCACCAGCATAATTTGATCAACACTCCCTCTCATTATAAATGTTGGGATGAATGGATGCTACACACAAGACTCAAATGGCAACAGCTGTGGGCAAGCTCTACAGCTGTTTCATTTTAACTTATTATCACTGTATAATGTGACTGACAATCACAGTTCATTTGTCTTTATTGCTCCCTTCAGAACAGACTGCAAGATGAATATTGCCTTTGGATCAGTCCCTCAGATAAGCTTTAACATGCTTATTAGTTTAGATTTTTTGCAAGTCTGTAGGAAGCAGCTACTTTTTAAAGTAACAGAAGTTTCTGAACTGCACAAAACACAAATCTCATTCCTTTGATGGGATGTATTTAATGAATATAATGAGTCTTCTGCAGCATCAGTGGCTTGGTACAAAAATAGGGGCTGGAATGTTGGTAATTGAAAATGTCCCTTAATTTCATTCTATCTATATATGTATACTAGCAGGGGTGGCCTGCTTCACCCGGGTGGTCTCAACCCGGCTAGCTGAGTGCCAGTATTGGCCAGGAAACCCACTGGCCAGGGGTGGGTCTGTGATGTGAGCTTGACAATGACATCACAATCCCTCCCTGGTTCGCCTAACACTGGGGCAGACACAAACCTTCCTGTCAAATATCACCCCTTTGCAGATCAATTTAAGGGGAACCCCCCAAGGTTCAGGACCCCGACAGTGACCTGCTCACATGTGCAAGGTAAGTGAGTGCTGAATCTCATGGGGTTTGGTCAAGGGGTGTGGCAGCCCATTCTGGACACCGAACCCACACCTTAGATACTCATTCATATTGATATGGTTTAATGAAGAGGTGGAAGCAGATTATTTGCTGTCTGCTGTGAACATTCTGCCAGCTCATAGTGGGGATATGATCTTTGTGTCTTCTTCCTTTATGAGCATTGCCTGTCTTGTTTCATTTCCAGCTAGCTATGTAATTGCAATTTACAAAGGAGCTGATGACAGTAATTTATCCACCATACCTGTGACCTAATTCACCTTGCATAGGACAAATACCCCATCTTTAAAAGGGGACCAGATAATTATTTGTTCATGCTTCATAGTAAGAGGCAGCAGATGGGGCTAGTTTTAGATGTGCCAATCTGAAACTGTCATCCTGGGAAAAGAGTGTCATCACTTAGACCTGTCCTTCATATTATTTCACAGCAAATGTGTTTGCTCTGTTACACTGCACAAATATGATGCTGCACATGTCGGGATCACTGATAATAGAAGTACAGCATGGAAAATAAATTGTTGTTCTTCCTTAGATTACATCTTCTAGGATACGAAGTCATCAGAGTCAACTACCATTGTTGAATGGGTGATTCTGGAAGCAAGTGTGTGTGTGTGTGTGGGGGGGGGAGACCTAACTTCTCCGATCTTTGCATAGGATACTTAACAAAACATCCAGACTTCCAGTTAAAACACAAGATCTGTTATTCAAATGCATTGCAGAGTAGCAATTGGGGATTAGGGCCACGCCTGGCTGGAGGGGTGAAAATCCACTGCCAATGCAGATGCACGGGAGGACTCTCACCCACTTCAGAGTTCCAACATCACTCTGGGTATTGGGGCCACCTGCGCCGCCTGCCACCCCCCCTCCGAGCCACGCCTGGCTGGAGGGGTAAAAAGCCGCCACCGATACACATGCATGGGATGACTCTCACCCTCCTCAGAGCCCCAATATTGCTCTGGGGATTGGGGCCACCTGCGTCGCCCACCCCCGCCCCCTCTGAGCCATGCCTGGCTGGAGGGGTAAAAAGCCGACGACGATGCAGGTGCACAGGAGGACTCTCACCCACCTCAGAGTCCCAACATCACTCTGGGGATTGGGGCCACCTGCACTGCCTGCCACCCCCCCCTCCGAGCCACGCCTGGCTGGAGGGGTAAAAAGCCACCACCGACGCACATGCACGGGACGACTCTCACCCTCCTCAGAGCCCCAATATCGCTCTGGGGATTGGGGCCACATGCACCGCCCACTGCTGCACGGGATGACTCTCACCCTCCTCAGAGCCCCAATATCGCTCTGGGGATTGGGGCCACATGCACCGCCCACTGCCGCTCCCTCCGAGCCACGCCTGGCTGGGGGCATGAAAAGCTGCTGGTGACTCTGACGCATGGGAGAACTCTTGCCCTCCCAGGAGCCCTAACATCACTCCGGGGATTGGGGCCACTTGTAACTTCATTGCAGACACAATTGAGGACTTTCGCATTGTGCCCTTCTGGGCTTGTTGTATGTATCATGTACTGATATTAAAATGTACTTTTCCTGTTGTAATTTTTTTAATTGTGCTCATTGTATTCTTTTGTATATTTTGAATCATATGTTTCATGTTCGCTTTTTGGCTGTCGTCTGCTGTGCAGATGTCATGCACCAATGTTAGCTGCTTTGAGTCACCTTTGGGCTGAATAATGCGGGGTACAAATAAAAGTGAAATGGGAAAAAACTAAAAAAAAACCTAGGGAATGATACATTTTCCCAGACCATTTGTGACTACTTTATTTTTTTATTTCCATTAAGACAGGTGAAGAACCATCTGCAGATGTCCAAGAAAGAAGAGAAACTGCAAGATGTTCTTTCAGAAAACAGAAGTTCAGAGATGTAATGGTATATATATAAAAAGCCTGTCCTGTATGCCTTTTACCTCTGAATCTCTCTTTGCTTTGTATCGTATATTTGTTGTAATTTAAATGAAACATAACCTGTTGGAAAATAACTGTGTTTTCAACACAGTAATTTCCTCACAGATTTGGTGCCATGAGATTCATTTTCTAATGATTTTATGAAGAGACTAACAGGTCACTTTGTGGTTTCTTTTCCAAATGGGGTTCAACATTTCTCTGGGTACTTCGCCCTTTCTCAAAGGCTCCTTTTGCATAGGACTGTCTAGTAACACAACTGCAGCCAAAAACACCAAGGGCCTGCTGTTCTCCTAGGTTTGGAGGAAGTTCTTTAGTTCTTATGTTTTCTTTGAAGGAACTGGCTTTTTCAAATTACTGTTCTTTTGTGGATGTCTCTTTTCTTTGCTTCTTAATGGAACTAGCCTCATATACGTGTTTTGGTGTGCTATGTTTGCCTTTTTCTTGTTATGTTGAAGGATATATTTTGAAGGATATCTATTGATACCCAGAAGGATTCTGAATCTTTTAATATGTGCATGTTGAGAGAAGGTTTGAGGAGGTGATGACATCAATGCAGTTGGCAAATTCTTCTTCTATTCCTTGTAATATATTCCAACATGAGACTTTTCATGTTATAGAAAGGAAAATGTTTTTGGTAATGCATTATTCAGACATCCATTCCAAAAATGCTTTCCCTACAATTGACATTCATTCAAATTTTATTTCAACAGGAACAAATATGGTTACTGCTATTGTAATTGTATTGACTATAATAGTGAGTGTAGCAAATTTACGATTATATTGTTACTATTATAAATACTCGAATAGTTATAGTTATCTTGATATATGCATAGATCTGATACTGCTCAGATATTTTTTTGCTCTAGTTACTTCTGTTTGTGTCACTATAATTCACAGGAAGCTGCTGCAACAATAAGAAAGTATATATGGCATATGAACTTGATGTGTGTATATACATCATGGACTTTACCTGTGACATGGGCAGGAGAAGGGCCATTTTTACAAAATAACATCTACAGAAAGCTGATTGTTGAATCAGGGTGAGAAGTAGGGCAAGAGTAACCAAAGATAATTTGCCTGAAATAGTTTATTTGCATTGCTTAAAGGTAAAGGTAAAGGTTTCCCTTGCTCGAAAGCCAGTCGTATCCGACTCTAGGGTGCAGTGCTCATCTCTGTTTCTAAGCCGAAGAGCCAGCGCTGTCTGCTTCTGCAGACGTTTCCGTGGTCATGTGGCAGGCATGACTAGACACCGGAGCGCACGGAACGCTGTTACCTTCCCACCGAAGTGGTCCCTATTTATCTACTTGCAATTTCTTGCTTTCGAACTGCTAGGTTGGCAGGAGCTGGGATGAAGACGGGAGCTCATTTCCGTCCTGCAGTACTCGGGAATCGAACTGCTGACCTTCCGCTTCCCAGTCAGCGTCTTAGCGACTTGAGCCACTGCAGTTCCCCTTGCATTGCTTAGCTGTGTCCTAATGGTGAGGAAATTGAAGTTCTGTTGCTCATATTATAAAACAGCTACATCTAAACAATATGATGCAGGTGGACTGTTGATCAGATCTGTGCTCTATAACAATTTTTTACTTTATAAATACAAAATTGCAAACAGAAAGAAAAAAACTTATACGTATCATTAATATATATGCATTCCTTCCTCCCATGGGACTTATGAACCTTATTATATATTATTTCTTTGTTCTTACATTGCTACACTTACACCCCTTCACCTCCAAAAAAGATCCTGTATTGACTTTGTCCCTTTCACTAGGATCAAAAAAATTATCCCCATTTATCTCTAAAATCATTTTTTCACTAATCCTTTTTACTTTAGATAGATAGATAGATAAATCTTTATTGTCATTGTCCTGCACAGAACAACGAGATTGAAAAACCACTTATCGACCCAACAAAACCTAAACAAAATACAACTAAACAAAATTATCAACATACTCCCACCTCACATATACACATTTAACCTCTAAAAATCTCTAAGACTCTAAGACTCTAAAAACTCTAAAAACTATATACAGAAGCTCCCTCATATACTGCATTTCACTGCATTCAAAGCCAGAACTGCTTTTGGGTAGAAACTATTTCTCAAGCATCTGGTCCTAGTCTTTATGACCCTATACCTTCTTCTAGATGGCAGAAGCTGAAAGAGATCATTTCCGGGGTGCATACTATCCTGTACAATCTCTACAGCTTTCTTATAGCACCTGGCGGCATAGATTTGATCTAGAGTGGGAAGAGTACGCCCGATTATCCCCTCCACAGTCTTTATGACCCTGGACAGCATTGTTCTTCCTCTAGCTGTACAACTCCCAAACCATACACACAGACCATAGGTTAACACATTCTCTATGGTACAGTGGTAGAATGCCAACAGCAGGTCCTTTGAAAGATTGTTCTTCCTGAGGATTCTCAAGATGTATAACCTCTGCTGTGCTCTCTTCATCAGATCTTTGGTGTTTGCTCCCCATGTTAGATCATCCCTCAGCTCCATTCCCAGAAATCAAAATTTTATGTCACATGTTGGTTTATCATTAATAGCTATATGCCATACCTTTTAAAATAAGTCATAAAATTGAAAATCAGAGTCTACTTTTTGACTATTATTAATATTTCCACTGCAATTAAAATATTTTTTGCCATTCTAATTGGTTTTCCAAATTAGATAGTAGTTTTGAAATTAATAGGCCACATTCAAAATTAGTAGATAATATTTTGTATCAATTCCAGCTGAATGTAAATCTATTGTCCAAAAGCTACCTGCTTCCCTTTTGAATCACCTTGCATTATATCATGTTCAATGTGTTGCTAAAGTGGACTGACATAACATGTTAAAGATATTAAAATGTTGGCATAGGTTTTGAGTGACAAAAGCAATGCCGGATTTGGCATTGTTAACTAGGTATCATGATTTGACCTATCAGTTACAATATCTTTGGAAAATGCTGCAAGATGATTCCAGACTTTGGTGTAGATTTTGACGATATGGAAATTTTGGAGATTCATAGTTACCAGACTATTGAGCAATACTTATGAGGGGTTGGATAGTTAAATCATTTCCTACATAATATTGCCACACTAAATGTTAAAGGGGGGAGCCCAGAACATTTTCTCAATGTCTTGTGTTTGTATTGCACATAGGAAATTTCAAAATACCATCTCCCCTTGCAATGATACAGTCTAACAGCACACATCACTTTCCTTCCATATGTTCCAGCTCTGTTTTCAGCTGTGTGGTAGGGATAGGCCATTTGAGTTGAAGAAAAGAGGAAACAAAGTGAAAGGTGTCCATTTTTGTTTACATATTATTTCATTCATTTCAAAAGGAGAACTTCGGAATCTATATATCTAAAATGCAGGTGTCCCGCTGTAAGTTACTCATACAATGTTACACCATGGCCCCCACTGCCCCAGAAACTGCACACTCACCTACCTGTGGTGCTTGGCCAGGCTGGTGCAGGGTACTTTACCTTAAAAAGGGGTCACACGGGGGGGGGAACCCTCACCCAACCAGAAGTCCATCGACGGAGGGCAGGTCTGCACAGAGTGGGCATGTGCAGCATGCAAGCTGTGCGTGCCCCAAGAGAAGGTTCCACCTGAACCTGGATATCAGGGGTTGCAGCTACAGCCCACGAGGCACGCCAGCCATTTCCCTGCTGAGTGCGCCACGGGGCACTAAATAGACTTCCCAGCAGCCAAGGTGGTGGCATGCATGCATGGCCACCCAAGAAGGTGACACATGTTGTGGCCACTTCCAGCATAGCGGCGGAGATAACGGGGAAAGACTGGCACCATGAGGTGGTGGTGAGGAGCAGTGGCTGCACAGCAGAGTGCCACAGCCACCACTGGCAATCCCGCCAACACTGCATGCCCTGGCCTGCTACCAGCCTGGAGGCAGCTGCAGTGAGCGCCAACAGTGCTGACCGGGGACCACCCACCACCTCCACCCCCACCACACAGCTGTGCCTGCTGAGCTGGCAGCTGAGCACACCCTGTGCTAGGCCCCACATGCTTCAGAGGGAGGCCAGCGTGCCGGGATGACAGGGATTTTGGACCCAGCCAGGCCAGGTAGGTGCAGGGACAAACCCCCCGGCAAGGTTTGGTAATCGGCTTGTCTGAAATATTTGGTTTAAAGAGTGAGAAGAACCTGAAAATTTTGGAATCCATTCAGATTTCCTCATTCTGATCACTTTGGTTTGAGCTGTTTTTCAGTTATTCATGCATCATCCTCTTTTGCACTCCAAAGGTTACTCTTGTGATCTAAGGAAAACTTGCTTTTGGTATATGGTGGCACCGGGTACAAGTCACAACATGCCATAATCACTGATGATGAGAAATAATTGATGATGCGTATATGTAGTGCTTCCCTATGTAATTCTGATGATGATGATCATTCTGATCATTTCTCTTTGTCATTTATATCCTCTTCTTCTGATGAACTGATATCAAAGATGAAAACAGTGAAGTAATGATAAATAAGAAGTAGAGTTAGTACTTGCCAAGATTTCTAGAATGATGATTGATTTTTCCTTCTCGTGTACTGTTACCCACTTTTGCGGTAAATAATTATCTGTTGCCTGGCCCCTACTTTGCTTCTGTAGCTTTGAGGTTTATGTAGGGCTTTATTTGGCCTAGCACCTGAAACATGTATGAGGAAAATCAAATCAAAAGAACATGAAAAAGTCAGTCCTTTTCATGTTTAATGAAAGGATCAATACCTGAACGCTGTGAAAGGTCCTAAAACAAGAGCTTTCCACATGTATGGTACATCCTTATCACATTCATATCTATAGGCTTTTCATTTTGTAACAATACTCATAACCTAAAATTTGTTTTTCTGCTATTAAGTAGTTATTAAAAGAACTTCATATACATCATCTAATTCAAATGTTCTCAACAATCCTCTAATTCAGTGGTTCCCAACTTTTTTTTTACCAAGCCCCACCTAAGAATCTCTACTGGTGCACCATAAAACAGGCATGTTGAGCCATGCCTCACCTCCCATGATATAAGGCAATTGAAATGTCATTGCTATTCCTCTTCTTCTCCAAGCATAATGGCAGAGCCATGGAAGGAACAATCTCTTAGCCATAAGGATTCAACATTGCAGGCGCACCCCCCAATAAAGGACTCAGACACAAATGAAAGTGGATAACGGCATTGGGCCACATTTATTGATTCATGCCCTAGTCCGAATTATAAATTTCTATTGGTAATTGACCAATCATAATTCTTAAGGCAAGCAGGCCGAAGTAACACTGGTAAGGTACCACCCAAAATTGCCAACGGCAATTGTTACAATGTATCTATTTGTATCAATTTGTTTGTTGACAACAAACAAATTGTTGACCGTAGTCAATATCTAACTAATGACCCCACCCTCTGACGTGTATCCATAAAATCAGGGGGTGATGCATGCTGTCTAGCTGTACCCATCACCCCCTCGCCTGGTTCGTCGTTGACCGGACAACGTTTAAACAACTTATGCCTATCTAGTGTTGTCCAGTCAATTGCGAACCTGCCGGATACCTGTGGGTCATAAATGTTTACCTTACCAGTGCTACCCGCCCATGTGACCAAAGTCAACAGCAGCACAGAACAAACCCCTATATCAAACCATAGCAACAGTGTGGGATGGGCGAAAAAACCAGGACTCAAGGGCCAATTGCGAGTCCCAGCCAAAAATTCCCACCCGGCCCTGAAGCGACCAAGAAATCACACTGTTAACTAGGGAGGGGGTGGAGGGGAAAAACTTCTCCGCTCCGTCGCTTCGCCAAAATGGCAGCTCGGCTGCCTCGTGGCCAGCCCTTTTATTAGGGTGCTGGCCACGCCCCTAACTACCCGGATGCCTTTGTCCGGTGGGGGGGGGCCCGCAAAGAGCACGGCGGCCATTTTGGCGCCACGCTTGCATTGCAGGCGCACCCCCCAATAAAGGACTCAGACACAAATGAAAGTGGATAACGGCATTGGGCCACATTTATTGATTCATGCCCTAGTCCGAATTATAAATTTCTATTGGTAATTGACCAATCATAATTCTTAAGGCAAGCAGGCCGAAGTAACACTGGTAAGGTACCACCCAAAATTGCCAACGGCAATTGTTACAATGTATCTATTTGTATCAATTTGTTTGTTGACAACAAACAAATTGTTGACCGTAGTCAATATCTAACTAATGACCCCACCCTCTGACGTGTATCCGTAAAATCAGGGGGTGATGCATGCTGTCTAGCTGTACCCATCACCCCCTCGCCTGGTTCGTCGTTGACCGGACAACGTTTAAACAACTTATGCCTATCTAGTGTTGTCCAGTCAATTGCGAACCTGCCAGATACCTGTGGGTCATAAATGTTTACCTTACCAGTGCTACCCGCCACCCGGAGAGGCTTCAATAAAAGCTCGACGCCCCCCCAAGACTGTCAGCTCGGTCGACAGGCCTGCTCGCCAATCACCCAGCAGGAGGTCCATACCTCCTCGCGACAGATGGACCCCATCCCCTGCATAAAGCCCATAATTTTGCAAACTGATGGCGGGATGACGACTGACCCGCCCCCAGCCCCTGGTCAAAAGGAATCGGGCCACAGCCCTGTTCACCATGCGCCTAGCGCGGTCCAAGGCCTGAAGGTCAACGCCTCCCCTATAAGCGTGCCGTGGGACCATATCTGACCAAACAAGGGTTGTGGCGGGCCATACGTAATGTAAATAGGCGAGGTCACTGCAAATCGCATGCTTGAGCGATAATCCAGTGACCTGTCCCAAATCATTACCCCCAAGGTGTATGATCAGAATGTCGGGCGGGTCAGCATTCCTTGCCGAAAAGAGGAATGGCAAGAGCTCCCGCCACAACATACCGGGCTTACCATACCATGTGAGACTTGCGTATGCACCCAGTCCCAGTCGGGGTCCCCAATCTGTCGCCGCAGCGTAATGCGCTGCCCTGTGCACGTAGCTATGGCCCACCAGCCATACTGTCACCGGTGTGATACGACACCCAGGGTCTGTCAAGGGAAAAAACAGGGAAGGAAGAGATGTGCGGTGACTAAAACGGTACTCATGGTAGGAGTGGGCGAACATAAAACTGGAAACACTGCGAGCCCCACCTCCCCATGCTGCGTATGTCAGCCCCGGAGTACCCATAAGCAGCCGCAGTAGAGGCTGCCCCGATTCTAAATGAATGGGTGCCGTAACGGGCCCCAGGGAGGCCCACACTAGCGAGTGCCTTCCCAGTCACCTTCCAAAACTGAAATTTAGTGAGGGGAGACCCATCTTGGTGACAGAAAAACGGGCCATGGTGCGTGCCACGCAGTGCAAGGAACGCCTGTAGGGCATCAACCGGACAGATGTCTGCCAAGGAACATCGTAGCAGTCTTACTCCACTGCCTACGCCGTGCTGATCTGTTTTAGAGGAGCGTATCCTCAACTGAGCCCAATCATTGTAAACATAGACATCTTCGAGTTCCAGTGCCCTACGACTTGCATCCGCCTTAGACAGCATCACAAGCTCGCTGATGCGGAGCGCTCCAAAAAAGGCCAGCGTTGTAGCCGCATGAAACAGGGCTGCCTCATACCTATCGAAACATAGGTCATGCCAGCCCCGTGCCAGTTGGGTAAGGACCCCAGGGGAAATTGGGTGACGGTCGTCCAGGCTACGCCCACGTTCCCGCACCCACCCCTCCAAAATGTGTCTCACGCGGAAATCAGCGGTACAGTCCGCATGACCTCCCACCTTGGCCATGAAAGCCAGCGCTGACAGCCTAGATGCTATGGTGCGGGGTGCAAGGCCCTGGGCATGCAGGTAAACCATGAAATGAAGGACGTGGGCCACTGGGATCGGCCAGGAATCTGGCAATCAAGATTGGGTACAAAATGTCCGAAAGGAAACCAACGCATGGTGATACGCCTTACGGGTGCGTGGCGCAAGCGACATGCCGATCGCCCGGTTCACCTCTCCTTGCCAAAGGTCCATATCTCCTCCGGGAGTGGAGAGGGAAATTCCTCCGCATCCGGGGCCAAGGCACGGAACCGGGAGATCTGCAGGCGGGACAAAGCGTCAGCAATATCATTATTGACCCCCTGGACATGCCTGGCCCTGAACAGTACATTGAGGCGCAGGCTGCGCGATACAAACTGGCGTACTAGGTCCATGACCCTGGGAGATTTAGAAGTCTGTGAGTTGACAATGTGGACAACGGCCGCATTGTCACACCAGAAATGCACCACATAGTTGGCCCACTCCTCACCCCATAGCATCAAAGCTCCCAGTATGGGAAAAAATTCCAAATATGTGAGATCCCTCAGGCGACCCGTGCCTGACCAGGCTGGTGGCCATCCACCATAGGCCCACTTCCCATTGAAGTACATCCCATAACCCAGGGATTCCGAGGCATCAGACTGTATCTGAAAGTGAGGTGAAGCCAGGAGGTCAGACCTCCAAAATGAGACCCCATTGAAATCCCTCAGGAACTGGAGCCATATGTGCATGTCTGCCCTGATGCCCCGTGTCAACCTCGCCCTGTGATGGGGCCTGGATAAGCCTGCCATGGCGTCACACAAACGCCGAGCAAATGCCCTGCCAGGTGCGACCCCCCTGCAAGCGAAATTAAGGTGACCATGTAGCACCTGCAGTTCCCTAAGGGATGCCTTGCGCTTAGACAGCAAGTCCGATATGAGGGCCACTATCCTTGACACCTTGTCCCCCGGCAACCTGGACGCCTGCGCTACCGTGTCAATCTCCACCCCCAGGAATACTAGCTTAGTAGATGGGCCTTCGGTCTTTTCGGGCGCTAAAGGGACACCGAGTTCCTCCATTAGCGTCTGAAATGTGTTGAGGAGACGTGTGCACGTGTCCCAGCCCCGTTCACCCCCGAATAAAAAGTCATCCAGGTAATGGGCTACAGACCGAGACCCTGACCTACGGACAAATGCCCACTGCAGGAATGTACTGAAACGCTCGAAAGCCGAGCAGGAGATGGAACAGCCGAAAGGCATGGCCTTGTCAAAATAATATTCCCCCCGGAATTTGAAACCCAGCAACTCAAAGTCACCCGGGTGCAACGGTAGGAGACGAAAAGCCGACTTAATGTCACACTTAGCCAACAATGCACCCGGGCCACATGAGCGCACCATGCGCAATGCCTGGTCGAAGGATGTATACCTGACCGAGCAAAGGTCATCAGGGATAGCATCATTGACCGAGCTACCGGCTGGGTAGGACAAGTGATGAATCAGGCGGAACTCGCCCGGGGACTTCTTGGACACTAGTCCTAGTGGGGATACTTTAAGGTTGGGGAACGGGGGCGCGGGAAAAGGGCCAGCTACCCTGCCCGCATCAACCTCCTTCTTAATGCTGGCAGCAGCCACCTCCTCCCTTCCTCTAAGTGACAAAAGGTTGGGTGCGTCTTGCGGTGACCTATCCCCCGTGAAAGGAATGCGAAACC
The DNA here is from genome assembly GCA_035047345.1 of Bradypodion ventrale. Classification (NCBI taxonomy): domain Eukaryota; kingdom Metazoa; phylum Chordata; class Lepidosauria; order Squamata; family Chamaeleonidae; genus Bradypodion; species Bradypodion ventrale. The sequence goes on from JAWDJE010000003.1 coordinate 141,628,274, forward strand.
CCAGTTGAAAGCCATGAAGGAGGTACACTGCGTCTGCCCTCCTTGGGTACAATGCGAGCCAACGCTCCAGCATGTCCACATTAATTGGGGAGGGGGCCTTTCGGTGGACCTGCGCCCTCAGCGGCAGTCCTACCTGCCCCTTGTCCACCCCTACCCCTGCCCCTGAATCCTCCCGGCCTGGGACAGGCGGAGGCAGCATGGGGGCCAGAACAAGAGGGACACTCATGCTTGTACTTGCAATTCTTTCTGTTGCAAGAACCATTGGACGAGAAGGTCCAGCACAGCAGGCGGGCTGGAACCCCCTGCCCCGCCACTTGGCGGGGTACCTGCACTGGGGCTGCTCGTTGGACCGCATGTCCACAATGGTATCTCTCCCCAGGCACTGGGCGCGTGGGGGTCATGTACAGGAGCCACAGCTTCTGGCAGGGCTCGTCCCACCTCATCTCAGGGTGCAGTGGAATCCTCATGCGGAATTCCTCGTCGTAAGCCAGCCACGACGGACCCGGGAAGTCAACCATAGCCCGGTAGATGTTGTCCAAATACTGGACCATAGGGATGGCCAGATCCGGCCTAGCTCTGAGGTAAACAGCCATGTAAATTAGGTACGCTGGCAACCAATTTGCCCACGTACGTGGCGGCTTACGACGACGTGCCTGCTCCTTGTCCTTCTCGTCCTGCCCTTCCCTCTCTTCCTTGGTGGGCTCCCTGTTAAGAAGGGAGAAGATGTCTACATACTCGCCCCTCCAGATCTTTTCCTTGGTGGACTGGGCCAGATGGTCCCCCAGGGGCAAGGAATACCCTGCTGTCGGCAATGCCGACACCGGCACAGAGGGAACTGCGGGCAAAGGAAAGGGGGCCTGTACTAACCCGGGCACCCCCAAGACATTCCCTACCGCATAGGGAGCGCCACCCCAACCCGGACCCTGGGTCAGGGATGAAGTCGCCGGGTGGGCCGGGGGCGGTTGTCCCGCCGGCCCACCCGTGCGAGGCCATGGCCACTGAAAAGCCCCCCCCCCAGGGAAGTCAATTGTGTGGGTGCACTAACTTGAACTGCATACTCACCCGATGCACCCCCACGGGCCGCCCCCACCGGGGGTTCCGGCCCGCTGTGGGCGTCGGAGCTCACGACCGAAGCTGAGCTCGTCGACGGGGCCCGATCAGCACAAGTCTGCTGCGCCTGCTGAGTGGGGAGCTGCGAGGCAGTGGCCGCCACCGGCCCGCGCGCCTCAGGCAGCTCAATCCGACCCGTCGCCTGCCGCTGCCCGGCAGCCAAAGGGTCAACCTGGAACACAAAAGACACCCCCGCTTGATTAGCCCTTGCCAGAGATGCCTCGAGGGCCGCTACGCGGGCCAGAAGGGCCTCCACGTCAACATAGCCCCCAGCCCCTACAAGGGGCAAAGGGCCAGCCGGCCCGCAAGTCACGGGCACCTGTCTAGGTCCCTGGGCCCCAGGGGCCGGATACGGCCAAGAGCCCATGCTCGGCCCCTGAGGGGCCGTGGGCACGCCCTGCCAAGGCAGGGAACCCAAGCACCCCCCATGGCTCGCTCCCCCCGTGGGGAACCGTGCACCCCGGATAGAAGGCCCAGCCGCACAGACCATGCCAACGGCAGCGGTCACCGCTTGCGGGCCAAGGGCTGAGGCCCCGTCCGGGGCAGCCTGCGCGGACCGCGCATCGGGCCAAGGGGCCACCGACCCCATCCCACCGGTCCCGATGGGCTCTGCTAAAGGTGGCTGTTGGGTGGGCGCAGTCGCGGTCCTCCGACCCGGCTGACGCCTACGCGCCGATCGAGCCACGTTCGCAGCTGCTTTCTTCTTAGAGGGCATAGCTGGTTTAGCCGGGAAGCCAAAGAAAATGAAAGCTGCAACGAAAAAGGCTTCCCTGAAAGGACCAGAGCGACGGAGGTAAGAGGAAAAACTTCTCCGCTCCGTCGCTTCGCCAAAATGGCAGCTCGGCTGCCTCGTGGCCAGCCCTTTTATTAGGGTGCTGGCCACGGCCCTAACTACCCGGATGCCTTCGTCCGGTGGGGGGGCCCGCAAAGAGCGCGGCGGCCATTTTGGCGCCACGCTTGCATTGTCCACATGTATATTGTCTTCCATTGAATTTTGCAGGACTTATTTTAAAGTAAATTTGGAGAGAATTGGCCTGTGAGTGTGCTTCAAATCAGATCAAAATATAAGATAAATACATAGAACAACAGTGCTCATGTAGGAGATGCCCTTCAATTATTTTGAAAGTCCATAACACTGCCCACATGATGACCACCCTACAACTATTACCAGGAGTAAAAAATATTTGGGAAGTCCATGTTCTGATTATCTGTTTTTCTAAGTCTGGTACAAGTTAGGAAGACATTACAGAGGGAAGTGATATTTAGCTTATTGATGCTGTGATATTAACTCACTGATTTAGCCTACACAGTGGTGGTTAGGGTATTCAGTCTCTAAAAGGTTCGCCATCATGGGGCTACTGGAACTGGGTGGATATTGTTGTCCCATCTCCTTTGTTTTGGGTCAGTAGTACTACCAAAGCACAATTATAATGATCAAACAGCCCCCACTCCCCGTCTGTCACTGTGCACAATAGAGATAATATGCAACACCAAGCCTTCTTCGGGAGGCGGGGGCAGAATGGGGCACTCCAACCCACCCCAGCCTCCTGGAGAAGGCGAGGCGGCCAGGCCTTCTCTGGGAGGCAGGGGCAGAACAGGGTGCTCCGACTCGCCTCAGCCTCCCAGAGACAGCGAGGTGGACAGGCCTTCTCTGGGAGGCGGGGGCAGAATGGGGTGCTCCGCCCCGCCCCGGCCTCTTAGAGAAAGTGAGGTAGCCAGGCCTTCTCTGAGAGGCGGGGGCAGAATGGGGCACTCAGATCTGCCCCAGCCTCACAGAGAAAGTGAGGCAGCCAAGCCTTCTCCGGGAGGCAGGGGCCGAGCAGGGCGCTCCACCCTGGCCTTCCGGAGATAGCAAGGCGGACAGACCTTCTCCAGGAGGCAGGGCAGAACAGGGCACTTTGATCTGCCCTGGCCTCCCAGAGAAAGCGAGGTAGCCAGGCCTTCTCCTGGAGGCAGGGGCAGAACAGAGCACTCTGATCCACCCCAGCCTCCTGGAGAAGGTGATGCGGCCAGGCTTTCTCTGGGACACGGGGGTAAAACGGGGTGCTCTGATCCGCTCCGGCCTCCTGGAGAAGGTGAAGTGGCCAGGCCTTCTCCGAGAGGCAGGGGCAGAACAGGGTGCTCCAACTCACCTCAGCCTCCCAGAGAAAGCGAGGTGGACAGGCCTTCTCTGGGAGGTGGAGGCAGAATGGGGTGCTCCGACCCGTGCCGGCCTCCTAGAGAAAGTGAAGCGGCCAGGCCTTCTCTGGGAGGCGGGGGCAGAATGGGGCACTCAGATCCGCCCCAGCCTCATCGAGAAAGCGAGGCGGCCAGGCCTTCTCCGGGAGGCAGGGGCCGAGCAGGGCGCTCCAATCCACCCCGGCCTTCTGGAGATAGCGAGGCAGACAGACCTTCTCTGGGAGACAGAGCAGAACGGGGCACTTTGTTCTGCCCTGGCCTCCCTGAGAAAGCGAGGTGGCCAGGCCTTCTCCTGGAGGCAGGGGCAGAACAGAGCACTCTGATCCACCGTAGCCTGCCGGAGAAGGCCCAGCTGCCTCACTTTCTCCGGCAGGCATGGGCTGACTGGAGTTCTCCATTTGGTTCATGCCTACCTGAGAAGCCAAGGCCAGGGGGGATTGACAGAGTACTCTGCCTCACCAGGTAGCCTCCCTTCCACCTGAGGCGAACCACGGGAGGACAGGGGAGCTGGGGCACCACCGCTGGCACCATTGCGAGGGCAACAACCGTGGACAAATAGGTTAGGCAGCAGGAGTGGGGTGTGGTCTGGTGGGTAATGGTCCTGGGTCTCTCCTCGGCCCGGGTTGGGTCCCCATCTTGGACATAGCTGGGTACCCCTGCTAGTAGTCTCTATAAGATACTTTTCTTGACACCTAATTAGAGTTCTTTCCTCTTTGGTACCTGTTAGACAAATCACCCTCAATACCCAAGTGCCAAGCTTTTTTAAACTACAGCACAGAACACACCCTCTCACTGGAAAGCTTCTGATTGATTTATCAGGACTGAAGTACTGTGATCTCATCAACATTCCATAAATAATAAACAGGCAGTTTGTCACAATATCAAACCCACAGAAGGGGAGAAAAACCAGTTCTTGCCTCCACATAAAGTTCCTGACATCTGACATAGGAACACCGCACTCGAATAAGGCCACTGACAGATTCTCCATGGAATCATCCATGGAGAATTGACAGGCCTAAAGGGGAACACATCCACTGTAAGAGTACTCAGGGCCTTGCCTACAAAGAGAGGATGATTCCATGGAGAATCTGTCAGGGTTCAGGGCATTGTCAGCTGGCAGGCAACATAAACATTATGACAACCAGATAACAGGCTGAACATTAACCAAATCTCAGTCCAGAGTCCAAGTCCAAGTGAAACCAGAGATGCAGGATTGGTACAGGCAACAAAAATGTAGTCCAAATGAGCCAAGGGAACAGACATGACAGAGAATCCTCAAGGGCTGTAGCAAAGTGAGGATAAAATTCCAGTAGCAAGGATCCAAGTAAGGCAAAATGGTCCATGGAAACATGGCTGGAAGTCTTTAGGAACAAGGAAGGAGATCTTCTGGAGCAGGAATTAGGAGCAAGACAGAGAGTTTCAACAGCAGAAACCAGAAACAAAGCAAGAAGGAAAGGGTACACAGAAAGCACCTCCTCGAAGATTGTGTTACATCTGAATGACAATCGGACATACCTTGGGCAATGGACACCTTGTGCCAGCTAATCATTCTCACACTGGGTTGGGTGGAAGAAATTGCAAAACAAACTGATGAAAAGGTAGCTTTGTTTTTGGCAGTTTCATGTCTGGCCTAGATACAGAACAAGATGAAGGGCTGGTTCTTATATAGCTAAGCCTTCTAAGGTTTACAGGTGGAGTCTATAAAGATCCAGAACCTCCCCCTCCCCCAGGGCTTTCATGTGGGGATTTAGCTGTTGCAGCAATTTATAAGCCCAGTCCTACAGGATGTAGAGGTGCTGCTTCTAGGCTTGTGGCTCTAGTTGTGCCGGACTTAGAGGAGAAGCTGCAAATTTTGACAGGAATAAGCCTATACCAGGAGGTTCCCTCCCTGAATCAGCCATGTGGTGAGCACTGATTGGTGTTTCCCTGTGACATGATCCCCTCACCTCTTAGGAAAGGAGAAAGACAAAGATTCCTTGCACAGCAATCTTGCACTGTGTGGAGATGTCCCATCTTTGCATATGTGGTGGAAGGCTCTTTTGCCCTGGCTCCTTGGGGGTCCATAATCCCACCTTCATCGCCAATTTTGTGTATGAGAACCAAGACACAGGAGACAGCCACGGGCTGGTTTAACTCAGGTTTATTGCATGGTGGTCAGAGGGAACATGAGGTAATGGCGGAGGCAAAGCTCTATATATATACAGTGGTAAACATTCGAATGTGGCTCCACGATAGCCGGTTGGCTCTTGTCTGCGTGACATCATTTCTGGTCACGCCCTTCTTGTCCAGGTGTAGGTAGTGGCGGGAACTCCGCGCTGTGGCTATTGATGAGTATGGACCAAGAGAGCTTGGACGCTCGCTGCTGCCCACTGGTGGTTATTAGCTCGCGTCCTAATACAGGGTTTAAGTGATACAGCTGACGACTATATTGTTACTTGTAGGAAGGGTTACATTGTTATCACATGAAGGAAGGGTTACACTATTAGAACACAACACTCCTCCCCCCTAGGATGAGACGAAGTCTCTCAGCCAAGATGGCTTATTTCGAACACGCTGGGGTCTCGGTGCGGGCTGCCCTGCCCCGGGTTTGCTACCTTCTCCTTGTCCCCTGGCTTCCTGTCCTGTAATTGGAGAGGGAGACTTGTTAGTGACTTGCCGCGGTTCTGCGGCTTTTATGGGAGGTGTGTGCTTTCTTTGGGACGAACCGGGGGCACTGGGGACTAACGAAAAACCCCTCTTCTCGCTTGGATGGGTGGGGGAACACTCCCAAAACCCCCCCCGGCTCGGTAACGCAAAATCAAATTCGGGGGCAGCAGTCGCAAACTCCTCACTCTCTTCCCCGGGATCGGATAGAGCTGGCGTATCAAAAGGATCTGAGTCGGGACCGCTGCTTTCCCCCCTTGCTTGGGACTGTTGCCCTTCGTTGTCTCCTCCTTGGGCTAAGCGGGTGGAGGAGAACCCTAACGCTGAGGCATTTTCCATGCCGTCCGTGGATTGCTTCCTGGGAACCCGGCTCCGGAGCTGATCTGCATGCCGCCTCCAGATGAGACCGGTGCTCGTTTCCACCCGATACGACACTGGTCCCGTCTGTTCTACAACTCTCCCTGGTACCCAGGCTGGCCCTGCGCTGGGGTAGTTCCTGCAATGCACAGGATCGCCGGCGGCGAAACCTTTCGACACCGCTACCCCTACGTTCTTCCCTTTGTCCTCGACCCTCGTGGGGTCTAATCTGGTCAGAATCGTGGTCAGCTTTCTCCGCATCAGCAGCTCTGCCGGCGAGTAACCGGATGCCAAGGGGGTCACCCTATACGCTAATAAAAACTGACAAACTTGGTGATTCAGGTCCCCCGAGCCCATGCGCCGCAGCGCATCCTTTGTTGTACGCACCAGCCGCTCCACTTGGCCATTCGTGGCCGGGTGAAATGGCGCGGATGTGACGTGCCGAATGGCGTTTGCTTCCGTGAATGCCCTGAACTCGGCGGACGTGAAACAACTAGCGTTATCGCTGACCAGAGTGTCGGGTAAACCGAACGTGGAAAAGACTCTCCTTAGATGGCTAATTGTAGTGGCGGAGGACGTGCTCTTTACCGGAATCACCTCCAGCCACTTGGAGTACGCATCCACTACCAGGAGAAAAAGGGTACCACGGAACGGGCCAGCAAAATCTATGTGCACTCTGGACCACGGCCCCCTTGCCGCGTCCCATTCCCTATGCGGGAGACGAGCCGCCTCCGGTCGGGAGCCCTGGCATGCCTCACAAGTGCCGATCATGTACTCTATGTCTGCGTCCAGCTGGGGCCACCAGAAGTAACTCCGCGCCAGCGCCTTGGAACGGACGATCCCCGGGTGGCTGACGTGCAACAGTTTGAGTACCCTCGGTCGCAGGGATGTAGGGACCACCACCCGTTGACCCCACAAAAGGCACCCCCTCTCTAGGGACAACTCTATTTTTTTCCGAAAAAATGGGTCGAATTCCGTACTTGGGGAGGACGCCGGCCACCCCTTCTGTACCCATGAGCTTACTTTCTCCAGCGTTCTATCCCTGCCAGTCGCCCTGGCAATGTCGGCTGGTACTATTGGGGGTGAATCTAAAACCTCTATTAACAATACCTGGTGGTCTCTCTCTACCCCTGCCTTTTGGTTACCCGACAAGGGCAGAGGAGACCGTGAGAGTGCGTCTGCATGGCTGATCTCCTTTCCGGGCCGGTATTCCAACTCATGTTGGTATGCGTTGAGGAAGATAGCCCACCTCAGCATTCTCGGGGACAGGATCTGTGGCGTGGGCTTATTTGCAGTGAAAATTCCTAACAGAGGTTTGTGATCGGTCACGATCGTAAACGGGCGACCATACAGAAAATCGTGAAATTTTTTGGTCCCCGCTACTATCACTAATGCTTCCCTGTCGGTCTGTGCGTAATTCCGCTCAGCTTGGGACAGGGACCTTGAATAAAACGCTATCGGGGCCTCCCTTCCGTCGTCCAACACGTGGCAAAGCACCGCCCCCACCCCTACCGGGGACGCGTCACAAACTAAGACCACTGGCCGTTTGGGGTCGAAGTGAGTTAGGATTGCCTCGGATGTTAGGAGTTGCTTTAACTCTTTGAAAGCCCTCTCTTGCTCGTCACCCCACAGCCATGTTTCCTCCTTTTTAAGCAACCGATGGAGCGGCTCGGCCACAGACGCCTTCCGTGGAAGGAAGGTATGGTAAAAGTTTAGGAGCCCCAGGAATGACTGTAGTTCGGTTTTGGATGTGGGGCGAGGGGCCTGCTTGATTGCGGCTACTTTGGATTTGGACGGCATAATTCCCTCGGGTGTGACACGGAACCCTAAAAACTCAACCTCTGTTTCGAAAAAAACGCATTTGTCTTTTCTCAGTCGCAGCCCCGCTTTCTCGAACACAGTCAGTACTTTATCCAATCTCCTTGCCAGTTCGGCCTCACTCCCCCCTGTTATCAACACGTCATCAAAATAACACAACACTCCCTCCAGCCCCTTCAGGAGGCGTTCCACAATCGACTGAAAAAGGCCGGGTGCCGAGTTCACGCCGAACTGTAAACGCGACACCTGGAACGCCCCTTTATGTGTAACTATTGTTTGTGCTGCTGCCGTGGTGGGAGTTACAGGGAGTTGCTGGTAGGCTTGAGCTAAATCGAGCTTAGCGAAACATTTTCCCCCATTCAGCCTGGCCAGAAGGTGGCTAACCACCGGCACCGGGTATGCATTAGGGCGGATCGCCTTGTTAATTGTACACTTATAATCAGCGCAAATGCGCACCTCCCCGTTAGCCTTTAGTTCTGTAACAATTGGAGTTTCCCACTCCGCGGAATCAACAGGAACAAGAATCCCCTGGCCCACCAGCTTGTCCAGTTCCGCCTCTATTTTGTCCTTTAGTGCGAACGGCACCCTGCGTGGTTTGAGTCTTATCGGGCGGACCTCCAGGTCTAGGTCGAAGGCTACAGGGGGTCCCTTGAACTTTCCCAGTCCTTTTTTAAAAACGGCGGGGTGCGCGTCGCACACCGCTTGTATTGGATCCACCCCCACGGCATGCACCCCCCCTATGAACAAACCCAAAGGCTGAAACCACTGAGTCCCGAGGAGGCTGCAGTTTCCCCCTTTGAGAACAACTAGAGGAAGTTCCGCAGAATGTCTCTTAAAACGGACCCGAAATTCCCCGACCCCCAACACTGGGATGCTGTTCCCCTGCACGTCTCGTAGCGTGGACCTCAACGCTTTAAGTTTGGGCCGCACGTGGGGGTCGATTTTCAAGAACTCTCTCTGGGGAATTATAGAATAGGAGGACCCCGAGTCAATTTCCATCCTAATAGGGGCCCCTTGGACTAGTACCTCGACGAAGTAATGGGGTTGTCCCGCGGACACGCTGAACACGGGGGCGTCGTCCTCGCTGTCGTCCGAGATGCGGCCCACGCCGTCCTGCTTCCGCGTGGTCCGGGCGCCATCTCTGGACCTCGCTGGACGGTCCGGTGTGGCCGAACGGTCTTGTGAATGCTTCCGGTCCTCTTTCCGCTTTCTGCACGCCTTGGCGATGTGCCCCCGACGGCCGCAGTTGTAACACTCGGCTTTTCTGAATGGGCACTTCGCGCGCTCATGGGCTGCTCCGCAACCATCGCAGCGGCGCCCGCCTTTTCGGACCTTCTGGACCTCCTCACCGTCGCTGCCTTCCGTAGACGACTTCGAGGTTCGTCGGGTTGCGTGTACCGACTGTCCGGACTTGCCGTGCACCGAATTTTCCGCTTTGCCGGCCCTAGGACGCCACTCACGCCACTGGTGCATTTCGTCTACCCCAGCATTCGTGGATTCCGCGGATTCCGCGGCCTCCACAACCTCTGCCAGCGTGGGTGGCGGCTCCTTGTTCATCAGGCTGCGCTGCACTTCCTTGTCCTTCAGGCCACACAGAACGCCGTCCCTTAGGGCCATCTCTAGGTTGTCCCATCTGCAGGGGGCGGCGGCTATTCTCATGGCTGTTATGAAGGCCTCAACCGACTCGTCCGGCGCTTGGACTCGCCTCCAAAACGCGCTCCGAGCGGGAAACATTGCCCTCGAGGGTCGGAACCGCTCACGCAGCAGTTTCATGATGTCCTCGGCTTTGAAGTCACTCATCTTCTTCGGTGCAATAATGCCCACCAGCGTTCGCTTGGTTTCTATCCCAAGCATTCGGGTGAGGATGGCCCTCTTCCTTTCCTCGTCGTCTTTGACTTTGAGTTCCACCAGTGCCGCCTGGAAATCCATCTCAAAAAGCTCCCAGTCTTGCGGTTTGATAATGTTGAAACCGCTCTGTGCCCTGGCTCCTTGGGGGTCCATAATCCCACCTTCGTCGCCAATTTTGTGTATGAGAACCAAGACACAGGAGACAGCCACGGGCTGGTTTAACTCAGGTTTATTGCATGGTGGTCAGAGGGAACATGAGGTAATGGCGGAGGCAAAGCTCTATATATATACAGTGGTAAACATTCGAATGTGGCTCCACGATAGCCGGTTGGCTCTTGTCTGCGTGACATCATTTCTGGTCACGCCCTTCTTGTCCAGGTGTAGGTAGTGGCGGGAACTCCGCGCTGTGGCTATTGATGAGTATGGACCAAGAGAGCTTGGACGCTCGCTGCTGCCCACTGGTGGTTATTAGCTCGCGTCCTAATACAGGGTTTAAGTGATACAGCTGACGACTATATTGTTACTTGTAGGAAGGGTTACATTGTTATCACATGAAGGAAGGGTTACACTATTAGAACACAACAGGAAACTGGGAAATGTTCAAAAACAGGGGACTTTTTGATCTGGCATACATTTATCATTTTGATATGCCCAAGAGCATGGCTATGCTTTGTATGATTTTTTAAAAAAAAAATAACATAGTACTATGGTAACATAGCTAAACTCTTGGGCATATTGAAATAAACACACTAGGCTCCTTTCAAGTAGTTTTCATATTCTTCTAATTAGGCACAACTGGACACCAAACCAAAAACACCATAATACAATAGCCATTAATCCACTGGATGACTGAGAGTCTTTTCCGTGTCTGCCCCAGCCCTGTGGAACCTCTTACCACCTGAGTTGCAGCTCCAGACGGAACTACTCCCCTTTAGAAAGATGCTGAAGACATGGCTTTTCCAGCAGGTTTGGGGCACGCTTGACTCTACCAGTCAAGCTCAGTGGCTGGTTTAGCCTATGTGAGTGGCTGCCCCCTGGCCTGGTTATTCTGTTTTAATGGGGGTAGGGTGGGGGTGGGTTGTTTGTTTAATGATGATATGTTTGTGTTTTTAATGTTGGTTTTAATTGGGGCTTTTAGATCTGTTTTAATTATTGTTGTTTTATTGTCTTATTGTAATTTTTTACTATGTTGTTAGCCGCCCTGAGTGGTGTACCCACCAGGAGGACGGGATATATATGTGCAGAAATAAATAAATAAATAAATAAATTATATTTCCTCTTTTGATTTATCGACCATGGGATCATCATAGGCATCCATGTATCACCCTAAGCTTTACAATCATGTTCTATCCAGATCAGATGCTTGTAACTGAGGAAATTTAATTAATCAAAAGTCATTATAGAAGAAACTCTGGAATGGGAGATAGTAAAGGTAAAGGTTTCCCTTGCTCGAAAGCCAGTCATATCCGACTCTAGGGTGCAGTGCTCATCTCTGTTTCAAAGCCAAAGAGCCAGTGCTGTCTGCTTCTGCAGACGCTTCCATGGTCATGTGGCAGATACTTTAAAAATATCTAGAAGATTTTGCTGTGATCATAAGAAATAATTATATATTCAAGATATTGAAAAGACAATATCTAGTGATGAGAGAACTTGGAATATATCAATATATTTTTCCAGCTCTGAGTAGGTTATATGAAACAGTTTGTACTTGCATTGGCTTTTAAATTAACTGTAACAATTGCAGGAGACTTGGATATATCACGCATCACGCTTCAAGAAATCAGCAAAGTAACAACTGCCTGGAGTTAGGAAGAAACCTACATTATAGATTTGTTTATATCATAATGGCTCATTATAAAGGTATTGCATATTACTGTGAAGTTTCTATTACAAGCCACTGTTGGAGGAGAAAACTTGAACACCATCCTCACAAATCACATTAGAGTGTTTTGTCTTATTTCCTGGCAATTTTCTGTCTCACCCTATTTCCTCTTCATCAGTATGGCTCATATAAAGACTAGTAGCTTATTTTTAAAAAGAAGTATTTTACCATGATACCATAACTAGGCATTCTCATCCTAGTGCCCGTGGGTCAAACCCGGCCCCCAAAGCCATTTCATCAGTCCAGCAACACCCTCACCAAACCCAGAGGCCAAAAAACTGCATGCCACGCATGTGCAGAATGCTGCTAAATGAATTCTGCACATGTGCAGCATGCATTTTACTTCTGCTTCTGGGTGGGCAGAACCATGTAACCAGCCTGATCAGCTGCCCAGGAGGTATGGTCAGGCCCATGACCTGAAAGGGTTGAGAAAGCCTGACATAAACCTTCAATATATCCATGTAGCCCCACAAACCCCAGATACTGTGTACCTCAAAATGCATGTGAATACCACTAACAGATATTTTGCTCCTGGGCAGCAAAGATTCTTAGCTATATTAACCAGTAACAAAATAGACAGGCCAAAAGGGGAGCACATCCACTATAATAGTACTCAGGGCTTTGCTCAGGTTTTCCATTTGATTCACAGGCCAGTTTAGTACTTCAAGATTATTTATTTGTTTATTTATTTATTTACTGAATTTGTAGGCCACCTTTCTCGCCTCGGTGACCCAAGGCAGCTCACATCAATCAAAACCATCTCGTACATTAAAAACCAACCACTAAAACAATAAAATAGTTAAAATCTAAAAACCAATAACCCCTTAATTAAAATCCCAAACAGGGCTAGATGAGCCAGCATGGCTCAGTTGTGCTGACAGATGCGCCCCATGCCTGCTGGCAGAGCCAGGTTTGTAGAGCCTTCCTGAAGGGATACAGCTCTGCCTGGAGGTGCAGCTCTGGTGGCAGGAGGTTCCAAAGGGCTGGGGCAGACGCCGAGAAGGCTCTCCTCCTGGTCCCAGTAAGATGTGCATCTTTGGCTGATAGGACCACCAGAGAGCCCCTACAGTCCACCCTCATAGGACAGGTCAAAAACCTTGGGATAATGTGGTCTCTTATATATCCTGGCACATTGCCATGGAGAGCTTTAAAGGTCAAAACCAGCACCATGAATTGCATTTCCACAGAAAAGTCAGCCTATGTCAGGCTGCAACGGTTGGGCCTTTTCACTCTTGAACGATGGCGTCTAAGAGGTGACCTGACTGAAGTTTATAAAGTCATGCACGGTGTGGACAAAGTAGATAAGGAAAAACTGTTTTCCCTATCGCACAACACTAGAACCTGGGGACACTCGATGAAACTTTTGGGTACTAGTTCTCAAAGAAATAAGAGAAAGTACTTTTTCACCCAGAGGATTACTGGTCTATGGAACTCCCTGCCAGAAGAAGTGGTGACAGCTGTCAGTCTTGACAGCTTTAAGAAAGGATTAGACAAGTTCATGGAGGACAAGGGTATCAATGGCTATAATTATGGATACTTAAGGACAACCTCGGGGTTGGAGACATAGGCAGGATATCTCTCAATGCCATTTCCAGGGAATCCTAAGAAGGTCAAGGCATCTCCTTGGGAATGCCCTGAAGGAAATGGTGAGCCACTGTGTGAGACAGAATGCTGGACTGGATGGGCTGTGGCCTGTTCCAGGAAGGCTGTTCTTATGTTCTCTTGGGCAAACTGCACAATTGCAGGGCACCCCTAGAAGAAGGGAATGGTGAACAACTCCTTTGTATTCTCTAACTAGAAACCCTAGAATACTGAATGACAGTGATTTGGAATAGGAAAAGGAGTAAGACAAGGCTGCATTTTATCACCCTGCTTATTCAACCTATACACACAGCACATGATATGCAATGCAGGTATGGAGGAATGTTGGAGTGGGCCAGATATGGCCCCCTTGGTCACGGAAATGGCCCACTGAGGTTGGAGTGGCTGGACTCAAGGAAGGCACACAAGGCAGAAGATGGTGAAAAGTCCAGCCCCGACTGAGGTCTGGATTGTGATATTTATTACTCTGGAGTTTGTACATATGGGTTCTCCATGACCTCATTCAGAGGGCTTTTTCCCTGTGGAAATTTACTGACCAGACACATTCACAGAGGCTACCCTGAGATGCTGATGCACTTGTACGTCATCAGGAAGTTCAGTTGCCACTGACAACTGGGACTGGTGAGGACTATTGTTCTCCCATTATCTTGGGATCTTCCGGGTCTAACTTAAGGTCATCATGTTTACTACAGTTTGACCTTACCCACGACCTGTGGACATGAGTCATGCTATTGTGTGTGCTTATCAGGGTTTGCCAGCTTGTGAGATTGCCTGCTTCTGTCCAGGTCATTCAGCCATGGTTTATGAATGAATTAACAAGCCTATCAAATTATAGCCCGTACCCGATTTCTGTTCCCTTAGAGTCAGGGTGGTCCTTGAGGCGGTTTTCTCTGCTGAGCACACCCTACAGGAACAGTTTAGGCCAATTGCGTGAGCGGGCAATCCACATCCCCTCCTTTTCTGTTAAGTAAAGCAACCTGGCTAAGAACCTTTTGGACGCAGGTCATGAGTTGACGAGGCGTGAGGAGATCTCTAGGTCCCCACCGTGAGGTACTCTTTGACAGAGGTGAAGGAATGCATTTGTGCAAGGCAGTAAAGCATAACCCCCACTGCTATGGGGCTGCACCCACCCCAAGGCGACTCTGGACCATGGTTTTAGCTTAACTGTGTGTCTGAGTTATGCAAATGCTCTCTCACACTAGAGAGGTGCAATTGACACTGTCAAAAGGTAATTGATGAATGGCAATAGCCAGGGATTTCTCAGGCTGCTGGATGCTCAACCTTGTGGCCTTATTTGGATTTTCTCCCTCCCCCATGACCTAGATATGCTTCCTAGCGAGGGGGTAATATCGTGAAAGGATAATGTGAGGGTGATATACAACCATGTGTTTACAGAAATCATATATCCCCTGAAGATCCCAATTCTGAACATGGTACCAAGTCATGAAAATCAATGATATGCCAATACAAATAATAATAGCAATGAAACATAAACATTCAGCTGCTTGGCTGGTGGGTACTGACTGGTTGCAAGTCCAAGATATGTGTCCTGTGTCCAGCAAGGCAAATGGCGTTACATGTGGCAAGGCCAAGAATTGTCCCCATAGTTCTCTGGTGCATATATAACTCAAAATGTCCATTGATAGCTCGAAAAGTCTATTGTGTGGCAGTCCAAATTGGCATAAGCAAAGCAATATTATGTATTTAACAGAGAGTCCTTCGAGGTCATCGAGCATCCTTGTGTGTGTGTGTGTGTGCACAGTGTCCATGTGGCCCCCAAAATCCTCCCCCCAAAGACATGCCGAAGTCATCTTAGAGATGGAAACAAATGTCATCACTGGCAATGGCTGATGTCATCGCTGGCAATATCTGTGCTTGGCGTCTGGGCCTGGTTCTGGCTTCTGGGAATCAACCCTGCACAGGAGAGAAGACTTTCTGCAAACACAGCTTTTGGAGATAAAAATATGAGAGAGTTAGTTTTGCAATTTATAGGATAGTAGTGTGTTGGGGGATTCCCCCCCTTTCCTGTTACTAAAAGAAAAGACAAAGTAGATTAGTATGCAACACTCGCAGGATCTGGCTGTGAGCCATTCAGATGCAGCACTTCCTGCTGAGAGGGTCTGCCTGCAAACAAAAATGTTAGACCCTGAGAGAAATGTTAGACCCACGTCTTTGAGGGAAAGCTGTGAATGTTCAAAAATCAGCAATTAGCATAGAAGAATAGATAAGCTTAAAAAAACAATCTGAATGCACAACACTGTGGTGTAGAAAACCTCAAAAATGAAGCATATTCTAAAGACAAAAGCATGCAGAAGTGAGACATCTCGAACCCTGTGAATGACGAGAGGACCAGTAATTAGAATCCAA
Organism: Bradypodion ventrale; assembly: GCA_035047345.1. Classification (NCBI taxonomy): domain Eukaryota; kingdom Metazoa; phylum Chordata; class Lepidosauria; order Squamata; family Chamaeleonidae; genus Bradypodion; species Bradypodion ventrale. Next base: position 141,644,079 of record JAWDJE010000003.1, read on the forward strand.
TTGGCAACCTGTGATTGTGTACAATTAATTTAGGTGAACGCTTTAAAGCAAGGCTTTCTGCCTGTTCTTGTGTGGTGAAAATTCTGTGTGTCACAGACCAGTCTGAGGTCCCATGGCAGACCTTGGCACATGGCGTGCTAGGCTTTCCTTTGGGTGAATTTCTCATGAAGGCCCACCTTCGCAGTCCTGCCCATGGCGTGCGTGCACACATTTCCCTGTGCTAGCGACACTGGCAGATTAGGCTGCCTTGGGCATTCTAGACATGACTTTTGAGTGGGGATCATTTCTGGTGCATCTCTTTGAGTGGTTAGATCAGCCCTGCTGTTGCCCATGAGAGGTGATCAGGCAAGTCCTGGTGGCCAATATGGGCTGCATGCCATGCTTCCCTGCGCAACTGAAGCAGCATAACTGTTGCATTTGCTTTTTATCAAATGGCCTGACTATTTTGGCTGATCCTTTTCGCATATGCCTAGACTAGCTGCAAAAAAAGAAAGGGTGGCCGGGAAACCCAGTGTCTGATCAAAAATGTGGCCTAGCCCAGTTAATGCTTACTACTGGCCTGGCTGCATTCTTAAAATGGATCCTAGGAAGCCCTGGCTGCCCAGCTAAGGTTTGGTACTCTGCACATTCTCAGCAGCCCAATGACTAATCTTTCCCCCCGGCTCTGGAGGTTGCAAAATGTGTAACTGCCTAAGCTGGCAACGTGTCATCCTGGAAATGGCAGACTAAGACTTAAAAAGACAATACAATCTAAAAAACAAGGTAGAACTTTAAAATGAAGAAACAAATTAAACACGACAAGGAAAGAATTCAGAGGGAAAAAGTTAAGGGTTAACTCTTTATCAGATAATGAAAAGGTAACAACCTCTTTATCAGTTAATTAAAACAGCTTGCAGGGGTTCCCCTCCTGCGGAAGAAATCCTACCAATGGAAGGTTTAATCAACTCAGAAAGCTGTGAAAAAATGCAATTTAAGACTGTAAACATAAAAAGGTACACTGAGTAAATTGCTTCTTCACATAAATTAAGTCCAAATACCAAAACGCAAGCTCTTTTATTGGAGCAACAACTCTGAGCATTTTCTAAATAACCAATGAGAGAAAGCAAATTTAAGAGAAAGAAGAAGAAGAGCTAGAACAAGGATTCTCAACCTGTGGCCCAAATGTGGCCCACAGCATTGTTTCATGTGGCCCACCTCCACCTCCACCACACCAAGAGGCACCACATGGTGGAGGGAGGGCAAGATAGCCATTAGGACCTCCAAAGCTGTCTGAGGCAGTGTAATCTGGTCCCCAACTCTAAAAGGTTGAGAACTCTTGGGCTACAAGATTATTAGTAACACATTAAGACAATGCTAGACAATTCTTACATTCCTGATGAGACATGTGATTCAAAGGCACTTCAAAGACATTTAAAAAACATTTAAAAACATAAAGGTTTGAAAGACATAGACATAGGGGCCCCACAGTTTATGAAGATGATTGCTAAAGATTGCTCTTTATTTTGTTTGAGCACTCTGGTTGGTGAGAAAATTTCAGAGGCGATTTTCCCCAGTTCGCGATTCTGGGGGAAAATGCTTCCTTCCAACGCAGGCCTCTTATAATGCCAATTTTTTCATGAGGATCATTCATTAACTCAATTATCTGTCCACCTACAACAGCACTGACGATGAAACAACAGTATAGCTCAATCCTCTGACAAAGAATAAAGCCTCCTGAAAGGGTCACTTTTGCCCTGTTTTTGGGCTAGGATTTCCCCCCTCCTGCTTCCGTCGCGCTTGGTGCCTTAAGCTGCTAAGCAGGTGGCAAGGCAGAGATGCTTTGCTCACTACTTTCTCATACTTTTAATTTGTCCTACCCATGAACAAGGTTAAACTGTCTGGCACACAATACCTGGTATCTCATCGTAACATTACCATGCACACACACACACACACACACACACACACACACACACACACACACACACACGTAGAACATTCAGCATTCATTCCGGTGCACCGTAACTTATTCACACCTTAGATAAAACATCCTTCCCTGAGGTGTCTTTCTTCCCTCCCCAGGTCTGCAATGTTTCACCCTTACTCACAAGGACATGGTTACTTGCTGCTAGATATTTAGGCTATACGCAGGTGACTTTTACAGACATCTGGGTGCTTCTACTTAGGAGTGAGTTTCTCTGGGCTACTCCGAGGCAAGACAAGTAGTTTCTGTCTGTGCCTTGGAAAAACTTGGGGTACTATTGCTGGGATGGTTTTTCTGGCATAGCCAGGGTGGTGACTGCCTCCTTTTGAACCTGGGCCAGATGCATGCCCGTGGGCCGGATTCCCGGATCTGGGTGCTGTCTGGCCCACCGGTGTGGGCATTTGGTATTAGGCTTATTCGGATGGCTTTTTGAAGAGCTGCCTGGTCTGGATTGGCATTCTTTTCTAAAGTGTCCCATCCTTCTGTACTGAAAGCAAGCACCTTTGGGTTTTGGCACTGCTCTGTTCCTGCGTTTGCTAATGGACTTGCTCTGGAGCCCTGCGTGGCTAGTGGCTGTGCAGGTTTCCGTGAACAGCTTGTGCAGGGTGTGCATGTAGATAATGGTCTGTCTGCCCAAAAATGCATCTGCCCCTAGGCAGGCTGGACACCGCAGCTGGATCTTAGCTAATTGTACTGCTGGCACTTTCCCCTTGTATTGATCTTTCTCACTCCTCTGTTGGGAAGAACTTCTGATTGCCCTTAAAGGGTCTGTGCTCCCTAAGTTCTCCCCACCCCATGCTGGTGTTGACTGATCGGGCAGAGACATGCTGGGGCATTAACTGGTGGATTTCTGGTCTCTACGTGGACTGGACTGACAGCTGCTATTACTTGTCTACACTTATCCCATGTCCCTATGATCTTTGAGGGCACTCTAAGCTCTTGTTTGAGGCAGCTTCCTACTCTATCCCAAGTTCCAGGATCTAAGGAGCCTGTGTCTTGGTGGAACAGACAATGCTCTCTAATGTACACCATAAGGTCCGCTAAAGCTTCTGCTATGAATGCGAATGTGATTTACCCTGGCCAGGTGCTTGAGCTCCTCCTCATGAGCTCTTCGCTTTGCGAACGATTCTTGCCCCTCCAAGCAAGAGCCCATACTTATGTGACTGGAGGTCCCTTGAGGTTTGCGAGGTAAGGTCATCAGAAGTAGGGTGAGTGAGTTTATGGTGCGAGATTCCTCGGGTCTGGGCAGGAATCACGGGCTGGCAACTGCCTCTGCCTCTGCCTGATGGTCAGGATTCACAGCTCACCCTGCTGTGGAACGCATGTCCGATTTTCTTTCTCTCTGATTTCCGATGAGCGAGATGCTGTAGAGCTGTGGGGTTTTTGCCTCAGGGTGGTGGTGGCTGTCACCGTGCCAACCTTGCCTTGCTGAGTTCTGACTGGGAAGCATTCCGATCAGAACTTCTCCATAGCCTCAGAGAAGCTACCATGACTCTCGAGTAGATTCACGTCGGCCGCTGAGAGATATCACATCGGGGTCACCAGATGTTGGAGTGGGCCAGATATGGCCTGCTGGGTCACGGAAATGGCCCACTGAGGTTGGAGTGGTTGCACTCAAGGAAGGCACACAAGGCAGAAGATGGTGATAAGTCCAGCCCTGACTGAGGTCTGGATCATGATATTTATTACTCTGGAGTTTGTACACATGGTTTCTCCATGACCTCATTCAGAGGGCTTTTTCCCAGTGGAAATTTACTGACCAGCCACATTCACAGAGGCTGCCCTGAGATGCTGATGCGCTTGAATGTCATCAGGAAGTTCGGTTGCCACTGACAACTGGGACTGGTGAGGACTATTGTTCTCCCATTATCTTGAGATCTTCCGGGTCTAACTTAAGGTTATCATGTTTACTACAGTTTGACCTTGCCCACGACCTGTGGGCATGAGTCATGCTATTGTGTGTGCTTATCAGGGTTTGCCAGCTTGTGAGATTGCCTGCTTCTGTCCAGGTCATTCAGCCATGGTTATGAATGAATTAATAAGACTATCAAATTATAGCTTTAACCCAATTTCTTTTCCCCTTAGAGTCAGGGTGGTCCTTGAGGCAGTTTTCTCTGCCGAGCAAACCCTGCAGGAACAGTTTAGGCCAATTGCGTGAGCAGGCGATCCACAGAGGAATCACAATATGGGATCAAAATTGCTGGAAGAAACATCAACAATTTGAGATATGCAGATGATACTACCCTAATGGGAGAAAATGAGGAAGACTTGAAGAAGCTCCTGAGTAGGTTGAAAGAAGAGAGTGAAAAAGCTGGCTTGAGACTCAACATCAAAAAAACAAAAATTATGGCAACAGGCCCTATCAGTCCCTGGAAAATAGATGGGGAAGGGGTAGAAGCAGTGACAGATTTTACTTTTTTAGAATCTAAGATCACTGCAGATGGGGATTGTAGCCATGAAATAAAAAGGTGACTGATTCTTGGGATACAAGCTATGAGAAACCTGGGGTAAATTGCAAACATATATATGTTTGCTGTGTGTGTGTGTGTGTGTGTATGTGTATGTGTGTGTGCGCGCACATGTGTGTGCGTGTGCGTGTGTGTCCGTGTGTGCGTGTGTGCGTATGTGTGTAGATATAGATATACAGATAGCACTGCACCTCTGAAATTCATGAGGATTAGCTGAAATCCTGTTGTTTTGTTATGCAGGGCAAAGAGAAACTTTTTTTAACCTCATAACTGAGGAGTCCCCAGCTGGAATTGATACTAAGTTGATACCAAACCAAAGAGCATGTGCATAACTGAGAATTGCAGCAGAAACTATTTAGCATCTGGAAGTGAGGTGAATGTTTAACTGCTTGTGTTCTGCCTGAATAACAAAGTAATAGAACTTCAGCCACTGTGTAATTTCCAGATTTTCCTCAAGAACATTTTGTCTTACCCTTCCCTGAATAGCAGATTTTACCTATGAAGGAAAAACACAAGCAGTACCACAGGACAAAAATAAATGGGTCATTTCAAGTTAGTTCTGTCATGTCAAGCTGCCGTGATGGGTTCAAGGGAAGTGAGAAAGAACTGCACACAAGTCCAGTCCTTTTCTAGGGTAGCTCTGACTTTATGAAACACTGTACCATCTCACATTTGTCAGGCCCCACCCTTGGAAGCAAAAACTGAACTATATAAGGAGGTGATTTGTATTTGTATTTTTTTTCCAGTTCATCTCACTTGCTCAAGCATAATAGTAAGAAGCTGAATACTGTACTTAAAATTTGCATTCAACAGCAGCTTTCTGTGCCAAAATTAAGAACCTAAAACAGGACTGCTGGATCATGTTAAAAGGTCTATTTAGTTCACAATTCTTTTTCCAGTAGCCTTCTGGGCATCTGGTTAATCAGGTGAAGCTTTTATTCTGTTTTTATCCAGTAAAATCTTCACCTGCTTATATCTGTTACGAGCGTCAGTCTGCAGTGAATGGCATGGGACAGAGCTACAATCAAATCCAAGCCATTCTTTTCCCCTTCAGAATTAACATGTAATCCAATTCTATTTATTTTTATTCAGAGTTAAGTCATGCAGAGTTCAGTTTGGCTTAAACTGCAGATAGGAAGAACTGCATGTAGCTTAATATAGCTATTACAAATGTAGCAGCACAAAATCATGCTAAAATGTTTTCCCCTCTTTTGAAGGAATAAAATTCAAAACAATCTGATATGAAATGTTGGCAAGAATACTTGCTAAATAGGGATGTAGAATGTCTTTCAATTTGTCAGAAGATAATAAAGACTATATTATAAACATTGTTTCCTGATAGATTCTCAAAAACATTCCCTTCTGAAACTCTCTGCATAACAATGAGCTTTCAAATATGAAGAACGTACTTTGCAACACCAGGTCTGACATTTTCATAGAACTAGAATCTTAAGAAGGATAATCCCATATGAGCAGTTTAGAGGTAGGAATAAAATAAACCTTTTATAAAATTAGAATTTCTAGGTTGCAATGAAACTCTTGTTACCCTGATTCAATTTCCTCATAAAGAGAGTACAGTGGTACCCCATACATCAATTTTAATTCATTCCTCAGTGCAGGTTGTTGACCAATAAAATTGTTGTATAAGACACACTCCCCTCCACCATCACCCCTGATCAAAAAATGGAGAGCACGGGTGGGCTCTCCACTTTGGGATCAGAGGGACTCCATTCCCCACCCCCAACCCCCGCCCAGGCTGTACATTTTAGGATCAGGGTGGGGGAGGGTGGAAGGAACCTCTAGCCTCCCTAACCCTAAAGCAGAAAGCCTGCTGGGGCTGTCAGTTTGGGGATCAGGATGGGTGGGGGTGGAAGAGACCTCCAGCTTCCCTGATCCTAAGCAGATAGCCCACCTGGGCTGTCTGTTTTGGGATCGGAGTTCATGGGGGTGGAAAGAACTTCCAGCCTCCTTGATCCTAAAGCGGAGAGCCCACTGGGGCTGACCATTTTGGGATCAGGGTGGGTGGGGTGAAAGAAACCTCCAGCCTCCCTGATCCCAAAGTGGAGAGCCTGCCTGGGCTGTCCGTTTTGGGATTGGGGTGGGACAGGGATGGAAGAAACCTCCAGCCTCCCTGATCCTAAAGCGGAGAGCCCACTGGGGCTGTCCGTTTTGGGATCAGGGTGGGTGGGGGTGGAAGAAACCTCCAGCCTCCATGAGCCCAAAGCGGAAAGCTCACTGGGGCTGTCCGTTTTGAGATCGGGGTGGGTGGTGTGGAAGAAACCTGCAACTCCCTGATCCCAAAGCGGAGAGCCCGCCTGGGCTGTCCATTTTGGGATGGGGGTGGGGGTGGAAGGAATCGGCTCTCCTCTTTGGAATCAGGGAGGCTGGAGGTTTATTCCACCCCCACCCACCCTGATCCCAAAACAGACAGCCCCAGCAGGCATAAAATCATTGTATGATTGTTATGTTCTAATAGTGTAACCTTATTCATGTGATAACAATGTATCTTAACAATGTAACCTTTCCTACAAGTAACAATATAGTCGTCAGCTGTATCACCATAAACCCTGTATTAGGACGCGAGCTAATAACCACCAGTGGGCAGCAGCGAGCGTCCAAGCTCTCTTGGTCCATACTCATCAATAGCCACAGCGCGGAGTTTCCCGCCACTACCTACACCTGGACAAGAAGGGCGTGACCAGCAATGATGTCACGCAGACAATAGCCAACCGGCTATCGTGGAGCCACATTCGAATGTTTATCACTGTATATATAGAGCTTTGCATCCGCCATTACCTCATGTTCCCTCTGTCCACCATGCAATAAACCTGAGTTAAACCAGCCCATGGCTGTTTCCTGTGTCTTGGTTCTCATACACTAAATTGGCGACGAAGGTGGGATAATGGATCCCCAAGGAGCCAGGACACAGAGCGGTTTCAACATTACCAAACCGCAAGACTGGGAACTCTTTGAGATGGACTTCCAGGCGGCACTGGTGGAACTCAAAGTCAAAGACGACGAGGAAAGGAAGAGGGCCATCCTCACCAGAATGCTTGGGATAGAAACCAAGCGAACGCTGGTGAGCATTATTGCACCGAAGAAGATGAGTGACTTCAAAGCCGAGGACATTATGAAACTGCTGCGTGACCGGTTCCGACCCTCGAGGGCAATGTTTCCCGCTCGGAGCGCGTTTTGGAGGCGAGTCCAAGCGCCGGATGAGTCGGTTGAGACCTTCGTAACAGCCATGAGAATAGCCGCCGCCCCCTGCAGATGGGACAACCTAGAGATGGCCCTAAGGGACGGCGTTCTTTGTGGCCTGAGGGACAAGGAAGTGCAGCGCAGCCTGATGAACAAGGAGCCGCCACCCACGCTGGCAGAGGTTGTGGAGGCCACGGAATCCGCGGAATCCACGAATGCTGGGGTAGACGAAATGCACCAGTGGCGTGAGTGGCGTCCTAGGGCCGGCAAAGCGGAAAATTCGGTTCACGGCAAGTCCGGACAGTCGGTGCACGCAACCCGACGAACCTCGAAGTCGTCTACGGAAGGCAGCGACGGCGAGGAGGTCCAGAAGGTCCGAAAAGGAGGGCGCCGCTGCGATGGTTGCGGAGCGGCCCATGAGCGCGCGAAGTGCCCATTCAGAAAAGCCGAGTGTTACAACTGCGGCCGTCGGGGGCACATCGCCAAGGCGTGCAGAAATCGGAAAGAGGGCCGGAGGCACTCACAAGACCGTTCGGCCAGACCGGACCGTCCACCGAGGTCCAAAGATGGCGCCCGGACCACGAGGAAGCAGGACGGCGTGGGCCGAATCTCGGACGACAGCGAGGACGACGCCCCCGTGTTCAGTGTGTCCGCGGGACAACCCCATTACTTCGTCGAGGTACTAGTACAAGGGGCCCCTATTAGGATGGAAATTGACTCGGGGTCCTCCTATTCTATAATTCCCCAGAGAGAGTTCTTGAAAATCGACCCCCACGTGCTGCCCAAACTTAAAACGTTGAGGTCCACGCTACGAGACGTGCAGGGGAACAGCATTCCGGTGTTGGGGGTCGGGAAATTTCGGGTCCGTTTTAAGAAACATTCTGCGGAACTCCCTCTAGTTGTTCTCAAAGGGGGAAATTGTAGCCTCCTCGGGACTCAGTGGTATCAGCCTTTGGGTTTGTTCATAGGGGGGTGCATGCTGTGGGTGCGGATCCAATAAAAGCGGTGTGCGACGCGCACTCCGCCGTTTTTAAAAAAGGACTGGGAAAGTTCAAGGGACCCCCTGTAGCCTTCGACCTAGACCCGGAGGTCCGCCCGATAAGACTCAAACCACGCAGGGTGCCGTTCGCACTAAAGGACAAAATAGAGGCGGAACTGGACAAACTGGTGGACCAGGGGATTCTTGTTCCTGTTGATTCCGCGGAGTGGGAAACTCCAATTGTGACAGCAGTAAAAGCTAATGGGGAGGTGCGCATTTGCGCTGATTATAAGTGTACAATTAACAAGGCAATCCGCCCTAATGCATACCCGGTGCCGGTGGTCAGCCACCTTCTGGCCAGGCTGAATGGGGGAAAATGTTTCGCTAAGCTCGATTTAGCACAAGCCTACCAGCAACTCCCTGTAACTCCCGCCACGGCAGCGGCACAAACTATAGTTACACATAAAGGGGCGTTCCAGGTGTCGCGTTTACAGTTCGGCGTGAACTCGGCACCCGGCCTTTTTCAGTCGATTGTGGAACGCCTCCTGAAGGGGCTGGAGGGAGTGTTGTGTTATTTTGATGACGTATTGATAACAGGGGGGAGTGAGGCCGAACTGGCAAAGAGATTGGATAAAGTACTGACTGTGTTCGAGAAAGCGGGGCAGCGACTGAGAAAAGACAAATGCGTATTTTTCGAAACAGAGGTTGAGTTTTTAGGGTTCCGTGTCACACCCGAGGGAATTAAGCCGTCCAAATCCAAAGTAGCCGCCATCAAGCAGGCTCCTCGCCCCACATCCAAAACCGAACTACAGTCATTCCTGGGGCTCCTAAATTTTTACCATACCTTCCTTCCACGGAAGGCGTCTGTGGCCGAACCGCTCCATCGGTTGCTTAAAAAGGAGGAAACATGGCTGTGGGGTGACGAGCAAGAGAGGGCTTTTAAAGAGTTAAAGCAACTCCTAACATCCGAGGCAATCCTAACTCATTTCGACCCCAAACGGCCAGTGGTCTTAGTTTGTGATGCGTCCCCGGTGGGGGTGGGGGCGGTGCTTTGCCACGCGTTGGACGACGGAAGGGAGGCCCCGATAGCGTTTTATTCAAGGTCCCTGTCGAAAGCAGAACGGAATTACGCACAGACCGACAGGGAGGCATTAGCGATAGTAGCGGGAACCAAAAAATTTCACGATTTTCTGTATGGTCGCCCGTTTACGATCGTGACCGATCACAAGCCTCTGTTAGGAATTTTCACTGCAAATAAGCCCACGCCACAGATCCTGTCCCCGAGAATGCTGAGGTGGGCTATCTTCCTCAATGCATACCAACATGAGTTGGAATACCGGCCCGGAAAGGAGATCAGCCATGCAGACGCACTCTCACGGTCTCCTCTGCCCTTGTCGGGTGACCAAAAGGCAGGGGTAGAGAGAGACCACCAGGTATTGTTGATAGAGGTCCTAGAGTCACCCCCAATAGTACCAGCCGACATTGCCAGGGCGACAGGCAGGGACAGAACGCTAGAGAAAGTAAGCTCATGGGTACAGAAGGGGTGGCCGGCGTCCTCCCCAAGTACGGAATTCGACCCATTTTTTCGGAAGAAAATAGAGTTGTCCATAGAGAGGGGGTGCCTTTTGTGGGGCCAACGGGTGGTAGTCCCTACATTCCTGCGACCGAGGGTACTCAAACTGTTGCACGTCAGCCACCCGGGGATCGTCCGTTCCAAGGCGCTGGCCCGGAGTTACTTCTGGTGGCCCCAGCTGGACACAGACATAGAGCACATGATCGGCACTTGTGAGGCATGCCAGGGCTCCCGACCAGAGGCGGCTCGACTCCCGCATAGGGAATGGGACGCGGCAAGGGGGCCGTGGTCCAGAGTGCACATAGATTTTGCTGGCCCGTTCCGAGGAACCCTTTTTCTCCTGGTAGTGGATGCGTACTCCAAGTGGCTGGAGGTGATGCCGGTAAAGAGCACGTCCTCCACCACTACAATTAACCATCTAAGGAGAGTCTTTTCCACGTTCGGTTTACCCGACACTCTGGTCAGCGATAACGCTAGTTGTTTCACGTCCGCTGAGTTCAGGGCATTCATGGAGGCAAACGCCATTCGGCACGTCACATCCGCACCGTTTCACCCGGCCACGAATGGCCAAGTGGAGCGGTTGGTGCGGACAACAAAGGATGCGCTGAGGCGCATGGGCTCAGGGGACCTGAATCACCAAGTATGTCAGTTTTTATTAGCGTATAGGGTGACCCCCTTAGCATCCGGATATTCGCCGGCAGAGCTGCTGATGCGGAGAAAGCTGACCACAATTCTGACCAGGTTAGACCCAACGAGGGTCGAGGACAAAGGGAAGAACGTAGGGGTAGCGGTGTCGAAAGGTTTCGCCGCCGGTGATCCTGTGCATTGCAGGAACTACGCCAGCACAGGGCCAGCCTGGGTACCGGGGAGAGTTGTAGAACAGACGGGACCAGTGTCATATCGGGTGGAAACGAGCACCGGTCTACTCTGGAGGCGGCATGCACATCAGCTCAGGAGCCGGGTTCCCAGGAAGCAATCCACGGACGGCATGGAAAATGCCTCAGCGTTAGGGTTCTCCTCCACCCGCTTAGCCCAAGGAGGAGACAACGAAGGGCAACAGTCCCAAACAAGGGGGGGAAGCAGCGGTTCCGACTCAGATCCTTTTGACACGCCAGCTCTATCCGATTCCGGGGAAGAGGGTGAGGAGTTTGCGACTGCTGCCCCCGAATTTGATTTTGCGTTGCCGAGCCGGGGGGGTTTTTTGGAGTGTTCCCCCACCCATCCGAGCGAGAAGAGGGGTTTTTCGTTAGCCCCCAGTGCCCCCGGTTCTTCCCAAATAAAGCACACACCTCCCAAAAAAGCCGCAGAACCGCGGCAAGTCACTAACAAGTCTCCCTCTCCAATTACAGGACAGGAAGCCAGGGGACAAGGAGAAGGTAGCAAAACCGGGGCAGGGCAGCCCGCACCGAGACCCCAGCGTCTTCGAAATAAGCCATCTTGGCTGAGAGACTTCGTCTCATCCTAGGGGGGAGGAGTGTTATGTTCTAATAGTGTAACCTTATTCATGTGATAACAATGTATCTTAACAATGTAACCTTTCCTACAAGTAACAATATAGTCGTCAGCTGTATCACCATAAACCCTGTATTAGGACGCGAGCTAATAACCACCAGTGGGCAGCAGCGAGCGTCCAAGCTCTCTTGGTCCATACTCATCAATAGCCACAGCGCGGAGTTTCCCGCCACTACCTACACCTGGACAAGAAGGGCGTGACCAGCAATGATGTCACGCAGACAATAGCCAACCGGCTATCGTGGAGCCACATTCGAATGTTTATCACTGTATATATAGAGCTTTGCATCCGCCATTACCTCATGTTCCCTCTGTCCACCATGCAATAAACCTGAGTTAAACCAGCCCATGGCTGTTTCCTGTGTCTTGGTTCTCATACACTAAAATGATTTTTAAAAATTCAAAATGCTATTGTTGTACTATTTAGTTGTGTGATGCGGACGCTGTATGGGATTTTACAGTACTTGTTACAATGTGATGTGTTTGTGAAATGGAATCATGTGGGAGACTTGAAATTCTTCATATTTTTCCCATTTCTATCACATTTAAACAAATAACCATTGAAATATAATTGTTGTAGTACAAAGATGTGATATAAATTAGTGTATTTCCAGAGTGTCACTTAGCAGAGTGTCACTTAGCCTCTATACAATCCTATGAATGAGAGATCTCTAGATTGTCCTGACCCATACCTGTCAAGTTTTGGTTTTGAAAATAAGGCCAATCGGTGGGTGTGGTCAAATTGGTGGGCATGGCGAAATCAGTGGACATGGCCAAACTGGTGAGCAAGCAAGTTACTGGGGGTGGCCATGTGACTTACTGGGGATGGTCATGTGACTGAGTGAGCTATGTAGCCATGGCTGCCACATGGCCATGAAAACGTTTACAAACAGACAGCACTGGCTCTTTGGCTATAAATGGAAATGAGCACTGCACCCTAGAGTCGGATACAACTGGGTTTTGAGCAAGGGAGACCTTTGCTAACGACTTGCAACTAAACAGAGGCAAAACCTCACAGCAATCTTGAATACCAATCAGGGATCTTCTGTTATGGTAAAGGTAAAGGTTACCTTTGCTTGAAAGCCAGTCATATCCAACTCTAGGGTTCAGTGGTCATCTCTGATTACAGCCAAAGAGCCAGTGGACTTGATCCACAAAAGCTCACATTAAAATACAGCAGTTAGTCTTTAAGGTGCAGCAGCAGCAGTAGCAAAAGCAAAAGAAGAAGAAGACATTAATCATTTTGACTCATGGAAACTGATCTGGAACCACCTAAAGTCAATACTGTCCTGATGTCAAAATTCTGTTAGTTTTACGGTTACATTTCTGCCTATTTATATAGACTCATAGACAAAACCATCTTAATATAATATAATAATATAGACTTGACCCACAAAAGCTCACATAAATAAGGCAGTTAGTCTTTAAAGTGCCACAACGTTGTTGGGTTTTTTTTGTCTTTTTGTTTCATTTACTCTCCAATGAGCTAATTTTCAACATCTAAACATTGAGTCCCTTTAATGTTTTTTTCTCAAGAGAGGATTGGATCTCATTGCCTCTCTGCCCTGAATCAAGGCAAAGGGGGGAAACTGGAGGAGGAAGGAGTGGCAGAATGGCTTAAATAAGGAGTGTGATGGGGGAGGGGGAGAAGAGGTGGAGGTGGAAAGAAAGAGAGCTCATCCTGATGCCTCTCTTAATCTTGGTCCAGGACATATTAAAAAAGAATTGCTCCCATCTTAAGCCTAATCATCAGGAGAGAGAGCTGGAGAGAGAGAGAGAGAAGGTCAGCAGTTCGAGACTCCAGTGCTGCATGATGAAGTGAACTCCTATCTGTCCCATTTCCTACCAATCTTGCAGTTTGAAAGCAAGACATTGCAAGTAAATAAATAGGTAGTACTTCAGGGGGAAGTTAAACAGCATTCCGTGTTCACCTGCCACATAACCACGGAGACATCTGCAGACACAGATAGTGCTGGCTCTGTGTGTGTGTGTGTGTGTGTGTGTGTGTGTGTGTGTGTGTGTGTGTGTGTGTGTGTGTGTAGAGAGAGAGAGAATGAGATTGCAGTGCCGGATGACCCCTCCTCAGGAGGACCAGTGTTATGTATTGAACAAATGTTGCAAGGTTCCCTTTAACAGAATGTAACCAGTCAATGTATCCAATTATATCTAATCAGAGACACATTGTAGCAAGCTGTATAAGGATGCGAGCTCAGTGGCCACAGGTGGCAGTAGCGAGCCTCCGGCACACATGGTGCAGATTCCCAGAATACCTGAAGAGCGGGAAACCTTCCCGCCACTCCACACCTGGAGAAGATGGGCGTGACGATCTATGATGTCACGCGGACAGTAGCTACCACCCGGGATATTCAAATGTACAGTGTACTATAAATAGAGCTGTTTTGTCTGCCATTACCTCATGTTCACCCTGACCTTCATGCAATAAAGTTGTGTTTAGCCAGACTGCAGCTCCTTCCTTCGTCTTCCTTGCAAGACACTAAATTGGCGACGAAGGTGGGATGGCATCCCGAAAAGTGAACATCGCGCCCTTCGACACCACGAAGCCAGAGAAATGGGAACTCTACAAACAGCAGTTCCTTTATGCAATGGACCTCGAGGGCATCGAGGAGAAAGCCCAGCACTGGGCATTCCTGCTGGCCCAGTGCGGCCTGGAAACACTAGAACTGGCAACGAACCTCCTGACGCTGAGGCCACTTGGGGAGGTACCCCTAGACGAGATCCTCGTCGAGCTGAGGAAGCACTTTCGCCTGAAAGTGTCGGTGTTCCCGGCAAGGCTGGCCTTTCAGCAGTGGTGCCAGCGGGCCGGTGAATCTGTGGCCGACTTTGTGGCAGCCCTGAGGGTGGCTGCTGTGCCTTGCTGGTGGGGAGCGTCCCTGAGTGAGGTGCTGCAGGACAGGCTCCTGCTGGGCTTGCGAGACGAGGGGGCCAGGAAAAAACTACTGGCCAAGGATGAGAGCATCTCCTTCAAGCATGTCCTGTGCATTGCCCAAGCCACCGAGTCAGTGCAACAAGGCGAACGGGTGTGCCAGGCCAGGACCGCCGTGGTTGGGGGTCCCATGCCGGTGGTCCCAGTCCACAGCTGTTCCTCCCACGGAGAGCAGGGGCCCTCCCGAGTCCACCACATCCACCTCTGACTTCAGCGAGGATGACGACGTGCAGCGGGTGCAGAGGAGGGCCGAGGTTTGAGACCGCGCCAGAGAGGACTGCTGCTGCGATGGATGCGGGGCATCACACGACCGGAGCTGGTGCCCATTCCAGAAGGCAGAGTGCCACAACTGCGGGTGGCACTGGCACATCGCAAAGGTCTGCAGGCGGCATCGAGATGATGGCAAGGGCCAGGCGGAATGGTCCCAATGGAAAGCAGACAGGGTCAGCAGAATCTTCGACAACGACGAGCCTCAGGAGCACCACGTGTCTCGACGAGTTCCCGACAACCATGACCAGGCAGTTCACAGCATGCCTTTGAGGCACCCCCGTTTCTTTGTTGAGGTACTGATGCAAGGGGTCTCAATAAGAATGGACATAGACTCAGGGTCATCGTACTCCATCATCTCCCACCAGGAATTTTTGTGCATTTCCCCCAAGTCACGCCCCAAACTGAAGACCCTAAAGACAAACTTGCGGGACGTTCAGGGCAAAAGTATCCCAGTGTTGAGGGTGGGAGAGTTCAAGGGGCAGTTCAAGAGGCACTCCGCGCAGTTGCCCCTAGTAGTCTTAAAGGAAGGGTCCTGCTGCCTCCTGGGTACACAGTGGTTTGGCCCTCTGGGGGTTTTCATTGGAGGCATACACGCCGTGCAGGCTGACCCAAATCATGGAGGTGTGTAACGCACACCCTGCCATCTTTGAGAAGGGGCTAGGGAAGTTCAAGGGGCCCCCAGTTTCATTCAACATGGATCCCGACATCTGACCCATCAGACTGAAGCCAAGGAAAGTGCCTTTCGCACTAAAGGACAAAATTGAGACTGAACTGGACAAACTGGTGGGTCAGGGGATTTTGGTACCGGTGGACTCCGCTGAGTGGGAAACCCCCATTGTTACAGTGCTTAAGGCTAACGGGGAGGTCAGAATCTGCACTGACTACAAGTGCACGATTAACAAGGCAATTCGCCCAAATGCGTACCCGGTGCCGGTAGTAAGTCACCTGTTAGCAACTTTGCACGGGGGGAGGTGTTTCGCCAAGCTAGATTTAGTGCAGGCATATCAACAATTCATGGTGACCCCAGCTGCAGCCGCCACTCAAACCATTGTTACTCATAAGGGAGCCTTTAAAGTGACGCACCTCCAATTCGGCGTAAATTCGGCTCCAGGAATTTTTCAGTCCCTCGTGGAAAGATTGTTGAAAGGGCTCCCAGGTGTTTTCCCTTACTTTGATGATGTTTTGATAACGGCGGGAGGGGAACAGGAATTGGCCAAGAGGTTAGACCGGGTACTAACCATATTCGAGAAAGCGGGGCTCAGGTTGAGAAAGGATAAGTGTGTGTTTTTTGCTGAAGAGGTAGAGTTTCTGGGTTTCCGGATAACCCCTGAGGGAATCAAACCAGCAGAGTCAAAGGTGTCGGCAGTGCAGGATGCCCCTCACCCCACCACCAAGGCCGAACTACAGTCTTTCCTAGGACTCCTAAATTTTTACCACTCTTTCCTGCCGGGAAAGACATCGGTAGCAGAGCAGCTGAAGAAACTACTCAAGAAAGATGCGGCTTGGCAGTGGGGGGACAGCCAGGAACGGGCATTCCGAGGGCTCAAGCAGCTTCTATCCTCCGAGGCTGTCTTGACCCATTTCGAACCCAAGAAACCCGATGTGTTAGTCTGTGATGCCTCACCGGTGGGGGTGGGGCCAGTCCTATGCCACGTGTTAGAGGGCGGGCGAGAAGCCCCGGTGGCATTCTATTCGAGATCCCTGTCCAAGGCAGAGCGCAACTATGTGCAAACAGATAGGGAAGCCCTGGCGATTGTTGCAGGAACCAAAAAGTTCCACAACTTCCTTTATGGCAGACCGTTCACAGTCATGACTGACCATAAGCCCCTGCTAGGGATTTTTACCAAGACAAGCCAACCCCGCAGATCTTGTCCCCAAGGATGCTGTGATGGGCCATTTTCCTCAACGCGCACCAGTATGCGTTGACCTACCATCCCGGCAAGGAGATCAGCCATGCCGACGCCCTTTCCAGGTCACCCCTCCCACAGGCAGGGGACCCAGAGTGCGAGGTAGAGCAGGACCACCAGGTGCTCCTGATTGAGGCCCTAGAGTCACCCCCAATACTGCCAGCAGAGATCGCCAAGGCTACAGCGAAAGACAAGTCATTGGCCCTAGTCAGTTCATGGGTACAAAAATGGTGGCCGGCAACCTCCCCTATGGAGGAATTCAAGGTTTATGGTAGGGGGAGAGACAAACTCTCCTTAGAAAGGGGCTGCCTACTCTGGGGGCAGCGGGTAATAGTCCCCGAAGTTCTGAGGTCTCGGGTGCTCAAGATGCTGCATATCAGCCACCCAGGGATCGTGCGCTCAAAAGCGCTAGCTAGAAGTTATGTCTGGTGGCCCAAGCTGGACGCAGACATAAAACACATGATTGGCACTTGTGAGAGCTGCCAGAATACCCGGCTTGAGGAGTCCCAACTTCCGCACAGAGAATGGGACACAGCCCGGGGACCGTGGTCACGTCTGCATGTAGATTTCGCGGGTCCCTTCAGGGGCACCCTTTTCCTTATAATAGTGGATGCTTACTCCAAATGGTTGGAGGTAATCCCAATGGCCAGTACATCGTCAGCTGCGATGATTACACAATTACGGAAGGTATTCAGCTGTTTCAGGTTACCTGACATACTTGTGAGCAATAACACCACAACTTTCATGTCAGCGGAGTTCCAGGGTTTCATAGAGATTAACAAAATTCACCACATAACTGCTGTCCCTTTTCACCCCGCTACAAATGGTCAAGCGGAATGCCTGGTGCAAACAACTAAGGATGTGCTGCATAGGATGGGCTGCAGGGAATTGAACTTGCAACTTTGCCAAGTCCTATTAAGGTATCGTGTAATCCCCTTAGCATCGGGTCTGTCGCCCGCCAAACTCCTTTTGTGGAGGAAACCCGCCATGATCCTCTCAAGGTTAGACCCAACCAGGGTGGAGGACATGGGTAGAAATATAGAAACAGGGAGCACCAAGAGTTTCAAGATCAACGAGGCAGTGCATTGCCGTAACTACGTGGCCGGCGGCCATAACTGGGTGCCTGGAGTAGTGGTCGGGTAAACGGGGCCAGTCACCTACAATGTCGAGACAAGCACAGAACTCCTCTGGAGGAGGCATGCCGACCAGCTCAGGGGTAGGATAGTAGGAAGGCAAGACTTGAGTGACCAAGCAGAGCATTCAGTGTTAGGGTTCTCCCCCACCCGCTTATCCCAAGAGGGAGACGCAGACCACAGCGGGGAGGGAAATGACACAAATCCACATCCTTTTGACCCCCTGGGTAACAGGAACAACTTGGAAGAGGGGGATTTCGAAGAGTTGTTAGACTTTGAGTTAGGAAACCGGGGGGATTTTTCGGAGTGGTCCCTGGAGCCCCCGGTTTCACATCCCTGGAGTTTACTCCCACACCTAGACCTCCCCGATCCCCAGCTCAGAACTCACAGCCAATCGCTAACGAGTTACACTCTCCCATTGCAGGACGAGGAAAGAGTAGTCAGGAGCGTGCAGGTACTCCGGCCCCAAGTGCGGCCGCCACTTGCCCAAAGCGAACATGCGGGAAGCCTCAATGGCTGAAGGACTTCGTCCTCACCTAGGGGGGAGGGGTGTTATGTATTGAACGAATGTTGCAAGGTTCCCTTTAACAGAATGTAACCAGTCAATGTATCCAATTGTATCTAATCAGAGACACATTGTAGCAAGCTGTATAAGGTTGCGAGCTCAGTGGCCACAGGTAGCAGTAGCGAGCATCCGGCTCACATGGTACAGATTCCCCAAATACCTGAAGAGCAGGAAACCTTCCTGCCACACCACACCTGGAGAAGATGGGTATGACGATCTATGACATCACACGGACCGTAGCCAATGAGCTACCACCCAGGATATTCAAATGTACAGTGTACTATAAATAGAGCTGTTTTGTCCGCCATTACCTCATGTTCACACTGACCGTCATGCAATAAAGTTGTGTTTAGCCCTACTGTGGCTCCTTCCCTTGTCTTCCTTGCAAGACACTAAAACCAGTGAGCCTGATCCCCAAATCCTGGCTCGCGCAAAGGGAATGTGTGGCGGCAATAACAGAGCCTAGAACCGGCGAGGAGACGGACGTGAGGCCAAAGGCGAAACTGGGGAGAAATCAGAAAAGGATACTTGGGGGGGAGTGGGGCACAGCTCATCTCTTGCACAGGCAGGGGGTCTCCCATCTCTTCCTGCTTCCCTTGTACCCTTCATTCCTCTGCCCCCCGAGTGTCTTCCCTGCATGTGTGTGTGCATGCCTCAGCTAAGTGCCAATGCCCAGGCTCCAGGCCGAAGGAAGGGTGCTTGCTACCCACCCTAACTTCCCAGCTTGCCGCTCCACTTACCATCCTGGGCAGCGTCACGGCAGCTCTGGCAAGATGAGGGCACAGGAGGGGTCCCACCGGGGGTGGTGGGGTGGGGTGCCCCCTTGCTACGACTGTTCCTTGAACCCCTTGGAGAGGGGAAGTCTGGCTGGTGCTTACCAGTACCTGGAAGCCAAAGGAGTCATGAGGGAAGGGAAGTCCAGACTCTGGCATTGGGGGAGGGGAGGGTGGTTGAGGAGGATGACTTTGGATCCCAATCCCATTGGCTTGGCTTCTCCGCCGGCTTGGCAGCAGGGCTGGCCATGGGCAGAGGTGAGCTGCATCCCCCAGCCGCTACCGCCACCGCAGGGAGGGAGGCTGGGCTCCTGCTAATGGGTCGCTCCCAGCAGCTGGGATTCCAGCCTTCCTCCTCCTCCTCTTCCTCATTCTCTCCCCCACCAGCCTCCTCTTCTGCAGTCAGTCTCAGAGAACTTCAACTGACTATGTTTGACTGTGTTTGAATGTGATTTCCCACACATGTGCACCAGTATCTATCAAACTCTCGCGATGCCAGTGGGTGGCACGTGACACAACCAGTCTCCCTCCGGACCCCACCCCACCCCAGAGCTCCTGGAGCTCCATAGTAGCCATGGTTAGCGTTTGTCCCTGCGCAGAGTTAAACATAAGTACATAATTAACTAACTAACTAACTAACTAACTAATTAATTAATTAATTAATTAATTAATTAATTAATTAATTAATTAAATAAAATACAGGAAATTTATGGGGGTTGAAAAAATGGGAGGGGTGGGAAATTTTTGGTAAAATACATTACTTTCCTGGCCAATAAGGGATACTTGACAGGTATGGTCCTGACCTCGATAGGCCTGCTCATCTATTGTAACCTCAAGTCTGTGGATTCCTTTAGATAATCTTGTACTTGGTCTTCCTCCTTTTCTGCTGTCTTCAAACTTGCTCATCAGCATTGTTTTTTTCCCAGAGGATCTTGCCTTCTCATACTGTGCCCAGGTTAGGACAGCTTTAGTGTCATCATTTTCCTTCCAGAGATAGTTCGGGCTTGATTTGCTGTAGGACCAACTTGTTCATCATATTGGAGCTACTCCTTTTTCCCTCACTTTCCTCTGTTCTGTCCATTCCATTGTCCTTGTATTCAACAGCTGAAACTTAGGACTTAAAATTCGGCAAATGTAAAGGTCACTCTTGCTCGAAAGCCAGTCGTATCCGACTCTAGAGTTCAGTGCACATCTCTGTTTATAACCAAAGCGCCAGCACTGTCTGTCTTTGCAGATGTTTCCATGGACATGAGGTAGACACTGAAGTGCACGGAATGCTATTTACCTTCCCACCGAAGCTCACTCTATCTACTTGCAATTTCTTGCTTTCGAACTGCTAGGTTGGCAGGAGCTGGGACAGAGATGTGCACTCATTCCATCATGCAGTAATCAGGTTTTGAAAATTAGGTAGATATTAATACCGCAAAGAATCATCCAAGTTCAGTTGACAAAACAAACAGACAAACATGTGGAAAATGGCCTATGGAGTGCCTTGACTGTAACATTTGAGCTTTCATGGTGTTGTTTCTGTTAAAAAACTACAAAGAATTCAAACACTTGTAAGAGACAGAGACTGCCAAGAGTTTGCATGCAATTGTATAAACTGGTAAAGTGCTATGTTACATACTCACCATTGTCACAATGCTGGGATATGCAATTCTGCTGATAGGGCAATGGGAAAAGTTTTTATCTAGGATATTTTATGTTGTCCTTGTTTCAGGCTGCTTAGCGAAAATTAAATGCCATGCTAAACAGCCCAAGACAGATACTAAATTCTAATTTGAAATAGTAAAAACAAAAAGACAGCAAAGCAGTGTTATAATACTACAGAAGAAGACAACTAAAAATATCAATTGTCTTCTTATGGAATCCCGAACAATTATTGCTGTTAGCTGAGGATAGTTAGCAATCTATACTGAAATCCAATATTAAATCAAAAATTAGGATAGGTCCATTAAAACACGCTGAGGAGTTAGTTGACTCACCAAATTCCCACCGAGTCAAGAGGTGACTTCTAGTTGCAAGTTAACTACTGGATTTCAGGCTTTATTTGAACTAAGGGATACAAATTAGCAGGACAAGCATTTTTGGTATGAGATACAGCACCCAATCAAAATGTGTAATATCTGAGACCAACAACGTTTTTGTTTCCTTTTGCTTTGAAGTCTTAAGAAAAGGATACTAGGCTTTTTGCTTCTTTGTTATCTACACACATCTTTTCCTTGCATTGCTACCAAACAAGCTAACTGATTATGGAAAGAATAATAAGAGGAGAATTTTGAGAAAGTAGCAAGGTATTTGCAAAAGTTACTTAACATAAAACATAGAAAATGCAAAATGATGTCAAAGTATTAAATAGAAAGAAGAGGACAGTAAAAACCCCTACTTGCGGGAAAAAAGTCTGTTCCATAGGCTTTTGCTTAAATTTTTTTTTTAATGTAACTTAAAGCAAACCCATAGGAAAAATTATTTTTAATGTAACTCGAAGCAAACCCATAGAAAAAAGAATATTTATGTAACTCGAAGCAAACCCATAGGAAATCATGTAAATCGGGACATGATTTTAGCACAAAATCATTTCTGGACCCACTCCCCAATAACAAGACGGATACTTGTGATGGATTTAAATTAGGCCACTTTATTAATTCATACACTATGTTGAGGCAAACGGGCCACAATGGCAATCATTGCCAATCATAATTTGGCAACCTTGTATCCATTTGTTTCCCAATGATATGAGGCAACATTGTATCCATTTGTTTTGCCAATCATAGTTGGCAACATTGTATCCAATTGTTATGCTAATCATATTTGGCCACATTGTATCCATTTGTTTACCGATGAAACAAATCGTTTACCCCGATCAGATGCTACTTGTTGACTCCAGCATCTGATGTATATCCAGTAAATTTCAAGGTGTTGCAGGCTGCATAGATCATAGCATCACCTTGTTTCTGTTCCACCTTTGATTGGCCAGCCCAAGTTTCACTGTACCTTGTCCTTCTGGTGGCAAATCAACTGTGTCCCTGCCGGATTCCTAGGGGTAATCCCCTTTCTCCTTACCAGTGCCACCCTCCGAAGTGACCTGTAATAAGCATAGAACATATCACCCCGTAGATTAACCATCAGCAACAGTGTGGGATGGGCGAAAACAACAAGAACCAAGGGCCAATACAGGTTCAAGCAAAAATTCCATCTGGTCCCGAAGCGACCACAAGCATGCTACACTGTCACTTAGGGAGGGAGTGGAGGGCAAACGTGCACCTCACCCAGCCGAACAGCGCAAACTGCCGGCAAGGCTGTGCGGAGCCGTCCCCCCTTAAAGGGGAGCTCGGCTACACCCCTCACCCGGCTCCAGTGCCCAGCTCTATGGGGGCGGGGCCAGCAAAGAGCACGGCAGCCATAGTCTTGCCGCCGCGCTTCCCTTGCTGGACCCATTCCCCAATAACAAGACGGACTCTTGTCATGGATTTAAATTGGGCCACTTTATTAATTCATAATCTATGTTGAGGCAAACGGGCCGCAATGGCACTGGTAAAGAGTAAACCTAATTGCCAATCATAATTTAGCAACCTTGTATCCATTTGTTTGCCAATCGTATTTGGCAACATTGTATCCATTTGTTTTGCCAATCATATTTGGCAACATTGTATCCAATTGTTATGCCAATCATATTTGGCCACATTGTATCCATTTGTTTACCGATGAAACAAATTGTTTACCCCAATCAGATGCTACTTGTTGACTCCAGCATCTGACGTATATCCAGTAAATTTCAAGGTGTTGCAGGCTGCATAGATCATAGCATCACCTTGTTTCTGTTCCACCTTTGATTGGCCAGCCCAAGTTTCACTGTACCTTGTCCTTCCAGTGGCCAATCAACGGTGTCCCTGCCGGATTCCTAGGGGTAATCCCCTTTCTCCTTACCAGTGCCACCCGCCACATGGGGAGGAGTTTACATGACTCACCACCACCACCACCGACCGCCAGGACAGTCAGCAGGCCCACTTGCCATGGCAACATAAAGGAAGAGGGCCAAATGCATTGTGCCAAAGAAAGAGGACCATGCCTCAGGCAAGATGAAGAGGATCAATGCCTCGTGCCAAGGTAAGAGGACCATGCCTCGGGTACTCTAATGAGGCGCCCATCCCCATCCCGAAAGGAAGAGGACCATGCCTCGATTACACTGAGGAGGTGCCCTGCCTCGTGCCAAAAGGCAGAGGACCATGCCTCGGGCAGAAGGAAGAGGCGCCCTGCCTCATGCCGAAAGGAAGAGGACCATGCCTCGGGTACACTGAGGAGGTGCCCTGCCTCGTGCCGAAAGGACGAGGTCCATGCCTCGGGTCCACTGAGGGAGCAGCCTGCCTCATGCCAAACGTAAGAGGATCATGCCTCAGGTACACTGAGGAGGCGCCCTGCCTCAAGCCGAAAGGAAGAGAACCATGCCTCGGTTACACTGAGGAGGCGCCCTGCCTCGTGCCAAAAGGAAGAGGACCCTGCCTCGGGCAGAAGGAAGAGGCACCCTGTCTCCTGCCGAAAGGCAGAGGACCATGCCTTGGGTGCTCTGGTGAGGTGCCCTGCCTCATGACGAAAGGAAGAGGACCATGCCTCGGGTACACTGAGGAGGTGCCCTGCCTCATGCCGAAAGGACGAGGTCCATGCCTCGGGTCCACTGAGGGGGCAGCCTGCCTCGTGCCAAAAGGAAGAGGACCATGCCTCGTGAAAATGTAGAGGGGCCATGCCTCATGCAAAAGGAGGAGAGTCACGCCTCGGGGAGGAATAGGGCCAATGCCTTGTGCCAAAAGGAGGAGGACCGTGCCTCAGACAAAAGGAACAGGACAATTGCCTCATGCAAAAGGCAGAGGACCCTGCCCAGGGTGACCAGTCTGGGAATTCCATACCACCTCCAGTGCGCTACACATGCATCCCCCATGTGCCTGGGCCAGGTAGCTGAAGAAGCCTATGGGCGGCCTAGAACTGTAACTGTGGCCAACGAGCCACCCTCATATAGTGGGTCCCGGGGCTCAGGAGCTGAAAAAGAACAGAAAAAACAAGTGTCAGCAAAGTGTTCAACGTAACACAGGGAAAAACATATGAATGCACTCAGCAGATCCCCACTGGTTTGTACTACTGATGTCATAGGCCGCGGATCCAGAAGATGCAGCCGACGGTGCAACATTGATTTAAGCTAATGACTAGGTGGATTGACCCTGTGCAACAAGCAGAGTGGCCATACTGCCCCTGCCCTACCAGTGACCCTAGGACAACAAATGTTCAATTGGAGAAATCAGCAGTAGTATAGTTGACAATGGCCAGAAAGAGCCCAGTCTCAAGGAAGCAACATTGATTAGTAGGGAGGGCGATACCAGACTGACATACCAGTACTGCGACCCTGAGGGGAGAGACATTTAGGCGTTGGCCATGTGTAGGACAATAGCAGTATCCCTAAAGGGTGAACCACAGGGCCAATGCGTATCCCTGACTGCAGTGCCCAGGAAATTTTTTAAAGAAAGGTAAGGCCCCTGAAAAATTTGGTGCCCTGCAATATATCAGGCCACTGCCAAAGCACCATTGGCCATTGAAACAATCGCCATACCCTGATGGTACCGGCACGTGGTGGACCTGACAGATAGGTGTGATGTACAGTCCGGGGCTCCAAAAGGCAACCCCTGTGAATTAGGCCAGAAATGCTGTCCATACCCGCATATTGGCCCTAGGGTAGTACGTGAGTAGACTCTATGGTATGTCCATATAAACCCGCCAAAACATCGCACAGGAGCCCCGCGAAAACCTGGCCAGGTGTAATTGCCCTGCTAGGAGATTGAAATATCAACCAAGCATGGTGAGATAACGGGGGTTAAACTCAACGCTCCACTAAAATAGACAAGTTCATGCCCGGGTTTGGACCACATATCCCCAGGTGAACCAGGTTGACTAAGCCATGAGTCAAATGCCATCCAGAAATTATTAGCGTCATGGCGTCTTTTGAAAGCGACTGGTATGCCCAGTTCAGCATGATTTCTAATGAGTGACCAGGGGTTGTGAACATGTATCGTGGCCGTTCCCTTCCTGGAAACAATTACACGGATAATGGGGAAGTGGTCAATTAAGTTTACCATGGGCGTACATTGGTGCCCCCCCCTTTTTAAAAAAATGCAGAATGGTACAGGGGCCAGGGCAATCATGTCAGTTGGCAACTGTATTGACAGACATCGTTGGCCAGCCCCGCCCGTGGCGAGATGACCCAGTTGAACTATAATGCAGATATTGGGAGCCCCATATAAACATTCCACACTGCCTGAAGGCAAAGCGCTAGTCGAGCTCGGAAACTCCGTCGCCAATGACAAATTACGCTCACCCCCAGACTCCCCCCACCTATGCATGAATATAGGATGTATACTGACAGAGTTAGCCACAGTTTATTGGCCACTCGATGATCCTAGAAATGAGCAGACACCTCCCCTCCAGCCCGGAGTAAAGCCAAAATGTGTTTGTTTTTTGATAGGGGGTGGAAATGCGGTGGGCCGGGCTACCGCCCAGCATGGCCATAATGGTAACGGCCACCAGAGGCAGGACATTGCAGTGTACTGCAGGTAACCCAAGTAACTGGCCGGACTCATCCCAAGAGCTAGCAAGATACGAGAAGCTTGGCAGATACTATGGCATAATTGACTATGGGTAAGGCATGATGTGAATTTATTTGACAAACATACTCACCAGATGCACTCACAGCATCGGAGGGCCGTGTTCCAACATCTTGGTGGGCCAAGTGGCTCACCTGCTGGAGGGCAGCCAGCATGGCGTCCAGGCCCACAGCTCTCTCAAGGGCGGCAGCACGGGCCAGCAAGGCCCAAGGTGTTAGTAGTTGTAGGCCCAGAAGTGGGCGGGCCAAACCGGGCATGGGCAGCAAGGTTGTTCCTTGCTCGAAAGCCAGCCGTATCCGACTCCAGGCCGCAGCACCCATCTCCGTTCCAAAGCCGAAGAGGCCAGCTCTGTCTGCTGCTGCAGACATCTCCGTGGTCATGTGGCAGACATGACTAGACCCCAGAGCGCCCGGAATGCTGTTACCTTCCCACCGAAGCAGTCCCTACCCATCTACTTGCAATTTCTTGCTTTTGAACTGCTAGGTAGGCAGGAGCTGGGAGAACGACAGGAGCTCATTCCCCCCTGCAATACTTGGGAATTGAACTGCTGACCCTCTGCCTCCCAGTCAGCGTTTTAGCCACTCGAGCCACTGCAGCCTCCGGTTGATGCCCAACACATGCGAGGGGCCCACATGGAACCCTGCAGGCCCACCCCACCCCCAGCCCCACCATGGCATGAGGTCGGGCCCCCAAAAGGAATGAGGCAGCCATGGGGCCAGCGGCCGCCGCTCAAAAAAATAAGGGAAGGCCGCGGGGCGAGTCCAAGGGCCAGGCCCCTGGAAGGCCGCAGGGGCCGCGGCCAAGAGCCACAGCAAAAGTGCAGCTCCAGAGAGGGCCGGGCCCAATGCCTGGAAAGAGGCAAAGCCACGCTGGTGATGGCTGGGGCAAGCCTGCCACAGAGCTGCGGTGGATCACCACGACCGTCCTCCCAAGCGGTGCTATAGCGCATGGCCCAGCCGCTCGGGGAAGCTTGGATCAGCTGGGGGCGAAGCCAAATGCGCACCTCACCCAGCTGATCAGCCGATCCTTAAAGGGGAACTCGGCTCCGCCACTCACCCGGCTCCTGTGCTCGGCGGGGCCAGCAAAGAGCACGGCAGCCATAGTCTTGCTGCCGTGCTTCCCTTATGTAAGTCGAATTTTATGTAACTTGAGGCATATGTAAGTCGGGGTTTTACTGTATATCGAAACTTAATTGGGGGTGCTTATAAGAAAGGAGTCAATTTTAACAGGCTTCTTGTCTGCAGAGTTAGATAGAACATGTTTAGAGGGGATCGCTGCAGAAACTGTGAGAGAAAAGGGAAGATTTAAGGGAGTGTGGATATTTACAGTGCATCAATAAGCCTAAAGAGTGAAAATATTCATTCTCCATCCCTCCCCATTCCTACTGCTGGTAGGAGATACTTGCCTTGCCAGCAGGAAGCTAGAGTAGAAATGGAAACTGGAAGGGAAAGGTAATGGAAATAAAGTGTGAAAGATGGAAGAAGGCTGGGGAAATAACTATATTCAGCTCATTTGTAGACCAGCTTCCATTGTACATAAATAAAATGGCAAGAGCAAAGCAAGAGGAAAATGTTTTTGAAAAGTTGGATGAAGAAGCAACATTAAGCAGAATAAGGAATTTGCAATAACATGAAAGAAACAGGAACAAAAAGATGCAGGATTACTTGCCCTAGTACATTGCACCGCTTGAAACCAAAAAAAAAAAAGGCACACCAGTGGCAAAACCCAACAGTTTGATTGAGATAATTAGGACAAAATAAATCCAAACTTTGACAATTAAAATTATTTCCTAAATAGATGTCTCAATCTTGTTCAGATAGTTAGGTGCCAAACAATCAAATTGTGTTACAATCATACAGACACACCTAATGCTAAAACCAAAACCCTCATTTCACTGGGCAAATAGGTAGGAATCAGCACATTCACCTTGGCTTTCTTCTGAGAGCGTTCTGCTTGTTGACACTTTCCAAAACTATTTGGAAGAATGTCTTTTTGAACCTTTACTCTGCAGTCCTGAGAATATACAATATACCTTCCTGACAAGAAACTGACCTAAACAGAAAGAAACATGCAAGCCACTCAGCCATACTCCCTGGGTGGGGAGTAGAAGAGGCGCCCAGGGTGATGGAGCCGCTGGCCTCTCCATGCCTCTCCTGGGGCTCTTGCCATCAGCCCTGGGATGGGAGGCAGCTGCGCCCAGTGCCACTCCCCCTGGCGCCACTCCCCTTGACCACCGTTCGACTGGCAGTTGGTCATAGTAGATGAGCTGCTCCTGAGGTCGTCTTGGTCGAGGTGCTGAGATGCGGAGCTCCTTCTCCCGGTCCTGATGGCTGGGGAGATTGGGAGCACCTGTACAAGCCTCACGCGGCCAAAAAATAACTGCTGCAGCTGCCACCACCAACATGCAGAGTTCCTTCCCTCAGTCCGCTGAGGACATTAAGCATTGGCTCCATCAGAACTGTAGGGAAGTGATTATGTGCTATTGTAAAAAGATTTTTGCTTACTGCATATTGTATTTTTATATTTATTGTACACTGTATTTTTAATTTCTTATATTGTATTCTTAATTTTTTTCCATGTTGTAAGCTGCCCTGAGTGGTGTTTGCACCAGAAGGGCAGGGTATAAATAAACCTCTACCTCTATCTATTTATCTATGCTACCCAAAATATTTCCTGATGTGGGTGACTTCCAGGAGAGTAGACATGCCCTGCCAGGGAAATCTGCCTGTCAGGCCCTTCTACATAATGAATCCTCAAACTACATAGCGCTTCAGGGAGAGACATTTAAGTCACAAGGCTACATGTTTGTTACTTGTACAACAACCTTGCAAGGTAGCATAGACAAAATACCCACAAAATAAATGACTTCTTCTGTGCCCAAGTCTAACAACTGGAAATAGTACAATAGAAATTCCCACTTTCCATAGGGAACCAAATAAATTTTATTATTTTTGTCTTAAAAGATGACATAAATGTTCCTAACATTTAGATTTCTGGGCATTGAGTTACAGGAGGATCTGTCCTGGAGTGCCAACACAAGGGGGCTTGTGCAGAAGGCTCAGCAGAGACTGTATTTCTTGAGAACTTTAAGGAAAAATCATCTTCCGCAAAAGCTGCTGCTTGCCTTCTATCACTGTGCCATTGAGAGCGTGCTCACGTATGGTCTATGTGTGTGGTATGGAAGTTGTACTTATCGGGATAGGACAGTGTTGCACAGAATTATTGAAACTGCGGAGAGTATTATTGGTTGTTCACTTTCCACCTTAGAACAAATTTATACCACCAGGTGCCATAGAAAAGTGTTAGCTATATTAGTAGATCCATCACATCCTGGTCATCGCTTCTTTGAGCTTCTGCCATCAGGACAGAGATATAGAACAATGAAGGCAAGAATGAGCCATCTCAACAACAGTTTCTTATCTAGAGCAATTTTGGCCTTAAATGGAAACCCTGGACTCTGAAGTCATCTTAATTTATTTTATTTGTCATATGATATTATTGTACTGTTTTAATTAGTGTTTTTGTAGTTGTTTTGAATTCATGTGGAGTGCCTTATTTTGAGTGGATACAGCAACCGAGAAATTTCATTGTTCCCACAAGGGGACAATGGCAATAAATATTTTTTCTATTCTAAAAATCCTTAAGTAAGAAAAAGTGCAAAAACGGGTTTAAAGGTAGCAAAAGGAAGTCAAGCCAATCTTTTCTATGAGAAATTTTGTTGAGTAATTTGAAAGCAAATCCCCGTTAAAACAGTAAAGGTTAGCTAGCCCTAGTGCAGAAGCGCAGTCATGACAACATCAGATCATAACTTTCACAGGCAGAACTAAGCTAGAATAACTTTCCTTCCTCACAGAGAATTATATTTATCATCCACCTTCAAGAGGGTTCGACCAATAGTACCTGAAGCTCCCTGAACTATCTAGAAGATGTAACTTTTTGCAAAGTAATGCCTTATTTCTTTCCAGATGGAATTCATTTTTGCTTAATCAGCAGTAAACTGATCCAGTGGCACCTTGATATTTGACCTTGAGTTGCACTCATTTTTTCAAGAGATAGCCTGTAGCTGTGAAGCTTCAAAGTATAATCTTTCTCACCTTCCTACGTATTCCAGGACCAACTAACTGGATTCTTTTAAACAAGGGTCTTCAGAACCAAATTTCCTCCATTCTTCCATCTCTTCGCCCCTCCACCTAGCATTCTCATCTTGGTAAACTGCAAATTATTTGAATTAGAAAACCCAAAATGATACCAAATGCCATGAGCTATGGCAGGAAATATCATTCCAATTGGCCTAGAGGAAGAAATAAATTTATAAATCAATTTCTGACTACTATTGATCCTAACTCCTAACCTTTCCTTTCCTTTCTTTTTTCTCTGGAAGGTAAAGTTCATTCTCATTGGGAGGACATGGTTAGTGATTAG
Source organism: Bradypodion ventrale (assembly GCA_035047345.1). Taxonomy (NCBI): domain Eukaryota; kingdom Metazoa; phylum Chordata; class Lepidosauria; order Squamata; family Chamaeleonidae; genus Bradypodion; species Bradypodion ventrale. The sequence continues at coordinate 141,674,430 of JAWDJE010000003.1, forward strand.
GCCTCCCAGGATAAAACCAAACATGTTTGAGTCAGGCTTCTAAAAGAGGGGGAGCAGCCCACTGGCTCATTTAGAGAAGGATCACTCATGTTTTTAAAAGTTTTAAACTACATTTTTAATTGGTGCGGGTGGGAGGTAGTTTTTTAGGTTTGTTTTAGGAATTTTAAGGGTTTTTATAGTTTAAACATTGGGGATTTTATGTATGTCACCCAGAGTCGCATGTTGATTGGGGCAGCTGTACAAATTGAATGAATGAATGAAGTACAGATAATTTTACACTGGAGACTTGTAGAAATATGGACACTGCATTGCCTCAACTGTTGTGAATAACAGAACCACATCATGACACATTGTTCTGGACTGAGTCATAGCCATCTTTTCAAAAGCAAAGCAATCACACGTATACACTGCCCCATAGAGCTTAGTGCACTCTCTGGGTGATTTAAAAGTTAATTAGCATTTTGCCTCCAACATGCTGGGTTACTGACCTTGGAAGGATGGAAAGCTGAGTCAACTTTGATTCCTGGTCAGGATCAAACTCACAACCTTTTGGTTGCAGTACAACAGTTTAACCACTGTGCCACCAGGGCTCCTTTTCAGTCCTGTTGCAGGTTGTTGTAGTTTCAAAAATCCACTTCTTGGTCTGCAGTGGGAACCCTAAAAGACAGCAATCAGACAAAATTTCATTGTCAGACTGAACTAGCCCACCCTCAGGAGCAGTCTGATCTGTTCCCTTCTGAGCCCCTGTCAGTGGCTCCTACTTCTTTATTGTGTGAGGGATTGCTCTGATTTGGATTGGTTCCAACTTGTGTAATTGCTGGAGCCAATCTAAAACAAGCCTTCTGGTTAGAATTTGCCAAAAAAATTGTTTAAAAAATGATTGTAAGAGAAAAAAGAATTTTTTTTTGAAATTATGTGAGCAAAAGTCCATAAACGGTCAAAACAATATTTTCATTTTCCATGCCTTTCTGCCAAGAACAGGAGAAGTGATAATTTTCCAGTATACCGATTTTTTTTTATTTATTAAGCCACTTCACGATATTGGCAGGAGCATTTTCTATGTGAACACTAATTAAACCCAGCTCTTCCAAAGAGGTTTTCATTAACTCACTCCTTGCCACTAATATAACCACATCCTCATAGGTCTCTTTTGATCCGAGTTGTGTTTTTATTTTGTTTTGGAAAATCTATGCAACAAGATATTTTACTCTGAACATCCAAAAATTCCTTCTAATACTAAGCTTTCTTTCCCTGTTTTCCCAAACAAGATTTCTTGGGCTTAACAACAACAACAACAACAACAACAACAAAACCTCTTCAGTTTTACTATGAATTTTCTGCTTGATTCTTTTAAAAGACACTTCAACTACACATTTTCCTATCTGAATTTTGCAAATAGACACTGCGGACAATAGGTTTACAGGCTTTCAAACATAAACTGTTAACTCTTCTAAAAACCATGCAACAATCCTTTCAAAAGGCTTTCTGTCATCCAATTAGTACCACTGCTGAACAACTGCTCCATTTTTTAAAAAGAAAGAAATATTTTTGACACATCCTGCTTAATGCACTTACATGTTATGGCATCCTTCCAGAACAGAATATTTCCTAATGCAATTAAGGAAAGTAATACCATGACAACCATTTCCTTGAAAAATAAAGGGGAATAAGCTTAATTAATTGGTTCCATTGGAATAAATAATGGAGGAAAAAGTTTTTCAACTTATTAAATTTGGGAGTGAATTTTCAAAAATTTAGAGAGAGAGGGAGAATAAGATTAATTCTTTATGAAAAGTCTATGGGCTCTTATTGTAATAGTATTGTAGAGAATGGCAGCAGCCCCTTACAGGAATCAATCAAAGCAATTTATAGCATGTTTCCCAACCAATGCGCAATAAACTAACATTGACCTGTGAGCAATTTGGATGACTTTTTGACCAGCTGAATACTAAACTCACTTGGTCTCCCTCATCTCTTGCATAGATTCACTATGATATTTAACTTGCAGCCTGTCTACATAGGTACATATCTCCCTATTTCAGTCATTTTTGCTGTGGTTTTGTTGACTTAAATTAGTGTTCTGAACTAAAGCACTCTGCCCACCTCTTGTTATGGCTGTCTCAGTTTATAGTGCGAAAACAGGAAAACTCCATTTGAGGCACAGGAATGGTAATGTGTTGTTAATTGTTGATTTTAATATCACAATATAAAATAGTAGACAGTCATCCAGTAATGCTATGTTGTGAAAGTTGACCGGTAAACTCTTTCGGGGGAACTTCCCTTTTTCAGACAACTTAATAGCTTTACTTTCCAACTTCTGTTAAAACAATTAATACATAATAAATTGAATGACATTGAATTTGAAATATAATATTCTTATTAGCAATTATAAATATAATAACAACTCACCTGGTTACATCATATACATATGCATAGTAGCATCATTCTTATATTGGGTCCAAACCTCACATTGTGTTTTCTTTCTGGGCTAAGGACTTACTGTATCTAAATGCTATATCCTTTTATATGGTGATGAACCAGGTGAGTATAATGAAGAGTGTGCCCCTCCCGGTCCTCCCAATGCAGCTCCATGTGTATACAGCATACTAATCACAGTTTAAGGGCTAAAAATTCTAACACTAGCCATATATGCCAGGGGATATCTATATAAGTACATATCACCACAATGTAATTAGTTACAAGACTTCAAAAAGATTAAGCCAGAAAACAATGGCAATAAATGTACAAAACAACAGTGGGAAGAGGTCTCTTTATCTCTAAGTCCCGGCTGAATAAGTTTATATGATTTAGGAAAGCCTTACTTATTCTTATAGAGCGAGTCAAAACAGAGCTGCATGCTTAGTATACTCTGCTTCCAGTCTGAATTTCTGATATCATGATGTACATCATTAAATATGAAAGCACGGTGCCAAAATGGCCACCGCGCTCTTTGCGGGGGGCCCCCCACCCGGACTCAGACATCCGAGTGAGTTAGGGGGCGTGGCCACCCCTCTATAAAAGGGGTGGCCACGAGGCAGCCGAGCTGCCATTTTAGAATAGCGACGGAGAGGATAAGTTTTCTCCGTCGCATTCTCTCTTTAGCTGTGGGTTGGTCACTGGAGGTCTGCGCGTTCGATTCCCAGCTGGGAATGAGAAAGACCTCGTACTCGGAGCCGTTTTGGAATTACTCCTTGGCTACCGCGGTACTTCTGCGTAGGAGTTCGATCCCTGGATAGGGATGCTTTGGCTACTCATATTTTTTTAGGAAGACATGGCTCCCAAGCGAAAGGCCCCGGCACTGAAGCCGCGGCCGAGGGGAAGGGCTTTTCCCGGCCCTTCATCAGATGGGGGACAACCTTCGGGTCGAAGGACCAGGGCTGCGCCCCCACGGCAGGGCAGTGATGGACCCTTGCCCACTGGTACCAGTGGGACCGGTCAGGCTACCACTTGGCAGCCGGCTGCCAGCTTCATAGCTGGGCAGGTGCAGGCAGGCCCCTTGGGGGCTTTGGCCCTGAGCCCGCCTTTGCAGGGCCCAGGACAGGCTGGCCCAGGGGGGCCTGGTGTGGGTGTCCGCCCCACAGCTCCTCCGGCCCCCCACAGGCCTGAGTTCTGGACTTAGCCCTATTCTGGCCCTGGCTCCCCTTTTGGGTTGCCTTTGCCCCAACTACCTAGTGGGCCATCCAGCCCACCCGGCCAACCTTGTACTGGGGACTCCGAGGCAGTGGATGCTTGATAGCACGTATAGCAGTGCTGGAAGCATCTTTGGCCATTGCCCAGCCACCTTCTGAGGGGGGCGCTACCGCTTCTTCCACAGGGGCCCCTTCGTCGACCCCGGCCGACTTGCCGGCCAGGATGCTTCAGCGGGCGGCCAACCGGGTCGAGCTGCTTGAGACTGTCCGGCCAGCCCCAGCTGGTGCCTCGCAGCTCCCCGTGCGACCTGATGTACAGGCTGGGAGCAGCCAAGGGTGGTCCCAGAGCTCGATTCCGGTCGCGAGCTCCGACGCCCACCGTGGGCCGGAACCCCCGGTGGGGGCGGCTCATGGGGGTGTGACTAGTGAGTATCAGGTTCAATTTAGTGCACCACCACCACTGTCCACTTACACTGGGGGGGTTCAGTGGCCCTGGCCGCGTCAAGTTGATGTGGGTGGTCAGCCGTCACCACATTCTCCCATCAACCCCTGGTTCCCAAATGGTCCCTCGTTCAGGGTGGGGGTGTCCGCCCCTGGGGCCGTGCCGAGCATCGCAGGGGCTGTTCAGGTCCCGTTGCATATACCCTCTATACAAACTGTGCCGTCGATGGCTTTACCGACGGCTGGTTCTTCCTTGCCCCTGGGTGATCATTTGTCGCAGGTCACGAGGGACAAGATTTGGCGAGGGGAGTACGTTGATATGTTCTCCCTCTGGAACCGTGAGCCCACTAAGGATGAGAGGGAGGGACAGGATGACAGAGACAAGAAGCTGTCCCGTCGTCCTAAGCCACCGCATAACTGGTCCAACTGGTTGCCGGCATACTTTATATATATGGTGGTATGCCTCAGGGCCCGGCCTAATTTGGCCATTCCGGTTCAATACCTTGATAATATTTATGGGGTGATGGTTGATTGCCCGGGCCCATCGTAGTTGGCTTACGATGAGGAATTTAGGATGAGGGTGGCCCTACATCCTGAGATGAGGTGGGATGAGCCCTGTCAGCAATTGTGGCTCTTGTACATGACTCCCACGTGACCGGTGCCTGGTGATAGGTACCATTGTGGTCATGCTGTGCAGCGAGCTGCTGCAACACAGGCTCCCCGCCAACCGGTGGGGCAGGGGGTTCCTGCACGCCTGCTGTGTTGGAGCATCTCAGCTAATGAGGTGTGTAATAAGCGCCAGTGTCATTCCCGAAACGAGTGTCCCTCTTGCGCTGGCCCCCACGCCATCGCTGCATGCCCGCGGGCTGGTGGGTCATGGGGCAGAGGTAGGGGTGCACAGGGGGTGATCAGAGCTCCATCTGACGGAACTAGCCATGTAAAAGCCCCCCTCCCCAATTAGTGTACTCTTGCTGGAGCGATGGCTCTCAGCTTATCCAAGAAGGGATGATGCGAGGTACCTGCTGGAGGGTTTCCAATGGGGTTTTCGTATTCCATTCAGGGGTGTTAGGGCCCCAAAGATGCTCCTAAATTTAGTTTCCTTGAAAGGTAATGAGGAGGTTTGTGCACTGAGCATAGCTAAGGAAGTTGAGGCTATGAGAGTAGCGGGCCCCTTCTTGGAACCACCTTTCCCTAATTTGAAGGTCTCCCCTCTGGGGCTAGTACCGAAAAAGAACCCGGGTGAATGTCGTCTAATCCACCATCTAGCTTACCCTGCGGGTTCTTCGGGCAGTGATGCCATTCCTGATGACCTTGTTCAATCAGGTACACTTTGTCCAGGCCCTACGAGTGGTACGCTTATGCGGTCCCGGTGCTTTCCTGGCAAAGTATGATATGAAATTGGCTTTCCGATTACTGCCAGTGCACCCAGGGGATTTTAGCTATTGGGTTTAAGGTTCCAAGGGGAATTTACTTAGATAAGGCCATGCCTTTTGGCTGCTCTATTTCATATTCGGCATTCGAACGATTCAGTACTTTCCTTCAGTGGGCCTTTGCTCGCAGGTCGGGGTCCCGGTCTCTTGCCCATTACCTCGATGACTTTGGTTCGGGGGTGAACGGGGCTCGGACACGTGCATGCGTCTCCTTACTACATTTGTGACACTCATGTGGGAACTGGGTGTCCCCTTAGTGCCTGAAAAGACTGAGGGCCCAGCTACTAAGCTCACATTTATAGGCATTGAAATTGACTCTGTCGCACAGGCATCCAGGTTACCCATGGATAAGGTGACTCGGATCCCCGCGGCGATTTTGGCATTGATTGTCAAACGTAAAGTGTCCCCTCGTGAGCTGCAGCTACTTCATGGCCATCTTAACTTTGCCTGCAGGATGGTGACACCCGGCAGAGCATTGGCCAGGCGCCTGTGTGATGCCATGGCTGGCCTGTTAAAATGCCACCACAGGGTCTGGCTGACCAGGGGCATACGGGCGGACCTTTCGGTCTGGCTCAAATTCCCCCAGGATTTTAACGGGGTCTCTTCCTGGAGATCAGACCTTATGGTCTGCCCTAGATTTCAAGTACAGTCGGATGCCTCCCTGGGTTATGGGATTTATTCTGAGGGTAGGTGGGCTTACGGCCGATGGCCTCACGCATGGCTTGCACGGATCGCCTCCGCGATCTTACCTTCCTTGAGTTTCTTACCAATTTGGGGAGCACTGATGCTATGGGGCGACGGGTGGGCCAACTCAGTGGTCCATTTTTGGTGTGACAATGAGGCAGTGGTGCACATTGTCAACGCCCAGACGTGCAACTCCCCCAGGGTCATGGCATTGGTTTGTCAATTCTTTTTGAGAAGCCTACGCCTAAATGTGCTGTTCAGGGCCAGACATGTACCAGGTATTAATAACGATATTTCTGATGCTTTATCCCACCTGCAGATTCCCCCGGTTCCGTGCCTTGCTCCGGAAGCAGAGGAATTTCCCTCACCACTCCCGGCCGATATTTGGACGTTTGGCGAGGAGAGGTGAACCGGGCGACCGGCATGTCATTGGCACCTCGCACACGTAAGGTGTATCAACATGCTTTCATACGATTTAGAACCTTTTGCGAGTAACTACAGTTGCCTCAAGTGTGGCCCATACCTGTGGACCAGGTTTTACAATACATTTTATCTTCACAGTCAGGGTTTGGCCCCCCGTACTATAGCCTCTAGGCTTTCGGCACTGGCATTTATGGCCAATGTGAGGGGCTTCAATGACTGCGTGAGTAACTTCCGCATGCATTGTGTTTTGGAGGGGTGGACACGTGAACGTGTCCACCGCCCTGACACGCATCACCCCAGTTTGCCAGAGTTTCTGACCCACCTTGCACGAGGCTGGCATAACATATGTTAGCCGCAGCCGCGCTCTCCCCGCCCTCACCACCGGCGGGGAAATAAAGGGAGCCTCCCGTGGCCCGGGAGGCTCCGAAAACGCCGCCGGAGCCGCAGCCGTGCTCTCCCCGCCCCCACCACCGGCGGGGAGATAAAGGGAGCCTCCCGTGGCCCGGGAGGCTCCGAAAACGCCGCCGGAGCCGCAGCCGCGCTCTCCCCACCCTCACCACCGGCGGGGAGATAAAGGGAGCCTCCCGTGGCCCGGGAGGCTCTGAAAACGCCGCCGGAGCCGCAGCCGCGCTCTCCCCGCCCCCACCACCGGCGGGGAGATAAAGGGAGCCTCCCGTGGCCCGGGAGGCTCCGAAAACGCCGCCGGAGCCGCAGCTGCGCTCTCCCCGCCCCCACCACCGGCGGGGAGATAAAGGGAGCCTCCCGTGGCCCGGGAGGCTCCGAAAACGCCGCCGGAGCCGCAGCCGCGCTCTCCCCGCCCTCACCACCGGCGGGGAGATAAAGGGAGCCTCCCGTGGCCCGGGAGGCTCCGAAAACGCCGCCGGAGCCGCAGCCGCGCTCTCCCCGCCCTCACCACCGGCGGGGAGATAAAGGGAGCCTCCCGTGGCCCGGGAGGCTCCGAAAACGCCGCCGGAGCCGCAGCCGCGCTCTCCCCGCCCCCACCACCGGCGGGGAGATAAAGGGAGCCTCCCGTGGCCCGGGAGGCTCCGAAAACGCCGCCGGAGCCGCAGCCGCGCTCTCCCCGCCCCCACCACCGGTGGGGAGATAAAGGGAGCCTCCCGTGGCCCGGGAGGCTCCGAAAACGCCGCCGGAGCTGCAGCCACGCTCTCCCCGCCCCCACCACCGGCGGGGAGATAAAGGGAGCCTCCCGTGGCCCGGGAGGCTCCGAAAACGCCGCCGGAGCCGCAGCCGCGCTCTCCCCGCCCTCACCACCGGCGGGGAGATAAAGGGAGCCTCCCGTGGCCCGGGAGGCTCCGAAAACGCCGCCGGAGCCGCAGCCGCGCTCTCCCCGCCCCCACCACCGGCGGGGAGATAAAGGGAGCCTCCCGTGGCCCGGGAGGCTCCGAAAACGCCGCCGGAGCCGCAGCCGCGCTCTCCCCGCCCCCACCACCGGCGGGGAGATAAAGGGAGCCTCCCGTGACCCGGGAGGCTCCGAAAACGCCGCCGGAGCCGCAGCCGCGCTCTCCCCGCCCCCACCACCGGTGGGGAGATAAAGGGAGCCTCCCGTGGCCTGGGAGGCTCCGAAGAAGACGCCGCAGCCACAGCCGCGTGCCCTCCCGGCCCTTTGTTCCTCTTGGAGGTTGACTAGGGCGGGTAGTTTTTTGACTCTGATTATTCTTGTGGTGGCTTTATTGTACCTGGACATGTGGGGTTTTTGAAAAGATGTGTTTTGATGCTTGTTGTTGGAGGGTTGGAGGGTTGATATGGTATTATTGTATTATTGGTTTTTTTCCCCCCTGTAATTGTAATGATTAATTATTGTGTTTTTGCATAATTTTACTGTAACAGTATGTATCTTAATATGTTGTTAGCCGCTCTGAGTCGGCCGTGGGTTGAGTGGAGCGGGATATAAATTTAAATAATAAATAATAAATAAATAAATAGGATAGGTATGAAGTGGCTTTTGGTCACGCAGCTACCACGGTAGCCTTTTTTGGAGCGCTCCGCATCAGTGAGTTGGTACCATGGTGTAAGGCGGATGTGTCTCGTAGGGCACTGGAACTCGACGATGTCTATGTCACGCATGAGTGGGCTCAATTGGGTATACGGTCCTCAAAGGTTGTTCAGCACGGCGTAGGCAGTGGAGTTAGACTGCTACGAGGTTTCATTGAAGACATCTGTCCGGTTGGTGCCCTACATGGATTTTTGGCAGTGCCTGCTGCACGCCCCAGCCTGTTTTTCTGCCACCAGGATGGGTCTACCCTTACCAAAGTAAAGTTACGGAGGGAGACCAGTACCGTGCTTCGCGGTGTGGGGCCCGTTTTGGCACCCGTTTATTTAGGATAGGCGTCGCGTTGACCACAGCTACGTTTGAGGTACTCGGAGGCGGATATAGGCGTGCGCGTAATTTCTTATATGTACGTCCCCTCACTGTACGAGTACCTAGTTATGTCATTAACCTCTTCTCCTCTTTTACAGATCCTGTGTGTCTCTACACACCAGTGGCAGTGGGGCTGGTGGGCCGCAGCTATGTACACTGGGCAGCAGTATATGCTGCGGTGACAGAGTGTGGACCCTGACTCGGGCTGCGTGCATCCGCATGCATGCGATGGTATGGTATGCACGGCACAAGGGGGCAGGAACTGTTGCCATTCCTGATGTCCATCAGGGATGCTGGACCGCCCGATGTTCTTATTCTGCACCTCGGCAGCAATGACCTTATACGGATCACTGATATTCCTTAAATTGTCGAGGTGCAGTGACCTGGCGTTTTATATCATGTATGGCTTACACACTGTCGCTATGGTCTAACATCGTGCCGAGACACCAATTTAGGGGAGACGTGGATCTCCGTGGTTCGGACCGTTCCGGCAGTCAGTGGGCAGGGCTGTTGCCCGGTCCCTTGCTGAGCATGGCTGGGGAGACAGCCATTGGAAACCTGCGGATAGGCTTACAAATTTTTTTGCTGGTAGGCAGGATATGGGGTCCACCTGTTGGCTGGAGGTATGTACCTCTTTCTGGGCGAGGTGCAAGCAGGCCTGGCGACCGAGCTGACGGTCGGGGGGGGGGCGGTGAGTCATCATGGACGCCTCCTCGTGTGGCGGGTAGCACTTGTAAGGTAAAAATTTATGACCCATAGGTATCCGGCAGGTTCGCAATTGACTGGCCAACACGTAGACAGGTACAGGGTTAATAGCTTTGGCCAGTCAACGACGAACCAGGCAAGGGGTGATGGCAGGAGCTTAACAGCCTGCATCACCTTGAGATTTAACGGATACACGTCATAGGGTGGGGTCAGTAGATAGTTTATTGACTCCGGTCAACAATTTATTTGTGTCAACAAACAAATTGATACAAATAGTTACATGTAGCCAATTGCCATTGGCATTTTGGGAGGAACCTTACCAGTGTTACTGCGGCCTGCTTGCCTTAAAGAATTACAATTGGATGAATACACCAATTGAAAGTTATAATTCGGACTAGGGCATTATTCAATAAAAGTTGCCCGATGCCTTTATCCATATACCGGTGTCTGAGTCTTTCTTTGGGGGGGGGGGGGGGGTGCCTGCAAAGCCATTTCAGGATAATTACAAATTGAACACTTCCTCTGATGTTCAGCAGAGGGGCAGGAGAAATGAATTTTTAGACTGTAATGTGCCATGCTGATACGCTGCTTATTTTTTTAAAAAAACTCTGGTTGAGAAACTGCCAGTTGCAAAACTGCAGATAGTTTTTCAATAAATCGTTTAAAACAAAACATCATATATATAATGCATTTGAATTCCCCTCCACAATACCCATTGGTTGATGTCACTGTATTCCTGCCCATCATTACCCATTGTGTTGTATTCCTGACCATAAACACCCTGATTACCTATTGTGTTGTATTCCTGACCATGAACACCTGGAGGCGGGGAGTTCCCCAAGCTAGCTATTAATTGGGCTTGGCTCCATCAGCTGTTATCTCCTTCGGTTGCTACCTGCTGAATTCCATGCGATAGACAGCGGAACTAGCTGCTTGCATACACAATACCCTACTATCAAGGAGCAGAGGAAATGTTCAATTTACTGATATACTGAAGGGGCTTGCTTATTAAGCCACATCACAATAGAAATTCAGTCTAGAGAGACCTAGAACAAAGTTGTTTGATTTCCAATGTGGCCTTGAGTATGTAAGCATTGCACCAAATAGCATATTGTATTTCTAACCAATCCAAAGCAGCTTTATTTGGTCCACAATAGCCTAATGAAAAAGGACTAGTGTAGACAAGCACCCAATTTCAAATAGAGCACAGGGAATCTGATGTGAACTCATCCAGTTCCTCAAAATATTTTTAGAAAAATGTATGCTCAGACATGATTAGTAGCCACCACCATTGCTTCTACCTGGTAATTAATGAGTCCCCTCTGGGATTCTTGAGTTTGTGCCAAACCAGCAGGCATATACATCCCTTAGAACCCCAGTGGGATGTCATTAATTGTTCACAAGAGGCTACTGAATGTTGTGTCATTTACCTTCCACATGCATAATAAAGCAACAGGAGTTAACCATTACTGAGAGAATTACTAATGGTTTCTTACCAGTTAGCCATTATACTAGCTATGTTAGCTTCAGATGCAACAACTCTTAATGACTTTGTATTGCATCCAAACAGATCTCTAAAGTTCTTTCAGGAATAAAAACTGCATTCCCCCCCCATTGCCATTTATTTTACCTTTCTTTCTTCTCGTCCAGAGTCTGAAAATCTGTTGCAACTTCCTGAGACTTTTTTAGCATCCTGAGATCTGGCAAACTAATATTATAAACCCAAGACACACAAGCTTGGTCCTCAGCATGCTTACTCAGAACTAAGTCCTTCTGCACTCAAGGTACTCAACTCAAAATCAATTAGGACCAGGGTTGCAACAATCTTAACCTATAAATCCAAGTGTTCACCGTTGGAACTGGCTATAGGTTGCTATGCGTCGCCCTACTGACCCGAACCCACCCTTCGTGCGCACGGGCGAATTGCCTACGCAGGTCAACGAAGGATTTAAAAATCCGGCACGGGGGCCTCAGCCCCACAAACGGCAAGAAAGGGAAAGAACTTCACTTCCCAACATTCCTTGCGCCGTGCCGCGCCAGAGCCAATCAGGCTGAGAGGCTCTCGCACGGCGCAGCGTTCGGAATCGCGCCGCAGCCAATCAAAACAAAACCATTTTAAAAAAACGCAGCACACACAGAAAGCACCAACCCATTACTACAAGCCCCAGCGTCCTGCACGCCATGAGCACGCAGAACGCTGAGGAAAACGGCGCCCAAAAAATTAAAAAGAAAAACAACTCACTGCGTCACAGTCAAACACACACCAGCCGGCTTTCTTTCCCTCACCCACGGCGCCTGGAGTTTCCCCTTTAATATCAGTGGGTGGGGGCTGCGACCCCCCTCTCTGCTGGCTTTTCTAGGGTTGGGAGGTTTGTGGGGAGAAAAGGGGAATGTTTCCAAAACCATTCTGGACTCTGGACACCAGGGAGAGAGGATCGATTCCCACCCCCCTCCTTAAAAAAACTCCGTCTTTTCTACTCTTTAAAAACGGAGTTGTTTTAAGGAGGGGGGGAGGGAATCGATCCACTGTGCTTGGTGTCCTGAGTCCAGAAGGGTTTTGGAAACATTCCCCTTTTCTCCCCACAAACCTCCCAACCCTAGAAAAGCCAGCGGAGAGGGGGGTCGCAAGCCCCACCCACTGATATTAAAGGGGAAACCCCGAACTACTTTCACAACTCCACACAAACAAAGCACCATAAAACAATAAAGCACCCCTCCCTACCACCTAGCCCACCCTTCCTAACCCCCAACGACCATGCCCCCCTCCCCACCACCTAACCCACCCTTCCTAACCCCCAACGACCATGCCCCCCTCCCCACCACCTAACCCACCCTTCCTAACCCCCAACGACCATGCCCCCCTCCCCACCACCTAGCCCACCCTTCCTAACCCCCAACGACCACGTACCTTCCCCACCACCAAATAAATAATTTTTTAAAAATTACTAACAACACTCAAACACAGCCAAAAATACACAAAAACAAAAACACCAAAAACAATAAGAAGTAAACAAAGACAGAATCAAAAACAAAACAAACAGACAAAAATACAAATTCCAACTCCCCCCCCCCCCCCGCCCACACACACACACAAAAGAAAGAAAACAAACAAACGTACCAAAATAGGTGCTACCTCCACCAGGACTGGAAAAGAAATGAATACAGAAAGACCCTACTTACAAGAAGAAGCTCCACCCAGAGGCCAGGAGAGAAACAAAAATCAAAATACATAAACCCCTACCAGCACCACCTGCTGGCCACAATAGTACAAACAATTCAAAAACACACAACAGCCCCAAACAAAACACAAATTCACAATTATACACAAAAGATCACACCAACAAAAACAAGTTAAAAATTTTACACTAAACACACTTTCACACAAATCACAAATATATGTCAATCAAATACAATAGAAACTTTAAAAAATCCTGTGCTGAGTTATTATATCAAACTTTCTTCTTTTATTAATCCTCAAAAAAACCCAAAAAACCAGATCACAGTTAATAACAGCCAAGCCAAACAAATTTAACATAAATAAACATTAAAAAAATTAAAATTACAGACTAAGCAATTTAAAAAAAACAACAACACAATTTAACCTTCCAAAACAATGTAAAACTATTGCAAAAATAAAATTGGCTCATTTTTAATTAAAAAACACGGGGGGGAAAGCCCGGCAACGCCGGGCAACCCTTGCTAGTATATTTTATTTCTGTAGGGTAACAGGGAAGTAAATCTGGTTGGAATATGTTATGTATCGAATGCAGTGCCATGAAATTCTGTAAGACATCTTTAACGGAATGTAACCAATGATTGCTACCAATTGTATCTCATCAAGAACTCATTGTAACAGGCTGTTTGAGGATGCGAGCTAAGCAACCACAGGTGGCAGTAGCGAGCATCCAGCTCACATGGTACAAATTCCCCAAATACCTGAAGGGCGGGAAACCTTCCCGCCACACCAACACCTGGAGAAGATGGGCGTGACATGCAATGATGTCACGTGGGCAGGAGCCAATGGGCTGCCATACCTGCATGTTCAAATGTATAGTGCAATATAAATAGAGCTGTTTGTCCACCATTACCACATGTTCACCCTGACTACCATGCAATAAAGTTGTGTTCAGCCTCACTGCGGTTGTGTCTGTTGTCTTCATTGCAAGACACTAAATTGGTGACGAAGCTGGGGTGGCGTCCCGCAAGGTGAACATCGCCCCTTTCGACACTGCGAAGCCAGAGAGATGGGAACTCTACGAAAGGGAGTTCCTCTACGCAATGGACACTGAGGGCATCGAGGACGAAGCCCAGCGGTGAGCGTATCTGCTGGCTCAGTGTGGCCTGGAGACTCTGGAGTTGGCTACGAACCTCCTGACGCTGAGGCCACTCAGAGAGGTTCCCCCTAGATGACATCCTCACCGAGCTGAGGATGCATTTCCGCCCAAAGGTGTTTGTCTTCCCGGCGAGGCTAGCATTCCAACAGCAAAACCAGCTGGCCGGTGAGTCTGTGGTAGAGTTCATTGCAGCCCTATAGGTGGCTGCAGTACCATGCCAGTGGGGAACACACCTGAACGAGGCACTGAGGGATAGGCTCCTGCTATGCCTGCGAGACGAGGGCACCCGGAAAAAGTTACTGGCCAAAGATGAGGGCATCTCCTTTGAGCAAGTTCTGTGAATTGCCCAAGCCGCTGAGTCGGTGCAACATGGTGAGCGGGTATGCCGGGCCAGTACCGCAATGGCTGGGGGGCCCCGTCTGTGGTCCCAGTACACAGCTGTTCATCCCATGGAGAGCAGGGAGCCCCCGAGTCCACCACGTCCACCTCCGAATGCAGTGAGGACGACGACGTGCAATGAGTACAGAAGAGGCCCGAGGTCTGAGACCGCACCAGGGGAGACCGCCGCTGCGATGGATGCAGAGTCCTCATGACCAAAGCAGGTGCCCATTCCGGAAGGCGGAGTGCCACAACTGCGGGCGGTGCGGCCACATCGCCAAGGTCTGCAAGCGGCGATGGGACGAAGGCAAGGGCCTGGCGGAATGGCTGCAACGGAAAGCAGACAGAGTCAGCAGGATCTTCAACGACGATGAGCCGGAGGAACGCCACGTGTCTTGAAGAGTTCCAGGCAGTACACAGGACCAGGCAGTACACAGCGTGCCCTTGAGGCACCCCCGTTTCTTCATGGAGGTACAGTTACAAAGGGTCCCAGTTAGAATGGAGATAGACTCGGGGTCATCATATTCCATCATCTCCCAACGGGAATTTTTGTGTATTTCCCCCCAATTCGCGCCCTAAACTGAGAGCCCTGAGGACAAACTTCCGGGACATTCAAGGGAAGAGCATCCCAGTATTGAGGGTGGGAGAGTTCAAGGTTCAATTCAAGCGGCTCACCGCACGGTTGCCCCTAGTAGTTTTAAGGGACGGGACCTGTTGCCTCCTCCGAACACAGTGGTTTGGTCCCCTGGGGGTTTTCATTGGGGGCATACATGCCGTGCAGGCGGACCCGATCACAGAGGTATGCAATGCACACCCAGCAATCTTCGAAAAGGAACCCGGAAAGTTCAAGGGTCCCCCAGTTTTGTTTGACATGGATCCCGACATCCGGCCCATCAGACTCAAGCCGCGAAGAGTGCCATTCGCACTGAAGGACAAAATTGAGGCAGAACTGGACAAATTGGTGGGCCAGGGGATTTTGGTACCATTAGATTCTGCCAAGTGAGAAACCCCTATTCTCATGGCACTTAAGGCTAACGGGGAGGTGAGAATTTGCGCCGACTACAAGTGCACCATCAATAGGGCAATCTGCCCGAATGCATATCTGGTGCCAGTAGTCAGCCACCTATTGGCAACATTGCATGGGGGGAGGTGTTTCGCCAAGCTGGATTTGGCACAGGCATACCAGCAATTAACGGTGACCCCAGCTGCAGCCGCCGCACAAACTATAGTCACACATAAGGGAGCTTTTAAGGTAACGCACCTTCAGGTTGGTGTGAACTCGGCTCCCGGGATTTTTCAGTCCCTTGTGGAATGGCTTTTGAAAGGACTTCCAGGTGTTATCCCCTACTTTGATGATATTTTGATAACAACAGGGGGGAGGAGGGGGACAAGAATTGGCCAAGAGGTTAGACCGAGTGTTAACCGTGTTCGAGAAAGTGGGGCTCAGGTTGAGATAAGATAAGTGTGTGTTTTTTGCGGAGGAAGTTTAGTTTCTAGGTTTTCACATAACCCCTGAAGGCATCAAGCCAGCTGAGTCGAAGGTATCAGCAGTCCAAAATGCCCCATGCCCCACCACCAAACCCGAGCTACAGTCCTTCCTAGGGCTTTTGAATTTTTACCACTCCTTCCTGCCCGGGAAGGCGTCGGTGGCAGAACCACAGCACAAGCTGCTGAAGAAAGACGCGGTTTCATGGTGGGGAGAAAGTCAGGAACGGGCGTTCAGAGAACTTAAGCAGCTTTTGTCTTCTGAGGCTGTCTTAACCCATTTTGACCCTAAGAAACCCATTGTATTAGTTTGCGATGCCTCACCGGTGGGGGTGGGGGCAGTCCTATGCCACGTGCTAGAGAGCGGGTGGGAAGCCCCAGTAGCATTTTACTCGAGATCCCTGTCCAAGGTGGAGCACAATTACATGCAGACAGACAGGGAAGCCCTGGCAATAGTTGCAGGAACCAAAAAGTTCCACAATTTCTTGTACGGTCGACCGTTCATAGTCGTGACTGACCACAAGCCCCTGCTAGGAATTTTTACCACAAACAAGCCCACCCCACAGATTTTATCCCCGAGGATGCTGAGGTGGGCAATCTTCGTCAATGCATACCAGTATGCATTGGTCTACCATCCAGGCAAGGAAATCAGCCACGTGGACGCACTTTCCAGGTCACCCCTCCCACATCAAGGAGACCCGGGGTGTGAGGTAGAGCAGGACCACCTGGTGCTACTGATCGAGGCTCTAGAAACTCCCCCAATACTGCCAGCGGACATCGCTAAAGCTACAGCGGACAGGTCACTAGCCTTAGTCAAGTCCTGGGTGCAAAAAGGGGTGGCCAGCGACCTCCCCCATGGAGGAATTCACGGTATATGGTAGGAGGAGAGACGAACTGTCCTTAGAGAGGGGCTGCCTCCTGTGGGGGCAGCGGGTAGTAATCCCCGAAGCATTAAGATCACAGGTACTAAAAATGTTACACATCAGCAACCCGGGAATCGTATGCTCTAAAGCGCTAGCCAGAAGCTACTTCTAGTGGCCCAAGTTAGATGCTGACATTGAAAACTTGGTTGGCACTTGTGAAAGCTGCCAGATTTCCTGACCCAAGGAGTCCCGACTTCCCCATAGAGAATGGGACACAGCTTGCGGGCCTTGGTCGTGCCTACACATAGATTCTGCAGGGCCCTTCAGGGGCACCCTGTTCCTAGTAATAGTTGACACGTACTCCAAGTGGTTGGATGTTATCCCGATGTCTAGCACATCGTCACCCGCAACTGTGAGGCAATTGCGAAAGGTATTCAGCTGGTTAGGGTTACCAGACGTGCTTGTGAGCAATAACGCCTCAACTTTCACGTCAGCTGAGTTCAAAGCATTCATGGATGTCAATGGGATTTGCCACATTACCTGTTTCACCCCACGACAAATGGCCAAGCGGAACGCCTAGTGCGAACAACAAAGGACGCTTTGTGTCGGATGAGCCCCGGGGACTTGAATTTACAGTTGTGCCAGTTCCTGCTAGGATATAGAGTAACACCCCTAGCATCAGGGTTATCGCCCGCTGAACTCCTCATGCAAAGGAGACCCGCCACGATCCTCACACGCCTAGATCCAAACAGGGTGGAGGACACAGGAAGGAACATAGCGTTACTAAATACTAAGAGTTTCAGGGTAGGCGAGGCCATGCACTGCAGGAATTATGCAGCCACAGGCCGAACTGGGTCCCTGGAGTAGTAGTCGGGCAAATGGGGCCAGTATCGTATAATGTCGAGACCAGCACAGGTCTCCTCTGGAGGAGGCATGCTGATCAACTCAGGAGTAGGGTGGTAAACAGGCAGGACACAGGAGCCCAAGCGGGGAATTCAATGATAGGGTCCTCCCCCACCCTCTTATTCCAAGGGGGAGACATGGACTACTGGGGGGAAGGGGATGACACAAATCCGTATCCTTTGGACCCCCAGGGCTACAGGAACAATTCGGAAGAGGAGGATTCGGAAGAGTTAGATTTTGAGTTCAGAAACCGGGGGGGGGGGTGTTCGGAGTGGTCCCCCACCCGTCCGAGCGAAGAGCAAGGTTTTTCTTTAGACCCTAGAACCCCCGGTTTCACGTCCCTGGAGTTTACTCCTACCCCTCGTCCTCCCCTATCCCAGATGCAGAGTCAGCAACCGATCGCTAACGAGTCACCCTCTCCCATTGCAGGATGAGAACCGAGCGAACAGGGACACGCAGCTACCCCAGAGCCAAGCATGGCTGCCACTCGCCCCAAGCGCTCTTGTGGGAAGCCACATTGGTTGAAGGACTTTGTCCTCACGTAGGGGGGAGGGATGTTATGTATCAAATGCAGTACCGTGAAACTCTGTAAGACATCTTTAATGGAATGCAACCAATGATTGCTACCAATCATCAAGAACTCATTGTAACAGGCTGTTTGAGGATGTGAGCTAAGCGACCACAGGTGGCAGTAGCGAGCATCCAACTCACATGGTACAAATTCCCCAAAAACCTGAAGGGCGGGAAACCTTCCCACCACACCAATGATGTCACGCGGGCAGGAGCCAATGGGCTGCCATACCTGCATGTTCAAATGTATAGTGCAATATAAATAGAGCTATTTGTCGACCATTACCACATGTTCACCCTGACTACCATGCAATAAAGTTGTGTTCAGCCTTGCTGCGGCTGTGTCCATTGTCTTCATTGCAAGACACTAAAGAATAGCATCTACTTTTCATTTACATAGAAAGAGGGAAGGAGTGGCTAGAATTTTATTGGCTTTTCATGTGCTGTTTTCTTGTTTTTCCATCATGTATCATGTCGTTGTTTGCTTGCACTGTTGATCATGAAGTGCTTCTAGAAAAGCTTTTTCATGCACAGAAATGTTCAATTTGCTTTTGGCTATACTGTATATACAAAATATCCCTCACTGTATGCTCTCCCTTTTGTCTCTTCATGGACCCCACTGAAACCACCTAATCTCTAATTTCTGTGCTATAAATTACATTTCCTTGGCAGCATTCTAAGCCATATAGGATAGACAATCAAATGAATCTTATTAGTCTTCCTGTAAGATGTATGTAACTTGTAGTGGCTAATTGACAATATGTCAGGGTGTGTCTGGGTCACATATCATGAACACAATGGTGCAACTGAGGTGCATGCTGGTACTTCAGCCATTAGCCATAATTATCTACAGCACAAACCTTATTTCAACATCAATAGGATTCCCACCAATATTTGTGTTTCTCCACTGAGAAAGAATTAAGAGAAATGTCAATATTTTCCATTCTAATTCACCAATCTGGCCACATGTGATGCACAGCAGGCCAGTAAAATTATTTTGGCAGCTGATTCCAAAAATCTGGCAGGTGCCTCTCACCTTCCTGGCAGTAAAAATATAGTCAGAAGAATGGAAATAATGATTTTGGTTGTCATTTCACAACACATCCAAAATGTTGTTGCCTAAGGTAGATTGACTTTTTGTAGGACCAGCCTCAAGCACAGATATCACTGGATATCTTCTTTTCCCTGTTCTTCAGGCAGGTAGATTTTATTCAAGCATTTTAGGATTTTGCCTTAAAGAAATATTACCTCGACTGAAAAGGTGAACTTAGAGCCAAATGAGCTATGCTTGAGTAAATTGCAACTTGTATTGTTGTAATAAACAGCAAGACTTTTACTCAATGAAAATAATTCCCTTTCTTTGTCTGTCAGATTTAATGCATTTGTTTTATCCCATAAGGTTCAAACTAGATAAACAAAGAGCAAGTACTGTGATCTGATAGCATTTTGCACACTCCTCTGTACATTAGCTCTGCTCTGTTGTTTGCAACAGTGTATGCAGTGGTGCCTCCAGGTTTAAACAGCTAGTGATTGAGGGATGAGCATTTTCAGTGAAGATTCATAGGACTTGGAATTGGCTTCTATCTGTATTTCTGCTTAGACTTGACCTGAACTCTTGACAGTTTGCTGTCTTTGTGTTTTTGCCTGGGGGATAAATAGGATGACATTTTTCTTTGTAGCTGATATTCTAGGATGGTGATTGTTTCTTACACGGCTATTTTAAAGAGGGATTCATTCAATCCCCCCTTATTGTCTTGGATCAATGCACAGCACCAGAATCCTCAGGATACTCAAGTTCCAGATTATGGCCATTCTAACACTAGTAAGGCAACTGCTCTTCTGATGTTCTTTTTAGGTGGTGTATAATCCTACAATGAAACTGTTCCAAAATACTGCAACCAAACAGTTATGAAAAGATAAACAGTTTGCTTTCTTTCCTTCTAGCTAGGGAGTAGGGGAGGACTCATCAAGAATACAAATCTTTAGCATTAGACTCTGTCTCTGAGTTATTTTGCTTTGTACAGCATAAATGCAGCTGTATTTCCTTGGTTCACCAGTTTCACATGTTACATCAGCCAGTTTGAAATGGTTTGTTGTGGATCTTCAGAATGTACCAAGATAAGGTCTAATGTTCTGCAATGGGTCACTTAATTAAATCATTGAAGTCTCCTACAATGCTTTGTTTTCTTTCCTAGACTTTGTGGGCAAGTAATTTGGATATACCTGTGTCATTTGTTATTGAATGAAGCTGTCAGGAGTGAAAGCTATGATGGTTGAAGGAACAAGCTTGAGTCTTCATCTCCTTGAAATGGGAAGTGCTTAATCTGCCTTACTGACTTCTAGGACATCAATGTGTCAGAGATGTGTTTGGATAGAACCTGTTTCTGCAGAACATGAGGCTTCGTGCAAATATTGCGAACATACTGTCCCATATGATTGCCTCATTTCAAGGTGGCAACTAAAGCCTCAGGTAATTGCTATGCCTCCTTGTGCTTCCAGGTAAGGAGACACATCTCATGGTGAGCAGCACTGGAGAAGAAAGTGGAAGATCTCATCTTTCATTAATATCAATTAATTATTTAAATGGCCTTCCTCAGTGGCTGATTTGGACAACAAGAGAGCAGATATGAGCTGTGCTGTGTAAAATCCTTTCTTTTCTTCTTCTCCTATGTGAAATATACATTTTAGACACATGGATATAAAAATAGCAACCAATATCTAACTAATGTATTATATTATCTACATACCTGTCAACCATCCCGTTTTATCCGGGAAAACCCCTTATTTTTAACCCCTCTTCCCACCCCCTCCCGTTTAATTGATTTCCCCGTATTTTCCCTTATTTTTTAAAAAGAAATAAGCTGCAGTATTTTTTTCGGGCCACCAGAGGTCGCTGTGTGGCTTTTTGCATGTGGAAGGGGAGAGAGAGAAGGTGTGGGGGGGCATTCTGTAGTTAGTTTCTCTTTCATTTTCCTGCCAGCCATATGGCCAAGATGGCACTTGGTTTCATGCTGGGACTAGGTATGGGTGTCTACTCTAGAGGTGAGCAATATTTCATATATGCAGGGGCAAATCAGCTCTTGGTCTGGGGGTAGAGACCTCTCTCTCACTCTCATGCTTTATTGAGCTGTTTCTGCCCCCCACCTTCCGTTTCTGTTCTAGAGTTAACTTGGGAGGGGAGGAAGTGCTTGCTCACTCTATATGCTAAAGGTAAAGGTTTCCCTTGCTTGAAAGACAGTCGTTTCTGGAGTGCCAAGATTAGCAATCACAGCTTTGTGCCCATTGCATCTACAATACTATATGAGAGAGAGAGGGTGTGTGTGTCCCATTTCTGTTCTAGAGTTAACTTGGGAGGGATGGGGGGGAAGTGCTTGCTCACTATGCTAAAGGTAAAGGTTTCCCTTGCTCGAAAGACAGTCATTTCTGGAGTGCAAAGGTTAGCCATCACAACTTTGTGCCCATTGCATCTACAATACTATATGAGAGAGAGAGGGTGTGTGTGTTTCGTTTCTGTTCTGGAGTTAACTTGGGAGGGGAGGGGTGTGTGTGTGTGTGCTTGCATGGTTGTGTAAGGGGATCTGAGTTAGGTAAAGGGTCGCCCTTGCTCAAAAGCCAATCGTATCCGACTCTAGGGTTCAGTGCTCATCTCTGTTTCAAAGCCGAAGAGCCAGCGTTGTCTGAGTCTGCAGACATTTCCGTGGTCATGTGGCAGGCATGACTAGACACCAGAGCGCACGGAATGCTGTTACCTTCCCACCAAAGTGGTCCCTATTTATCTACTTGCAATTTCTTGCTTTCGAACTGCTAGGATGGCAGGAGCTGGGACAAAGACGGGAGCTCATTCCGTCCTGCAGTACTCGGGAATCGAACTGCTGACCTTCTGCCTCCCAGTCAGCATCTTAGTCACTTAAGCCACTGAGCAAACAAGAAAGAAAACAAAACAAAAGTCCCCCAAGAAAATGGGAAAAGGGTTCTTTGGCCCACACAGCTTTGTGCCCATTGCATCTACAATACCATCTAGCCATCTTAATTTTGGCCACCCCCTTCTTTCGTCCTCCACCTTTCCCAGCATCAAGGCTTTCTCAAGTGAATCCTCTCTTCTCTTTTGATGTCCAAAGTACTTTAGCGTCATTTTTGCTATTTGACCTTTAATGAGCAGTCAGGGTCGATTTCTTGTAGGATCGACCTATATCTAACACTACATTTCAAAGGCATCTATTCTTCTGCGCTCAGCCTTTCTAATGGTCCAGCTCTCACACCCATACATTACCACCGGGAATACCATTGCTTTGACAATGCAATTTTTTATTTGCAAGGTGATGCCTCTACTTTTCACTATGTTCCCCAGGTTTCTCATAGCTTGTTTCCCAAGCATCAGATCTTCGATTCTAAGAAAATAAAATCTGCCAGTCGTATTCAACTCTAGGGTGCAGTGCTCATCTCCATTTACAGCCAAAGAGCCAGTTCTGTCTGTGTGCAGACATTTTCATGGCGATGTGGCAGGCATGATTAGAGCCCAGCAAGTCACATGGCTATATTTGGCCACACCCATGGATTTGGCCACACCCAGAGAAGGGTGTGGCCAAAATTTCCCTTATTTTCAAATCCAAAAGTTGACAGGTATGATTATCTAATGAATAATTAATGAATTAGGATGACACATCAAATTTCATTATAAGAGCCACAAAATTATCTAGTTGGTTGGACTCTCTTCTTTGAGGGAGAACATTTCAATCTTCATTTTTGTTGGAATTGTTGTCTTTTGCCTTCATAGGGAGAAAGTTTAGAATGAGTTACATTATTAAAATGATTACCCATGTGGGTCTGCAGATTTGGAGTCTTCCAAACATGTTCTGTTTTATTGACATTTTTATCAAAATTTCAGAAAGAAACTCATTACTCCCTTTCTTTCTAAGTTTCCTGGCAGACACTATTTTACATATATAATCTTCTTTACCTAACAATTGCTGCTGTTATTTTACTTGTTGCAAAGTTTATTTTTGTTGTAATCAGAATACAACCTCAGCCTTAGTTGAATCCTTAAATGCTTTAACTCAAAATGTCGGCATTTGCTTTTCTATATATTTGCATACTTTTTGTAGTTGTTATAACTGTGTAATGACCATTAAAAGTTCCTTGCCAATCTCTTATTGAATCAATTGCTGAATGATATGTCAACACTTATGGAAATCCATTTCAAAACATTTTTGTAGTTGTAAGAAAAGATAATGTTAGTACTACAAAATATTACAAAATATTGTATCAGCAGCAGAGCAGTGCTTTAGCTGTGCTTTGAAGTTCCAAGCAGGGATATTTGTCCATTTCTGAAGTGAAATGAGGGAGTACAAAGTTAAGCAGGCCTCAGTAAAGCACAAAATACTTTTTTGGCACGTTAGAGGTTTAAGAAGCTGAAAATTTAAAAAATGCACTCACCTTGAAAATGACGGTAACAGTGCAAATGAAGGCCCAAAGTTGAATTGTGACAACCTGAGTTTCAATGAAAAGCCTTCCAGAATCTCCAATGGCAGAGATGCTGGAAGGTAGTTCATTTGTCTATTAGGAGTCATTTTGGGAAAGTAACATGCCTAGATAAGAGGAATGTGTTGCTCTCATTATTAGGAGACATGATGAATTTCCTTTTTAAATGAAACTGAAGATCTCAGTCTAAGTTATTGAATATCTTTGTGTGAAAGTACTGATTCAACTGTGTTTTCTCAATTTTGTATATGCCAACTATATTTTCTTATCAGAGAGTAAGAAAAACAAAACAAAAATGTTGTCCACTTGGAATGTGTCTGACAAAGTGGACTTGATCCACAAAAGCTAACATTAAAATACAGCAGATAGTTTTTAAAATGCTACAATATTTTTGTTTTGTTTACTCTCGGATATATTGAAACACAGACTAACACAGCTACTATTCCAAAAATAAATCTATACCTATAAAATGGTGCGTTAACTGTTGGAATGTGACAAAGGATGTTTAGCCAGGACCCACTAGCCCCGTCCGAGCCTCCGTGGACTCGCCTGAACGGGGTTCGCAGGTAACTGTCGGGTTGAAATTTTTGCCAGGGGGGCAGGAGCCCCCCGGATGCAAACAAAAAAAGGGAACTTTAATTCCCAACGTTCCTTGCACCGCGCCGCACCAGAGCCAATCAGGCTGAACGGCGCGAGCAAAAGGAACGTTTGGAAACACACCGTGGCCAATCAAAAATAAGCCGCAGGAAAAAAACTGATGCACTAACCAAAATCACGCATGCCAAACTACAAGCCCCAGCATCCTGCACGCCATGAGCGCGCAGAACGCTGAGGCAGCGAGCGCACGAAAAATAAAAGTAAAAAAAAAACCTGCCGCCACTGCCCTTCCTTTCCATGGGCCAGGCATTGAGCCTGGCCCACGGGAAAAAAACATCCCCCAAAACAAAACAAAAATGTTGTCCACTTGGAATGTGTCTGACAAAGTGGACTTGATCCACAAAAGCTAACATTAAAATACAGCAGATAGTTTTTAAAATGCTACAATATTTTTGTTTTGTTTACTCTCGGATATATTGAAACACAGACTAACACAGCTACTATTCCAAAAATAAATCTATACCTATAAAATGGTGCGTTAACTGTTGGAATGTGACAAAGGATGTTTAGCCAGGACCCACTAGCCCCGTCCGAGCCTCCGTGGACTCGCCTGAACGGGGTTCGCAGGTAACTGTCGGGTTGAAATTTTTGCCAGGGGGGCAGGAGCCCCCCGGATGCAAACAAAAAAAGGGAACTTTAATTCCCAACGTTCCTTGCACCGCGCCGCACCAGAGCCAATCAGGCTGAACGGCGCGAGCAAAAGGAACGTTTGGAAACACACCGTGGCCAATCAAAAATAAGCCGCAGGAAAAAAACTGATGCACTAACCAAAATCACGCATGCCAAACTACAAGCCCCAGCATCCTGCACGCCATGAGCGCGCAGAACGCTGAGGCAGCCAGCGCACGAAAAATAAAAGTAAAAAAAAAACCTGCCGCCACTGCCCTTCCTTTCCATGGGCCAGGCATTGAGCCTGGCCCACGGGAAAAAAACATCCCCCACCCCTGCCTTTCCTTTCCACGGGCCAGGCATTGAGCCTGGCCAACGAAAAAAAAGACCTCCCCCCCGCCCTTTACTTTCCACAGGCTAGGCATCAAGCCTGGCCCACAAAAAAAGACCTCCCCGCCCTTTCCTTTCCATGGGCCAGGCATTGAGCCTGGCCCATGGAAAGGAAAGACCCCCCCACCCCTAAAAAGGTAAACACAAAACATCCAAAAACACAAACCAAAAACAGTCAAAAATACTCAAAACCAAAAATAAATAATACAAAAAGGAAACACAAAACATCCAAAAACAAACAAGAAAAAACACACAGACCCCCCCCAAAAAAACAACCCCCCCCCCAAAAAAAAAAAAAACCAGAGAGCTTACCAGGAGACGTCTTCACTCCATGACGACTGGAACTAAACTGAGAACAGAAAGAGAATACTTACCGGAAGAAGAAGCGACTACCAGAGGACAGTAGAGAAAAATTGTAGAGTACAAGAAAAGCTCACCAGCCCCACCCGGAGGCCACAAGAGAAAAAACATTCAAAAATATTCAAAATAATAAATACTTCCCAAATTACTGAAATAAGTTATCAAATCATTCAAAAATATTCACACCAATCACAAAAAATTCAAAAGAAAAACAGAAATAAGTTTTCACCCCAAAAAACCCAAAAAAAAATCTAAACACAGTATGGAAACATTGATTTAAAAAACATATTCTTACACATTTTAAAAATTATTATCTAAGGCACAACTATTTAAAAAAATTCACATAGTAACACATTATTTGGTTAAATACAATAATTATAAAAAATTATATCATCCTTTCCTCTTTTGAAAAATCAAAAACAAAAAATCACAAATCACAGTTTCTAACAGCCCATGCGTAAAAATAAAAAATTTAAAAACCACAATTAAAAACTAACCTCATTTGCATAAAAATAAAACAAATCCCTTCCAAAACCATTTTAAAGAGCCCAGCACTGAGGAAGCCAGCGCGCAAAAAATAAAAATAAACAACACACTGGGAGCGCAAGTCCGCCACAGGCGGATGCAGCACCTCAAACCCACAAATTCACAAAACCTTTCAACACCATTTAAAACAGCCCGGCACCATTTGTTCAAGAAAAAAAAACCCTTTACTATCCAACACAATTTTAAAAAGCCTGGCACCGCCGGGCAAAATCTGCTAGTTATCTATATTTTCTTAGTTGGCGTTTACCCAATAATTATAGCAGTAGTGGCAAAGTCCAATGCAGAATGAATGCAGATGTTTTATTTCATTTAATTCTTTTTATTGTAAGCAATATTTAATACATAGGCTGAATTATTACTAGTAATCCTTTATTACTGACCATTGAAGAAAACAGACCAGCTATTACAAGACATGGTAGAGAGTTGAAGGAATGAAGGAGCTACTGAGATAATATTATTGGTCTGAAATATGCACATCACTAACATAGTGCACTCGATAGAACTGCTAAGGGATCTCTCTATCAATGAGGGGCAGTGTTTTCAGAAAAACAGCATATAGAGAGAAGGTTGGTTTTATTTTTGTATTATTACTTTTTTTGTTCACAGTGATGTCTGATGTGGAAGGGACAACTATTATCTGTGTCTTCACAAGTAGAAATAAATGCCACAAAGCTTTGTCTTATATTCCCTTCCTTGCAGCACAGTAAGGAATCAAGTAGCAGTGATACTATTACTGTGTTTCTTAAGAGCTGTTCCTTCTATTGGCATGCTCTCCTGTGGCTCTTTGTATATCCACCCCAATGGTAGCAATGAGAATCATCATGGATCCTCATTCCGGAAGGTGAGACAGTGGCAAAATATACAAAGAAAGCTGAGAAGCATTTCATGTGTAAGTCTCTTCACAAACAATTCAAACATGTAATTTAAGTTGTGGGAGGGGGATCTAATCCCCTCAGTGTTTCAATG
Organism: Bradypodion ventrale; assembly: GCA_035047345.1. Lineage (NCBI taxonomy): Eukaryota > Metazoa > Chordata > Lepidosauria > Squamata > Chamaeleonidae > Bradypodion > Bradypodion ventrale. Next base: position 141,701,661 of record JAWDJE010000003.1, read on the forward strand.
TATTGAAGATTAGCATGGGGTTGCAGTTGTTTAAGAGGAAGGAGCACTATCCCCCCCCCCTTTCCCCTCCCTTAACATTGGCTGGGACAGGGGAAAAAAGCTCAATGACAATATGCAACAGATTGGCAAAACATAAAACATCATCAAGTACTTGACCTCTAAACCACAAATTTTCAATATGTGATCATCCAGCTGTTGCTTGACTGCAGCTCCAATCAGTCACCACTATTGGCTATGTTGGCTGATGGAAGTTACCCCCGAGCAATATCTGGAGAGATACAGATTCCCTGTCTCTGTTTTAAATGCTGATGATTTAGTCTACTAAAAAGCACAGCTGAGCAAAACAGGCTCCATCCTGTCGAGACAAGGTTATATCTAAGCAGATTCATATACAGAATTTGTGCTTCTAGAAATATTTCAACATAGGTGTTTTTAAGTGTAAGTAAAATCAACTTCAAGATTACATATATGTTTTATCTATATATGTGTGTGTACAGTTATCAATTTGAACAGCTGTGATTACACATTAATGCCCTTAGCAGGATTTTAAGTAATTATTTTATGTTTTTCCTGCATAGTGTGGATCTCTAACCTTCCCATTAAAATTAAAAAAAACAAAATTCCAAAATGCATGAGCTTCATACAAAACAAGTCATTATGATTAGGAGACTTTGACAAGAAGCAGTATTTCTTTAGCAAGGAACAATTCCTGGCTGAGGAAAGACCCAGTGAAACAAAGAGACTAATATCTCTTATACCTCTTTATTTTATTTTATTTATTTTTATTTTTTGAGGATTAAATCTGCATGAGCACAACCTGTGAAGTGAGATTTATTGTCTGAAGCTAATCTTTAAATATCTACCCTTTCAATAAAGTATCCACACTGTGTTTTTTAGCCCAGGAGTGTGAGGTCAGATAAGGTCTAGGATTTTGGCAGCAGATTTCTGATAGGCAAAAATTAATAAGTCTTTAGCAGAATGGAATAAGACACCTTCAAGGAATCTTTCAATAACATCTGAAATTCTTTTTTAATTCTTGTGTATGACTCAAGGAAGTACATGAACATTTATTGTTGCTGCCTTGCAATATTTCAGAAGATAAAAAAAGGTCTTTCTTTTATACAGCTGACCACCTTGTTCTTACATGAAATGTGTGATTAAACAGCAGGGGAAAATATGGATTCACCTACTCTGATTCACACCTGTGGAAATTGGGTAGATGTCCAGGTTTTTACCCTGAGCTCCAAGAGCAGAAACTGCCTTTACAAGGTGCTAACTAACAGTGATTGGCAATTTACACCTCTTCTTCCTTTTCCATTGGTCTCCTAAATGCTTTAGCAAAAACTTGTTCTACCAAGGATATGAAACCTTTAAAAGAAGAATGGGGGAAATCCCTTAGAGATGTGGGTGCTCAATTAAGGTGAACTGACACTCCCTATGACACTCCCTAATGTTTCAGATTAAATGAGCATTCTGGGCAGAAAGATGACAAAAACAACACCAAGTCAATTGCAACAAGTTTAAACTACTCCTGTCAGCTGGGAGAAAAAGACAATTCCACAACAGGGTTCCTTGAATTCAGCTTTCCATCATGTAGTTGCCTGGCTTACATTTGAATTCATCTGTCTCCAACCCACTATAAGTTGTGAAGTAAGTGGTCAATGTAATTGCCCCCTGAACTTGATGGTGATCTGTTATGAAAGCTTTTCTAGGGCTTTTGGGTGCTGAATTCCTTGGCTATAACTGAGCAACAATGCTAAAGCACTGTGGACAGTCATTTGGCAAGAACAGTCCCAGCATGCCACCTAAATCTGAGAAGCGTGTTCACACATTCTTTCTTACAAGTACAATTTGTCACTCTCCAAGTGTTAGACTGCTGTGTTCTCTGGCCCTTGCCAGCAAGGCTGGGGTGATGGGAGTTCAATTGACAATTAGTACATTTACAGGTTATGAATTTTTAAAGAAAAATAATAATTGTATTATATAAGTTCTTATGAGTAGAAATAGGAAAAAAGAACAAAGATAAATCAGAATAAGAATAATCTACACCTAAAAAATTGTGCGTTAACTGTTGGAATGTGACAAAGGATGTTGCACCAGGCCCCACTAGCCCGTAATGGGCCTCCATTCACTCACCTGAACTCGGTCCGCAGGTAATTATCGGGTTGAAATTTTCGACCCGGGGGCAGGAGCCCCCAGTCGCAAACAAAAAAAGGGAACTTCAATTCCCAATGTTCCTTGCGCCACGCCGCGCCAGAGCCAATCAGGCTGAGCGGCGCAGCAAAAGGAACGTTTGGAAACGCGCCGTGGCCAATCAAAAAAAAGCCGCAGAGAAAAAAACCACCACAGTAAGCAAACACATGCAGGCAAAACTACAAGCCTCAGCGTCCTGCACGCCATTAGCCTGCCGAACGCTGAGGCGGCCTCCACGTGAAAAAGAAAAGTAAAAAAAATGCCCGCCGCCGCTGCCCTTCTTCCCCATGGGCCAGCCAGCATGGCCCGTGTGGAAAAAAAGAAACCCCCCACCGCTGCTGCCCTTCCTTTCGATGGGCAAGCAGGTGCAAGAAAAATAAAAGTAAAAAACCCCACAGCCGCTGCCCTTCTTCCCACGGGCCAGCCAGCATGGCCCGCGGGAAAGAAAGCCACCACCCCTGAAAAAGTAAAAACAAAACCCCAAAACAAAAACAATCAAAAACACTCAATCCAAAAAGGAAACATAAAAACAGCCAAAAACAAAACAAAAAAAAACACAGACCCCCCCAAAAAATCCAACCCCCCCAAAAAAACAACAACAACAACAACCTAGAGAGCTTACCAAAATATGTCTTCTATCCATGAGGACCGGAACTCAAATGAGAAAATTAAAAAAACTTACCAGAAGCAACACCCAGAGGACAGAAGAGAACAATTATAGAGAGGAAGAAAAGCTCACCCCCCCACCACCCAGAGTCCAAAAGAGAAAAAACATTCAAAAATATTGAAAATAATAAGATTAATTCTAAAATTAATCAAATAAGTTATAAAAACATTAAAAAATAATCACACTAATCTCAAAAAATACCAAAAAAAACAGAAATCACTTTTCACTCAAAAAAACCAAAAGAAAAAAGAAAAAAATGCGTAAAAATAAAGATTTAAAAAACCAAAATGAAATTTTAAACTAAATAAAATAAAGTTAATTAAATTAAATTAAAATTTGCATAAACATAAAACAAAAACCTTCAAAAAACCAATATAAAGAGCACAGAACGCAAAAAAAAAAAAACCACCCGAAAAACACTGGGAGCGCAAGTCCGCCACAGGCGGACGCAGCACCTCGAAGCCACAAAATCACAAAACCTTACAACACCATTTTAAACAGGCCTGCACCATTGGTACAAGAAAAAAATCGAAACCCTTTACTATCCAACACAATTTTAAAAAGCCTGGCACCGCAGGGCAAAATATGCTAGCAACAATATAAAACAAAAATACAAAATAAATATACAGCAAAATATATACACAATCCATCTCAAGGCCAAAGAAATACCCGTATTTACATTTCATGTTTTACCTTGTTCCATATCTTTTCAAAAAAAAAAATCCCCAAATTTCTTGCTTGGTTAATAAGCCTCTTCCTGTTATTAACATAAAATCTAAAAACTCTTCCCAAATGTCATTTTCTTTTATCTATCTTCTTTGTTTGTTTGAATATCACATGCCAATTTAAATTGCCCCAATGCTGTCGAGAATTGTGGGGTCTAAATAAAGCCCCACTTTTGGAACAAATACAGTCCCGATTCCTAAGAAGTATTTTTAGGAACTGATAGCACTACGTCTGCTCCTGCAGTTAGAGCTGAATTGGGTCTCCACTCAGTGTATAGCCATTTAGTATGTAAAACATTTTCATATTGCCTGAGGATTCAGTTAATGGACTCAAGTAGGCTTCCCAAATTATGCCTAATAGATAACAGATAAAGTGGGATTATCCCAAATCTTGGGTTAGTCAACTCGGCATATTAATCTCTCATTATGGGTTTTCAGTTCAGTAGTTGCTCTCAGTGCCCACCTAGGCCAAGTAATTTTTTATACAGAGAGTTTTAGATATCAGTGGACAATTGGACTTAGAGCTACTGGCCAAAAATGGCTTTTTGTGGTGGTTGACTGCAAATAAAGTTATGTTTCAATCTGAAAAATACTTATTGATGAGCCTCCCTCATTCTTTGAGAAGAGCTTATTGTAGAGCCAGATTCGAGTTATTTGATTCCATGAATAGATAGGGACGTTTTCACCACTTACCATACCATGAAAGAACAAGCTTATGTGTTTCACCAAATATAGAAAATATTTCCCATATCTTATTTGATTGTCAGTTGTACACTGACATTAGATGTAAATATCTTGCACCCCTATTGGAAAAAATAGCCTTTTGGGATTTAAATCACAAACTGTCTTATATCCTCCTGGGTTCTAACATGTATACTGTATGTAGAATGGCCAAGTTTATAATTAAGGCATCAGCTAAAAGAATCCAATATATTAATCAAATTGGGGTATCCTGTAAGGGAGATTCATTTATCTGACACAGGATATGCAAGTACTATTAGTATTAGTATTAATGGCACTTTCTCAAGTGTACATTCCTTTTAAGAGTAGTAGAAGTGTGCATTGTATTTTATGGTATTTTATTGTATTGTTGTATTTTATTGTATTTTATAGTGCTCTATTGTATTGGACAGTTGCTTAGATTTTTCTGTTAGGATATTGATAAGGTCGCAAGACTAATCAATTAATAAACTATCTATCTATCTACATGCCAATTTAGCCTTCATGAATAAACCTTTTTATGAAAGGAAGAGGATTTGGAGTGTAACATAAATCTTTAGTATGTTTGCACAGTATCTGCAGCACTGTTATTAGGGTTTTAAAAATATCTTGCAAATAGATTTTGGGTGGTGAATCCTTAAAGATATATTGATAGATGAAGCCCAACATTTTGTTTGTTCTTCCTCTTCGAAGCAAAACTGTAAGAGAAAAAGCTTTTGAGGGAAAACCTGGACATTGATATATTCTGACCAACTGATATACAGCTACCTTGAGTTGGTTTGTGCATGTTAGTCAGTGGCAAGTGAGGCTTTACTTGCTATTTCCAGTTATGATACTTTTTCACTTGTAGAAAGTGAAGTGCCTTGAAGACAAATAAATTCACATATACACTCAAATAAATATGTGGCTATCTGCAGGTGATCTAGCTCAGGTGTGGCCATCCTTTTTGCACTGCGGTACTGACCATACCCCTGGAACAGCTAAGTGGGCTGGACCACATCCCCTGGAAGAAGTGGGTGCATTTACGGCTGACATAAATGCATCTACTTCTGCATTTACATCAGCCATGGGCACATTTGCACATGCACGTTTTATGGCTAACATAAACATGCCTGCTTCTACTTCTGAGTATGGGGGATGCAGCAATGGGCGGGTTGGAATGGCATCATGAGCTGGGTGCAGCCTGTGGGCCATAGGTTGTGAACCCCTTATCTAGCGCATAAAAATTGTCCTTGGTCAACCTGACTGATCCAACATAAAGTGTAGCACTGCAATGTCAAATTATTTCTGATTTAGGAGGAGATAATAAATTTCCTTCACTTGCTAGGAAAGGAGGAAAAAGATGAAAACAGGAAAGGGTCTGCCATTAAACAGCTTTTCTTTCACAGTTAAAAACAATTGCATAGCAAGTGTTAATACTCTGGCAAATCTGGCCTATGCTAGAAGGCATGTATTTTAAAGTTAACTATCAAAAACAATACAGCTTTAGAAGAGTTTATGTGTTTCTGCTGCTTGAAATAAGCATACAATTCCATGAAATCAGTGTTCCATAGTACTGGTGGTGGAGATTTAGTACAAAAAAGTAGTGTCATTGTCAAATGGGGCTAGAGGGGAACATTGAGTGGAGCATGTGCATAAAGGCACTGGGTTGTGAAATAGAATAGTTTGTCATACTTCATTTTGGCATTAAATAACTCCTTGAAATGGATGCCAGAAAGAAGCTGAACCGAATCTGGCTGTGAGAATAAAGATGAGGCTTCTGCTGAGATAAAAAAAGTGAATTTCACTGGAGTGCACAAAAGCCTTGTTGTGTGTGGTTCTAAGAAAACAATATATTTTAATGTATGAAACTAGGTCTTGAAGAGAGTGTAAGCTAATGTTGGGCTAAACTTTCTCCCTCATTTGTTAATCACTGTTACTCAGTTGGAAAGTAATTTGTTTTCAAAAATAATTTCAAAAGAAGATAAATTTGAAAGAATCTCTTGTGGAAAGATAATCTCTTGTGCTTAACCTCCACAAAAGGTGGTGAAGAGTTGTATGTAAGTGTCTTGGCTTCCACTATACAGTCCTACCTGTTGCAGCCTCCTTATCTTCTCTCAGTTTAATTTTATCCCAAGGGTATATGTCATAAAATAAACTATTCCAACTGTACATTTTTCATATCCAGGAAGTAACTGGAGCATCCTCAGCAATGCTGCAGTAAAGTCCAAAATATTATTGAAGTACATTCTAAACGACCTTAAGAATGAGGAAGAAATATGGGAAGTGTTTTCATGAGGAAATAAAACTTCTGATTTTTTTTAAAAGATATGAAATATGCATCCTAGTGCCAAGAAGGATATGAATGTGGTTGTGCAGCTGCCTCATCTCATATTTCCAACTATGACATGGGTTTAGAGGGCTGAAGGTGAATCTACTGATGAGAGCAAGAAAATAAACAGCAGTAGCACTCAACTCTTTTCAGTGTTTTCTTTTTGAAAACAGTCTGTCTGTCTGTTGTTTGTTTGTGCCACCTGCCACTGTGAATAAAATTAGTGCTGTTGAAGCCAGATCTGGAGATGAGAAATTTCTACTCACATCTAGGCTTCTATATGAACAATAAACCATTTCAAGAGTTATTGCCTATGTGTATATCATATACAGCAGTGTTTACCAACCTTTGGGTTTTGGACTTCAATTCCCAGAAGTCTAAGTCAATTCCCAAAGCATTGATCAGCCAATGTACTTACTTAGGCTTCTGGGAATTGAAGTCCCCCTGTGTTGTGTGTGCCCCTAGTTGGCAACAACTGCTATACAGGATCCTTCCCTCTTCAGGCTTGGCATTGGAACCATATGGAATGCAGTAACATGGGGAGGAACAGGTGCTCTCCTCTGAGTGTGTTTATTGTGTTGGCTTGGATAAAACTTGAGTAGTTCTCTTCTTCCCAATTATTTTCTCAATGTTTCAAGGAAGGAATGGAAGCTGTTTTGATTAAGGAGAACACATTGACATTACTTTAACCTGTGGCTTGAGCTCAGAAGCCTTTCTTTTCTATTACTAAAGAAGACTACTGGTACCTCTATTAGCTCTATGGATTAGCACTTAATGGGATCAGCGAATGCATTTCATAAATAGCAAACTGACGGTCATCTTTACAGGTGATGTTGTGCTCCTTAATTATTATAGTACCTCCATAAATTGTGTAAATAACCTTCTTCTAAAATCCATGCTATTCTATACACTTAGATATTCTCCTGAAAATAGAGTGTGAGAGAAACCTTAGATATAAATTAGTTACATATTCTGAGGCTTCATTGGTTTTTATTGCTTGTGCTTTCTACATGATAGGTTTAGGTTGTAATGCTATAAGCATGTAATGGTGTTGGAAGACCACTTCATGACTTACTAGCAGCTGTGGATGTATTTCCTGCTCATTCGTAGCTACTTCAGTGTTACTATAGTAAATTCTTATCTAGAGATGAGAGAAGCTACTTATAATTTTTTTCTGCCTCATCTTTGCATGTTTTGATCTGTAATATGGGCTGAGGTGGCTCAGTGGTTAAGAAGTGTGCCTTGTTAGGTCAGCAAGTTCAAGACCCAGGTACTGCATGATGGATTGAGCACCCGTCTCTGTTTCAGCTATTGGGAACATGAAAGAAGCCTCATTCAGGCATTCCTTGAGTGGAGTTTATCCAGCAAAAAACAGTTTGTGTCAGTAATTATTATTATTATCTGTAATTCTGCACTCTTCTATTATTCTGTTATTTTTTTAAAAAAAAAATGTAGGGATGTATTGAAAAGCTGCCTTAATCACACTTTAATGCCTATTATAACTATTTAAGATAATTGATATAGTTACCAGATAGTTATGTTTTGATCTAAATATTCATTGTACCATTTGTATTTATAATTTCATACAGCATAGTACAAATATTAGACAATTAAATTCCTCAAGCATTTGTGCTTCTAACTTCATAGTTAAGGAAGCATAGCAACATATCTTATATGTGACATTACCATCAGTGGGTTAGAAGGTGCATATTATGGAGAACAGAGATTGGAAAATTACATCAACAATTGTCAATTAGTTACCAATTTGCAAGGGCCTTTGCAGGCGCACCCCCCAAAGAAAGACTCAGATGGATAAAGGCATCGGGCCACTTTTATTGAATAATGCCCTAGTCCGAATTATAACTTTCAATTGGTGTAATCATCCAATTGTAATTCTTTAAGGAAAGCAGGCTGCAGTAACACTGGTAAGGTTCCTCCCAAAATGCCAATGGCAATTGGCTACAGTAACTATTTGTATTAATTTGTTTGTTGACACAAACAAATTGTTGACCGGAGTCAATAAACTATCTACTGACCCCACCCTATGAGGCGCATCCGTTAAATATCAAGGTGATGCAGGCTGTGAAGCTCCTGACATCACCCCTTGCCTGGTTCGCCCTTGACCGGCCAAACCTATTTCCCCTGTACCTGTCTACATGTTGGCCAGTCAATTGTGAACCTGCCAGATACCTATGGGTCATAAATCTTTACCTTACCAGTGCTACCCGACAAAAGTGACCAAAGTCAACATATCCCTTTTCTCAAACACTAGCAACAGTGTGGGATGGGCAAAAAAGTGAGAACCAAAGAGCCAATTGTAGGTTCAAGCCCAAAATTCCCACCTGGCCCCGAAGCGACCAAAAATTCACACTGTTCACTAGGGAGGGGGTGGAGGGAAAAACTTCTCCGCTCCATCGCATTCTAAAATGGCAGCTTGGTTGCCTCGTGGCCACCCCTTTTATAGAGGAGTGGCCATGCCCCCTAACTACCTGGATGTCTGAGTCCGGGTGGGGCCCCCCACAAAGAGTGTGACGGCCATTTTGGCACCACGCTTTCATTGCAGGCGCACCCCCCAAAGAAAGACTCAGACACCGTTATATGGATAAATGCATCGGGCCACTTTTATTGAATAATGCCCTAGTCCGAATTATAACTTTCAATTGGTGTAATCATCCAATTGTAATTCTTTAAGGCAAGCAGGCCGCAGTAACACTGGTAAGGTTCCTCCCAAAATGCCAATGGCAATTGGCTACAGTAACTATTTGTATCAATTTGTTTGTTGACACAAACAAATTGTTGACTGGAGTCAAGAAACTATCTACTGACCCCAACCTATGACGCATATCCGTTAAATATCAAGGTGTTGCAGGCTGTGAAGCTCCTGACATCACCCCTTGCCTGGTTCACCCTTGACCGGCCAAACCTATTTCCCCTGTACCTGTCTACGTGTTGGCCAGTCAATTGTGAACCTGCCGGATACCTATGGGTCATAAATCTTTACCTTACCAGTGCTACCCGCCAAAAGTGACCAAAGTCAACATACCCCTTTTCTCAAACACTAGCAGCAGTGTGGGATGGGCAAAAAAGTGAGAACCAAAGAGCCAATTGTAGGTTCAAGCCAAAAATTCCCACTCGGCCCCGAAGCAACCAAAAATTCACACTGTTCACTAGGGAGGGGGTGGAGGGAAAAACTTCTCCGCTCCGTTGCATTTCTAAAATGGCAGCTCGGCTGCCTCGTGGCCACCCCTTTTATAGTGGAGTGGCCACGCCCCCTAACTACCTGGATGTCTGAGTCCGGGGAGGGGCGCAAAGAGCACGGTGGCCATTTTGGCACCACGCTTTCATTGCAGTCGCACCCCCCAAAGAAAGACTCAGACACTGTTATATGGATAAAGGCATCGGGCCACTTTTATTGAATAATGCCCTAGTCCGAATTATAACTTTCAATTGGTGTAATCATCCAATTGTAATTCTTTAAGGCAAGCAGGCCGCAGTAACACTGGTAAGGTTCCTCCCAAAATGCAAATGGCAATTGGCTACAGTAACTATTTGTATCAATTTGTTTGTTGACACAAACAAATTGTTGACTGGAGTCAAGAAACTATCTACTGACCCCAACCTATGACGCATATCCGTTAAATATCAAGGTGTTGCAGGCTGTGAAGCTCCTGACATCACCCCTTGCCTGGTTCGCCCTTGACCGGCCAAACCTATTTCCCCTGTACCTGTCTACGTGTTGGCCAGTCAATTGTGAACCTGCCGGATACCTATGGGTCATAAATCTTTACCTTACCAGTGCTACCCGCCAAAAGTGACCAAAATCAACATACCCCTTTTCTCAAACACTAGCAGCAGTGTGGGATGGGCAAAAAAGTGAGAACCAAAGAGCCAATTGTAGGTTCAAGCCAAAAATTCCCACTCGGCCCCGAAGCAACCAAAAATTCACACTGTTCACTAGGGAGGGGGTGGAGGGAAAAACTTCTCCGCTCCGTTGCATTTCTAAAATGGCAGCTCGGCTGCCTCGTGGCCACCCCTTTTATAGTGGAGTGGCCACGCCCCCTAACTACCCGGATGTCTGAGTCCGGGGGGGGCGCAAAGAGCACGGTGGCCATTTTGGCACCACGCTTTCATTGCAGTCGCACCCCCCAAAGAAAGACTCAGACACTGTTATATGGATAAAGGCATCGGGCCACTTTTATTGAATAATGCCCTAGTTCGAATTATAACTTTCAATTGGTGTAATCATCCAATTGTAATTCTTTAAGGAAAGCAGGCCACAGTAACACTGGTAAGGTTCCTCCCAAAATGCCAATGGCAATTGGCTACAGTAACTATTTGTATCAATTTGTTTGTTGACACAAACAAATTGTTGACTGGAGTCAATAAACTATCTACTGACCCCACCCTATGACGCGTATCTGTTAAATATCAAGGTGATGCAGGCTGTGAAGCTCCTGACATCACCCCTTGCCTGGTTCGCCCTTGACCAGCCAAACCTATTTTCCCTGTACCTGTCTACGTGTTGGCTAGTCAATTGCGAACCTGCCGGATACCTATGAGTCATAAATCTTTACCTTACCAGTGCTACCCGCCACACGGGGAGGCGTCCATGATGACTCACCGCCCCCCGACCGTCAGCTCAGTCACCAGGCCTGCTTGCATATCGTCAAGAAAGAGGTTCATACCTCTGGCCGACAAGTGGACCCCATCTCCTGCATAGAGATCGTAATCCTGCAAACCTATGCTACAATGCCGAATGGCTGTCCCCAAGCCCTTGTCTGCAAGGAACCGGGCAACAGCCCTGTTCAGCGACCGGTGAGCGCGGTCAAGGGCAAGGAGGTCAATGCCTCCCCTGTAAGTCTGTCGCGGCACAATGTCCGACCATAGCAGCCGTGTAGACTGCCAACATAATGTAAATAGGCTAGGTCACTGCAAATCGTGAATTTTAAAGAGAGGCCAGTGACCTGTGCGAGATCATTGCCACCGAGGTGCAGGACAAGGACATCAGGCGGTCCAGCATCCCTGATGGAAAACAGGAATGGCAACAGTTCCCACCATCTCATGCCACGCTTACCGTACCTTCGCATACGTGCGGCTGCACGTAGCCCGAGATGGGGTCCCCACTCTGTCGCCGCAGCATACTGTGCTGCCCAGTGCACGTAACTGTGGCCCACCAGCCATACTGCCACCAGTGTGCAGGGTCCGTAAAAGAAGAAAGAGGGACAATGACATAACTGGTACTCATGCATGGAGGGGGCGTACGTATAATGAAAAGCGCATTGATCCCCATCTGCCCATCCGGCATATATCAGCCTCAGAGTACCCAAACGCAGCCACAGTGGACGCGGTGCCTATCCTAAAGGAATGGGTGCCGTAACGAGCCCCGGGGAGGCCCACACTGTGAAGTGCCATACCGGTCACCTTCCAAAACTGGAATTTAGTGAGGGGAGACCCATCCTGGTGGCAGAAAAATGGGCCAGGGTACGTACCACGCACTGCCAAAAACTCATGTAGGGCACCAACCGGACAGATGTCTTCAATGGAACATCGTAGCAGTCTAACTCCACTGCCTACGCCGTGCTGATCAACCTTTGAGGACCGTATCCTCAACTGAGCCCACTCATGTGTAACATAGACATCGTCGAGTTCCAGTGCCCTACGAGACGCATCCGCCTTAGACAATGGTACCAACTCACTGATGCGAAAGTGCCGAAAGCCTAGAGGCTATAGTATGGGGGCCAACCCCTGACAGTGAAGATAAACCATGTATTGTAAAACTTGGTCTACTGGTATTGGCCACACGTCAGGCAACCGTAGTTGCCCACAAAAGGTTCTAAATTGTATGAAAGCATGCTGATACGCCTTACGCATGCGAGGTGCCAATGACATGCCGATCGCCCGGTTCACCTCGCCTCGCCAAATGTCCAAATCTCAGCCGGGACTGGTGAGGGGAATTCCTCTGCTTCTGGAGCCAAGGCACGGAACCGGGAGATCTGCAGGCTGGATAAAGCATCACCAATATCGTTATTAATACCTGGTACATGTCTGGCCCTGAACAGCACATTGAGGCGTAGGCTTCTCAAAACAAATTGACGAACCAATGCCATGACCCTAGAGGATTCTGACGTCTGGTCGATAACAATGTTTACCACTGCAGTGTTGTCACACCAAAAATGGACCACTGAGTTGGCCCACCTGTCGCCCCATAGCATTAGTGCTCCCAAAATGGGGAAAAATTCCAGGAAAGTAAAATCGCGGAGGCAATCCGTGCCTTGCCATGCGTGAGGCCATCGGCCATATGCCCATATGGTCTGATCTCCAAAAAGAGACCCCGTTAAAATCCTGGAGGAATGTGAGCCAAACCAAAAGGTCTGCCCGTATGCCCCTGGTCAGCTGGACCCTGTGGTGGCATTTTAATAGGCCAGCCATGGCATCACACAGACACCTGGCAAAAGCTCTGCCCGGTGTCACCACCCTGCAGGCAAAGTTGAGGTGGCCGTGAAGGACCTGTAGCTCACGAAGGGACACTTTACGCTTGGCAATCAGTGCCAGAATCGCCGTGGAGATCTGAGGCACCTTGTCCATGGGTAACCTGGATGCCTGTGCGACAGTGTCAATTTCGATGCCTAAAAAGGTGAGCTTGGTGGCTGGGCCCTCAGTCTTTTCAGGCGCTAAGGGGACACCCAGTTCATGCATAAGCGCCTGAAATGTAGTAAGGAGACGCGTACACGTGTCTGAGCCCCGTTCACCCCCGAACAAAAAGTCATCGAGGGAATAGGCTACAGACCGGGACCCTGACCTACGAACAAAGGCCCATTGGAGGAAAGTGCTAAATCATTTGAATGCCGAACATGAAATAGAACAGCCAAAAGGCATGGCCCTATCTACATAGAACTTTCCCCGGAAACGAAAACCCAACAGCTCAAAGTCCTCGGGGTGCACTGGCAGTAATCGGAATGCCGATTTGATATCACACTTTGCCAGGAGGGCCCCGGGACCACAGGAGCGTACCATCTGTAGGGCCTGATCAAACGACGTGTACCTGACTGAGCAAAGGTCATCAGGAATAGCATCATTGACCGAGGAACCCGCAGGGTAAGAGAGATGGTGAATTAAACGAAATTCACCTGGGGTCTTTTTCGGTATTAGCCCCAGAGGAGAGACCTTCAAGTCAGGGAATGGTGGTTCAGCAAAGGGCCCAGCAACTCTCATAGCCTTCACCTCCTTAGTTTTGCTTTGTGCAGTGACCTCCTCATTACCCTTCAGAGAAAGTAAGTTCGGGGCATCCTGCGGTCCCCAAACACCCCTAAATGGAATACAAAAGCCAAACTGGAAACCGTCTACGATAAGCAGAAAGCCATCATTCCAGCATAGGGATATTAATTGGGGAGGGGGCCTTTTGCATGGCTAGCCCCGTCAGAGGGAGCTCTGACCGCCCCCTGCCCACCCCTACCTCTGCCTCGTGACCCATCAGCCCGCGGGCACGCGGAGGCGGTGTGAGGGCCAGAGCAAGAGGGACACTCGTTCCGGAAACGACACTGACGCTTGTTGCACACACCGCTAGCTGAGAAGCTCCAACACAGCAGGCGGGCTGGAACCCTCTGCCCCGCCGGCTGGTGGGGAACCTGCGTCGCAGCCGCCCGCTGCACGGCATGGCCGCAATGGTACCTATCACCAGGCACCGGATGCGTGGGAGTCATATACAAGAGCCACAATTACTGGCAGGGCTCATCCCACCTCATCTCAGGATGTAGGGCCACTCTCATCCTGAATTCCTCATCGTAAGCCAACCACGAAGGGCCAGGAAAATCAACCATCGCCCTATAAATGTTGTCGAGGTATTGCACTATCGGAATGGCCAAATCAGGCCGGGCCCTCAGGTATACCGCCATATATATAAGGTATGCCGGCAACCAATTGGCCCAGGTATACGGTGGCTTACGACGATGGGACAACTCCTTGTCCTTTTCGTCCTGTCCCTCCCTCTCCTCCTTGGTGGGCTCACGATTCAAGAGGGAGAAAATATCAACATACTCCCCTCGCCAAATCTTATCCCTCGTGGCCTGTGATAGATGATCACCCAGGGGCAAGGAATAACCAGCCATCGGCAGAGCCGCTGTTGGCACATTTTGGTTGGAGGGTATGCGCAGTGGGCCCTGAATAGCCCCTGCAACGCTTTGCATACTCCCAGGGGCGGACACCCCTGCCCTAATCGAGGGGCCATTCAGCAACCAGGAGTTAATGGGGCAGTGTGGAAGCAACTGCCCACCCACAGTAACTTGCCGTGGCCATGGCCACTGCACCCCACCAGTGTGACTGGACAGTGTCGGTGGTGCACTAAATTGAACCGGATACTCACAAGTCGCACCCCCGTGAGCCGCCCCCACTGGGGGTTCCGGCCCACGGCGGGCGTCGGAGCTCGTGACAGGCATCGAGCTCTGGGGCCACACCTGACTGCTCCCCACTGGCAAATCAGGACGTGCGGGTAGCTACAAGGCGCCCGCCGGGGCTGGCCTTATGGCCTCGAGCAGCTCGACCCTGTTGACGGCCCGCTGGAGAATTATGGCCGACGTGTTGGCCGGGATCGTCGAAGGGGCCGTAATTGAAGCGGCGGCTAAACCCCCATCAGAAGGCAGTTGGGCAATGCCCATTGATACCTCTAGCACTGAAATGCATGCGATAAGTGCATCAACGGCCTCCGAGCCCCCAGTATAAAGTGGGCCGGGTGGGCCAGATGGCCCACTAGGTAGTTGCTGGAATGGAAACCCGAATGGGGATCCAGGGCCTGAATATGGCCATGCCCAAAACTCCGGCCCATTGGGGGCCGGTGGAATGGTGGGGTGGAAACCCACACCAGACCCACATGGGCCACCCTGTCCTGAGCCGTGAAAAGGCCCTCCAGGGGCCAGAATCCCCAAGGGGCCAGCATGTGCCAGCCCAGCCTGCAGGCTTGTGCCAGGTTGACAGGCAGAAGCCTGGTCGGCCCCGCTGGCAGCGGTGGGCAAAGCCATCCCACTGCCCAGCTGCGGGGGTGCAGCCCGAGTCCTCCGACCCGATGGCTGCCCCCCAGTCAAAGAAGGGGTAGGGAAAGCCCTTCCCCTCGGCCGCGGCTTAACCGCTGGAGCCTTGCGCTTGGGAGCCATGTCTCCCGGAAGAAACTGCCTCCCAATTGATCCCTGGCCAGGGATCCGCTCCTGTGCCCTGAGTACCACAGTAGCAAAGAGCAAATAAACTCTGTTTGAAGCTAAGGTACGAAGGACAAAGCTCAGAGAAAAAATGCGACGGAGAAAACTTCTCTGCTCCGTCGCATTCTAAAATGGCAGCTCGGCTGCCTCGTGGCCACCCCTTTTATAGAGGAGTGGCCACACCCCCTAACTACCCGGATGTCTGAGTCTGGGTGGGGGGCCCCGCAAAGAGCGTGGCGGCCATTTTGGTGCCACACTTTCATTTTATGCCTTCCCCTTTCTCAAAATTTACTGAATACTTGCTTTTTACTTAAATTTGCTACAATCCAGTGACCTGTAGTACAAGTCACCTTCTCCTCTCACACACCTTGTTGTGAAATACAAATGCTCCAACAAAACATGAGGCAGCTACACAAGTCAGTGCTTAAACTACATTATAGTCTTTCTCCAATGTTTAGTGAAGCTGCAGTTTGTAAACCTGTAAGCTATTAAAAAAGAAGAGAAGCTCTCATTATTGGACTTAAGTGTAATGCAGCTCATTATGTTTAAGCACCCAACTTTAAGTGGGAGTAGTAAAAGGGTGGGAGAAATCAAGGAGCAAACACAAGTAACATATGAAAAGCTCTTATGAACTAGGCATGTAGCTCAGATTGATGTCAGTTAGAGCTGTGTTTCTTTTTCACCACAGATCGAGAATGATTCCCAGCAAACTATCAAACATTGATTCCCCCGTTCCCAAGTACGGTGATGATGAACCTTGGTACTCTAAGTGTTTTTGGATTTCAATTACCAGAAGCCCAAGTCAGCACTCCTGCTGATCAGGGCTTCTGGAAATTGAGGTTCCAGAACATCTGGAGTGCCAAGCTTCACCATCACTACCCTAGAATGCAATTCAATATGCACTTCCATACTATAACATGTCCCTTCCCTTCTTCTTCCAACTCTACATCTCCTTCACTTGCATGACTTTCCCATCCTCTACCTTGCCTCCACTCTTGGAAGAGATATGAATAAGTCCTGCCTTTTTGTGGATAATAAGGGGGAGAGAAATCTTTGTGGTTCCCATTTCAGGACACATACCTCACGAGGGGGCGATTTAATTTTTACGGAGGCCAATTTGAGAATGAGTTATTAACATTGAATAACCTTTTATGCTCCCTCCATATGAATTGCGGTTCACTTTTTGAATAATAATAATTATATGTCATGGGAGGGGGTGAGAATCAGGATTTTAGCGCTACTTTTGTGAGGCATGGTCAAAAAAAGATTGGGAACCACTGGTTAATCTACTGCACTACTTTCGGTACCCAGACTTTAAGTAGGTGTGTTAAACTATTAGGAATCAATGGGAAACTGAGCCACTTCTTAAAGAGGAATACATAAGATGTTTGGAAGGGCTCAAAGAGAGGTGCCACTTGGTTCAGGTAGGAAGTGACAGACCAAGATGGAGCAACAAATATGGTGGCAAATAAACCTCTGTGTATTATTCTAGCAAGGAACATATTTTGTATTTTCCTTGATAAAATAAATCTCTCTCTGTAATTTATTTGCAGTTTTAACTTGAAAGGTATATGTTGCACGGTCCATGTTAACATATATATTTAAAGCCTGATAACATGAATTTGCTGATCTCTCCCATGGGGATTTTCATATTCCTAAGGAAGGAGGACACTTTATTTTCTGCAATGCATACCTAAATAAAATTGGTCTACCTTTACTTGGGCCAGGCAGCCTGAAATGGAGTTAGAAAACAAAATGGAAGTAGTCTGGTTCATCAAGATCCTGACAAATAGCAATTAGAAGTTACACGTGTATAGCACCCCATAACACTTAGTGTGCTCTCTGGGCAGTTCACAAAACAATAAGCATTTTGCCCCCAACGTGTTGGATACTTGTTTTACTGAACTCGGAAGGATGAAAAGCTAAGTCAACCTGGGTTTCCATCAGGATCGAACTCACATTTTGGTTGCAGTACAGCAGTTTAGCCACTGTGCCACCAGGGCACAGGATTCCAGTGACCCGAAATGGGTGCTGTTAGTAGGCAGAAAGACTTCCCGCATTGGCCAGCTAGCAACAGAAGCCCTCATGCAGTTGTGTTTTTTTAAATGCAGATTGGCACCATCTGTTCACTCACTGCAAATATCACCCAGTTTTTCTTCTATGTATAGTTTCAGCCCAAGAAGAGTATTTTGCAGATACTAATGAAATTCTGATCATTGTTTTGAACAAGATTTTTCCCCTGCTCTGGGAACATTACAGTACCAAACTGCAGAAAAAACTTAGAATCAAGGATTCCTTGTTTTAAAAGGGGGATCGGTTTTCCACCTTACAATATATATTTTTTAAAAAATTGAAAAGTATTCCTTGTGGTAAAAAATGATAAAATACAGTAAAACTCTGACTTACATATGCATTGAGTTACATAAAATTCGACTTACATAATAATTTTGTGCTAAAACCATGTCCCAATTTGCACAATTTCCTATGGGTTTGCTTCAAGTTACATAAATATTCTTTTTCCTATGGGTTTGCTTTGACTTACATAAACATTAATTTCCCTATGGGTTTGCTTTGATTTACATAAAAATTTCATTTTTCCTATGGGTTTGCTTTGAGTTATGTAAAAAAAAATCCTATGGGTTTGCTTCGAGCTATGTAAAAAAACGATTTAAGCAAAAGCCTATGGAATGAACTTATTTTGTAAGTAGGGGTTTTACTGTAAAAATATTCAGCCCCCAGAGTTTCTGGGGGACCTCATAGCATACTAAAATTTCTTGCCACCTCCTAGAAGACAGACAAGAAATTACAGAGGGATAAAGAACAGAAAGGTGACTCTGTTTTCTCTGAATGACCAGGGAGGAAAAATACATTTAAATAGATATTTGCAACAAAGAACCCGTCGAGAAGGTTCCATTTGAGTTTCTTTTTGTGTGTGCAACTTGTCGAAGACATATAAGCATAGAATCCTAGCTAACCTAAAACCAAAAACACAGAAAGAACTGAGAAGAACCTAACTTAACAGTATAATTATTTCAGTCCTGATGTTGAATTGAAGCACAACCCAGAATCAAATTTAGAACACCTGGCTGTAATTGTAGTAAGAAACACAGAGCGATCAGGAGAAACCCATCTAGAAAATGATGGATGGTTATAATGAATGCACACAATCTGCAGGCATCAGATCTTAACAAAATGCAAACAGCAGGGAAAAATTTAGCCACACTGTGTTGCTCTGGCATGAGTATATTTTCTTGCACTGGTGGAACAGATGTGATGAGCAAGAACTGGAAAACAACAGGAGGTTTTTTTTTGTTCAGTATTCATGAAAGAAAGGAAAAGCTTATTGATTATTACTGGATTATTGTACATGGCTGATTTTAAACTGTATTGTTGCTTTTCTTGGTCAAAAGCCAAAATAACAGTGTGCCTTACTCCATATCAGAAATATCTTTGTTTATTTCCACTTCCTCCCGCAGGAAGAACTGTACTCAAAGAAAACTGGCACAGAAAAGGGAGAACGGCTCCATTCTCTGTTTCACAGATGAACAATATATCAACTAAACCAGGGGTTCCCAAACTTTTCGTGCTTCGGGCTGGACTACACTCCTTGGACAACTGAGAAGGCCGGTCACGTGGTTCCTCCCTCCATAAATGCTGCCATAAAATGCATCCATGGCTGTCATAAATTCATTTACGACAGCCGCAGGTGTATTTACGGCAGTGTTTATTGTTGTGTTTTGGGATCAAGGAGACAGCGGAGGCTTGATTCATGAAGAGGCAGTAGGGCAAGATAGCCCGGTCGGAGTTTATTAGGAATAACAGGACAAAAACATTCCAGAGAAGGGTATGCAATATATTCTTATTGGTTACCTGTGATAGCATAAGGTTACTTAATTGGCTAAATATCAGCATGTCTGCCTCGTGCTCACCTTGCTAATTGGACAGAAGCTGCGTGCTAGCTGAATGACTGCGTGCCATCCCTGGGCATAGTGGGGAGGGCCAAAAGCCTTGAGTCAGAGGCCCAAACTGGGGCCTCTCAGTTACGGCGTAAAAACAGATGAGGTAAGGAGAACGATCACCCACGATTTATGACCATGGTGTGCCAATGAGCCACAGCGATCGTGCTGTGAAACTCCTCACATCTTCCCCCTTCTGTTTTTAAGAAGCTTATAAGCATAATAAATTTGGTCCTTGCGTACACGAGGCCGGAAGCGAAATCCTTGCAGGCAGGTGGCTAGAAGGCAACAAGTGGTTTTAGAGAGGTTAGCAGGAATATAGTTCCAAGTTCGTGACCCACAGGTCCAGAACCACCCAGAAGGCAACAGAATGTGCTGAAAGTTAAAATGAAGGTCCTCTGTTTCTCTCCCGGTGCAATTAAGGCCGCGACCAGGCTGGAAACAGCGAGGCTTTGACTTATGTTGAGTACAGTTCACAACCCTGGCACATTTACTAGCATTGCTAACAGCTACAATAGGAGTATAGAGAGACAGGGCATCAAAGGGCAGCCTTTTGGTTGCCTTTCCCCAAAAGGGGCTAAGAGCATATTTGTTTTTGACCTGGTCATAAAAGTCGGCCATATCGTAACCCAACACTGACCTACTGACATTTTGGGGACTGTAGCAAATGGGAATAAGACAGGTGCTTAACAGGTGATAGGAGTCAACACTTTGCTTAAGGCAAAACTCAGTTTGATTAGAAATGCGAGCAAGCTTATACCACAGGTTATACTCAAAGCATTGGGACAGCTCATCTTGGATGGCAAGCACTCCTGGAAAGAGAAGCATGTAGCAACAAAGAATCATTATAGAATTAGCATTTAGACAAGCTATGATAGCAACAACAAAGTTCTCAGGAGTCTTTTCCACCCGGATTTCGTTCAGCACAGACTGGGCTTCATCTGACAATGCTTTCACCTGGCCCCAGGTTATCGGCGGGTTCTGCCCCCTTCGCCTTCCCCCTCAGTTCCGTCTCCTCTCCGGGAGCTCGTGCAGGTGAAGGTCGAAGTTTGGAATGGGGTTGCTGAGACCCTGATGCCATGCCATGCTTCCACGGTCGAACAAACCGGGCAGGGACCCAAAGAGGACCTTCTGGCATAGACACTGCGGCGTAGCCCCTTCCCCAGGTGATGAGGGTAACAGGCCCTTTCCACTCCGGGTCCGGCAGGTGTCTGTACTGGACCTAGGGGGCAGGCAGAACCTCAAGCTGGCGGTAGTGACGCTGAGCCCTGGATAAAAATTGAGAATTAAATTGAGACAAGTTAAGGTGGTTTAGAGTAAACAGTACACTAGCAAGCCACTCCTCCTTTTCCGGAAGTGAGAGGGGGATAGTCCCCCCTTTCCTTTTTTGGCGATCCAGTGCCTCTTTCAGGGTTTTATTGGCCCGCTCAACCACGGCCTGTCCCTGAGAATTATAAGGGATGCCGAATGTGTGGACAATCTGCCAGCGGGTACAAAACTCTGCTAGGGCAGTAGAACAATAGGCAGGGCCGTTATCGGTCTTCAAACGGTCAGTTTTTCATCCATGTGATGATATATGATCAAATTAGGGTAAGCCTTTCTGTACGGCATGAGAGCTGCATTTACATAAAACTGACACATGGTGGGGCTATTGAGCATTCCCATTGGCAATACCCTCCAATGGTACCGGACTGTGGGCTGGGAGTTATTCAATACTGGGACCGTGAAAGCAAAATACTTCCGGTCCTTTTCCTGAAGGGGAATGGTATAAAAACAATCCTTGAGGTCAATGACAGCCATCTCATAATCATGGGGTATCAAATTTGGGTTCGGGGTTCCACACTGGAGCGAGCCCATCGGCTCAATTATCTTATTGATCTCCCGCAGGTCATGGAGCAACCGCCACTTCCCGGACTTCTTTTTGATGACAAATACCGGGGTATTGAACGGACTACTGGTCGGTTCAATGTGACCCGCGTCCAGTTGTTCCTGGACAAGCTGCTTAAGCGCAGTCAACTTCTCTTGCGGAAGTGGCCATTGCTCCACCCACACGGCTTGATCAGTCTTCCACGAGAGTGGAAGAGCACAATGTTGATGGCTATTCATGAGTTATGAGGGTGGTGCCAACTTGCGCCAGCAAATCCCTCCCCCACAAGTTGAGATCAATTTGTAAAATACAGGGCTTGATGCGGGCGGTCTCAGGCCCACCGGGTTGGAGACTGACAGATAACCACTGAGCACGTTTCCGGGAGGCCGGGCTACCACCGATGCCCCAAACTGAGGGAGCGGTTTCAGTTGGCCACAAGGGATCCCAGTGCCCAGCGGCTACCACAGAAATATCCGCCCCCGTATCTAACAGTCCTTCCAACAACTTACCGTTTACCCAATACGGGTCGGCTTCTGCTGTCCTATCTGCTCTTGAAGGGTGGCAACCTGTGGATGATAGGTGTCTCCATCGGCCCCGGCACGGGTGGAACCAAACCCCCCTCTGCGAAGGGCGGGCTCCGCTCCCCCTGGGGTCTCATAAGAAACAATGATCAATTGTGCCCAGGAGTCCCCCTTGCACAGTTGCAATGGGAGGTGACTCCAAAATTGTACATAAATGATGCCTGTGTAGTCTGCGTCTATCACGCCAGGAACTATCATGATGCCATGTTTGGCTGCTGATGAACGTGGCAGTACCAGACCAACGGTCCCTTTTGGCAAGGGGCCAGTAAGGTTGGCAGGCATCAGGATAAGCTCCCCAGGCAATGCAGTTGTCATGTCCTGTGTGTTAACGAGATCGAGTCCAGCGCTGCCAGCAGTAGCAGCCTTGCGCTGATCGACCCGTGTCCCCTTTATTTTCTGGGGCCCGGGGAGGGCCCGGTATCTAGTTTCCCTGTGGTGAGGTGTTGACTCTGCACTGGCTAGCCCAATGTTATCCTTTGCCACACCGGGGGCACTTCTTGCTGGGGCGCTTGACATCCTTTCCACCCCCCTTATGCGCTCCCCCTCCGGGGGCGTGACAGTCTTTCTTGAAGTGGCCCGGTTTCTGACAGTTGAAACAATTGCCAGTGGGCTTGTTTCCGGCACGAAGCGCTCCAGCCAGAAGGGCCATTGCATGTGTTTGAGTGCCCACCTCCATACAGGCTTGAATCATGTCAGCTAAACTATACTCAGGGCGGTGAATGACATTTTGCAAAATCTTCTTGCAATCGGCATTGGCCTGCTCAAAAGCCAGCCGTTTCAGGAGTTCTCCTTGGGCATCAGGGTTGTCTATCTGTCTTTGTATAGCTTCCTTCAATCTATCAATGAACTGTGGATAGGGTTCAGTGGGCTGCTGCCGTGTGGAAGTAAAGAAGCGTGTGGGTTTCCCAGAGACGGGGACCCTTTTAAAGGCTCTCATGACGCACATGAACGTGCGGTGGAAAGACTCCCGGGGGAGTTGCATCTGCTGTTGAAGGGTAGCAAATGCACCTGCTCCATAAATCTGCTCAGGGGTGTTTTGTGGCGTACCAGCCGCCACTGCAGCCGCTCGGAATTCACTATCCCAGACAACATACTGTGAAGCAGTCAAAATCATTCGAAACAAGTCTTTCCAGTCCTGAGGTAACATTGTGTACCCGTTCCCAATTCCCTCAAGCAACCCTTGCACAAAATGTGATCGGACACCAGCCTCTCTAACAGCTTTATTAAGTTCCCTAATTACTGTATATGACAGAGCTTGCCAATGGATACGTTCCTCTGGATTCCCATCCGCCCCCACCCCCATCTCAACCGTAATGGGAAAAGCAGAAGGACTCTCTCCTTGCCACTCTTCCGCCTCCTCTAGTGACAAAACCCCATCGCTCTTGGCTCGATGTATGGCAGAGCGAACATTTCCCATCACACCGCCAGGGTAGGCGGGCGGCGCCTGGAAAACCAGGCTCGGGACAGGCGGCACCAATGGTGCCGTAGGTGGTAAAATAGCAGGCAGCACTTTTGGATAAGGAGGTGGTGGGTCCTCGGGTGGATGAGTCAGAGGATTGGTCAGGGATGCCTCTGCTGGTACTAGTTTCCTGACTGCCTCATTAACTCTGTGCCAAATCAATAAATGATGAACCGCTGCCCTCGGTTCTTCCAATAAAATTGTTCCAATTCTTTGCCAATCATCCCGTTTGAGGGATCCAATTTCTGGGTACCAAGGACATTGGCATTCGACTTCCTTAATGAAATCTTCTAGACTATTAAGCGTGATGTCTGGACATCCGCTCTCCTTGATGAGTTTCTGCAATTCCTTTGCATGGGTCTTTTGCCCTAAAGAAAGTCCCCCCCCCCATACTCACAATCGGGAGCTCGAAAGCTGAGGGAGCCTAAAAAGGCTGAGGTGCACCAGGGGGCTATTCCAGCCGGTGAGTCGGGGAGTTGGGATCCAGCAATCGCGTCGCGGGTTGCCAGATGTTGTGTTTTGGGATCAAGGAGACAGCGGAGGCTTGATTCATGAAGAGGCAGTAGGGCAAGATAGCCCAGTCGGAGTTTATTAGGAATAACAGGACAAAAACATTCCAGAGAAGGGTATGCAATATATTCTTATTGGTTACCTGCGATAGCATAAGGTTACTTAATTGGCTAAATATCAGCATGTCTGCCTCGTGCTCACCTTGCTAATTGGACAGAAGCTGTGTGCTAGCTGAATGACTGCGTGCCATCCCTGGGCATAGTGGGGAGGGCCAAAAGCCTTGAGTCAGAGGCCCAAACTGGGGCCTCTCAGTTACGGCGTAAAAACAGATGAGGTAAGGAGAACGATCACCCACGATTTATGACCATGGTGTGCCAATGAGCCACAGCGATCGTGCTGTGAAACTCCTCACAGTTTATGACAGACACAGGCACGTTTTACTCCTGTCATAAATGCATGTGCTTCCACTTCTGGTAGTGGTGATAGTGGTGGTGGGCCACATGAAATGGTGCTGTGGGACAGGTCTGGCCACCCTGAACAAAACCATAGCATTGGATTGTGACCTGAACATTTGTATTGGTGCACATTTCAAATATATATTTGCTTGATTTTTAACATATCTTTCTCCCCTGTTGCCCCATTTTAACTAATTTATTTTATCAACTTTTAAACTAATAGTCCTGTTTTGGTTAGATAGACACTCATTGAAAATTCATGATGGTCTGCAGATCAAGTCACCCAGAATTACATTATGAATAGACTGTTTACACATGGATAGTTCCAAAGGCAAAGTAAAAAGTTAGCACAGGGGAAAACAGATAAATCAGGTGTGATCCACAGCCAAAGTAGGAAAACAAATTAGAAATGCATAAAGTCCAAGACAACACAGTCCATATTTACCAAAATAAAGCCAAAGTAAAGGGTAAGCCATTTGGGACAGTGGCAATGTCTACAGCTTGGTATAGATGATGTTTCAGCAGCTTCTGCAACCTGCAATTAAGTCTTTTTAACTGAGTTGATTAGAACCTATCTTGCACTACATTCAGAGATAACAAATAAAGTGGTTTGCCCATTTGGAGAGAATGCCTTGGAATTCCATGCCTTACAAGGCATATGTAGAAATAGAAGAAGGACAATGACCATGAAGTAGGCCCAGAGGAAGGTGGAGAGATAGCATCAGAGAAATATTACAAGAACACTAAATAAAACTGGTGTAAGCTAGAAGTGCCACAGCAAGGACTTTGCATTTCCCTCAACACCCAATGGGGTAAAAGATGAAGCAAAGAAGAGGAGGAGAAGAAGAAAAACCAGAAGGAGGTCTGTTATGCTTTCCAGGACTATGTTTTGATATTTTGCTACTTTCTTGGGTCATTGCTCTCCAAAAGCCAGCAATAAGCACACAGAGACAGATTATTAGAATTTACCAGGGTCACACCTTTAAACTGGTAAACTTTATTTAAACTGGTAAAGAACAGCCCCTTCCTTCAGTGAGGCATAATGTAGTGTGCATTCCTACGGCTGAGGCCAGGGGGGGGGGGGATGCTCACCATGCCACAGTTCTTCACAAGATAGTCCCAAGTCACTTTGCTTATCTGCCTGATAACTCACTCCAGCCAGCAAATTAAGATGATGCAGTGCTGCCTCCAAAAACCCATGACCTTCAAAGGCCACTCCTCCTGCAACCACTATTATCTAGCATCTTGTTAGATGAACCCTTGCCTATAAAGGCCCTTTCGTGAAATCATAATGTCTGGGTGCAGAATTAAAGAACCCAAACTAGCCAGCAGAGACTTTGCGACATCTCTGTTCACACTCTTTGAAAAACTTATTGATACAACTAGGAGCACAATCTGGCTGTCAGACTGTCCTAGGTACAGTGGCAAACCAAACAATCCTCACATTTTGCCACCAGGTTTTGATTACACACATGTTCTTCAGCATGTCCAAGATCAATGACTTAACAGTAATTTTGCCCAAGTCATTTCTACACAAATGGATCAGTAATATATCAGGGGGTTCCATAAACATTGGCCTGCAACACTACATAAAGCCAATTGCTCCACATAATGTCATATTTCCCCACCCACTTAAGCAAGGGCTATACTCCAAGCCCAATATTTGGGTCTCATGAAGATCTGGCAGCAATAGTGCCACCCAATAAATGAAGCTGTAGCCAACAACCCGGATCTGCCAATGGTGTTCAAACATCAAACCTGAAATGAAAAAGAACAAACAGGCACAGACAGGTATCTGTTCACTTAGGAAGAGGCAGAACATAGGTCCTGAACATGTCAGAAGCTCACCTACCCACACACTTAATATAATCAACTGGATATTACAATTCAGCTGCCATAGATGCAGCCTCAATACGGAACAAATGTATACCAAACTGCAAACACACAATGCCTGCCCTGCTCAATACCTGGGATGTTACCTGCCATAAGTGAAATTTTGTAAGGGGACAAACAACACTGTGGCATTACAAGGGCCCAGGATACCAACACCCCCCTTCTTCTAAAAAAATCCCAAAAATGCCTTCACAAGGCAGAAGGCCATACATTGGCTCAGCACTAGTGATTTGCCTTTCCCCAACTGATCAGTCTTAGACCTTTTGGATCTGCAGCATAACCTGCATGTCAATGATATGCACATCACTGTAGCCCTAAGCCCTACCTGATACATCAGTTTGGGATGCCACCACAAGTCCACTAACCCTCAATGCTGTAAAATGTGCCAATATGGTAGCAGCTTGAAACTGGACGGAATCATATTTTGTCAAACCTGCCACCAAACTCTCACCATCTGCAAAAGCAGCTCAGGGGATATGGGTGTACAGGTATCAGGAACCACTCAACTCTCCCTAGACTAATCTTCCAACTTTTTCCTAACCCAGAAATCTCTGTTTGAGTCTCAGATTTAGAATAGAAAGTCAGGGCAGCATTTTTCCTTGTATGGAATAGGGTGCCAAGTACTTATGGTGCAGAAAAAACACACACAAAACTGCATTATAAGTTCAATTGATCAATATCAATTGAACATATATTGCAGTTTTGTGTTTTTGACAACTCTAAACCTACCCTGAGATTGAATGATGCAGTGCTATAGCTGTGTCAGGTGCTTGTTGCAATGGCCAAATTTATTGCCCTATTTACCTCAGCCCTTCAGGGCTCCACACCTCTGCAGCAAGGCATTGAGACAGACCTGAGCTCCAGGTGCCAGAACCCTGGACCGAGCAATCTGTTGGTGGGACAGGGCATTAGCTATGTTATTATCAACACCTGGAATGTAGTAGGCAGGGCAGAAACCAAGATATTAAATGCAAGGCAATGCAGAGTAAAAGCTCACACTAGAGCCATCACTCTGGCAGATGTTGGAATCAAAAACAGAAATGCACACTTTCATAGACTCTCTCAACTGGCATATCTGGGCTGCCCTATGTCACTTTGTCTCCCTACCTGAGCACCTAAGCTGCAGAACAGGTAGAGGGTCATTGATCTGCCCCGACTATTCCACTTGAATATGAGCCACAATGGTGTTAACATCAGGCACCTCATCCTCGTCAGATGAGAAAAGAGATGAGAAAGACTGTCTAGGAGGCCTGCACTTTTTAAAATAATTGACTATAACCAGTGGTGGGATTCAATTTTTTTTACTACCTACTCTGTGGGTGTGGTATGGTGGGTGTGGCCAGGGGAAAGCCCTGTGTTGTACCCAAATTAGGACTAATTTATTTCAAAACTTGGATGGGTGGGGCCAGCCGGAATTTCTGCTACTGGTTCTGGCGAACTGGTGCAAACCTGCTAAAGCCCATCACTTACTATAACAAAGTATATTATTATTCCTTCCTGTAGGATTTTTTAGATCACTGAGACAAGGGGGCACTTAGCCAACTGTCTCCACAGCCCCACAAAACAGAGGGGTGGGGAAAAAGTTTTTATTATTATTATACGCTATGGTGGTGGTGGGATACATCATGCTAAGATCTTCAGCCCATAACCGAAAGGCCAAGCTATGGGAGGGGAAACTTGTTGTACCAAAGCCCACTACCCACTAGCCCAGCCATTACTCTGTGACTGCACTGATGTATGACTGCACTCCAATCTTAGGGGTGTGTGTGTGGGGGGTGGGTGCGTGGGTGAGGGAGTTGGCCCATCTCTGTCTGAATGCTGTGTCATGGGGGGGTTCTGGTAAAAAGAAACTGAGCTAACAGCCAACCAACCCCAACCCACCCTGGGATGCCAATATTATATATGTGTGTGTGACATTGTTGCGCCTCCTGAAGAAATGTTCAACACCCCCCCCCCCCCTGCCAAATCTAGAATCTTGGCTACAGCCCTGTCCCACTGACAACGACACACTGATAGTGGGGAAATCTACCCGACTGCCCAAGCAAGATCATATGTGCTTATTCTTGTTCTTGCCTCAAAAGAGGCCGGAAACAGGGAGTGTCTAACCTATAAGGCATAGCTCCTATTCCTCTCTAGTGAAGTTAAGAGAGCCATTGGCTCACTCCAGTGGTGTGATTCCTTTTCTGGTCTGCAGGAGGACAACAATTCCCTGCCCAGAAACAATGTTCTCGGTGGAGGAAACCCTTCTTAATTCTCTGACAATGGAACTCAGTTCCTTGCTTTTACAAGAGCAGATTCTATCACCATTCACCAAGGGCCTAGGATGTTCAGGCATGAAATTCTGTTCCTCAAGGCTATGGGGAAGCAAAGACAAGTGTTTAGACACTAATAATCAAGAAAAGACTGTTAATTGAATAGAGGAGAGGAGCATGAGAGATTAAGTATGGCGTTCAGGAAATAAGAGGGGGGGGATAAGGTGAAGAAATCTCAAAAGGAATGTTCCAGCATTTAAGAGAACAGCAAAGTACTGTAGCACTAGCAGTGAATTTAAATGTAGTTTGTGTTTGAGATACTCATCCAATTTGTACACATCATGAAAAGGAACTCAAGGCTCACACAGAATGCATATGGATGTGCATCCCACAGTTTGGGAAGACTGCCAATAAACACTTTGCATTTACCTTCCAAGACAAATAATTAACTTCATGAGAATCAACATCTAACTGCTGAATGACTCAATGTATCAGCAGGTGTTTGCATCAAGATAGAAGGACCGGTGTTTTGGATAACACTGTCTTGTTCAAGGTTTGAAGAACCTTTTGATTTGTGAAGTGGAAAGTATTGAATCGTTTATAAAGTAATTGACCTGGGACTTGGATCTCTTTGTGCAGTATACTGCGACAGGGGTAGGGCTCAGTTTTATATGCTTAATTAAAGCTGATTAAAAAAACAATCAGCAAAAGTGAAGACTGACCTGAAGACACAGACAACTGGATGGTACAGAAGTGTCCCTGATTATTTGGTTGAAAAAGAGTAAAATACAGTTTCCCAAAAGACTATATATATTGCCATTTTGTGATATATCAGTAGAAGGCTCTGCATAAGGTTCAGTTTCTTCTTCAGCAGCATCTTTTTTGTTGCCATCATCTTCTTTTTCTTTTCCTTCTTCTTTTTCAGGTGCCATATCCATTCTGGATATTGGTTATCATCATGGTGATTGTCTACCTGTTTTTAACTGCTCAGAACAGTTCTTCCAAGGACATGCCATACCAGTCTCTCACATTCTTCAGCCATGAAGTCCATCTATATCCAGGGCCTCTTTTCACAGGCATCTTTCCTTGCAGAATGCATTGGATTAGTCTATACTTTATGTTGCTCCCCATGGTATGGCCAAGGAATTGGAATTTTCTTTGCTTTAATGTTCTTAAAAAGTTCTTGTTCTTTATCCATCCGGTGCAACACTTCTATGTTAGTCACATGGTCAAACCATGATATCCTTAACAGTTATCTGTAGACCCACATTTTCAAAAGCTTTGATTCTCTTTTCAGATGAATGTCCAAGCTTCAACTCCATATAGCAACACTGGGAATATGTAACATCTCACTATTCAGATCTTTGTAGCAAGGGTTAGATCTCTACTGCATAACAAATGTCACATTTTTATGAAGGTGGATCTTGCTTTTCTTATTCATATTTTAATCTCTACCTTGGAATTCCAATTTTTATTTAACATACTCCCAAAATAGACAATTGTATCCACTCTTTTGATTTCTTGTGTTCCTACCATTAGCTTGCCATGAGTTGGTGTTTGCCTTATAACAAGATATTTCATCTTCATGGCATTGAGATCCAAACCATATTCTGCACTTGAAGCCTTAACTCGATCCAGCATCGACTGAAGATCTGCAAGGTTTGTGGCCAACCAATACTGTGTCATCAGCATATCGGATGTTATTCAGGTATTCCCCATCACAGTACTTTTAATGCCAAAAAAAGGGTGTGTGTGTGTCAGTTTGGTGAACTGAAATTGGTGTGATTGATATTGCAGCCCACATTTTAAAGGACAACATAGTGTTAAACTACCAATCTACATGCAAGATTTTTCTCCAAAGCTGAACTTTGATGTGAGCTAGGGATATAAATCTTTGTTTATCTCATCCTTATTATTGTGGGTGATTTTTTTTAAATCTTCTTATGCTTTATGGATATATATTGGTAGGGAACATTTTCTGAGGATATCTACCAGAGAGATTTGTATGGAAATTATGTACCTTGTGGTAACTAAACATATTTATCAGTGATTTTTTTGTTTTAAGAACTGGATATGTTTGCATCTTTTCAAAAACCATCAGCCATTTAGTTTGTGCTTATTCTCACTGTGTTTGTATAAATGTTCTTTGTGTTTTGTCTGTCATTTTTGAGATAAAGAATCTCACAGCTTTGGAAATTTCCCATCAGCATACCTAATGGTGTGGTAACAACCTACACTGAAATTTATCAAGTATTCCTCACACCTCTACAATGGACACACAGAACTAGATAGAAGACCAAACACAGCCTTTAATTTTATGAAGTTGGATAGTATTAGGTAAGTAAAACTTGTATTTTAACTTCACTTGCTACAAATGGTTCTTAGTTGTAAATAGAGAAATCTTTTATGTTCATCTGTTTATAGAATGATGGTAAGTTTTTACAGTACTTGTGAATGTTATGTGATTCTGTCTCAAAAGCTATTTGAACATTGGGATTGTGCAATATAACTAAAAAACACCATTGCTAGACCAAGGTCTGGCTATTTCAAGACTCCATTCTAGCTTTAGGCATGCAAAGATCACACAGGTCTACAAGAAAAACTTTTTTTCTTGATGCCTATGATTTTAGAACTGATTTTAGCTATATTTGGGTTGCTGAATCCAAATGTTAAATCAGTTTTTTCTATCTGCTCTACTTTTTTAGATCAGTGATTTTAACATTCTACATGAAATGTGTAATTCTAACTCCATTTTGTGCAGTTCTAAATCACTCATACAAGGATTGGTTCCTGTATATTTGCCCTATTGTCATTCAATGAATGAGGCAGAGCAAAAAGCCTGAACTTCATTTGTTGCAGTTATCGGAAATTTTCTAGGCAAACACCAAGCTGAAAACTATGTTGAACTGGTAAACCAGATGCTTAACAGCTTCAAATCCCTTGGATGTAACATGAGTATTAAGGTGCACTATTTACACAGCCACTTAGACCGTTTTCCTGAAAAATTAGGAGACACCAGTGGGGAACAAGGAGAAAGATTTCAGCAGGATATTAAAACTATGGAGGATTGCTATGAAGGAAGATGGGATACACACATGGTGGCAGATTACTGCTGGAGTTTAAAAAGGGACTGTTCCAAAATACATTCAAGAATGTCAAGGAAAGAAGCTTCCGAAGTGTTAAGTGACTAGTTGGTTTCATCAATAACTTTTCCCCTCTATCCTTGTAGATAATAATATATGTATACTATAATAATAAAAAATTCCATGTTTAGTTTTTTTATTTGTTCCATGGATTTAACTTAAGATAGTGTAATGTATATTTCACTAAAATGTTACATCTTAGAAATTTGAGCTCCTAGGCCAAAACTAATGCCATATTTGAATGCAGGGGATCAAATTCATATGAAATCAGCTCAAAAAACCCTGGCACCAAAGCAACTTTTGCCCTGTGTTATCTGTTTGTCGCTTGCCCCTTCCAAGATCAACTGTGTCTCATCTGAAAAAA
The DNA here is from genome assembly GCA_035047345.1 of Bradypodion ventrale. NCBI lineage: Eukaryota > Metazoa > Chordata > Lepidosauria > Squamata > Chamaeleonidae > Bradypodion > Bradypodion ventrale. Next base: position 141,733,942 of record JAWDJE010000003.1, read on the forward strand.
AAAAAACACTGTAGCATACCACAGATGTTAAGAGTTCAGAATTTTTTAAACACACAAACTTTTCCCCAGTAAAATGACCACATGATTCTCATGACTAATACAAGCATTTGCAAGAAGTATTGTTGAACACGAAGGAAGAAATTGTATTATTCTCTGGCCTATGCTTGGATGTGGGATTTAGAAATGTATCAATAAGTTTCAAGGTGAAGTATTCCAAATGGTGCTTCAGCTTTAATTTTAAAAAAATCATGTAATATTTTTTTTTGTCATCTATCTTCAATCCTCTCTCTGATTTTGATACTCCATTTAACCTAACTTCATGTCAAGTACACTTGGAAGCTCTCATCTTCTCTGGAATAATTAAAGTGAAGTAGAAAATTGGCAAATGCTCCCCAAGTACAGTAATTTAAAATATTCTTATAGGCACAGAAAAGTAGAAGAAGGGAATTAATAAACTGTTGTGCATCATTCCATGCTTTTTCTTTGTTTTAAGCATATGCAAAAAAAAAAAAATCTAGCTCTAAAGCCCAAGGAAAATACAGCCAAAAAATGAAATAAAATAAAATAAAAATTCTAAAGCTGTGGCCACTTGAAAGTGTAATGTGTGCATGTTTGGGAGGGGAACATTTTAAATTTGATGATGCTTGATTTTGCTTCCATCATGATTAAAAATAATTGGAACAAAATGGTCCTTTACAAAATCAACCAGGCTTGTCTGTGTGTGTGTGTGTTTTATTTAACCACTTCATGGAAGGCTGCATTTTTTTTCGCAAATACTTAGCCTCATGGCCTTACATTTTGTGTTTTCTGTAAGGAAGCTTAGAGAAACTAGGAATTAAATATAAATGCAAGAGCAAGAGATATACCTGTTAGATACACACACACACACACACACACACATCAAACAAACAGCTAACTTTTAATGGTAATACATCTTCCTCAGCCATAAATTACCACTGAAAGCAACATGTTTGTCCAATTCATTTTAGTAGTCTAATAAAAGAACTGCCTGCTCTTGAATTTACATTATTTTATTTACCAAAGAGCATTTAAAAAAAACTTTTTGGGAACCAAGTGTGTCCAGGGGTGCTAGTATTTTCCCATATATTTATGTTCATGTCTTTCAAATAGGATGTGGGAGCCAAAGTAATTGAATTAAGCTCTTTGATATTAGTGCTTAGGTAAGCATATCTCCTGAACACCCCGAATAAATGTAATACACTCTTGTGTCCCATGTGATTTTTTCATTTGTTTGTTTGTTTCTGCTTCTACAGATACAGCAGTTTTCTTTCAAACATCCAGGCTATAATAGAAGTAACAACTGTCTGTTGTTTCCATTGGCCAGTGTCCTATTGACTGTAACCTAAATGGCAATTACAAGCAGTATATTAATATGTCGTTGCCATTGCATATGCAATGATATCTATGAAGAAAATCTACCCTGTACTTAAAAAAACAACACTTACACAAGCAGTATGATTCTGTATTATTGTGTTGGCAGGGCATTCTTAACTAACAACTCAACATAATAGTGGCAATAGAGTTTTCTCTTGTTCTTACCCTTGGTCATAGATCATCTGTTTAAAGCCGACATACATATTGCTGCTTTCAAATGATGATGTTATTCAGTCACACAGTTAAGTCCAGCCCTTTGTGACCCCATGAACCATAGAACCCCAGGATCCTATGTCATCCGTCATCCTCCATAGTCCACCCTGGTCCATGCCAACCACATCAACTATGCATTCTAACCATCTCATCATCCTCTGCTGCCCCTTCTCCTTTTGCCGTCAATCTTTCCTAGCATCAGGACCTTCCTCAATTAGTCCTCTTCTCATTTGGTGGCCAAAGTATTTTTGCTTCAGATTCAGTTGGTTTCCTTTAGGATTGACTGATTTGCTCTCCTTGCACTCCAGGGGGCTCACAAAAGTATTCCCCAGCCCCAGATTTCAAAGGTGTCTATTATTCTGTGCTCAACATTTCTTATGGTCCAGCTCTCACAACCATACATTACTACTGTGAATAAAATTTCTTTAACTTATGCAGACTTTTATTGGCAGGATGATGTCTCTACTTTTTATTAGGTTGCCTAGGTTTAACATAGCTTGCCTCCAAAGAAGATGAAGATCAAAAGACGAAGAAGAAGGTTAATACTTATATTAATGACAGTGAGATACATAAATGTCTTACTGAATGAATCAAACTGAGGCAATTAACAGTGAAAACAAAAATATTTGTTTCTTCCACTAAGGTCATCCTTATTCAAAAGCAGTCATATCTGACTATATTTACAGCCAAAAAACCATTGTTGGCTAAATCACTGACAAATTAACTTTACATTTAATGATAAATTCATAATTAGGTGTCATTTCAAGTGTTTGACCATGCAAGCATTTCACAAATACTGCCTGGGTATAGAAAATGATCAGTGGCCCGACATTAACATACAGTATTGCATACCTAATCAGCGTATTGAAAAACAGATTTTATACAGTGTACACTTCTAAGTTAAATTTACTGAGAGTCACAAATTAAGCCATTGGCCAACACACTTCAGAATACTGGTTAAAAATTTTCATGAAAATTGAAGAAAAAATATCATGACCATATTAAAATGTGCACCACGGAATTAGAACCTGAAGGATGAAATCCAGTTGACAAAGTTCTGCATACATAATTATCACTAATTAAAAGTTTCTAATCCCCTAAGGATCCCTTTAATCATGGAAAGGCTCTCAGAACAGTAACATGAACACATTATTATTATTATTATTATTATTATTATTATTATTATTATTATTATTATTATTATTATTATTATTATTATTATTATTATTATTATTATTATTATTATTATTATTATTATTATTATTATTATTATTATTATTATTATTTTGGGGGGGATAATTCATAATGTCCATTATTCTAAACCTTATATTTTTGTTTCATTTGCATCTCTATACATTTATCATCATAACAACCTTCAGAGATAAATTTTGGGTACTCTCACCCAGGAAGTTTAACCATAAGGATCTTATCCTGGAGTGTGTGGACAACAAATGTGAGGAAGAGAGCACACTGGCTGCCCTCGTTTGGTCATCACTTTAAGCAATATGAAACTAACAATCTGCTATGTCTATGTAGGATCTTTGCATGAGCCAGAACACACACACAAACTCAGGAACTCCTTCACAAACATACTTGTATTCAACAGCTTCTTTTCCCTTTCATATGTTGAAGGTGAAGACACAAACAATGAGAATTGGTGCAGTCCCTTCATGACATGTTTCAGAATGCCTGAATAAGGCTAAGATGTGGATTTGAACCTGGTATCCCCAGCTGAACACTTTAAACATTGCATCATGCTGACTCTGTGTTAACTGTAGCTACTATCATATTCTATATATTTTAAATATGTTTTAGGTTATAGTGCACACTTGTTTCCAAGAAACACTGGTGTTGGCCACTGTAAAGCTAAAACAAAATTATATTAGCATATTGCATACGCACATTTGCATTGAGCAGTGTCTGCATTTTTGTCAGCATTTACATCTGTTGAATTACATCTGAGAAGAAAGAGAACATAGATGAAGGAGGGCACTATGTGATTATTCTGCTTATTCTTTGATCAGAAGGTTTTTGCTGTATTCTCTGATATTTTCATTCAGCTAGCAACATTGCAGTGCTTAAAGAGATCAGAAGATGAATTAAATGACATGATGAACAAAAGATAAATCAAAGTTACATTACTGACTCAACATGCAGTCCTTTAGAGACTGGTTCCAATCCCTGTCCATGAGTGTGTGTATGTGTGCATACAAATATGTTTTAAGGGGAAAAAACTCATTCTTTGACTAGTCCTTCAAATAGAGAATAAGTGCCTTCTCACACTAGTGAAAAAGGTAAGGCATTTCATAACAATGTTCTAGCACTCATAAGTGCAATATTTTGTGGGAAATGATCCAATTTTGTACAAAATTTACTATCATTGTATAAGAGATCACATTGTACCCCAAGCTAGGATGACCACTGCTTTCGGAACTTGAAGCTCTGGATAGATTATGTCTTTCCTATAATTTTCCCATTCTTGTGGTTTGTGTATATAAGTGCAATTTTTTTCTCAAAGGCAAAAAATGTAGAATCACTTTGTACAATTTATGTACATAATTGGGGTGGCGTGGGTGAAATTGTTGTCTTTAGTTCTTGGCTAAGTGTTTGAAATTCCTCATTGAAATTTCTTGTTATGTTGTGATAGGTTAAATAGATGAGAATGATGAATTCAGGGAACATTCTTTCCATTTGTATTAAGTATATGCTAAGCAACTAGGCTGCAAATATAAACCATGCCAAAAAAAAGGCCCATTGCACTATGGGTGGAGGGAGTTAAATCTAGCCATAAATCAGTGTTTGCTAAATGTATTGAAAAATAGGCATATACTACCTAGAACAAGTGGACTGAGAAAGCAGTGTGTGTTTTCATTCAATTCAGCAATGGATATGCACAGTTAGGCATGTGCACTTTGTTCCAAGAAATGTTTTAAAAAGGGCAAATTAGGGTACTTGTTTGGTTTTGGAGTGACTAAAGGAAAGAACATTAAAGAAATGTAGTGCCAAAATATAATGTAAACAACATTCTGGATGAATTTCAAGAGCACATAGGAACAGATTTGCATTACCAAACTTCATTGACTGTGAATTGGAAAAACTAGTTTAAAACCACAGATATTATTACAGAAGAATGCAAAAAGACAATTCTTGAAGTAGAATAAAAAAGATGGGTGAGAGAAAAAAGCTTTAAAATTGAAAAAGAAGGCCAGAAGCAAAAGTGGCAGAAATATAGACAGAACTCTGAATGCAGCTTTTGTATTTTTTTTTAAAAAACAACAACACAAATTTGTCTACTTCTGTTTCATTCACTACACCAAGGCTGTGTGGACCAAAACAAAATATGGCAAGTAATTAAAGAGATGGGAATACCAGAACACCTTATATGACTCATGAGAAATCTGTACATGAGTCAAGAAGCAACAATAAGGTCAGAATATGGAATGATGGAATGGTTTGGAATAGGAAAAGGTGTAAGACAAGGCTGTATTTTATCACCCTGCTTATTCAACTTATACACAGAGCACATAATGCACAATGCATGGATGAGGAATCACAATTTGGGATCAAAATTGCTGGGAGAAACTTCAACAATTTGAGATACGCAGATGATACTACCCTAATGGCAGAAAGTGAGGAAGACCTAAAAAAGCTCCTGCTTAGGTTCAAAGAAGAGAGCGCAAAAGCTGGCTTGAGACTCAACATCAAGAAAACCAAGATAATGGCAACAGGCCCTATCAGTCCCTGGAAAATAAATGGGGAAGAAGTAGAAGCAGTGACAGATTTTACTTTCTTAGGATCCAAGATCACTGCAGATTATAATTGCAACCATGAAATAAAAAAGAAACTGATTATGGGGAGACAAGCTTTGAGAAACCTGGGGAACATAGTTAAAAGTAGAGACATCACCTTGCAAACAAAAATTTGCATAGTCAAAGCAATGGTATTCCCAGTGGTAATGTATGGTTGTGAGAGCTGGACCATAAGGAAAGCTGAGTGCAGAAGAATAGAGGCCTTTGAAATGTGGTGTTGGAGAAGTGTTTTGTGAATCCCCTGGACAGTGAGGAGACCAAACAGGTCAATCTTAGAAGAATCCAATCCTGACTGCTCCTTAGAAGGTCAAATAATAAAGATGAAGCTAAAGTACTTTGGGCATCAAATGAGAAGAGAGGATTCACTTGAGAAAATCTTTATGCTGGGCAGGTGGAGGGCAAAAGAAGAAGGGGACAGCCAAAAATAAGATGGCTAGATGGTATTGTAGAAGCATTGGGCACAGAGCTGGACAGGTTGAGGAGGATGGTGGTGGACAGAGGTGCCTGGAGGGTGGTGGTCCATGGGGTCGCAAAGAGTCGGAATCAACTGTGCAACTGAACAACAGCTACAAAAATTTGGCAGATTGCATAATAAAGAGAAAGAAAGAAACATTTTGCACAATACAATATAGGAGAATTAACACTGGAGTTCTGTTCAGATTTTAAAATTCTAAAATCTAAAATACATCACAGCTATCTAAACATAAATATTAATGCAATTAACTATGAAATGATATATCAATGACAAATCACCTGAAAACAATAGTCTCATTGTTGATTTGGTTGACAGCAAAGGATGCAGACTTTGTTTTTATAAGAAATAAAGACAGCAAGTGGCAACATACCTAGAAGTATCTTAGTGAAGGTTTTCCCCATGATCAAAATTCATAAAGGCAATACAATAAGATGGAAGTCAAAGGTGAAGGAGAGATCATTTTGTAACGGGATGCAATTATTGAGGCATTAAATGTAAGTGGGGTGGGAGACAGGGACTGGGGGGGCAAGGTGTTGGGGTGGGTGGGCGGTCTGGTTTCTGGGCCCTGCCCTCCCCTCAGTCCCTCTCCCCCCACTTACCTTTTGCGGGTTGGGCCTTTCCCCGGTACATTTTTTTAAACTGCCACGCCAACTGTCCTGCCTCCTCCACGCTCACGCCCTTCAACCTCATTGGCTGAGGGGTGGCTTGGTGTGGAGGATGCTGGGCATTGTAGTTGTTGTTTTTTGTTTGTGGGGTGGTTGTCCCACTCACGGCTGGTGGACTCTTGCGGTGATGGTCGGTCAGTGTTAAGATAAGTGCGGGCGGCTTGGTACGGGATAGTAGGGAAGGGTGTGGGTGTGCATGCCTGACAACAACGGTTAATGCACCATTTTATAGGTAAAGATTACTTAATTTATTACAGTAGACCCTCGCATAATGATGTTACTTGGTTCCCAAGTAGCATTGCTAAGCAATTTTTGTTGTTATGCGGGTTTCTGTTTAATTTCCCGCATAACAACATTTTTAGTGGCTAATGACAGTTATTTTAGCGTCATTGTCCAGGCAATGACACTAAAAATGTTGTTATGCGGGGGAACACGTGGTGATTAATGACACATTGTTAATCAAAAATGTTGCTATTTGAACCCGTTGTTATGTGAGGGTTGACTGTATTGTTTAGCACCTCTTGTTGTAGTGCCAGTCAGATAATGCGAGCGCGGCGCCAAAATGGCCACCGCGCCCTTTGCGGGGCCCCCCCCATCGGACGAAGGCATCCGGGTAGTTAGGGGGCGTGGCCAGCACCCTTATATAAGGGGCGGCCACGAGGCAGCCGAGCTGCCATTTTGCGAGGCGACGGAGCGGAGAAGTTTTTCCCTCTTACCTCCGTCGCTTTTACCCTCACCGGGAAGCCTCTTGGCTGCTGATTTTCTCCTTTTCGGCTTCCCATCGGCTAGCTGCAATGCCCTCAAAGAAGAAGGCGACTGCGAAAGCGGCTCGTTCTGCGCGGAGGCGCAATCCGGGTCGGAGGATCGCGGCTGCGCCTCCCCAGCAGCCTCCTATGCCCGAGCCCACCAGGACTGGTGGGATGGGGTTAATTCCCCCTTGGCCGGAGGCTGGGGGTCCGCGTACGGGCCCAGTAGGGGCCGCGGCCCTCGGCCCTCGGCCCGCAAGCGGTGGCCACCGCTCCTGGCGTGGCCCATTCCACTGGGCCTTCCTCCGTTGGGGCGCAGCTTACTGCTGGGGCTTCCAGCCTTGGGGGGTGGTGTGGTCCCCTTCCATGGCAGGGTACTTCCCCGGCCCTACCGGGCCCGGGCTTAGGTTCGTGGCCCTATTCAGGCCCCGGGGTACAGGGACTTGTACCGACGCCTGTAGTTACTGGGCCGGCTGGCCCTTTGCCCCCCTTGGTTTAGGTGGCTATGTCAGCGTGGAGGCCCTCCTGGCCCGCGTTGCGGCCCTTGAGTCATCCCTGGCCCGGGTTAGTCACTCTGGGGCCCCTTTTGGGGTGCAGGTCGATGCATCGTCTGCTGGGCAGCGGCAGGCGACGGGACGGGTTGAGCTGCCTGAGGCGCGTGGCCCGGCTTCGGCCACTGCCTCGCAGCTCCCCAATCCACAGGCCGGTGCTGATCAAGCCCCGTCGACGAGCTCTATGGCGGTCGTGAGCTCCGACGCCCCCAGTGGGCCGGAACCCCAGGTGGGGGCGGCCCATGGGGGTGCAGCATGTGAGTATGCAGTCCAAACTAGTGCACCTACACACATGGCCACATTTGGGGGGGCTTTTCAATGGCCTTGGCCTCGCACGGGTGGTGCGGCGGTTCAGTCGCCGACGCCCCACCCGGTGACTTCAACTATCACCGAGGGCCCCGTGGTGGGGGGTGCTTCTTACCCAGTCGGGAATCTTCTAGGGGTGACCGGGTTAGTCCAGGCTCCTTTACAGATGCCCGCAGTTTCCACCGTACCTGTGTCGGCTTTGCCGACAGCTGGGTATTCCTTGCCCCTGGGGGACCATTTGGCCCAGACCACCAAAGAGAAGATCTGGCGGGGGGAGTATGTGGACATCTTCTCCCTCCTTAACAGAGAGCCCACCAAGAAGGAGAGGGGGGGGCAAGATGAGAAGGATAAGGAGCAGGCGCGTCGTCGCAAGCCACCACGTACGTGGGCCAACTGGTTGCCGGCCTACCTCATATACATGGCGGTCTACCTCAGGGCTCGGCCGGATTTGGCAATTCCGATGGTCCAGTATTTGGACAACATTTACCGGGCGATGGTTGACTTCCTGGGCCCGTCGTGGTTGGCTTATGATGAGGAATTCCATATGCGGATTCCCCTGCACCCCGAGATGAGGTGGGATGAGCCCTGCCAGAGGCTGTGGCTTCTGTACATGACTCCCACGCGCCCTGCGCCCGGGGAAAGATACCATTGTGGACATGCGGTCCAGCGAGCGGCCCCAGCACAGGCACCCCGCCAGGTGGCGGGGCAGGGGGTTCCAGCCCGCCTGCTGTGCTGGACTTTCTCGTCCAATGGTTCCTGTAACAGGAAGAATTGCAAGTACAGGCATGAGTGTCCCTCCTGTGCTGGCCCCCATGTGGCCTCCGCCTGTCCCAGGCCTGGAGGGATGCGGGGCAGAGGAAGGGGTGGACACGGGACTGACAAAACTGCCGCAGAGGGAGCTGGTTCACCGAAAGGCTCCCTCCCCAATTAATGTGGACATGTTGGAGCATTGGCTCGCATTGTACCCAAGGGAGGAGGATGCGATTTACCTCCTTCAGGGTTTTAGACAGGGGTTCCGTATTCCTTTCGTGGGTGATAGGTCCCCCTAGGATGCCCCCAACCTTTTGTCCCTTAGGGGGAGGGAGGAGGTAGCTGCTGCCAGCATTACTAAGGAGGTCGATGCGGGCAGGGTCGCTGGCCCTTTCCCAACCCCCCCGTTCCCTAATCTTAAGGTATCACCCTTGGGCTTGGTGCCCAAAAAGTCACCGGGCGAGTTTCGCCTGATTCATCACTTGTCCTACCCAGCCGGCCGATCGGTCAATGATGCTATCCCTGATGACCTTTGCTCAGTCAGGTATACATCTTTTGACCAAGCGCTGCGCATGGTGCGCTCATGTGGCCCGGGTGCGCTGTTGGCTAAGAGCGACATCAAGTCGGTGTTTCGCCTCCTGCTGGTGCACCCGGGCGACTTTGAGTTGCTGGGTTTTAAGTTCCGGGGTGAATATTACTTTGATAAGGCCATGCCTTTTGGCTGTTCCATATCATGCTCGGCCTTCGAGCGTTTCAGTACATTCCTACAGTGGGCTTTCGTCCGCAGGTCAGGGTCCCGGTCTGTAGCCCATTAACTGGATGATTTTTTATTTGGGGGTGAACGGGGCTGGGACAAGTGCACACGTCTCCTCAACACATTTCAGACGCTAATGGAGGAACTCGGTGTCCCTTTAGCGCCCGAAAAGACCGAGGGCCCATCTACTAAGCTAGTATTCCTGGGGGTGGAGATTGTTCAAAGATAGGAAATCCATTTGAGGCTTGAATATGTAGTAATATAATATAATGTTTTATTCTGGTAGTTAATATATTCAGAATCTTCCAGTAGAGCAATACAACAAGTCCAATACATTGTGAAAGTCAACCGGTATGCAGACTCTTTCAGGAGAATTTCCCTTCATCAGACAAGTTGACTTGCTAACTTTCCAATATCTGAAAATATATACAATATATATATATATATAAATTAATTCTGAACTGGAATATTGCTACTGAGCTAAGTATAAAAGAGAAACCCACCTGGATATATAACATTTAGTTTTCAAAGGGTATCTTGTTTTCATGTTGCATCCTAACCTCTTTTTGTTTATTCATTTTTGGGCTGTGGATGTTACTGACTCAAAATATTACTCCCCTTATAAATCCTGCTGATAGGAAACCAGGTGTGCATAATCTAGCATTCCCCTCCCATGCCTCCTACAAGCATGAGACCTCTTCCCACAGCTGTTACTAATTACTTACATGCCCAGCGTTATCCTGGCTAATACAACTTTGAGATTGTTAAGAGTTCAAGCATTGTGGTGTAATGTACTTCTGTAGATATATATTTTTGTCCCCCTTTACACAATTATGTCAATTTGTAGCCCTGGAATATAAAATGTATAAAAATATAAAAATGTATAAATATATTTAGTCAATTAGGAGGCATGGGAGGGGAATGCTAGATTATGCACACCTGGTTTCCTATCAGCAGGATTTATAAGGGGAGTAATATTTTGAGTCAGTAACATCCACAGCCCAAAATGAATAAACGAAAAGAGGTTAGGATGCAACATGAAAACAAGATACCCTTTGAAAACTAAATGTTATATATCCAGGTGGGTTTCTCTTTTATACTTAGCTCAGTAGCAATATTCCAGTTCAGAATTAATTTATATATATATATTGTATATATTTTCAGATATTGGAAAGTTAGCAAGTCAACTTGTCTGATGAAGGGAAATTCTCCTGAAAGAGTCTGCATACCGGTTGACTTTCACAATGTATTGGACTTGTTGTATTGCTCTACTGGAAGATTCTGAATATATTAACTACCAGAATAAAACATTATATTATATTACTACATATTCAAGCCTCAAACGGATTTCCTATCTTTGAACATTGCCACTCCGTTTGGCCACTTCTGTGTACCTGGGGGTGGAGATTGACACGGTAGCGCAGGCTTCTAGGTTACCGGGGGATAAGGTGTCGAGGATATCTCGGACTTGCTTGCTAAACGCAAGGCATCACTGAGGGAACTGCAGGTGCTACATGGTCACCTCAATTTCGCTTGCAGGGTCGTCGCACCGGGCAGGGCATTTGCTCGGCGCTTGTGCGACGCCATGACAGGCTTATCTAACCCACCATAGGGTTAGACTCACCCGGGGTATCAGGGCGGATATGCTTATCTGGCTCCAGTTCCTGAGGGAGTTCAATGGAGTATCATTTTGGAGGTCTGACCTCCTGGTTCCCCCCGCTTTCAGATACAGTCCGATGCTTCGGGATCCCTGGGTTATGGGATGTACTTCAATGGGAAGTGGGCCTATGGTGGGTGGCCACCAGCCTGGGCAGGCACGGGTCACCTGCGTGATCTCACGTACCTGGAATTTTTCCCTATCCTGGGGGCTTTGATGCTATGGGGCGAGGAGTGGGCCAACTCGGTTGTCCATTTCTGGTGTGACAATGCGGCCGTTGTACACATTGTCAACTCACAGACTTCCAAATCGCCCAGGGTCATGGACCTAGTGCGCCAGTTTGTGTTGCGCAGCTTGCGCCTCAATGTCCTCTTCAGGGCCAGGCATGTCCTGGGGGTCAATAATGATATCGCTGACGCTTTGTCCCGCCTGCAGATCTCCCGGTTCCTTGCTTTGGCCCCGGATGCGGAGGAATTTCCCTCGCCACTCCCGGACGAGATATGGACCATTGGCAAGGAGAGGTGAACCGGGCGATTGGCTTGTCACTAGCGCCACGCACGCGTAAGGCGTATCACCACGCATTCAATTCTTTCAGAGATTTCTGTACCCAATTCCGGCTGCCAGAGACCTTGCCGATCCCAGTGACCCATGTACTTCGGTTCATGGTTTACCTGCATGCCCAGAGCCTTGCACCTCGCACCATAGCATCTAGGCTGTCAGCGTTGGCTTTTATGGCCAAGGTGGGCGGTCATGTGGATAGTACCGCTGACTTCCGTGTGAGACATGTTTTGGAGGGGTGGGTGCGGGAGCGTGGGCGTTGCCTGGACGACCGCCACCCAATTTTCTCAGGGGTTCTTACCCAACTGGCCTGGGGCTGGCATGGCCTCTGTTTTGATAAGTACGAGGCAGCCCTATTTCATGCGGCTACGACGGTGGCCTTTTTTGGAGCGCTCCGCATCAGCGAGCTTGTGATGCTGTCTAAGGCGGATGCAAGTCGTAGGGCACTGGAACTCGAGGATGTCTATGTTGCCAAAAGACTGGGCTCAGTTGAGGATACACTCCTCTAAGACAGATCAGCATGGCGTAGGCAGTGGTGTAAGACTGCTACGGTGTTCTTTGGCAGACATCAGTCCGGTTGGTGCCCTACAGGAGTTTCTTGCAATGCGTGGCATGCACCATGGCCCGTTTTTCTGTCACCAAGATGGGTCTCCCCTTACTAAATTTCAATTTTGGAAGGTGACCGGCAAAGCGCTGGCCAGTGTTGGCCTCCCAGGGGCCCGTTACGGCACCCATTCCTTCAGGATAGGGGCGGCTTCCACTGCAGCTGCTATTGGGTACTCCGGGGCTGACATACACAGCATGGGAAGGTGGGGTTCGCAATGTTTTCAGTTTTATGTTCGCCCTCTTCCACCGTGAGTACCAGTTGAGTCACCGCACCTTTCTCTTCCTTGTTTTTTCCCTTTACAGACCCTGGGTGTCGTATTACACCGGTGACAGTATGGCTGGTTGACCATAGCTACGTGCACAGGGCAGCGCGTTACGCTGCGGCGACAGAGTGGGGACCCCGACTGGGACTGGGTGCATACGCAAGTCTCACATGGCATGGTAAGCCCGGGATGTTATGGCGGGAGCTGTTGCCATTCCTTTTTTCAGGCCGGAATGCTGACCCGCCTGACATTCTGATCATACACCTAGGGGGCAATGATTTGGGCCGGGTCACCAGCTTATCGCTAAAGCATGCGATTTGCAGCGACCTTGCCTACCTGCATTACGTGTGGCCAGCCACAACCCTCGTTTGGTCGGACATGGTCCCGCGGCACACATACAGGGGAGGTTTCGACCTCCAGGCCCTTGACCGCGCTAGACGCATGGTAAATAGGGCTGTGGCACGCTTCCTTGTCGACAAGGGTTGGGGGCGGGTCAGTCGTCACCCCGCCATTAGCCTACAAAATTATGACCTTTATGCAGGGGATGGGGCCCATCTGTCGCGAGGAGGTATGGACCTCCTGTTGGGTGATTGGCGAGCAGGCCTGTTGACCGAGCTGACGGTCTGGGGGGGGCGTCGAGCCTTCTTTGAAGTCCCTCCGTGTGGCGGGTAGCACTGGTAAGGTAAACATTTATGACCCACAGGTATCCGGCAGGTTCGCAATTGACTGGACAACACTAGACAGGCATAAGTTGGTTAAACGTTGTCCGGTCAACGACGAACTAGGCAATGGGGTGATGGCTACAGCTAGACAGCATGCATCACCCCATGATTTTACGGATACGCGTCAGAGGGTGGGGTCATTAGTTAGATATTGACTACGGTCAACAATTTGTTTGTTGTCAACAAACAAATTGATACAAATAGATACATTGTAACAATTGTTGTTGGCAATTTTGGGTGGTACCTTACCAGTCTTACTTCGGCCTGCTTGCCTTAAGAATTATGATTGGTCAATTACCAATAGAAATTTATAATTCGGACTAGGGCATGAATCAATAAATGTGGCCCAATGCCGTTATCCACTTTCATCAGTGTCTGAGTCCTTTATTGGGGGGTGCGCCTGCAATGCGAGCGCAGCGCCAAAATGGCCGCCGCGCCCTTTGCGGGCCCCCCCCCATCGGACGAAGGCATCCGGGTAGTTAGGGGGTGTGGCCAGCACCCTTATATAAGGGGCGGCCACGAGGCAGCCGAGCTGCCATTTTGCGAAGCGACGGAGCGGAGAAGTTTTTCCCCTCCACCCCCTCCCTAGTTGACAGTGTGATATTTTGGTCGCTTCGGGGCCGGGTGGGAATTTTTGGCTGGGACCCACAATTGGCTCTCGGGTCCTGGCTTTTTTGCCCATCCCACACTGTTGCTATGGTTTGATATAGGGGTTGCTGTTGCTGCTGTTGACTTTGGTCACATGGGCGGGTAGCACTGGTAAGGTAAACATTTATGACCCACAGGTATCCGGCAGGTTCGCAATTGACTGGACAACACTAGACAGGCATAAGTTGGTCAAACGTTGTCCGGTCAACGACGAACTAGGCGATGGGGTGATGGCTACAGCTAGACAGCATGCATCACCCCGTGATTTTACGGATACGCGTCAGAGGGTGGGGTCATTAGTTAGATATTGACTACGGTCAACAATTTTTTTGTTGTCAACAAACAAATTGATACAAATAGATACATTGTAACAATTGCCGTTGGCAATTTTGGGTGGTACCTTACCAGTGTTACTTCGGCCTGCTTGCCTTAAGAATTATGATAGGTCAATTACCAATAGAAATTTATAATTCGGACTAGGGCATGAATCAATAAATGTGGCCCAATGCCGTTATCCACTTTCATCAGTGTCTGAGTCCTTTATTGGGGGGTGCGCCTGCAATAGTGGAGATAGGTTTCAGGCAGCCAGAAATAATTCTGCATGATTCGTTAAGAGTTACATCTACTTGTTTAGCATGTGCTGATTCATACCATGCAGTGCAGTAGTAGCATATGCCACTGTGTAGTAGCACAAAGACAGACTGTTGTTCTTTTGGATTGTAGTTGTGCACCTCCTCAGTCTGAACCAACCAGTTTCCTAAGTGTGTTATTTCTGGTGCCATCTCATATTGATGACATATAAGAACAAGTATTTAATTTTATTGATGAGAGCAATTTGGTGCTATTCAAGGTCTTAGCTGTTTTTCTTTGTAACAAAATGCAATAAACTGTCTGCTCTGCAGTATTTACTATCATCTCAAATGTCTTTCACACACACAGCAAACACACAAATTTAATTTCAATGTGACAATGGCAGAGACAGAAATTCAGAAAAGCAGTTCTCAGAAGGTTGGGGACGAGTTCTTCTCCAGCAGGATCAAGGGTAGTTGTGATGAGAAATGAATTGGCTGAGAATTGATGGGGATTGCCATCTGTTCCTCTAGATAAGAATTATCATTGATCAAAATAGTCTAAATCAATGAGAGCAAGATGTTTGGCACGTGTTCATTACATCCCTAGCTGAACCCCTCTTGGAACAACCACTCACAATCAGCATTTGAAGAATCTCTTAATCTAATATTGCATCAGCCTAGAGGAAACCAGCTTTTCATCCTTCATGCCCATAGTGCTACATTTTCTAGTTCAGGGATGCCTGAAACTTTTTGGGCCATGGGCAGGTCACATGGTCAAGTGTTCTGGTCACATGGTTCCTATCACTTAAAAGTGGAAATAAAATGTGCATGCGTGTGTGCAGAATTTGCGTTCACATGCATACACACAGAACACTGCTGTAAATGACCCATGGCTGTTACAAACATGTTTATGACAGCTGCAAGTCATTTACGGCAGCATTCTGTGGACACACAAGTGTGTTTTACTTCCGCTTCCTGGAGCAGCACGGATGGTGTGGCCCTAATTAATTGGCATTGTGGGCTGGATCCATAGTTTGGGCACCCCTGTTCTAGTTCTTCTATAATATTCCCAGTTGTTGCCAAATTCATCCTTGGAGATTAATTTGGTTAGGAACTCATGAGAAATGCTGGAGTTTTGGAACCAAACACGGCCTACCATCTTCAGCTGATTGGCCTGCCAAGTAGAGTCTCATTTTGTTGTGTCCTTCTCTCCCTCTGTATCAACATTTTTAAAAGCCAATTTCAATTACATAAAGTTCTTTACAACATCTTCAGTGCTAGAAATTAGCCAGAAAGAAAATTAAAATTCCCATTCTTTCCTTTTCATATTCCTGCATTTTAAATGGGAGTTGTAACAAATTACATGTTTGAATTATATTTAACACATGAAGACTGCATTAAACAAGTAACTCAAAATGATGCACTTCTTTATGTCAACAACACTGTTTAAAGAATATTAGGATGCCTCCCCTCCTAAATGGACTTTTGATGTTGAAACTCTCTGATTCTTTTATGATGAGCTGAGAACTGCCATAAACTTTTTAATGATTGCAGCAGAAGGGGATATCAAAGTAGGAAAATAAAAAACACACACATGTTTGGGAAGTATGTTGAAATAAATCATTTCTGCTACTTTGACAAGAGCCTGCCATGAATGTACCAGACTTTTAACATCTGCATGGGAGCTATTAATATTAACATTGAGAGATAAATAATCTACAAAGTTGCCTTAGGAGGGGGTGAAATTCCTTAGATAGATTAACTTGTTTTTCCCCTCTACCATCATCCATTATTGTTTCTTTTTGTGGTATCTTTAGACTTCATTGTCACTACACTTTATTGTCCTTTCATTTATAATTCTGTTAGCCAGATGGACTCCCATTAAATTTAGAAGATTGATGTAAAACAGTTCCCCCTTCTTTCTTTTTGATTGTGTTGGCTTAGAGAAATTGATTAACTCCACAGAAAAAAAAGAGCCTGTCTTGAAACTCTCCTATTATCTGATTGCCTAATATGGACATTTATAGTGAGTATTCTTTCCCTGTTCTCCTCCATACCCTCCAATTGTATTAATGCTTAGGTCATAGCCCTGCCTAAGAAATGTGGAGTGGAAGGGTAAAAACTATCATCTGATGGGCTGTTCCTCAGCAAATTAGTCCCATATGAATTGTGGCCCAGGTTGTGCAGCTATCATGAGATCAAAGACAACCCACTGAGAAGAAAGCTTCCATGATAGCGCTTGTGCTTGCAATTCACTTTCTCCAGCAAAATTTGGCCATATACCATAAGGTCCTTGGACTAGGTCCCAATATCTTTTAACTTGGAACAGGGATTTGTTTATGATATGCCACAAAATATATGGGGAAAATATGGTCCATCGGATATTTTTGGACCGCCCTGAGTCGGGTTCTGCCTGAGTGGGCGGCATATATAAATATGACTATTAAATTAAATAAATTAAATTAAATCATCTCTAATTATTGACCACTGACCAACAATAGCTGTAGGGCCAAAGCACAGATGGTTGTAAGCAAATAAAGTGAAATAAGCAATTAATCTTTGCACACTATTTTACATCTGATCTTCCTACTACTACCAGAGTTTGACCAACATGTTTCAGAGAGGTTTTGGCACAATGTTAATCCAAGAGAGTTTTAACTCATTGTTCTTTGCTGTACCCACACCCCAATAACGACACGGACATGTTTATTGGATTGAAAATTGGGCCACTTTTATTGAAATTCAAAAATGGCCTACCTTAACAAAAGGTTAAGGATCAAACGGGCCGAAATAGCACTGGTAAGGGGCAAATCCAATTAAAGCCCTAATTATGCCCATCACCACTTGTTACTGTGGTAACAGGTGTGAGCCTCTGTCAACAACCTGCTTCTGCGGAAGCCTGTTGTCGACCCAATCTAGATGTTATGCTGCTACGTCAGTTAGCTGGCCATACAAGTTTGGCTAACCTTGTCCTCCCTATGGCCAACCAAGTGGATTTGCCCTATTAATTAGTAATGCAGTTGCCCCTAACCAGTGCTATCCGCGACACAGGGAGCAGTTTACCTACTCCCTGCCCCACCATGACCGCAAACGGTCAACAGGCCCATTTGCAAGGATGACAAGAAAAGATCCATACCAGCAGCTTACAAATGCACCCCATCACTACGATACAGACTGCGTTCTTGTATACGGATCAGGGGGTGTGGGACCACTGTCCCCAGTGCGTTGGCATAAAGGAATTGGGCCACTGCCCTGTTGACTGACCTGCGGGCCCGGTCAACACCACGGGGGTCAATCCCAGCCCGGTATGACACCCATGGTACCATTTGGGACCAAACGATCCGCACCTGTGGCCAAGACTGACCCAACACGGCAAGGTCCCTATGGATGG
The DNA here is from genome assembly GCA_035047345.1 of Bradypodion ventrale. Lineage (NCBI taxonomy): Eukaryota > Metazoa > Chordata > Lepidosauria > Squamata > Chamaeleonidae > Bradypodion > Bradypodion ventrale. Next base: position 141,752,023 of record JAWDJE010000003.1, read on the forward strand.
TGCAGATCAAGTCCAAACCTGTGCGCTGGGCCAAATCGTTGCTGCCCAGGTGGACAACCAGGACATCCGGCAAACACTGGTCCCCCATGGACCTGAGGAATGGAAGCAACGCCTGCCAACACATCCCGCGGAAGCCAAACCATCGGAGCAGTGCCACTGCACTGATGCCCAGGTGAGTGCCCCATGATGTGGATGCTGCGTGGTGGGCAGCCCAGTACACGTAGCTGTGTCTGACAATCCACACCCGGACGGGCAGCCAAGGATGGGCTGGAGCTGAAAGAAAAAGAAAGGTGCACGAACAAAGTGCTACTGGGACAGGGGCCGTACATATGATCGAAAGTGATCGGAACCCCACCTCCCCATGGACTGAATAGCCTCCACAGGATAACCACATGCTGCCACAGTGGATGCTGCCCCAATGTGGAAGGAATGGGTCCCAAAACACACCCCAGCAAGTCCCAACTTAGCCAATGCCGTACCAGTAACTCTCCAAAACTGGTACATGGTCAACGGGGAGGAGTCCAGATGACAGAAAAGAGGCCCCTGCGTGCTACCATGAATGGCCAAAAAGACCCCCAGTGCCCGAACTGGGCAAACAAGAGGGTGACCATACCTGTAAAGCGTGAGCGTGCTGCCCTTGCTGATCTGATTGGTCTTGGAAAAATGGATGGAAAGATGCACCAAGTCCTGGTCCACACATCAGACAGCTGCAGAGCCCTGCAAGATGCATCACCGCGGGGCCCTACCACAAGCTCACTAATCCTGAGGGCACCGAAAAATGCCAACGTGGCAGCCGCATGAAACAGGCAAGTCTCATACAGATCCCTGAAAACGGCCGGCCAAGTCTTGGCCAGGCGCAGGAGAATATCTGGAGAAATAGGCCGGCGGGAGTCAGGGCGAGGACCGCGTTCACGAGTCCATCCCTCCAAAACCCGACAAACCCTGAAATCAGAAGTGGCATCAGAAAGGCCATTGACCTTTGCATAAAAAGCCAATGCAGAGAGACGGCCCACAATAGTCCTAGGTGCCCACCTTTGGGAGTGAAGGTGTACCATGAACTGTAAGATGTGTTCCACAGGGACAGGCCAACAGATAGGGAGGGGAGCCTCCTGGCGAAACGCCTCAAAGGCTCTGTGCGTGAGAGCGTACGCCTTACGGGTGCTGCTAGCCAGCGACAGACTGATGGCCTGGTTCACCTCTCCACGCCAAACCTCCACATCTCGGCCAGGAGTGTCAAAGGCAGGTCGTCGGCCTCCAGCGCCAGAGTCCAGAACTGATCTATCTGTAAGCAAGACAAAGCGTCAGCAATATCATTATTGATACCCGGGACGTGTCTGGCATTAAACAGTATGTTGAGGCGCAACGCACACAACACAAAGTGGTGGACAAGGGCCATGACCTAGGGGGAACGGGATGTCTGAGAATTCACTATGTGGACAACGGCCGCGTTGTCACACCAAAAATGAACCACCGAGTTAGCCCATGATTCTCCCCAGAGCAGGAGTGCACCCAGTATAGGAAAATCTTCCAAGAAGGTAAGATCCCTGAGCACATCCCCGCCCTGCCAAGACTCAGGCCACTTGCCATATGACCAGTGACCATCAAAGTACAGACCATAGCCAAATGCTCCGGACGCATCTGACTGAACCTGGAAAACGGGTGCCGCTATGCGCTCAGCATGCCACATTGAAACCCCATTGAATTCTGATAGGAACACCAACCACATCTTAAGGTCCTCCCTGCTGCCCTTAGTCAACCGAACCCTGTGGTGCTTCTTGGATAATCCAACCATGGCGTCGCATGAACGCCTGGCAAAAGCCCGGCCAGGCGCGATGACCCTGCACATGAAGTTGAAGCACCTGAAGGTTGTGGAGAGATGCCTTAAGCTTGGCCAATAGGGACTGAATAGCCTCTGAAATGCGGGCAATCTTGTCCATGGGCAACCTGGAGGTTTGGGCCACAGTGTCAATCTCGATCCCTAGAAAAACTAAAGTGGTGGCAGGACCTTCAGTCTTTTCAGGAGCCAAGGGCACCCCCAATTCTGCCATAAGCTCCTGAAAAATGGCCAACCGGTGTGCAAACTCATCCGAGTCGGCAGCAGCCCTAAACAAAAAATCGTCCAGGTAGTGCGCAACTGGTTTGGCCCCTGAGTGGTAGACGAAGGCCCAATGCAAGAATGAACTGAAATGCTCAAATGCCGAGCAAGAAACAGAGCACCCACAGGGCATGGCCTTGTCTACAAAATATTGCCTCTGAAATTGAAAACCAAGTAACTCAAAATCGTCCGGGTGGATGGGTAGGAGGTGGAAAGCCGACTTGATGTCACACTTGGCTAATAGTGCCCCCGGCCTGCAGGCCTGGACCATGCCGAGCGCCTGGTCAAATGATGTGTACCGGACGGAACAAAGCTCGTCCGGTATGGCATCGTTCACAGATTTGCCAGTTGGGTAAGATAAATGGTGAATCAAACAGAATTCACCTGGAACCTTTTTAGGAACCAAACCAAGGGGGGAACTTTCAAATTGGGAAAAGGAGGCATAACAAAAGGGCCAGCTACCCGGCCTTCACGCACCTCCTTAAAAATCTTACTCCTGGCCACGTGTTCCATGCCCCGTAATGAGACCAGATTAGGAGCATCCTGTGGCAAGCGCGTCCCCATAAAAGGAATGCGAAACCCCTCGGAAAAACCAGCCCAGATGTACTGAGCATCAGCCCGGTTAGGGTAGACACGCAGCCATCGCTCCAAAACCTCAAGCTTAATAGGGGAGGGGGCCTTTTTGAGCTGATCCTGAGTCGGCATTACTCCGGCAGGTCCCTTGCTGGCCTCGACCCCTCCCCCTTGATCCCGTGGGCCTGGTGCATGCCATGGCCGGGTTTGGGCTGGAACAGATCGTGCACTCATGCCTATACCTGCACTGTCTGCGGGCGCACCCAGCCGTGGATGAGTAGTTCCAGCACAACAGGCGGGCTGGAACCCCCTGCCCCGACATCTGGCGGGGAGATTGTGCCGAGCCGGGCCGCTGAATTGCATGGCCGGAATGGTACCGGTCACCCATGGCCGGGCAGGACAGGGTCATATAATACAACCACAGAAGCTGGTTGGGCTCATGCATTTCTGGGTGCAGGGCGGCGCACATATGAAACTCCTCGTCGTACGCCAATCACGCCTGGCCCGGAAAGTCCACATATGCCCGATAAATAATATCAAGATATTGGAACAGTGGGATGGCCAAATCCGGATGAGCCTTCAAAGAAACCACCGCATATATAAGGTAGGCGGGCAACCAGTTGGCCCAAGTACGTGGCGGTTTGCAGCGACGGGACAACTCCTTGACCTTGTCATCCTCCTTGTCTTTTTCTTCTTTGGTGGGTTCCCTGTTCAATAAACTGAACAGGTCCACATACTCCCTGCACCAGATCTTATCCCTGGTGGCAGGGAGCAGGTGGTTACCCAATGGCTGGACCACCCCGGCGGTAGGCAAGGCAGCGGTAGGGACTGTGTGGTAGCCGGTGTTGACCGGCGGGCCGTAAGGCCAGGCCGAATGAGGCAGTGAAGGGCCAGCCGGCAAAACGCCAGGCGGTAACAGCAGGTATGACGCCCCCCAACTCCCGACATTAGAAGACCCAGGCAATGCCAGCTGCACAATGGGCACAGGGGCATGCTGAGCAGGCCATGGCCACTGAAAGTAAGCCATAGCAGGACCAGCGGGTGCATGTGTGGAGTTAACTTGACCGTTATACTCACCAGATGCTACCCCCCCCCAGCCACCCCCACCAGGGGTTCCGACCGGATCGGGGCACCGGAGCTCATGACCGAAACTGAACTCACTCCTCCTGCCCCAGATGAAGCAGTGGAAGCAGATGTAGGCACGGCCCCAGGCGCCCGTGAGGACACCCCGAGGCCAGTGGGCAGTGGGCCGCTTGTGGGCACGGCCAGCAGGGCCATCTCAAGCCTGGCCAGCCACCAGTCCACCGATGCAGGGGAAGAGGCCCAGGCACCACCCCTGGAGCAGTTGATGGCTCATAGGCCATGGCCCCCAGGTGTAGGGGGACCAAAATCGATAACAGCACAGTACTTCTAAAAGAAGGTTTCAAATAACTTCTCTCAAGTGAATTATGGAGGTCTGGAATTGGCAAAATATAATGAAAGTATGTGCTTTTATTAAAGAAATGGCTCCAAATCTGTAGCACATGTGCTTAGCCTTTGAAACAGGACAGTCCAGCACCAGATAGTAGATGAAGTCTTTCTTCAATACCAAGTGCACATGCTGGAACACTGTTATGACATCTTTGATTTCAATCTTCACTGGAAGGCAAACATGTTGGCACCATCAAGTAGATGTCTGAGGCCAGTTGCAGTCAGTGTGCAATGTGACTGAGAAATAAACATCTGGAACACGAAAGTAGATTTTTTAAAAATACTTTGTGTACTCTATGCCTTTGTCTTTCCTTTTAAAAAGATGTGGTATAGTCTGCAATACTGAAAATTCACTAGTAAGTATAATAAAAGGTGAGTATTATCTGACCAGGACTGTACTGTCTTAGTGTTTAAGACACTGTGCTTGACAACCAGAAGGTCAACAGCTCAGCAGACCCAGGTGCAGCATGACAGAGTGAGCTCCTGTTGTTTGTCCAGTTTCTGCCAGACTGTTCTGTCCAGGACAATGACAATAAAAATTTATCTAAGTATCTAGCATTTCAAAACCAAGAAATTACAAGTAGATAAATAGGTACTACCGCTTCAGCAGGAAAGTTAAAAGCATTCTGTGCATTTTGGTCACACCCACTACATGACCATGGAAGTGCTGGGTCTTTGGCTGAAAATGGAGTTGATCATTACATCTTAGACTAGAGTCAGACACGACTGGCTTTTGGGCAAGGGAAATCTTTACCTTTACTAATATCTAACCAACTCAAACATTTAGAAAGCAGTAACAGTGGACAAGAAGTTTTCTATTCTGCTCCTTTGCAAACAAAGATGGAAGAGAGTAAATAGTATTAATAGAAATTGAACTCTCTGTGTTCCTCCTGAAATATACAATATGTGCCCCTGTACACAAACACTTCTTATTAACATTATCTATATGTTTAAGTACAAGTAATTCCAGCCAATTCAAGTACTTCTTTTGTCTGCTGTTTAATCTTCTTTTATTATTTTGTGTGTGTGTGTGTTGTTTTGTTTAGGTTTTTTTGGGACCCAGGAGATTTTAAGAGATTGAAAGAAATCTGTGCATTGTAAACTAGTAAAATCTAGAGACATTGGGTTTAACAGTGCAGCAAAACATAACCTTCAAAATGTTGCTGAGCTGCATTTTTCAGCTATCATTACTGTTGGCTATGCTGAATATGGATGATGTCAGTAACAGCAGGGCCACCATCAGAAATTTCTGGGCCCCGTACTGAGCAATCCTATTGCCCCCCCCCCACACACACAACACACACATACTTTTCTTTCTCCTCGCATTGGGGTGGCGGCGGGGAGTGGAATACACAATTTCCCAAAAGAAATCGAGGGGCAGAGGTGGAGCGGAAGAACTATTTTTGGGGTGGTGGTGGGGGTCAACCTTGAAAAGGACCTGGCTCCTAAGAAAAGGGCCTGTAATTTTTTGTGGAGGGGGGAGGGGTAGAGTAGAATTTCACTACAAGAGCATATGAAGGTGTGAGAATTGCGTCAAAAGGGAAAAAGCAAGCTGGAACCAAGTGGAATTTTTAAGGTGCCACACATTATGCCCCCAAAACAAACTTTTATATCAACATGAACATAATTAAAAGGTAAAGGTTTTCGTTGCTCGAAAGCCAGTCGTATCTGACTCTAGGCACAGTGCTCATCTCTGTTTCAAAAACAAAGAGCCAGCACTGTCATGTGGCAGGCATGACTAGAAACTGGAGCACCCGGAATGCTGTTACCTTCCCACCGAAGTGGTCCCTATTTATCTGCTTGCAATTTCTTGCTTTCGAACTGCTAGGTTGGCAGGAGCTGGGACAAAGACGGAAGCTCATTATGTCCTGCAGTACTCGGGAATCGAACTGCTGACCTTCCACCTCCCAGTCAGTGCCTTAGCCACTTGGGCCACTTCAGTCCTTATGACCACAGTTTTGAGCCACCAGGGCTTGGAAAGGAAAGGGAAAGGAAAGGGAAAGGGAAAGGAAAGGAAGAGTGGATTAGTGAAGAAAGACAGACAGACAGACAGGTAGGTAGGTAGATAGATAAATAGATAGATAGATAGACAGACAGACAGACAGACAGACAGATAGATGATAGATAGATGGATGGTTGGATAGACGGATGGATGGACAGACAGATGGATGGACGGATGGACCCACCTGGGAGGGGAGGGGGCAGGCCAAAAAACAGCAGTGGCCCACCTGAACAGCCAGGAGGGGTGAGGGGTTGGCCCTTCTCCCTCTCCCCACAATCCCCAACCAGAAGATGCTCTGCAAGGCCCCAGGAGGAACGCAGCAGGTGAGGGAGGAGGACGGAGGCCCTGCGTGCCCGTTCCCTTCTGCCCCATTGGCCTTGGGTGGCCAGGGCATCGCTCCGCTGCCCCTCTTCCTACCTGCCAGGTGTCCTCCGCCACTACCATGCCAGGGCCCTGAGTGTCAGGATTCCCCCGCAGTGTGGCTGCCCACGCTGCTTGGGGCTGCTGGGGGCACAGTTGCCCCTCCTCCTCCTCCTCCTCCACAGCAGCCGCTTCCTCCAGCCCCGGTGCCAAGTTTCTGTCAGAATGGCGAACCTTGTGGGCTGAAGCCTTGACCCCAGATATCCAGGTTGAGGCAGAGTCCTCTGGCAGGGCATGTGCAATGGCACCACGCACTGCACTTTTAAAAAAGTAAAACTGAAAAATAAATTAAAAACATTTTAAAAAAGCAATATAGCACCGTCGGGCCCCTGCCAGCACTGGGCCCCGGATGGCAGTCCCCCTTGTCCCCCCTTGATGGCGGCCCTGAGTAACAGCCCAAAGCCATCTGGATGGCTGACTTTAGCACACTCTTGGCAATTTCCAACAATAGTACTACTTAGAGCAGGGGACAGCAACCTTTTTAAGTCGGGGGCAGGGTCCATACCTGTCAAGTGTCCGGTACTGGCTGGGAAATCCCATATTTTACCCCTCTTCCCCCCTCTGTCCCACCATCATCCCGAATTTGGAGCAACTTGAGGGGGGGTTACTGTGCATGTGCGCCCATCAGAGGTGGAGGTGCGCAAGCGAGAGGGGTTTCAGTGCATGTGACAGGGGTTTTGGCACATGCAAGAGGGGTTTCTGTGCATGCGCAGAGGTTACTGTGCATGCACGCCCATCAGAGGTGGAGGTGTGAATGCATGAGGGGTATCTGCACATCAGAGGCAGCGGTGCTTCCCGTATTTTCTCAACCGCATCTTGACAGGTATGCAGGGTCACGTTCCCTCAGACAGTTGAGGGGGCGGATTGGTGTCCCCTTCCATACATGCTGTCATAAACATTCCGTGGCTGCCGTACAAGCATTTACGGGTGCTGTAAACATGTCTGCAACCACTATAAATGTGAATGTGGCCACCATAAACACATTCACAACCTCTTTTGGTGGCACCAGTGGCAGTTGGAGCAATGGTAGGACCCACATTATTTGTCACCATGGGCCAGATTTGGCCCATGGGCCATAGGTTGCCAACCCCAGACTTAGAGGATCTTCATTTTAGTATGAATAGAACTTAACGGTTACATGTACTTTCAGTTCTATTCATTTGAATAGTTCCATTTTAGGTGATAAGGGTTATGGTGGCTTAGTGGTTAAGACATTCAAGTTCTGAGTGCAGTGCAATGGATTGAGCTCCCATTGTCTGGCCCAGCTCCTGCCAACCTTGCAAGTTGATAAATATATTACACTTTGCGAGGAAAGGTAACATGCTCTCTGGCATCTAGTTATGCCTGCCACATGATCACGGCTCTTTGACTGAAAATGGAGATGAGCACCACTCCTCAAAGTTGGATATGATTGGCTTTTGAGCAAGGGAAACCTTTAGCTTTGCCATACATTAGGTGATAAAATTAATCTGGTACTGTATTTAGCTTATTGTTTGCTTTGCCTCTCTAGAGAATTTGTGGAGGACATGGTTACAAACATTACAGGACAGGATGAAGATACATGTTGTCCAGTACTAAACCTAGCTGTCAATGGGGGCAATTTGTGGGTGAATGCCAGTGTACTCAGGTCCCTCTATGGCGTTTCCACTGGCAGAGGGGTGGCCATGGAATGCTGAACTATATAAGACATTGGCTATCCCTCTACATTGAGTGAAACTTATAAATGACAAATTCTTACCATTTTCTCATGATAACCAAATCAGGTACATCTTCAATATTTATGGACCTCAAAATCAATCATAAGTATTTATTCTTGTTTATATGTGAACCTAAAGACATTTCTACATATTTAACAGATGCAATACAATGCCTGGCCTCAATGCCAGATTGGACAAGGCCAAAAAAGTTAACACTGAATCCCAATAAGATGGAGATGTGGACAGACTAGGAAGAGGAGATTACACTCAAATGTTGTGTTTTCAACCCTTCCTCTAAAGCAGTGGTTCCCAACTTATTTTAGCCATGCCCCACCTAAGTATCTCTAAAATCCTGAACACCCCATGACATATAATTCTTATTATTTAAAAAGTGAACTCCTATTCACATGGAGGAAGCTTAAAGGGCCATTAACTGTTAATAACTCATTCTTGAACCCCCCCTTAAAAATCAAATCCCCCCCCCCCAGTGGGGCATGTGCCCTACATTAGGAACCATGGCTCCAAAGGAGGAGTTCTCAACCTTTTAAAGCCAGGGGCTGGGTCACGCTCCTTCAGACAGCTTTGTGGGCCAGATGGCCATTTTGCACTTCCCCCACCACATGGCACTTCCGGGAGTGGTGGAGGTGGTGATCAGACACATGAAATGGCCCAGCAGGCTGCATCTGGCCCACGGACCACAGGTTGATAATCCCTGCTCTAAAGTAACAGGTGCATACTGTATCTTGGATGCTCTTGAACCAGCACTCGTAATGCTATTGTCCATTCTGCCATTTATCATCTGAGGCATACTGCCCAGCTACATCCTTACTTGGACAGGAGGTGCCTAACAAATTTGGTCCATGCAGTGATAGTCTAAACAATTAACAACTGTAATGTTCTCTTATTTGTGGGTTCCCTTCAAGCTGGTACAGAAGCTCCAACAGATCCAGAATGTGGTTAGTAAATGGGGTTGATAAATTCAAACATATCATCCCAATCCTGGTTTGCATGCATTGGCTCCCTGTCTACTTCCATGTGCGGATGAAGGTTGTAACACCCCTCTAATAATATCCCTGATGATTGGTTTTCATTTTTAACATTATATAGCTCTACTGCCTTCATGCTGATGCTAATTTTTATTAGATTGTTTATATTTATTGAACTGTTGTTTGTATTATGTTATTAGTTATTTTGTATTTTCTTCTTTTTTTGCTTTAAACTGGCCAGAGTGGTAAATTTATCAGATGGGCTGAAAGAAAGAAAGAAAGAATGCAAGCGCGGTGCCAAAATGGCCGCCGCACTCTTTGCGGGGGCCCCCCACCCGGACTCAGACATCCGGGTGAGTTAGCGGGCGTGGCCACTCCTCTTTAAAAGGGGTGGCCACGAGGCAGCCAAGCTGCCATTTTAGAATGCGGCGGAGAGGAGAAGTTTTCTCCGTCGCGTTTTCCTTGCTTCCCCCCTTTGCTTTTCGAACGGAGTTCTCCTTTGCTTATTGTGATCGCGGTATTCGAAGCAAAGGGTTGCGAGTTGGATCCCTGGCTGGTGCCTCGCAGCTCTCCGCCTGACCAACACAGCAGGACTTGCTGCTGGGGACCAGTCAGGCGTGGCAGGGGTGCACCGGCACGCAGAGCTCGATATCTGTCGCGAACTCCGACGCCCGCCGTGGGCCGGAACCCCCAGTGGGGGCGGCTCACGGGGGTGCACCTAGTGAGTATCCTGGTCAATTGAGTACACCAGCGACACTGTCCAGTCACACTGGGGGGGGGGGGTTCAGTGGCCATGGCAGGTTACTGTGGGTGGGCAGTTGTATCCACACTGCCCTGTTAACTCCTGGTTGCCTAATTGCCCCCCGGTTAGGGCAGGGGTGACCGCCCCTGTGGGTGTGCCAAGCGTTGCAGGGGCTATTCAGGGCCCGCTGCGCATACCCTCGATCCAATATGTGCCGACACCGGCTCTGCTGACAGCTGCTTATTCCTTGCCCCTGGGTGATCATCTATCCCAGGCCACGAGGGAGAAGATTTGGCGAGGGGAATATGTTGATATCTTCTCCCTCTTAAATCGTGAGCCCACCAAGGAAGAGAGGGAGGGACAGGATGACAGGGTCAAGGAGTTGTCCCGTCGTCGTAAGCCACCGCGTACCTGGGCCAATTGGTTGCCAGCCTATCTCATCTATATGGTGGTATACCTGAGGGCCCGGCCTGACTTAGCCATTCCAATGGTGCTATACCTGGATAATATTTACAAGGCGATGGTTGATTTCCCTGGCCCGTCGTGGTTGGCTTACGACGAAGAGTTTAGGATGAGAGTGGCCCTCCTTCCTGAGATGAGGTGGGATGAGCCCTGCCAGCAATTGTGGCTCTTGTATATGACTCCCATGCAGCCAGCGCCTGGTGATAGGTATCATTGCGGCCATGCCGTGCAGCGGGCTGCTGCGACACAGGTTCCCCGCCAGTCGGCGGGGCAGGAGTTTCCAGCCCGCCTGCTGTATTGGAGCTTCTCAGCTAGCGGCGTGTGCAACAAGCGTCAGTGTCGATTCCGACACGAGTGTCCCTCTTGTTCTGGCCCTCACGCCACCTCCGCGTGCCCGCGGGCTGGTGGGTCACGAGGCAGAGGTAGGAGTGGGCAGGGGGCAGTCAGAGACCCCTCTGATGGTGCTGGCCATGCAAAAGGCCCCCTCCCCAATTAATGTCCCAGTGCTGGAACGATGGCTTTCCGCTTATCCTAGACGGGATGATGCGAGGTACCTACTAGAAGGTTTCCAGTTTGGTTTTCATATACCCTTTAGGGGTGTTTGGGGGCCTCAGGATGCCCCGAACTTACTTTCTCTTAAGGGTAATGAGGATGTTGCTGCACAAAGCATAGCTAAGGAGGTAACTGCTATGAGAGTTGCTGGGCCCTTTACTGACCCACCATTCCCTAACATAAAAGTATCTCCTTTGGGTCTAGTCCCTAAAAAGTCCCCGGGTGAATTTCGCTTAATTCACCATCTTTCTTACCCTGTGGGTTCCTTGGTCAATGATGCGATTCCTGATGACCTTTGCTTGGTCAGGTATACGTCATTTGACCAGGCCTTACAGATGGTACGCTCCTGTGGTCCTGGGGTGCTCCTGGCAAAGTGCGATATCAAATCGGCATTCCGATTACTGCCAGTGCATCCTGATGACTTTGAGCTGTTGGGTTTTGGTTTCCGGGGCAAGTTCTACGTAGATAAGGCCATGCCTTTTGGCTGTTCTATTTCCTGTTCAGCATTCGAATGGTTTAGCACCTTCCTCCAATGGGCCTTTGTTCGCAGGCCGGGGTCCCGGTCTGTAGCCCACTACCTCGATGTCTTTTTGTTCGGGGGTGAGCAGGGCTCGGAAACATGTACCCGTCTCCTTGCCACATTTCAGGTGCTTATGCGGGAACTGGGTGTCCCCTTAGCACCTGAAAAGACTGAGGGCCCAGCCACCACGCTCACCTTTTTAGGTATCAAAATTGACACTGTCACACAGGCATCCAGGTTACCTTTGGAAAAGGTGACATGGATCACGGCTGCGATTATGGCAATGATTGCCAAGCGCAAAGTGTCTCTTCGAGAGTTACAGGTGCTTCAAGGCCACCTCAATTTCGCTTGCAGGGTGTTAACCCCAGGCAGAGCTTTTGCCAGGCGTCTGTGTGACGCCATGGCTGGCCTATTAAAACGCCACCACAGGATCTGGCTGACCAGGTGTATACGTGCAGACCTTTTGGTTTGGCTCACATTTCTCCAGGATTTTAATGGGGTCTCTTTTTGGAGATCAGACCTTCTGGTCAGCCGTCAGTTTCAAGTACAGTCGGATGCCTCCGGCTCTCTGGGTTATGGACTTTATTTTGAGGGGCGGTGGGCCTATGGCCGATGGCCTCACGCATGGCAAGGCACGGATCGCCTACGCGATCTTACTTTCCTAGAATTTTCCCCATCTTGGGAGCACTAATGCTGTGGGGCAACAAGTGGGCCAATTCGGTGGTCCATTTTTGGTGTGACAATGCTGCAGTGGTGCACATTGTTAACGCCCAGACGTCCAAATCCCCCAGAGTCTTGGCATTAGTTCGTCAATTTGTTTTGAGAACCCTATGCCTCAATGTGCTGTTCAGGGCCAGACATGTGCCAGGCATTAATAATGATATTGCCGATGCTTTATCCCGCCTGCAGATCTCCTGGTTCCGTGCCTTGGCTCCAGAAGCAGAGGAATTTCCCTCTCCACTCCCGACCGAGATTTGGACATTTGGCGAGGAGAGGAGAACCGGGCGATCGGCATGTCTTTGGCACCTCACACTCGTAAGCCGTATCTGCATGTTTTCATACAATTCAGAACCTTTTGCGGGCAACGGCAGTTGCCCAAAGCGTGGCCGGTACCAGTCGACCAGATTTTGCAATACATGGTTTACCTTCACGGTCAGGGGTTGGCCCCCCGTACCATAGCCTCTAGGCTTTCGGCATTGGCATTTATGGCCAAGGCATGGGGCTTCGCTGACTGCGTGAATGACTTCAGCATACGACATGTTTTGGAAGGGTGGACACATGAATGTGGCCGCTGCCCGGACACACGTCACCCCATTTCACCAGATGTTCTAACCCACCTTGCACGAGGCTGGCATAACTTGTGTTATGATAGGTACGAGGAGGTTCTCTTTCACGCAGCTACCACCGTAGCTTTCTTTGGAGCGCTCCGCATCAGTGAGCTGGTCCCATTGTCTAGAGGGGACGTGTCTCGTAGGGCACTGGAACTCGACGATGTCTATATCACACAAGAGGGGCTCAGTTGAGGATACGGTCCTCAAAGGTTGATCAGCATGGTGTAGGCAGTGGAGTAAGACTGCTAGATTGCTCAATTGATGACATCTGTCCGGTTGGTGTCCTACACGAGTTTTTGGCAGTGCGTGATACGCACCCTGGCCCATTTTTCTGCCACCAGGATGGGTCTCCACTGACTAAATTCCAGTTTTGGAAGGTGACCGGTATGGCAATTCACAGTGTTGGCCTCCCCGGGGCTCGTTACGGCACCCATTCCTTCAGGATAGGCGCCGCGTCTACTGCGGCTGCATTTGGGTACTCTGAGGCTGATATACGCCGGATGAGCAGATGGAGATCCATGCGTTTTGCATTATATGTACGCCCCCTCCATGCATGAGTACTAGTTAGGTCATTAATCCTTTTTCTTCTTTTACAGACCCTGTGTGTCCACGCACACCGGTGGCAGTATGGCTGGTGGTCCACTGTTACATGCACTGGGCAGCGCAGTATGCTGCAGTGACAGAGTGGGGACCCCATCTTGGGCTACATGCAGCCGCATGTATGCGATGGTACGGTAAGCACGGCATGAGACGGCGGGAACTGATGCCATTCCTGTTTTCCATCAGGGATGCTGGACCGCCTGATGTCCTTATCCTGCACCTCGGTGGCAATGATCTTGCGCAGGTCACTGGCCTCTCTTTAAAATTGTTGGTTGCAGTGACCTAGTCTATTTACATCACTTATGGACATCCACGCGGCTGCTATGGTCGGACATCGTGCCGCGACAGTCTTACAGGGAAGGCAATGACCTCCGTGCCCTCAACCGCGCTCGCCGGTCGGTGAACAGGACTGTTGTCTGGTTCCTTGTGGACAATGGCTCTGGGACAGCCATTCGACATCCTAGGATAGGCTTGTAGGATTATGATCTCTATGCAGGAGATGGGGTCCACTTGTTGGCCAGAGGTATGAACCTCTTTCTTGAGGATGTGCAAGCAGGCCTGGTGACCGAGCTGACGGTCTGGGGGGGGGGGCGGTGAGTCATCATGGACGCCTCCCCGTGTGGCGGGTAGCACTGGTAAGGTAAAGATTTATGACCCATAGGTATCCGGCAGGTTCACAATTGACTGGCCAACACGTAGACAGGTACAGGGGAAATAGGTTTGGCCGGTCAAGGGCGAACCAGGCAAGGGGTGATGTGAGGAGCTTCACAGCCTGCATCACCTTGATATTTCAACGGATACACGTCATAGGGTGGGGTCAGTAGATAGTTTATTGACTCCGGTCAACAATTTGTTTGTGTCAACAAACAAATTGATACAAATAGATACATGTAGCCAATTGCCATTGGCATTTTGGGGGGAACCTTACCAGTGTTACTGCGGCCTGCTTGCCTTAAAGAATTACAATTGGATGACTACACCAATTGAAAGTGATAATTCGGACTAGGGCATTATTCAATAAAAGTGGCCCGATGCCTTTAATCCATATACCGGTGTCTGAGTCTTTCTTTGGGGGGTGCACCTGCAATGCAAGCGCGGTGCCAAAATGGCCACCACGCTCTTTGCGGTTCCCCCACCCGGACTCAGACATCCGGGTAGTTAGGGGGCGTGGCCACTCCTCTTTAAAAGGGGTGGCCACGAGGCAGGCGAGCTGCCATTTTAGAATGCGACGGAGAGGAGAAGTTTTTCCCTCCACCCCCTCCCTAATGGACAGTGTGATTTTTTGGTCGCTTCGGGGGCGGGTGGGAATTTTTGGCTTAAACCTACAATTGGCTCTCTGGTTCTTGCTTTTTTTCCCATCCCACACTGTCGCTAGTGTTTGAGACAAGGGGTAAGTTGACTTTGGTCACTTTTGGTGGGTAGCACTGGTAAGGTAAAGATTTATGACCCATAGGTATCTGGCAGGTTCACAATTGACTGGCCAACACGTAGACAGGTACAGGGGAAATAGGTTTGGCTGGTCAAGGGCGAACCAAGCAAGGGGTGATGTCAGGAGCTTCACAGCCTGCATCTCCTTGATATTTCAACGGATACACGTCATAGGGTGGGGTCGGTAGATAGTTTATTGACTCCAGTCAACAATTTGTTTGTGTCAACAAACAAATTGATACAAATAGATACATGTAGCCAATTGCCATTGGCATTTTGGGAGGAACCTTACCAGTGTTACTGCGGCCTGCTTACCTTAAAGAATTACAATTGGATGACTACACCAATTGAAAGTGATAATTCGGACTAGGGCATTATTCAATAAAAGTGGCCCAATGCCTTTAATCCATATACCGGTGTCTGAGTCTTTCTTTGGGGGGTGCGCCTGCAATGCAAGTGCGGCGCCAAAATGGCCACCACGCTCTTTGCGGGCCCCCCCCCGGACATGGACATCCGGGTAGTTAGGGGGCGTGGCCAGCACCCTTTAAAAGGGGTGGCTACGAGGCAGCCGCGCTGCCATTTTGCGAAGCGACGGAGAGGAGAAGTTTTTCCCCAATCGCTCCGTCGCTCTTCCCTTTAGCTGGGAAGCCTTCTTTAGGCAGCGGTTTCTTCTGCACTTCTTTCTCTGGCTTCTCAACGATTGGCAGCAATGCCTTCCAAGAAGAAGGCGATGGCGAATGCGGTTCGCACTTCCAGGAGGCGCCAGCTGGGTCGGAGGACCGCGACTGCGCCCCCTCAGCAGGCTCCCTTTCCGGGGGCGCCCGCCGGTACTGGCGGGATGGGGTCGATTGCTCCCTGGCCTGAGGCTGGGCAGCCCCAGGCCGGCCCTGCAGGGGATGCGGCCCCTGGCCCGCAATCAGCGGCCACCGGCACGGACCTAACGCATAGCCAGGCTGGGCCTTCTGGCTTTGGCATGCAGCTTTCAGCGGTGGGCTTTAACCAAGGGGGTTGGCTGGGTTCCCTTCCCTGGCAGGGCGTGCCCCCTGCCCCTCAAGGGCCGGTGGTTGGAGCATGGCCATATCCGGGCCCGGGGGTCCAGAGACCTGTCCCGGCGCCAGCGACCGGTGGGCCGGCTGGCCCTCTGCCCCCCGTCAGCGTTGGGGGTTATGTCAATGTGGATGCCCTGTTGGCCCGCGTAGCAGCCCTCGAGGCATCTTTGAGGGTAGTTAATCCATCCGGGGCACCGTTTGGTTTGCAGGTCAACTCAGCGCCTGCCGGTTTTCGGCAGGCGGCCGAAAGGGTAGAGCTGCCTGAGGCAAGTAGGTCGGGACCAGCCGTGGCCTCGCAGCTCCCCACCCAGCAGATGCCGCCAGCTGGCAGTGGTCAGGCCACGTCTACGAGCTCGGTTGTGGTCGCGAGTTCCGACGCCCACAGTGGGCCAGAACCCCCGGTGGGGGCGGCCCATGGGGGTGCAACTTGTGAGTATACGGTCCAAACTAGTGCACCCGCATCACAACCCACAACGGGGGGAGGTTTGCAGTGGCTGTGGCCTCGCCTGACTGGGGCGGCGGGTCAGCCGCCGCCAGCCAATCAGGGTGCGGCTTCCACACTTCAAGGCCCCTCTTGGGGCGGGGTACCCTGTCCTCCAGGCAATTTAATGGAGGTGGCGGGCCTGGTTCAGTCTCCTTTCATGGTGCCCAGCACCGTCAATGTTCCGGTGTCGGCCTTGCCGACAGCAGGTTATTCATTGCCCCTCGGGGATCACCTGGCCCAGGCCACCAAGGAAAAGATCTGGCGGGGGGAGTATGTGGACATTTTCTCCCTCTTGAATAGAGAACCCACCAAAGAGGAGCGGGAGGGGCAGGACGAGAAGGATAAGGAACAGTCTCGTCGACGTAAGCCACCACGCACGTGGGCCAACTGGTTACCCGCGTACCTGATATACATGGCGGTGTACCTCAGGGCCCGGCCTGACCTCGCAATTCCGATGGTCCAGTATTTGGACAACATATACCGGGCGATGGTTGATTTCCCTGGCCCGTCGTGGTTGGCTTGCGACGAGGAATTCCGTATGAGAGTGCCCCTACACCCGGAAATGAGGTGGGATGAGCCCTGCCAGAAGCTGTGGCTTCTGTACATGACCCCCACGCGCCCGGCGCCAGGGGAGAGATACCATTGTGGGCATGCGATCCAGCGAGCTGCTCCAGCACAGGCACCCCGCCAGGTGGCGGGGCAAGGGGTTCCAGCCCGCCTGCTGTGTTGGAGCTTCTCGGCCAATGGTGCGTGCAACAGGAAGCAGTGCCGATACAGGCACGAGTGTCCCTCTTGTGCTGGCCGCCTCCGCGTGTCCTAGGGCAGGCGGACTGCGGGGCAGAGGTAGAGGTGGACAGGGAGCAGGCAGAACTTCTGCAGAGGGAGCTGGTCAGGCACAAGGCCCCCTCCCCAATTAATGTGGACATGTTGGAGCGTTGCCTCACGATGTACCCGAGGAGAGCAGACGCAGCTTACCTGCTTGAGGGTTTTCAGCAAGGGTTTCACATTCCTTTCACTGGGGACAGGTCCCCTCAAGATGCACCCAACCTGTTATCACTCAGGGGAAGGGAGGAGGTGGCTGCCATGAGCATTGCTAAGGAGGTTGCTGCAGGCAGGGTCACTGGCCCTTTCCCTCTCCCGCCATTTCCCAACCTCAAGGTTTCCCCATTGGGGTTGGTGCCCAAGAAGTCGCCGGGGGAGTTCCGTTTGATACACCACTTATCTTACCCGGCTGGCCGTTCGGTCAATGATGCTATCCCTGACGACCTTTGTTCGGTCAGTTATACATCTTTTGACCAGGCCCTGCGTATGGTGCGCTCATGTGGCCCGGGTGCACTACTGGCTAAGTGCGACATTAAGTCCGCGTTCCGCCTCCTGCCAGTGCACCCGGGCGACTTTGAGTTGCTGGGTTTCAAGTTCCGGGGTGAATATTATTTCGACAAAGCCATGCCTTTTGGCTGCTCCATTTCATGCTCGGCGTTTGAGCGCTTCAGTACCTTCCTCCAATGGGCCTTTGTTCGCAGGTCAGGGTCCCGGTCTGTAGCCCAATACCTTGATGATTTCTTATTCGGGGGTGAACGGGGCTGGGACACGTGCACACGTCTCCTGAATACATTTCAGACGCTAATGAAGGAACTCGGTGTCCCTTTAGCGCCCGAAAAGACCGAGGGCCCTTCGACCAAGCTCACATTCCTGGGGGTTGAGATTGACACGGTTGTGCAGGCATCCAGGTTACCTGCTGATAAGGTTTCACGGATCGATGCACTCATTTTGGACTTGCTGGCGAAACGCAAGGTGTCCCTTAGGGAGCTCCAGGTGTTACATGGCCACCTCAATTTCGCTTGCAGGGTCGTCGCACCTGGCAGGGCATTTGCTCGACGTTTGAGCGACGCTATGACTGGCCTGTCCAGGCCCCACCACAGGGTCCGACTGAACAAGGGCATGAGGGATGATATGCTCATTTGGCTCCAGTTCCTGAGGGAATTCAATGGGGTGTCATTTTGGAGGTCCGACCTTTTGGTTTCCCCTCGTTTTCAGGTTCAGTCGGATGCATCTGGGTCCCTGGGTTATGGGATTTACTTTGAAGGGAAGTGGGCCTATGGCAGATGGCCGCCAGCCTGGTGGGGCACGGATCACTTGCGCGATCTCACGTACCTGGAATTTTTCCCCATTCTGGGAGCTTTGATGCTATGGGGCGAGGTGTGGGCCAATTCGGTTGTCCATTTCTGGTGTGACAATGCGGCAGTGGTCCACATTGTCAACTCACAGACGTCTAAATCTCCAAGGGTCATGGAACTGGTTTGCCAGTTCGTGCTGAGCAGCCTACGCCTCAATGTGCTTTTTAGGGCTAGACATGTTCCAGGTATTAATAACGATATTGCTGACGCTTTGTCCCGCCTCCAGATCCCCCGGTTCTGAGCCTTGGCCCCGGACGCAGAGGAATTTCCCTCGCCGCTCCCGGACGAGATATGGATGCTTGGCAAGGAGAGGTGAACCGGGTGATCAGCATGTCGCTCGTCCCCCGCACGCGTAAGGCGTATAACCATGCATTCAGTTCATTCAGGGCCTTTTGTGCCCAATCACGGCTGCCTGAGAGTTGGCCCATCCCAGTCGCTCATGTCCTCCAATTTATGGTTTACGTACATGCCCAGGGCTTAGCCCCCCGCACCATAGCATCCAGGCTGTCAGCACTGGCATTTATGGCCAAGGTGGGTGGTTTCGCTGACAGCACAAATGATTTTCGCATACGACATGTTTTGGAGGGGTGGGGGCGGGAACGTGGGCGCAGCCCGGACGACCGCCACCCTATTTCTCCAGGGGTACTTACCCACCTTGCACGGGGTTGGCATGACCTGTGTTTTGACAGGTATGAGGCAACCCTGTTTCACGCGGCTACTATGGTGGCCTTTTTTGGAGCGCTCCACATCAGTGAGCTGGTGCTACTGTCTAAGGCGGATGCGAGTCGTAGGGCACTGGAACTCGAAGATGTCTATGTTTCCAATGATTGGGCTCAGCTGAGGATACGTTCCTCTAAGGTTGATCAGCATGGTGTAGGCAGTGGTGTAAGACTGCTACGATGTTCCATGGCAGACATCTGTCCGGTTGGTGCCCTACAGGAGTTCCTTGCACTACGTGGTACGCACCCTGGCCCGTTTTTCTGTCACCAAGATGGGTCTCCCCTTACTAAATTTCAATTTTGGAAGGTGACCGGTAAGGCACTAGCCAGTGTTGGCCTCCCGGGGGCTTGTTACGGCACCCATTCGTTTAGGATAGGGGCGGCTTCCACCGCAGCGGCGTTTGGGTACTCTGGGGCTGAAATCTGCAACATGGGACGTTGGGGATCACAATGTTTTCAGTTGTATGTTCGCCCTCTTCAACAGTGAGTACCAGTTAAGTCACTGCCCTGTTTCCTTTTTTCCTTGACAGACCCTGGGTGTCGTCTTACACCGATGACAGTATGGCTGGTGGGCCACAGCTATGTGCACATGGCAGCGCATTTTGCTGCGGCAACAGAGTGGGGACCCCGACTGGGACTGGGTGCATCCGCAAGTCTCAGGTGGTACGGTAAGCGCGGAATATTATGGCGGGAACTGTTGCCATTCCTTTTCTCCATCAGGGATGCTGACCCGCCTGATGTCCTGATTATACACCTTGGGGGTAATGATTTGGGACAGGTCACGGGCCTATCGCTGAAGCATGCGATTTGCGGTGACCTGTCCTACCTCCATTATGTGTGGCCCGCCACAACCCTGCTTTGGTCGGACATGATACCGCGGCACGCTTACAGGGGAGGGTTTAACCTCCGGGCCCTTGATCGGGCTCGGCGCTTGGTGAACAGGGCTATTGCCCGGTTCCTTGTGGACAAGGGTTGGGGGCGTGTCATACGACACCCCACCATCAGTCTCCAAAATTATGAGCTTTACACAGGGGATGGGGTCCATCTGTCGCCGGGAGGTATGGACCTCTTGTTAGGAGATTGGCGAGCAGGCCTGTTGACCGAGCTGACGGTCTGGGGGGGGCGGTGAGCCTTTATTGAAGCCTCCCCGTGTGGCGGGTAGCACTGGTAAGGTAAACATTTATGACCCACAGGTATCCGGCAGGTTCGCAATTGACTGGACAACACTAGACAGGCACAAGTTGGTTAACGTTGTCCGGTCAACGACGAACCAGGCAATGGGGTGATGGCATGAGCTAGGCAGCAGGCATCACCCCGTTATTTTACGGATACGCGTCAGAGGGTGGGGTCACTAGTTAGACTATTGACTACGGTCAACAATTTGTTTGTTGTCAACAAACAAATCGATACAAATGGATACAGTGTAACCAATTGCCGTTGGCAATTTTGGGTGGAACCTTACCAGTGTTACTTCGGCCTGCTTGCCTTAAGAATTATAATTGGTTGAATACCAATAGAAATTTATAATTCGGACTAGGGCATGAATCAATAAATGTGGCCCAATGCCGTTATCCACTTTTACCAGTGTCTGAGTCCTTTATTGGAGGGTGCGCCTGCAATGCAAGCGCGGCGCCAAAATGGCCGCCGCGCTCTTTGCTGGGGGCCCCCCACCGGACTTGGACATCTGGGTAGTTAGGGGGCGTGGCCAGCACCCTTTAAAAGGGGTGGCCACGAGGCAGCCGCGCTGCCATTTTGCGAAGCGACGGAGAGGAGAAGTTTTTCCCCTCCACCCCCTCCCTAGTTAACAGTGTGATATTTTGGTCGCTTCGGGGCCGGATGGGAATTTTTAGCTGGGACCTACAATTGGATTTCAGGTCCTGGCTTTTTTGCCCATCCCACACTTTTGCTATGGTTTGACACAGGGGTTTTATTACTGTTGACTTTGGTCACATGGGCGGGTAGCACTGGTAAGGTAAACATTTATGACCCACAGGTATCCGGCAGGTTCGCAATTGACTGGACAACACTAGAGAGGCACAAGTTGGTTAACGTTGTCCGGTCAACGACGAACCAGGCAATGGGGTGATGGCATGAGCTGGGCAGCAGGCATCACCCCGTTATTTTACGGATACGCGTCAGAGGGTAGGGTCACTAGTTAGACTATTGACTACGGTCAACAATTTGTTTGTTGTCAACAAACAAATCGATACAAATGGATGCATTGTAACCAATTGCCGTTGGCAATTTTGGGTGGAACCTTACCAGTGTTACTTCGGCCTGCTTGCCTTAAGAATTATAATTGGTTGAATACCAATAGAAATTTATAATTCGGACTAGGGCATGAATCAATAAATGTGGCCCAATGCCGTTATCCACTTTTACCAGTGTCTGAGTCCTTTATTGGGGGGTGCGCCTGCAAAGAGTCACTTGCAATTAGTAACAGTTTTCAAGTTGTAATAATGAATAGTTGTGCCCTCAAGTCAGTTCAGGCTTATAACAACCATTTCCAGGTTTTTCTAGATATGAAGTACAGTATTCAGAAGTATTTTACTATTTTCTTCAACTGGGATTGCCCTGGGACTATGTAACTAATTCTTCTCCCAGGGGCACAGTGGGGAATTGAATTCCCAACCTTGGAGTCCACAGCCAGATACCTGACTCACTGAAGTATCCATCCAGCCCAGGTTGTCTTAATTTCTTGTATCCATCCAGCCCATTCATCTATACCAGGAACAACTGTACACATCTTCAGAGAGGCTGACATGTTGGCCCACAAATATCCAAAGCTATTTAACCAATCTCCAGGAAGGCTGAAAAATTTTGGGGGAAAGAAAGTTATTGCATATCACATGGGATGGTAAGAATAGGATAAACAAGACATTTATTTTTCATAATGCTTTTCTTCCCCCACACCTGCTTAACACACACATTTCATCTACCATTCCAGATACCAAAATAGATTTATTAAGGGCACAAAAACCCATATGGAACTGCCTCTGTGCCTGAATATTTGATGCACAATGATCTGCTTCACACCAACAGAACTCTTCCCTTGGAATAAATATAATGAAAACTGAGTTAGAAACCATTATTATATATCAACAGCTGTGTTCATCCAAGACCCATCCTTTCTATAATGGCAGCCACATAATAAAAGAGTCCTTCAAGTGGAATATTTTGCTGAGGTGGATGATAAAGCCCAGGGGGCCTTGCTGTAATGCATCAGCCATACACATGATGACTGACCTGCTGCTTAACAGTCTTCCAATTCTTTTCAAGGTGTTCTGTACAAGCCAAAGAGCCCCTTTGGGATAAATGGCAAATCCCAGATTCAGAAGCAATCTTGTTCTTGGTCTCTATTGAACTATGTTGGCAGGTCAGAGAGGTTTTTAGCTGACAACACTAAATCAGTGTCACCCTGGCTAGCTGATTTCACTCTCTTTGCTTTTCCCATTTCCTGAGCCTCTAGGTAAAATGGAGATATGCCAGTGGTAAACAGCACTTGCAGTTAATGAGACAGCAGCTGCTTTGTGTAAAACACCTTATTCAGGATGTGCCAAGCTGTATTTGCCTTTCAGAGCTGGCTGATAATACCTGCTTTGTAACAGAAGAAACACACAGCATAGCAAGTGCAGTACAGCTGCCAAAACCTTTAATTCTTTCTCACAGCCTTCACCTACCCTGGACATTTCCCCCTCCCTTATTATACTGCACAATGTTCAGTATAATCTCTTTTAACAAAGGAGGAGACTGATATTGTTGCAGCAACATGGAGCTGATCTATTGCTTCAACCCACCCATCCTTTACCCCACTGCACCAATATCTTTGCTTGCTGGTGGGCATGCGGATATGAACTGAAGTTGACACGTGGCCTTTATGTTTATTTTATTTTATTTTTTATCATGAGCAGGTCGTTTAATATGGTGAAATTCTAATGAAAATGAATTGGCATGCTTTGGGGAAAGTGTAGGCAAATTGTCAGGATTAAATATAGAATGTGATTGGGCAATTCCAAAAAAAGTTCTGAAGAGTGTATGAATTGTTGTTCAGGTGTGAAATACATTTCAGACTCTTTGCTACTGTTCTTTCAATTTCTCTGCAATATTTTGCAAGAGATGAAAATATAGTGAAGTTCGTTATTCCCTGTCCCCAGCCTGGGTTAGAAAGGAGGAAGGATGAGCACCGGGTGAGCACTCCACTCTCATAAAACAAATATTGCTGTGGAATCAATGGGGAGCCTCATTGCCCAATATGATGTATAGCATGAGGAAGAACTATGTAAGCAAGAAATTGTAGAGAGCAGTGGTTGTATAGCAGGAGAACATTTTACTGTCAGAGGTAGAGTAGTAGTGTACATTTGAAAATGGTTTAGAACAGGAGTTCTCAACCTTTTAAAGCCAGGGGCTGGGTTTTGCTCCCTCAGACAGCTTTGGAGGGTGGGCAGCCATTTTGCCCTTCCTCCACCACAATGCACTTCCAGGTATGGTGCAGGTGATGGGTGGCCACATGAAATGGAGCTGAGGGCTGCATGTGGTGGAGGTGGTGGTAGGCCACATGAAATGGTGCTGTGGGCTGCATCTGTCCCATGGGCCACAGGTTGAGAATCCCTGGTGTAGATAGAAACTTCAGCTACTTCAAACTGTAGCTGCAAGAGTGCTGACTGGGGTTAGTTAAAGGGAGGATATAATGTCCCTGCTATAACAAGTGCATTAATTGCTAGTCTCTTTCTGGGCCCAATTCAACATGCTGGTCATTACCTGAGCCCAGGCTATCTGAAGTAATATATCTCCCCTTGTGAATCTTCCTGGCCACCAAGCTCTCAGTTCCTTTGCTGTAACAGGCATATTTAATGGGGTACAAGAGAAGCCTTCTATGAAGCTGATCCCAGGTTACAGAATGTTATCTGCTAGGAACATAGGTTACACCCGTTGTTGTGTTTGAATACATTAATTGCTGTAATGTTTGTAATATTATTGGGATCAGTACGATCCTCCATTTTGTCTCCTTCTTCTTGGTCTTAAAGTATCACGGAACTGAGTTCAAACCTGAACTATGTAGTGATGTATAGTCTTCACTCCGGTCCGATGACCTTCCAGTCACCCCACTCCTCTCCCGTCCAATCATGTTGTTTCCTGCCCAAATGTATCCATTCCTGATTGTATATATTTAGCAGTGCTGCGCCATTGCTCCCCGTGTTTTGACTGCCTAATAAAGTTGTTTGACCCTGTTATGCTGGCTGCTTTGCATTTCTACCAGAACATCAAATTGGTGACGAGGGTGGGATAATGGCATCCCATACACCTACCCTAGCTCCATTCGACGTGGCCATCCCCGAGAAATGGAATCTTTATGAGTGTCAGTTTTGGCCGAGGACATTGTTGATGACGAGAAGAAGTGCTCCTGTTTCCTTTCCCAGTGCAGCCTGGCCACCCTCGAGCTAGCCACACACCTTGTGATGCCCCAGGACATCGACACGGTTCCACTGGCTGAAATCCTGGCAGCTCTGCGGACACACTTCCAGCTGAAGGTGTCCATCTTCCCAGCCCAGGTGGCATTCCACAGATGTGATCAATGCCCCGGAGAGTCCATAGCTGATTACGCCACTGCGCTGAGGCTAGCTGCTGCCCCGTGCTAATGGGACAACCTGGAGGAAGTGCTGAGTGATCGCCTACTTTCTGGCATGAGGGAAGAGGAGATGCAGCACCAGCTCATTGTCAGGGATGTTGTTGTGTATGCATGCAGTTCAGCTGCTCGCCATTAGCGCAGCTGGCGGAGCATCACGTGGCTCCAATTCCTCCAATGGTAACTTCCGGGGGAAACCTTCCCACCACAGGTTAAACTATGTTAGGTATGCAGAAAGGTCCGACTACGTCAGAAGGACATCACTATACCTGTAACCAATAGTGTGCCTCCGGGCCAAATTCAAATGTGCTGTGTCTTATATAAGGGGGCAAGGCTCCGCCATTGCCTCATGTACAGATTGACTATGTTGCAATAAAGTAGTGTTTAGCCCGCCTGCCGGCTCATGTGCATTCAATCTGCTTACATCAAATTGGCGATGAAGGTGGGCTAATGGCGTCCCACAGGGTCACCTTACCTCTGTTCGACATCTCCACGCCGGAGTCATGGGACCTTTACGAGGAGCAGTTCCTCTATGTGATGGATGCTGAGAAGATAGAGGGTGAAGCCCAAAAGTGAGCCTGTCTACTGGCCCAGTGTGGGTTGCCGACCCTGGAGTTAGCAAAGAATCTCCTGATGACAAGAGTGCTCAAGACGGTACCGCTGGCAGACACCCTTGCTGCCCTGTGGACACATTTTCAACCGAAGGTGTCCATTTTCCTGGCGAGAATGGTGTTCAGCCGGTGTGACCAATGCCTGGGAGACTGTAGCCAAGTTCGTCACCGGCCTGAGGCTAGCGGCTGCCCCATGTCGGTGGGGAGCCAAACTAAGCGAGGCATTGCGAGACCGCCTACTACTCAGCCTGTGGGATGAGGAGACCCAGCAGTGACTGTTGTCCCAAGATGAGGACTTCACATTCGAAGAGGTCCTGTGGGCTGCACAGGCTGCCGAGTCAGCAAGGGACGGGGTGAGAGCGTTCAGGGTGAGGCCCGTTGCCCTGGGAAGTTCAGCATCTGCTGTGCAAGCCCACAGCTGCTCACAACCACATGCGCGAGAGATGCAAGTTGCTGCAGCGACCGCGATGTCATCTTCAGGATCCGGCGAGAGCAAGAGCAAACCAGAGGTGCAGAAGGTGAGGAAAAGGGTGTCCAAGAGGTGAGACACTGAGGCGAGCTGGCGACGCGAAGGGTGCGGGGGCTCACACGACCAGAAGAATTGCCCATTCTGGAAGGCAGAGTGCCACAATTGCGGCCATTTCAGATACATCGTGAAGGTATTCAGGCAATGCAGAAGGCGAGACCCCGACCAGACCAGCCACCATGGACAAAAGGACGAGGCCATCGGCAAAGTACATGCTGGGGATACCCATGATGAGATGTGTGTCAGACCCGTGCACCTGTTTTTTTTTGTGAAGGTACTGTTACAGGGGGTTTAGGTTAAGATGGAGGTGGGTTCAGGCACCTCCTACTCCATAATTCTGCATACGGAGTTCATGCGGATACCCCCTCAGGACTGCCCAAAGCTGAGAGCCCTCAGAACGAACTTGCGGGACATTCAAGGTAACTACATTCCCATCCTGGGGGTGGGGGACTTCACCGTCCACTTCAAGAACTTCACAAGGAAGATGCCTCTGGTGGTTCTCAAGGGGGGTCCAGTTGTCTTCTGGGGACCCAATGGTTCAAACTGTTGGGCATTGTGTTAACCGGCATCAATGCCATCCAGACTGATCCAATTCAAGATGTGTGCAATGTGCACCCTGCTGTCTTTGAAAAGGGACTCGGGGAGTACAAGGAGGCCCCAGTGGACTTTGATTTAGACCTGTCTGTTCGCCCCATATGGCTCAAGCCGTGATGAGTGCCTTTTGCACTAAAGGACAAGATTGAAGTGGAACTGAACAAACTGGTGGGACAGGGGATTTTGGTTCCGGTGGACTCTGCAGAGTGGGAGACACTGATTGTTACTGCTATAAAATCCAACGGGGAGGTTAGGATTTGTGCTGATTACAAATGTACAATCAATAAGGCCATTCGCCCCAACGCCTACCCGGTGCCAGTAGTTAGCCATTTACTAGCCACATTACACGGGGGTAAATTTTTGCAAAATTGGATTTAGCGCAGGCTTATCAACAGCTAATGGTCACACCTGTGGCAGCAGCTGCTCAGACGATTGTTATGCACAAGGGTGCACTTAAGGTGACACGCCTCCAGTTCTGCGTGAACTCAGCCCCCAGGATATTTCAATCACTGGTGGAACGCATTCTTAAGGGTCTCCCCAGGGTTCTCCCCTACTTTGATGACGTTCTGATAACAGCTGGAAATGAGTCAGACCTGGGCCAGAGGTTAGACGAGGTTTTAAAGGTGTTCAAGAGGGCTGGGCTATGCCTGAGAAGGGACAAATGTGTGTTCTATGCAAATGAGGTTGAGTTTCTGAGGTTTCGGGTCACTCCCGATGGGGTAAAGCCATCAGAATCCAAGGTTGCAGCAGTGCAGAATGCCCCCAGGCTGGCCTCAAAGCCAGAGCTGTAGTCTTTCTTGGGACTCCTCAATTTCTACCACTCGTTCCTCCCACAAAAAGCATCTGTGGCGGTGCCCCTGCACCGCCTGTTAAAGAAAGATGCAGTTTGGTGGTGGGGGGAAGTTCAGGATTGGGCGTTCACTGAGTTAAAGTGGCTTCTCTCTTCCGAGGCGATATTAACTCATTTTGACCCCAGAAAACCCATGGTACTCATGTGTGATGCTTTGCCGGTGGGAGTGGGGGCTGTGCTCTGCCACATGCTTGAGAATGGGAGGGAGGCACCGATTGCATTTTACTCAAGATCCCTCTCGAAGGTGGAGCACAATTACACTCAGGCAGACAGGGAGGCCCTCGCGATTATGGCAGGGACAAAGAAATTCCATGATTTCTTGTATGGGAGGGAGTTCACCATTGTCACGGATCACAAGCCCCTCCTAGGAATCTTTGTTTTATCCAAGCCCACTCCCCAGATCCTGTCCTTCCGTATGCTAAAGTGGGTGATATTTTTAAATGCGTACCAGTTCACACTGGTGCACCGCCCAGGGAAAGTCATTGCTCACGCAGCTGCGCTTTCCAGGCCCCCCTTCCAGAGCTAGGAGAGCATGAGTGCGAGGTCGAGCAGGATCACCAGGTGTTGCTCATCAAATCTCTTGATTTACCCCCCCCCCCTGGGGCCAGTGAGTAGTGCTCCCTGGGGTTTTCCAAGCCAAGGTGCTCCGTTTGCTCCAAATGAGCCACCTGGGTATTGTGAAGTTGAAAGCTCTGGCAAGGAGCTATTTCTGGTGGCCCAACATAGATAAGGACATTGAACAATTGGTGGGCACATGTGAGAGCTGCCAATGCTCGTGGCCAAAGGAACACAGGTTACCCCCTAGGGAGTGGGACACGGCTTGCAGGCCATGGTCGAGGGTTCACATAGATTTTGCGGGGCCTTTTCGGGGAACAATGTTCTTGCTCGTAGTTGATGCATTCTCGAAATGGCTGGAGGTTATTCCCATGCACAACACTTCCTCTGCAGTCACAATTAAACAGTTGAGAAAACTGTTTACTTGTTTTGGCCTGCTCAATGTGTTGATTTCGGATAACGCAACAACGTTCACATCTGCCGAATTCAAGGCATTCCTCAGACGGAATGCAATTTGGCACATAACCTCCACACCGTTTCACCCTGCTACAAATGGCCAGGTAGTGCGCCAGGTCCGCACCACAAAGGAAGCGCTACAGAGCATGGGTCCAGGGGACCTGGAGCTACAGCTCTGTAAATTCCTCCTCTGTTACAGGGTCACCCCGCTTGCTTTAGGGCAGTCTCCTGCCAAAATTCTGACATTATTTGACCGTCTAGATCTGACCAGGGTGGAGGATAGAGGTACGAATGTGGAAGTGGAACAAAGGAAGGTGTTCTGGGCAGGCGACCCAGTGTACTGCCGGAATTATGCAGCTGCAGGGCCAGCGTGGGTGCCGGGGAGCGTAGTGAAACAAACAGAGCCCATGTCTTACCAAGTGAAGATGGAGATGGGTTTGTTGTGGCAGAGGCACGGCGACCGGCTTAGGAGAAGAGTCAGATTCACAAGCCATGGGGGACAGTGGGTATTTTGATGAATCAGCGTTAGGTTCACCCCCCACCTGTGTAGCCCAAGGTGGCATAGCTGTCAAGTATCCCTTATTGGCTGGGAAAACCCTTATTTTACCCTCTTTCCTGCCATCATCCCTTATTAATTAGACTGCAATGCCCTATTGCCACCATTGGAGGGCAGCACAGGATAAGCATAGCTGTCAAGTATCCCTTATTCGCCAGGAAATGTCCCTTATTTCCAAATCCAAAACTTGACAGGTATGCAAGGTGGGGATACAGGACTCAGCATCACAGGAGGCGCAGGCCGGGAAGAGACCGTCACCCAACCCGAATTAGTGCAACCCCACTTTGATTTACAGTTACAGGATGGGGGGAGTTTTCTTGAGTGTTCCCCCACTCATCCGAGAGAACAGCGGGGTTTTGAGTTCTCCCAAAGGTCCCCCCATCCTTCCCGGCATGAAGGATTGTCCTTGCTGGGGTTCGATGGGAGCATTCCCTCCCCTCAGGCAAATGATTCTGGCAACACAGGTATGAGGTCTAGGGGCGGCAGCACTGCCACCCACGCTCCAGTTTCTGTTGCTGAACTGAGCAGCCGGCCGCAGCATGAGCACCGACCTCCACAATGGTTGAGGGACTTCATCCCATCCCAGGGGGGAGGGATGTTGTGTATTCATGCAGTTCAGCTGCTCACCATTAGTGCAGCAGGCAGAGTGTCATGTGGCTCCAATTCCTCCAATGGTAAATTCCGCAGGAAACCTTCCCACCACAGGTGAAGCTACGTTAGGTATGCGCAAAGGTCCGACTATGTCAGAAGGATGTCACTATACCTGTAACCAATGGTGTGCCTCCGGGTCAAATTCAAATGTGCTGTGTCTTATATAAGGGGGCAAGGCTCTGCCATTGCCTCATGTACAGATTGACTATGTTGCAATAAAGTAGTGTTTAGCCCGCCTGCCAGCTCGTGTGCATTCAATCTGCCTACATCAAAGATGTCCTGACTTTAAAGTTGGTCCTCTGGGAGGCTTTGGCCTCCGAGGCTGAGAGATCGGGTGTCAAGTCATTCAAGCACAGGCCTGCTGCCTCCGGGGGTTCAGAGTCCGCTGTGCAGGCCCACCGCTGTTAGTCACCCCGCTCCTCTGCATCTTCAGCGTCACCGGCGTCTACATCCACGTCGGGGACTGGGTCCAGCTACGAAGAGGGTGAGGTCCAGAAGAAGACATCGGACAAGCGCACTGTCGAGAGGGCCCATCGCAGGTGTGACGGCTGTGCAGCGAGGCACGACCGTCGACAGTGTCCCTTCAAGAATGTCAACTGTGGCAAGAAGGACCACATTGCAAAGATCTGCAGGCAGTGCCAGAAGCAAGTCCAGGAGCAGCCCAAACGACCGAGCCATAAAACAGAATCAGAATGTTCAAAGTAAGTAGGAAGATATTTTCTTGGATAACACTAGTATTGGTCAGCAGTTTTAATATCCATGTTTAATGACAATGTGGTCTAGTTCTTAGTATATTGCACTAGAGAGATCTGACTTCTGGTTCCCATAAAATTATGGAACCCACTGGATAATCTTGGACCAATCACTGTGCCTCCCCTTGCCAACCTCAGAGGATGTTTGCTCAGGAAAGAGAAGGATCACATATACTTCTTTGGAGTAAAAGCAAGATACCAATGTAACCAATCAACAAAGAAATAACTCTTCATATCATCTAGTTTAAGGCTAGCATATGTAAGCGAGTAGCAATTTCTGCAGGCAATCCTACATAGTCTTAGATTAAAAGAAGAGGAAATAGGACAGGCATGCATTGAAAAATTAGAAAGTCAAGATTCTTGACAACTAGTCATTTCATCAGTAGCTGCTCATGAACCTTAGCCTAAAATGAGAAAGCTACCATGCCTGATTCAAACGTTGAGTGTGAATTTCTAATGCCATCTGGAGAGCTGAATGCAATACATATTGAAAACATAACTGCTGTTGTTGTGATATTTGTTTGTTTCTTACAGGAGTCAGTAAAGTAGAGGCACAGGGAAATAAGTGTACAGCTATATTTTAACAGACGGAAGAGTCATCATTATTTCACTATATTGTTGTTGACTTCACCTCCAAGTATTCATGCCTGTGGCAAGTGTGAATTGTGGCTGCGGAAGGTATCAAATTAGAATCTAAGCTTCACTTTCTCCTGCATGCATAAAGGCTGTGTTTGACTTTATAAATGGGAAAGGGGGACTCATGGGAGCTTATTGCCTCAAAAAAGGGAAATATTTACCTACCTGTGTTTCTCTGCTGTCTAAAACAATGCAAACCAATGCTGCATACATATGAGGTAAATACCTTGTCTGGATTAAGTTATATTTAGATGGTGCCACTGGAAAGCATTAGCTATATCAGGGGTTGTGCTTATTTGTAGTAGCAGTACTGTTGTAATGCCCAGGAGCAAAATGCAAGGATAATGAATCCACTCTTGTAGCATTCTATCATACCGTTGTGGTTCTAGAACTTGGATGCAAACAGGTACAGTACCTTCATCTGGTAACATACATTTAAATATTTTTCTCTTGTAATGGAAAAAATGATCTAAATTATGATTGCAACTTGATGAGAAAACTTTATTCCTTTTCCTGTGTCAATTGTATTTTTAAGTAATATTCTTAAAACCTTAATAAATGGTAGAGGTGGAATGACACATAGGTTGTGCTGGTCCCTCCTGCTCTTTGTTGGGTGTGTCAAGGTAATTATAATTAAAAAAAATTTGGAAAGTTTATTTGTATTCCAATAAGTGGTTTGTACTTTGCAGGATCTTGTTTGTTTGTGGTTTTATAAAAACCAAAATTATTCCAGTTGTTCTAATAAAATCTTGGCATCACAGATCTCACATATAAAACATAGATGCTATTTATCTGTATGTTTTATAACCACTCTGAAGTCATCCTAGAATTATTCAGAATTTTCTTTATCTTGATCAGCCATATATTTCTTTCAGTGTAGTCATTAGAGGAGTACGTCAGAAATATAATGTGGTGATTTCAGTCAGATAATTGTTTTTAATTGACAGAGGTATTGCCGTGACCAACAGTAGCACTGAAAAAATGTAAATGAAGGAGAAGATAAAGATGTTAAAAAAGAAATACTAGAGCTAATGGGAAATACACTTAACTAGAAATGTTGAAATATGAAATGAAATAATCATGCACACACAAATGCAAAACTCCAGGACTCAGTGATCACTTTCACAGAAATACTAATTGTATAAGAATGTTATGACAAATATGTTTTAGTGAATTTCGTCAAGCAAATCTAAAGAACAGGAATCTTTCTAAAATGTGGCTGAGATCAGCCTTGTTCATTGTAAGAGGGAGGAAGCATGAGGGGATTGGCCATTTGGACCTAGATTACAGGTTGAAGAAAGTCTTGTGGGGTAAATGACCAATGCATCCCCCACCCGGTAGATTTTAGTTTGTCCCTTCATTCTCCTTCGAATTAATCTTCTTAATACTTTTTCTCATGTGTAAATGTCTAGTAATTACTATTACAGCTGACTGGATAGTCAGCTGGACAGATGAAAATAGTCGATCCTGAAGGAAACCAACTCTGACTGCTCCTTGGAAGGACAAATATTGAAGATGAGGCTAAAGTACAGTAAAACCCCATTTTACAGGAAAAAATCCATTCTGTAGCTTTTTCCGTAACTCAATTTTTTCTGTAAAATGAGGCATTCCCATAAGAACACATTGGGGAAAAAATGTTCCCGATACACCTCCCCCTCCCCCCCAAAAAATAAAAAAATTAAAAAAATTAAACTACACTCTAACTCCTCTCCAGACCACTCTACTGCCATCCACAGGGCCCAGAATGGATGCAGGTGGTCTTTTATAACCAGGTGCAATGCACTCTGTGAAATCACATTCTGCAAAAAAAGTTTTTTTTCTGTAAAATGGGACATGTTTTCAGCAAAAAAACCTTCTATAAAATAGGGTTTCTGTAAAGTGAGGCTTCTGTAAAATGGGATTTTACTGTACTTTGGACACCAAATGAGAAGCGAGGAATCATTTGAGAAGGCCTTGATGCTGGGAAATATCAAAGGCAAAAGGAAAAGTAGGTGACAGTGGATGAGATGACTAGATGAAATTGTTGATGCAATCGGCATAAAGCTGAGTGGGCTGCAGAGGATGGTGGAGGATAGGGTGCCGAGTGTGCAGTGGTCCTTGGGGTCACAAAGGGTCATACTGTACAACAATGTGACTGTACAACAATGAACAATAAAGCAAAGGCATAGATATCATTCTCCAACAGTGACCTTGAAGGCCACTATGTCGTCAGACTCACACAGCAAGTAGACAAATATATGATGAGTAGGACCACCATCAGGGCAGTACTCCCAGTACTGCTGTATGGGGCCTGGAGCTGACAGGGGCCCTGCCCTGCCGTTGGTGGCCATGACTGTGACATTCCTCCTGACACAGACACACAGACACTCAGGCATACCTGTCAACCTTCCCGATTTGGCCGGGATTACCCCGTAAATTGACGTCGATTGATGTCATAACCCGGCCCCCGCTGCCAAAACCCCGTAATTTGGCAGCGAGGGAAACGCTTTCTGCGCATACGTGGAAGGGTTTTATCTCTTCCATGCATGCGCGGAAGTGCTATGTCACTTGTGTAAGGGCTGCACAAGCGGTGTAGTGCTTCCGCGCATGCATGGAAGGGGTAAAACCTTTTCACGCATGCGTGGAACGCAACCTGCGCACAAGCGATGTGCGCAGGTCCCGTTTTTCTGGAGCTGCGGGTTGACAGGTATGCACTCAGGTCTGTTCATTGGGCTGCTGCCCTCTCCGTGTATTGGGGAGTGGGGTGGGGTGAGGATTGCCCTCCCCTTGGAAGGAGCCCCAGGGACCCTCCCTCTGAGCATGTGCAGAGCGCATGGATGGCTGAGGGGAGTGGGGCATGGGCAGAGATTGTAGCATGGAGGCCACGCCCTGCTATGAGCAGGGCCAGGAGCAGGCCACGGAGGGGAAATGGCGGCCTAGAGCAGGTACCTGGGAGAGAGGGCAGGGGGGGGCCTTCCTTCCTTCCAAAGGAAGCAGGGCCCTGGGAGGGGTGTGGCGGGGGTGGCTCATGTCCTGTCCGGGCTGTTCCTGCTGTAGTTGCTGCCTGGACAGGACATGAGCCACCCTCACCTCACCCCTCTCAGAGCCCCACTTCCTTCAGGGTCATCCTGTGTCCCAGGTAAGGGTGGTGGTGGCGGCGACTGTCAGACCGGGAGGGGGAGGGGAGGGGAGGAGGGAGGGAAGGGAGGAGTATCTCCTGGAATGGTCCTCCTCCTTTTCCCCCTCCCTCGGCTAGCCAAGGTGGGAACCCGGAGGGGGGGGCAAAAGGATTGCTCAGTATGGGGTCCAAAATTTTCTGATGGTGGCCCTGATGACAAGCCTGCCATAATGTCCCTCTTTCACATTTGATAATGTGACTTTTGGCAAACACACCACCACCACCACCAAAAAGTGTAGGAATTGGAAGATAATCCTAACGTATTTTCCAGTAAGATTTGGGAGAAAACCATGAAATTGCTGTCCTAATTGACAAAAACTTGTGATGCTCTTAAGGCTAATAGATGCATGGCAATACTGTATAAATGTTCCTGTATTATAGCCCACTTCTTCAGGTACAGTACTTAGAATATAGTGAACTCTTAGAGTGTGGATTATGTTATCAACCTGGCAATAGGAAGAACAATGAGTTAATGTTCCACATTATATTCTAACACAATGGAATTTTAATGGGAATCACAACTGCAGTCCATGTTGATCCTCACACATATTTAAATATGATAACCTGAGTCTCAAAAAAAGGTAGTCTCAAAATATGATAACCTGAGTTCCCAAAAAAGGGAAATTTGGGAGAATCTGAAATTATTCACATGCCCCTATTCAACATTACATCTGGATTCCAGAAACAAATACCTGTATTTTGTGTTTGTAAAGAATGATGGTTTTGTAAGAGTCTAACTTGTATCCATTATCTTCCATAATGAGAAACAGCAGTCTGATTCCTAAATTCAGCAGCCCACAAGCAACCTCCTGCAGGAAAGTGTTTTGCAGGATGTGCCAAGGCTTATAAACTGCTGTAGATTATATGGAATGCCTGATTTCATGAACCAGTGCTTCGAAGTAAGAAAAACATCATTATGCCTCACCCAGCTGAGTTGTCTTTGGGAAAGAGAGATTATTTGGACCAGCCAGAGGAAGCTACAACAGAGGGGGAATTCAATTGCCCTGCTGGAAGCACACACTTAGAAACTCAGGAGTCAAGAGCAGGGACCAGTTCTGCCAGGGAGGAGTCAGAGGATGACTCAAAGGAGTGCAACCAGGTTTGGCTTTGAAAGCAGAAGCACAAACAGCACTTCCAGATCAAACAGGCATTTGATAACTAATTGGAAACAGTGGGATGCCCAGAGTTTTTAAATTCTGCTCTCACAAAGATCTTGACTGAAAACAACAATCTTAAACAATCAATGTCTGATGCTACTTCTGCCTAGACTTTGGGGAATTCCATACAACAAAAACTGACTGACAGCCATACTTCTAGCTGCTCCATTTTTGAGAGTAGTGGTTTACTACATTAAACTCTCAGCTTGAACTTTAAAATCCTGGATGAAAGTGCAACATTTGAAAATGGACCAGCCTTGATGGCGATGCCACATGCACTTCCTGCCTATCAGAGTTATTTTGACCTTTCTGTGTAACTTTTTGCTACAGTGTGCAGGTTTCTAATTGCTTGAGCAATGGATGTTGCAACTGGACACATGGTCTGTTTGAAGTGTTTTTCCAGAGTCCTTGGTAAGGTATTACCCTGAGTTCTTTGCACTCCTGAAGCAATAATTCTCAGGACATCAAACATCCCACATGTTGGAACTCAAATCTAAAACAAACAGAGAGAAAGAGGGTGTCTCTTTCTAATATTGTTGAAGAATCTTCCTGATATATTAGCACAGTTGTGGACTCTGGGTTACAAGCTCCTCATACACCATTATTGTACTGCTTGTCAAAACATTTCCCAAACCTTCTTAAAAGGAGAGAGATGGGGCAATCTAAGCAGGGAAGAGACCCTTATTTATTTATTTATTTGTTTGTTCGTTCATTCGTTCGTTCGTTCGTTCATTCGTTCATTCATTCATTCATTCATTCATTCATTCATTCATTCATTTGGTTGGTTGGTTGGTTGGTTGGTTGGTTTTTATACCACCCATTTGGGATATTTCCCACTCTTGACTTTCAAAAGGAATTATTCAAAGTACATTTGAGGTGGAATTAGAGCTTTCCTCTTCATTTTCCCATTTAAACTTTTCTTTTAAAAAAGCTACTCCAAGTGGCCAGCAAGTGAGTTTCTTTTTCAAAAAACCAAACTATGGCTTGGGAGCATAGCTGTCAAGTATCCCTTATTGGCCAGGAAACCCCTTATTTTACCCTCTTTCCCACCATCATCCCTTGTTAATTAGGCTGCAATGCCCTATTGCCACCATTGGAGGGCAGCACAGGGTAAGCATAGCTGTCAAGTATCCCGTATTGGCCAGGAAATTTCCCTTATTTCAAAATCCAAAACTTGACAGGTATGCTTGGGAGACCCAGGGGCATATTCACACATGGTCATATAACTTACTGAGTAACGTTGGAATAGCCACACTTGAATGTTTGTGTTTGAACTAAAGCAGGCACCTCAAATACTGTTATGCATTTGTATAAAGTTTGTGTATATGGACATCTTTTTTTTAATGTGCTAGGTTGGCTGACAGTGGTGGTTTAATAAAATTAGATCCATCCACTTCTTTCTTTATTTTTCAAAAGGTTTTCCATGAAAGCAGATGTTTTAAATTTTATACATCATTTGAACACTTTCTTCTCATTAATCAAAGCATGCTTTAAACAAGGTTTTATATGCATTTGAAATGTACATATTTTAGGACCAGCATGCATCCAACAATTCTGGAAATGTACATTGAGTCTATACTGTAAACATCTCAACAAGCCTATGGAACCTCAGATCCTTCACATGTACATATGTTCAAGACTGATATTAAATATAAGTACTGTATTTTCTGGCGTATAAGACTACTTTTTAACCCCGAAAAATCTGTGCCAAAGTTGGGGGTTGTCTTATAGGACAGGTACTTAACTGCAGCTTGTTTCCGCTTGCTTCATATGTCCGGCGCATATGGTGGGGGGTGCCACGGCCGAGTCCCTGCTCTGTGTGGGGAGTATGAAGCAAGGGGAAGCAAGCTGCACACATCTTCCTGTACCTCGAGGAGGAGAACGTGAGCGTGGATTGGCTCTCCACCAGAACCTGCCCATTCGACTTGGAGGGCTGTGCGTCTTCGGGTTGAGTGGGGGTTAATTTTTATTTGGTGTGCATTGGAAGAGGGGTAGTCTTATATGGCAAGTATATTCCAAACTCTATATTTTAACTGGGAAAGTTGGGGGTCGTCTTATACCCACAGTCGTCTTATACGCCGGAAAATATGGTAGTTGAATTTGTCCTGGTTGTTGGTGGCCTTTGAGGGCTGTTACCCCAGACCCCAGAGCTATGCACCACATTAGCAAGACCCTGAGTCCCAACAAGAGAAAGAGGAATTCATGTTCCTAGAGAACAATGTCTGGGGCAGAAGAGGAACCAGGGGATGGTGACCCCTAGCTAAGAAGAATGGTACCTGGAAGGTTGAACATATAAGAAGAGCACTAGTGAGTGAGGCAGGCAACTGGGGAAGAGCTATGCAAGGAAGAAGGTGAAGTTGAAGAAAGAGATTAAGGATACACCCTGGAGGAACTGGCTGAGGGATGTCTGGTTGAGGTGTAGGAGCCAGAGAAGCCTGTCCTCCTGCAGATCAAATTTATATTTACAAAGAGATCCTGCCATTAGCTTTGCCACAGATGAAGGAAACAAAGTGTGAATCTTTGCAACTCAGCAAGTGACACTACCTGGTGTCTCCACAATAGGAAAGACATTCATTTACCATGAGGGATTGAGGCCAGAACCACCCCAATAATGTTAAACAGGGCTAATTAAAGTAAGTTGTGTACCAGAAACAGTGGGTTAGGGGTAATATTGGTCCCAGTCCCCATGTGTGTTATATTATTTATTGTAGCTTCAGTCTTGTCAATTCAGTCAACTTGTTTGAGTCCACCTATTGTCTTGAGAATACTATATGTTTGGTATGGGCCAAAATAAGGAGGATTGCCAGAGCCCGCCTAGGAGACATAATCTCACAACCACCTATTCAGTCAGATTTAGAGCTCATTTTGATAGCAGTTGCCATGCAAATACACAGATTTACATTATTTCCTGCTCAGCATTTTAAGCTGTTCCTTATTCTACAGATGCTAATGAGACTGTTCAGAGTCCTCATCTGTGTGAGTAAGAGTGACAGATGCAAGCTCTTAGTTGTGTCTTTTCTTTCGTGTTAAATGGAACTTTTTAAAATATTAATACTTAAAAGAGGAAAAAAACCTTTGAAGAGGAGACTTGAGAAACACTTCTACCAAAACAAAACAAGGAGGAAAAACACACTGGAGGGAAAATAGCAACATATAAAGGAAACCTTAATTGAATTCTTATCCAAGGATCCACTTAGCCATTTTCAGCAATGTACATCTCCACTTAGATACACCACTTTAAATCTATTGCTTTTTCTCATTACATCACACCTGCAGAATGAGTCAAAGAAAATGTCCTTGTTTTTCCATTACATCTTAAAGCTGGAAAATTTATAGTTGTGTTCTCTCGCCAACAAGAACAACAACATATCTGTGATTCAAAAATATGAAACCAAAGCTTTTGGTTTAATAACTAGCTCAATATTGAGGTGGGGGAAGATGTTTTGTGCAAAGTTAAATTTACATCTTTCTCTTAAATCCAGGCTTTCTGTGAAAAAGTGCTGTTTGATTTATCTGGCAAAAATCATGCCCTCCTGATTTCAATTTCTTATACATGTCCCTCATGTTTTTGAACTACAAGGCCTCTGTGGTTTGGCTGGCCATCCCGCTATGGTAATGGAGTAGACAGTACAGCCAATGAGTCAATGTTGAGTGTTGGGCAGTGGTAAATAATCTGACTCCCTAAAGGGGCCAATGGCTATGAGTGGATGTTGTATATGTAACCAAGTGTAATGTGAATGAATCGGAAGGCTTCAGTAGCAGAACCTTTGCACCGTCTTTTAAAGAAAGACACGGTTTGGCGGTGGGGGGACAGCCAGGAAAGGCTTTCAGAGAGTTAAAGCAGCTCCTCTCCTCAGAGGCAATCTTAACCCATTTCGATCCAAGGAAGCCCATGGTGTTAGTTTGTGACGCTTCACCAATGGGGTGGGGGCGGTACTGTG
Source organism: Bradypodion ventrale (assembly GCA_035047345.1). Lineage (NCBI taxonomy): Eukaryota > Metazoa > Chordata > Lepidosauria > Squamata > Chamaeleonidae > Bradypodion > Bradypodion ventrale. Next base: position 141,791,395 of record JAWDJE010000003.1, read on the forward strand.
CCATGTGTTAGAAAACGGGCAGAAAGCCCCAGTTGCCTTTTACTCAAGGTCCCTTTCAAAGGCAGAGCACAATTACGTGCAAACAGACAGAGAGGCTCTTGCAATAGTCGCTGGAACCAAGAAATTCCACGACTTCCTCTATGGTCAGGAGTTCACTATTGTGACCGACCACAAGCCACTGCTGGGCATCTTCACCACGAGCAAGCTCACACCCCAGATTCTGTCCCCCAGAATGCTATGGTGGGCCATATTCCTTAATGCTTACCAGTTCACACTGGTCCACCGCCCGGGCAAAGAAATCATCCATGAACTAGGGAAACCCGAGTGTGAGGTTGAGCAGAATCACCAGGTGTTGCTGATCGAGTCCCTCAACTCACTCCCAATTGTGCCCACAGATCTCGCCAAGGCTACGGCAAAGGACAAGGTTCTGTCTCTAGTTAGTTAATGGGTGAAGAAGGGGTGGCCAACGACTCCTCCAGCCGGGGAGTTCAAAGCATACTTCCGAAAGAGATTCGAGCTTTCGATAGAGAGGGGTTGCCTCCTGTGGGGCCAGAGGGTGGTCATTCCTGAGGTATTACTGTCAAAGGTACTCAAATTGCTACACGTTAGCCAGGAATCATGCGCTCAAAGACTTTGGCCAGGAGCTACTTCTGGTAGCCCCAAATAGACGCAGACATTGAGCGTTTGGTAGGCACTTGCAAGAGTTGCAAGAGTTCTCGACCCAAGGAGTCCCGACTTCCTTCCAGAGAATGGGACACAGCCTGCGGACCATGGTCTCGATTATACATCGACTTTGAAGGTACATTCAGGGGTTCGCTTTTTCTGCTAGTGGTCGATTCCTTTTCAAAATGGCTGGAGGTTATCACGATGCCCAACACCTCCTCAGCTGCAACCATTAAGCAATTGCAGAGGATATTTAGTTGTTTTGGTTTACCCGATGTGCTTGTTTCCGAAAACGCCAGTACTTTCACCTCCGTCGAATTCCAGGCATTCCTGGAAAGGAACGCAATTCGACACATTACGTCTGCCCCATTTCACCCCACAATAAACTGTCAGGTTGAACTACTAAAGAGGCACTTTGGTGAATGGGCCACGGGGATCTAGAGTTACAATTGTGTCAGTTTCTTCTTTGCTACAGAATAATGCCCCTGGCATCCAGACTCTCACTAGCCGAGCTCCTAATGCGCAGGAGACCGGTCTTGCTTTTTGACCGGTTGGATCTGACCAGGGTGGAGGATAAGGGGAGGAATGTTGAAATTGCACACACCAAGGCTTTTGCGGTTGGGGACCCAGTATATTGTAGAAATTATGCAGCCGCTGGCCCAACGTGGGTCCCAGGGGTGGTGATAGACCAAACAGGGCCAGTTTCCTACCAGGTAGAAACAAGTACGGGGCTACTGTGGCGGTGACATGCCGATCAGCTCAGGCATTGGGTCACGGGCACCCAGGGGGTTGAGTACCAGGCTGATTCAACGTTAGGGTTCTCACCCACCCTCTCAACCCAAGGGGGAGAAATGGCACTTAGCCCACCAAGAGGTCCTGATTTCGGTTTCATCCATCCTTTGCAGACTGGGAAGATTTCGAGAGCCCAGACCTCGACAGTTTAGATTTTGAGTTGCAGGACAGGGGGGAGTTTTCAGAGTGTTCCCCCACTCATCCAAGCGAAAAGCGTGGCTTTGATTTCTCCCCAGCAACCCCCCATCCTCTAGTTTTCGAGTCCGCCTGTACTCCCATGCAAACGAGGCGATGTTCTGTTGAGTCACCCCCTACTCAGAGTAACAGGTGGGAATTTCCTTTAAGTCAGTCTCCTCCCCTTCCAGGTTTCGATATGCAGTGTTCCCTCCCGGTTTCCTCGTCTGAATTGGGACAGTGCTCCCGACACGCCGCTAACACTGCTCGTTTCCCCTCTGCAGGATGAGAGACTGCGGAACCCAGAACCCCCAGTTCCTCCGAGCTCAGCCAAGCTGCTGCACGGCCCAAATGAACATGTAGGCCACCACTATGGTTGAGGGACTTCATCCCATCCTAGGGGGGAGGGATGTTGTGTATGTAACCAAGTGTAATGTGAATGAATCGCATCTAGCGATCCTCCATGTAACCAAATGTAATGTGATAAATCGGATCTAGCGATCCTCCATGCTCCCCCTCCCTTTCCTATCCCTTGTGAATACTCCTATTGTATAGATACTGAGTATGCATGTAAGTCGTCTGCCACTCACATAGAGTTCAGCTGCCAGTGATAGCACAGCTGAAAGAGTTCAGTTCACGGGGCTCTAATCACCCAATCAGTGATTAGTGTGGGAAACCTTCCCACCACAGGTGAGCCACACCAGCTATGCAGTACGTCAGAATGACCTCATTGATACAGAACCAATGGGTGCCTTCGGGCGAAATTCAAATGTACTGTACCATATATAAGGAGCTGCACCTCCACCGTTACCTCATGTTCAGATTGACTACCATGCAATAAAGATGTGTTTGGCCCCCTGACTGCTGACTGCTGCATATCAATCTGCAAACATCAAAGTGTATGAGCCCCTTTAGGTGGGATGATGGTCCCATCAGTGGAAGAAATGCCACTGGAAACCATCATATTAGGCCCAATGGCAAAGTGAGCAGAGGAGGAACTCTGATTCCAAATGAAAGTTTCTGGGTCAATTGCAAGCGCGGCGCCAAAATGGCCGCCACGCTCTTTGCGGCCCCCCCCCCCACCGGACGAAGGCATCCGGGTAGTTAGGGGGCGGCCGCGAGGCAGCCGAGCTGCCATTTTGCGAAGCGAACGGAGACGAGAAGTTTTTTCCCTTAGCTCCATCGCTCTTGCCTATCGCCGGGAAGCCTCTTTGGCGCAGCGGTTTTTCTTCCTTCTTTCTTCGGCTTCCCTGCAAATTGAAGCAATGCCCTCTAAGAAGAAGGCAACGGCGAACGCAGTTCGCGCTTTTCGGAGGCGGCAGCCGGGTCGGAGGACCACGACTGCGCCTCCCCAGCAGCCTCCCTTGCCGGGAGAGCCCACCGGGACCGGTGGGATGGGGTCGATTGCCCCTTGGCCCGAGCCGGGGCGGCCGCGTACTGGCCCGGCAGGGGCCACGGCCCCCGGCCCGCAATCAATGGCCACTGCCCCTGGCCTGGTTCATACTACGGGGCCTTCTCCCCTTGGTCCGCAGCATCCTGCGGTGGGCTTCAGCCATGGGGGGTGGTTGGGTCCTCTTCCCTGGCAGGGCATGCCTCCGGCCCCCCAGGGGCCGGGACTGGGCTCGTGGCTGTATTCGGGCCCCGTGGCCCAGTGACCTGGACCGGTGCCTGCCACCAGTGGGCCGGCTGGCCCTTTGCCCCCCTTAGCGTTGGGGGCTATGTGAATGTGGATGCCCTTCTGGCCCGCGTAGCGGCCCTCGAGGCATCGCTCGGGATGGTCAACCCCTCAGGGGCGCCTTTTGGATCCCAGGTCGACGCATCGTCTGCCGGGCAGCGGCAGGCGGCAGGACGGGTCGAGCTGCCCGAGGCGCGTGGGCCAGCGTCGGCCACTGCCTCGCAGCTCCCCATACAACAGGTGCCGCAGCCGGGTGCTGACCAGGCCCCATCGATGAGCTCAGTTCCGATCGTGAGCTCCGACGCCCACAGTGGGCCGGAACCCCGGTGGGGGCGGCCCATGGGGGTGCAGCGCGTGAGTATACGGTTCAATCTAGTGCACCCACACCGTTAACTACATTGGGGGGAGCATTCCAGTGGCTGTGGCCTCGCACGGGTGGCGTGACGGTTCAGACGCCGCTGGCCCACCCGGCGACTGCACCTCTAACCCAAGGCCCTACTTGGGGTGGGGCCTCCTATTCTGTTGGGAACTTGCTAGGGGTTACGGGGTTGGTTCAGGCTCCTTTTACTATGCCCACCGTTCCCACCGTGCCGGTGTCGGCATTGCCGACAGCAGGGTATTCTTTGCCCCTTGGGGATCATCTGGCCCAGTCTACCAAAGAGAAGATCTGGCGGGGGGAGTATGTGGACATCTTCTCCCTTCTGAACAGAGAGCCCACCAAGGAGGAGAGGGAGGGGCAGGACGAGAAGGATAAGGAACAGGCACGTCGTCGTAAGCCGCCACGCACGTGGGCCAACTGGTTGCCAGCGTACCTCATATACATGGCGGTTTACCTCAGGGCCCGGCCGGATCTGGCCATCCCGATGGTCCAGTATTTGGACAACATCTACCGGGCGATGGTTGACTTCCCGGGCCCGTCGGGGTTGGCTTACGACGAAGAATTCCGTATGCAAGTGCCCCTGCACCCATTGATGAGGTGGGACGAGCCCTGCCAGAAGCTGTGGCTTCTGTACATGACCCCCACGCGCCCCGCGCCTGGGGAGAGATACCATTGTGGACATGCAGTCCAGCGAGCGGCTCCAGCACAGGCACCCCGCCAGGTGGCGGGGCAGGGGGTTCCAGCCCGCCTGCTGTGCTGGACCTTCTCGTCCAATGGTTCCTGCAGTAGGAAGAATTGCCGGTACAAGCACGAGTGTCCCTCTTGCGCTGGCCCCCATGCCGCCTCCGCCTGTCCCAGGCCGGGGGGAATGCGGGGCCGAGGTAGGGGTGGACAAGGGGCCGGCAAGACTGCCGCAGAGGGAGCTGGTCCAGCGAAAGGCCCCCTCCCCAATTAATGTGGACATGTTGGAGCGTTGGCTCACATTGTACCCGAGGAGGGCAGACGCAGCTTACCTGCTTCAAGGTTTTCAAATGGGTTTTCGCATTCCTTTCACGGGGGACAGGTCTCCCCAAGACGCACCCAACCTTTTGTCACTCAGGGGAAGGGAGGAGGTGGCTGCCGTGAGCATTACTAAGGAGGTTGATGTAGGCAGGGTCGCGGGCCCTTTCCCTGCACCCCCGTTTCCCAATCTTAAAGTTTCCCCCTTGGGCTTAGTGCCCAAGAAGTCACCGGGCGAGTTTCGCCTAATACATCACTTGTCCTACCGAGCCGGCCGATCAGTCAATGATGCTATCCCTGATGAACTTTGCTCGGTCAGGTATACGTCTTTTGACCAGGCGCTGCGCATGGTGCGCTCATGTGGCCCGGGTGCGCTGTTAGCTAAGTGCGACATTAAGTCCGCCTTCCGTCTCCTGCCGGTGCACCCGGGCGACTTTGAGTTGCTGGGTTTCAAGTTCCGGGGTGCATATTATTTCGATAAAGCCATGCCTTTTGGTTGTTCCATCTCATGCTCGGCCTTCGAGCATTTCAGTACCTTCCTACAGTGGGCTTTTGTTCGCAGGTCAGGCTCTCGGTCTGTAGCCCATGACCTGGATGATTTCTTATTCGGGGGTGAACGGGGCTGGGACACGTGCACATGTCTCCTCCACACATTTCAGATGCTAATGGAGGAACTTGGTGTCCCTTTAGCGCCCGAAAAGACCGAGGGCCCATCTACTAAGCTCACATTCTTGGGGGTGGAGATTGACACGGTAGCCCAAGCATCTAGGTTGCCGGGGGATAAGGTGTCACGGATCGTGGCCCTCATATCAGACTTGCTTGCTAAACGCAAGGCGTCCCTTCGTGAGCTGCAGGTGCTGCATGGTCACCTTAATTTCGCTTGCAGGGTGGTCGCACCTGGCAGGGCATTTGCTCGGCGCTTGTGCGACGCCATGACAGGCTTGTCCAGACCCCACCATAGGGTAAGACTCACCGGGGGCATTAGGGCAGATATGCTTATCTGGCTCCAGTTCCTGAGAGAGTTCAATGGGGTATCATTTTGGAGGTCCGACCTTCTGGATTCTCCACATTTCCAGAAACAGTCTGATGCATCTGGGTCCCTGGGTTATGGGATGTACTTCAATGGGAAGTGGGCCTACGGTGGGTGGCCGCCAGCCTGGTCGGGCACAGGTTGCCTGCGCGATCTCACGTATCTGGAATTTTTCCCATTCTGGGGGCTTTGATGCTATGGGGTGAGGAGTGGGCCAATTCGGTGGTACATTTCTGGTGTGACAATGCGGCTGTTGTCCACATTGTCAACTCACAGACGTCTAAATCTCCCAGGGTCATGGACCTGGTGCACCAGTTCGTTTTGCGCAGCCTGCGCCTCAATGTGCTATTCAGGGCCAGGCATGTCCCAGGTATCAATAATGATATTGCTGACACTTTGTCCCGCCTGCAGATCTCCCGGTTCCGCGCCTTGGCCCCGGATGCGGAGGAATTTCCCTCGCCACTCCCGGACGAGATCTGGACGCTTGGCAAGGAGAGGTGAACTGGGCGATCGGCATGTTGCTGGCGCCGCGCACTCGTAAGGCGTATCACCACGCATTCATTTCCTTCCAGGCCTTCTGTGCCCAATTTCGGCTACCCGAGACTTGGCCTATCCCAGTTGCCCACGTCCTCCGATTCATGGTTTACCTGCATGCACAGGGCCTTGCACCTCGCACCATAGCATCCAGGCTGTCAGCGCTGGCATTTATGGCCAAAGTGGGCGGTTATGAGGACAGTACTACTGATTTCCGTGTGAGACATGTTTTGGAAGGGTGGGTGCGGGAGCACGGGTGTAGCCCGGACGACCGCCACCCAATTTCCCCAGGGGTACTCACCCACCTGGCACGGGGCTGGCATGACCTCTGTTTTGACAGGTATGAGGCAGCCCTGTTTCATGCGGCTACCACGGTGGCCCTTTTTGGAGTGCTCCGCATCAGCGAGCTTGTGATGCTGTCTAAGGCGGATGCAAGTCGTAGGGCACTGGAACTCGACGATGTCTATGTCTGCAATGATTGGGCTCAGTTGAGGATTCGCTCCTCTAAAATGGATCAGCACGGCGTAGGCAGTGGAGTAAGACTGCTACGATGTTCCTTGGCAGACATATGTCCGGTTGGTGCCCTACAGGAATTCCTTGCACTGCGTGGCACGCACCATGGCCCGTTTTTCTGCCACCAAGATGGGTCTCCCCTTACTAAGTTTCAATTTTGGAAGGTGACCGGTAAGGCATTGGCCAGTGTTGGCCTCCCTGGGGCCCATTACGGCACCCATTCCTTCAGGATAGGGGCGGCTTCTACTGTGGCTGCCTTTGGGTACTCCGGGGCTGAAATACGCCGTATGGGGAGGTGGGGATCACAATGTTTTCAGTTTTATGTCCGCCCTCTTCCGCCGTGAGTACCAGTTTAGTCACCGCACCTTTTCTCCCCTTTTTCCTTGACAGACCCTGGGTGTCGTTTCACACCGGTGGCAGTATGGCTGGTGGGCCATAGCTACGTGCACAAGGCAGCGCGTTACGCTGCGGCGACAGAGTGGGGACCCCGACTGGGACTTGGTGCATACCAAGTCTCACATGGTATGGTAAGCCCGGTATGTTATGGTGGGAACTGTTGCCATTCCTTTTCTCAGGCAGGAATGCCGACCTGCCTGATATTCTGATCATACACTTTGGGGGCAATGATTTAGGACAGGTCACTGGCCTTTCGCTGAAGCACGCGATTTGCGGCGACCTCACCTACTTACATTATGTGTGGCCTGCCACGACCCTCGTTTGGTCAGACATGGTACCGCGGCACGCTTACAGGGGAGGGTTCGACCTCCAGGCCCTTGACCGTGCTCGGCGCATGGTGAACAGAGCTGTTGCCCGGTTCCTTATCGACAAGGGCTGGGGGCGCATCATTCGGCACCCCACCATCAGTTTGCAAAATTATGAGCTTTATTCAGGGGATGGGGTCCATCTGTCACAGGGAGGTATGGACCTCCTGTTAGGTGATTGGCAAGCAGGCCTGTTGACCGAGCTGACGGTCGGGGGGGGGGGGGGCGTCGAGCCTTCATTGAAGCCTCTCCGTGTGGCGGATAGCACTGGTAAGGTAAACATTTATGACCCACAGGTATCCGGCAGGTTCGCAATTGACTGGACAACACTAGACAGGCATAAGTTGGTTAAACGTTGTCCGGTCAATGACGAACCAGGCGACGGGGTGATGGCAAGAGCTAGACAGCATGCATCACCCCGTGATTTTACGGATACGTGTCAGAGGGTGGGGTCATTAGTTAGATATTGACTACGGTCAACAATTTGTTTGTTGTCAACAAACAAATTGATACAAATAGATACATTGTAACAATTGCCGTTGGCAATTTTGGGTGGTACCTTACCAGTGTTACTTCGGCCTGCTTGCCTTAAGAATTATAATTGGTCAAATACCAATAGAAATTTATAATTCGGACTAGGGCATGAATCAATAAATGTGGCCCAATGCCGTTATCCACTTTCACCAGTGTCTGAGTCCTTTATTGGGGGGTGCGCCTGCAATGATTTATAGTCTATTTATGTAAGAGGTAGATTTTTATTGACTACATGATGCTTTTCATTTATGACTTTCCTGTCACTCTGTTTCACCATGTCATGCCAGATATAACAGATCAATCCTGTAGCTAGAGAAATTTTTCTTACCTGTTTGTTGTCATTTTCAATGGTGGGAAAAAAATTGAATAGGTTGTCTAACTTAAGATCATTAACAGGAAATAGTAAATGCTGTTTCACAATTTTATAGGAAATGACATAAGAGCTTCCAACGGTATTGCTTTTAAGATGAAGGTACATCATTGTTTGGTATGTTTTTTTAAAAGAGCAAACATTATATTTGAACAAATTTCAGTCTACTTGTAACTGAGTCGACTGTGCACTCATGGTTTTCAAATCTGCCAGGGCACTTATCAGATCACCAAGTGCCCTCAGCCCCAACAGAGGTGTTAGCAGGAAATATGTAAGCACAATTTATGGCATTGGCAACTGGAGGAGTAATACATTAGGATTCTTGGGTAGATGCTGAGGGTATGCCAAATATGCCAATGCTTCTGCAAGCACCACAAGCCCTAATGCCCAGAATAGCTTATTGCACATGCCATGTAGAGTACAGCTTAGTACATTTTTAGCTTTCTTGGTACATATTTTGGGATCCTGTGGAGTATAACCTCTACCTATATTGCATTGAGAATCATAGAGTTCAACAATATTGAAACTTGGGTGTGACACATATATTTTATACATTAAGCTTTTTTTAAAGAATCAGAAGATTGGTTGAAATCATGCAGTAGAGTAGCATCACTGACGTGGTGAAATTTGATGAGTCAACTCCTCTGTAATTCCATTGATTCAAATTAATCTACTTTAGTTGCAACTTGCTACTGAATTTTATCTAATATTTCTAGTAGCTTTGATAGTATTAACATCATCTGGGAAGTCCAGTGAAACACTCTGTATTTCTCAGAAGCCTTCATTCAGTACCAAACATGCAATCACTGCTTTTGCATAGCAGTTTTTCTGTAATAAAGGCTTTCATGTTGCATTATGTAGACAGAAGATGTACTTCTCTGTTAAATAAAGCCCAATAGTCAGCTAGTACAGTATCTTCTGACAACTCCCTTGAAAACTATGCCATCTTGAATTACCTATTTTAGCAAAGCAGAGTTGCAACTCTTGCATAGAAGTATTGGCTTGCTTGGAATAAGGCTGAGAATTTAGCCCTGGTCATAGACATTGGACAGTGGAAATCAGTTGTTTTCTGTTTGGGTGAGGCCTGGTTAACTGATGGGAAAGGGAGTCATGTTCTGGGATTTCCCCTTGCATAATGTCTCTTTGTGAATGGTAGCAAACACAAACGAGCATCCTGTAGACCTTCTTGACTGTTGACATCAATGCCATCAAAATTTAGGCTGACAAATTTCAGACTGCCCTTTCCTATATAAAGTTTTGAATGCTTTTTTCTTACTGGCAACATGGACATGATATTTTGAAATAATATCAGGCCATTTCCTGGTGTTATGAATCATGGATACAGAAGCAGAATATGCCTCATTCATAAACCAAAGGGAAATACTTTTCTTAAAGAATTGAATATCAGATCAAATAGTAACCATACATTTCGTACTTAGAAACTGCCCTCTTCCAGTCACAGAGTATTACTAACTACTACTGAGATATTTCTGGCCTTAGATGTTAAAATCAGTTAATTATTTCCCTATTCCAGTCATAGGACACATCTGAAGAAATCAATCCCAAACAAAGGTTCTAGGACTAAAACTCCAGAAGCCTTCACCACTGATTGTGCTGGCCAAGACTACTGGGAGCTATAGTCCAAGAATAACTAGGGTCCCAAAGTTGGGAACCACTGGTCTAAAAGGTTTTTTTCTTCCCAGAGATTAAACAATAACCCATTAAATCAAGCTAAAAGTCTAGCACAGTGATGATGAACATTTTAGAGACTGAGTGCCTAAACTCACCTTTGCCACAGCCTCAACAGGCTGCTGTCCATTCCACACCATCATGCCATATGTGGGCTGCCCGCCTTACCCCAGACAGGGAAGGGAGGAAGTGTACCCATTGGGCTGCTGGGCAGAGTGGTGGGGCAAACTCTGTGCTGGGGAAGGGATGAAATGTTCTCATTGGGTTGTTGTGCAGAGGGGTGAGGTGAACTCTGTGCTGGGCAAGGGAGGAAGTGCTCCCATTGGGCTGCTGGGCAGAGGTGTGAGGCAAAAACTGTGCTGGGGCAATGGTGTATGTGCCCACAGAGAGGCCTCTGAGTGCCCCCTCTGGCACACATGCCATAGTATCACCAACACTGGTCTAGGAGGATACAGTATGTATAGGAGACTAGCTGATAGCCCAGCCTTGGCCGCGGTGTGTTTGTTGTATGTGTAGGTTTTACATCCTAACACACAGACTCTCTCTCTCTCTCATTCAGGCACACACATTCACACACCCATGCATTTTCTTGGACACACACACACACAGGCACACACTCCCTGTCTCTCTCTGTCTCTCACTCACACAGCAGTGATGTAGATTGAAAGTGACTCGTTCCTGAGCTATAGAGACTTACATGGAATGGGTTGTTCCATCCACATCTGTTTTATAGATGTAAGTTTTCTCAGGAATTCCAGGACCTATCCCTATCAGCCATTCACTCTCAACCAATCACAGTCCACCATGCAAATCAGTTCTTTCCAACATTCTATTTCTAGGCCTTGTTGTTAAACTGCCATTTTTTTCTCCCAAGGCACATTGGGAGCTGTAGTTCTTGTTCATTTTCCTTTTTTGTGGGGTTCAGGGCCCGCCTCGGGACTCACATCTTGACCATCTCTCCCATGCCAGGTAAGTGTGTGCACAGTTTTGATGGGGACAGTTAAGGGGTGTGGAAGCCTTTCCAGGACCCACACAGGGACATTTCTCTTTTATAGGTATAGATTGTATGAAGAAAATAATTCATTGTGTAATCCATTGCACACACTTCAAATGTAATTTATTGCTATTAATGTACCAGGGAAAACAGAGTAACCTATTACACTAAGCATTACACTGCTTGTTAAATTATTATCCTTTTTAAATTAAAGATACCCTATAAGAGATAGAAAAATGTCATTCAAGATGCCACAAAAGGTCTTAAAATGATCTTTAAATGTAATTTATAAAATATGGAGAAAATGTTCCTAACTTTTCAAAACAAAAACAAATATATATATTTTCTAATTATTTGATATCTTTTGACATGTACATTTATGACTCCCTTGTTACCAAGAAGGAGGAGGAGGAGGGAAAGTGGGAGGGAAACAAAGAAAAAAGTAAATACTGTGTTAATTGTAACTTGTTATTTCTAGTCAATCAGCAGCCCATGGCTGCAGAAATTGTCTAATAACCAAAAACACCCCAGTTCATTGCATTTGGTTCAGAACACATGAGGGAAGGATACTGGTAACAGAAATCAGGAATCTGAATCAACACAACCATTCTGTCAGTGAAAAACAGAGCCTTAAGGATAATAATTGTATGTTTAGATCTCTAATATTTATAGCAATATCCTGATTGCCACATCCTGATTTGGCTTCATGAACAACCCAGCAATGAGGGAAGTAGTCAGGTTTTTGCTACAAGTTTGGATGAAACTGAAATGTGGATCCTGTATTTGATGGTCTACACTAACCACTGCAAAGGAAGGAAGTGGCCATATAAAAGCCCTAGCTCTCTGTATAATTTCATTTCAGTGATATGGTACTCCCTTGTTAAATCACAGAGAGTATTAAATTAATCCCTTTAATCAGAGAAGTGCCTTTCCACTAGCTGTTAACATGGTAATTCTGGAGAAGGCCTATTTTTCAGTCCATGGAGCTTGAGATGACCTTTTCCAATACTGGCTTGAATTAAACATATTAACAGCAGTAGTCTCAAATCTAATGACAGTGTAATTTTCCCAGTGTAATCATAACATCGACATCAAGCATATTCCTAGGAGATCCACTAAAGTTCTACCCTAGAGAACATGGGATTTTAAATAATACTTGATAAACCTCAGTGAAATGACTAGCAAGTAAAATCTGCACAGGCTTTCAGGATGGGATAAATAGTTGAATCAGAGTAGAGGTGGGGAACTCATGGCTTTCCCCAAGTTCTCAGATTCCACCCCCACAAACTCATGGTGGGGTGTGAGGGGAAAATAGTTTACAGTGTTTATTCAGGCAGCTGCCTCAACAAGGAGCCCTTGTTAGAAAGGATAACTACTCTGAGGAAGAATGGTTTATGCCATTATATGCTCATGTTTTTCCAAAGTGGGTTATTAACACGTTCCAGAAAAAACAGCTAATAGCCACTGCTTATCCGCCTTCCTCCCAGAAATATACACACTCTTTTATGCCTTCTTGACTCCTCTCCCATTCCTCCAGGGCTGCCATTAGAAATTTTTGGGCCCCATACTGAGCAATCCTATTGTGCCCCACACACATACTTTCTCCCAGTAATGTCTATACATAAATCTTTATTGTCATTGTCCTGCACAGAACAACGAGATTGGGGGGAAAAACACTTATCAACCCAACAAAACCTAAACAAAATACAACTATACAAAATTATCAACATACTCCCACCCCACATATACACATTTAACCCCTAAAAAGCTCTAAAACTCTAAAAACTCTAAAAACTATATACAGAAGCTCCCTCATAGACTGCATTGCACTGTATTCAAAGCCAGAACCACTTTTGGGTAGAAACTATTTCTCAAGTGGCTGGTCCTGGTCTTTATGACCCTATTCCTTCTTCTAGAAGGCAGAAGCTGAAAGAGATCATTTCTGGGATGTGTACTATCTTGCGCAATCTCTACAGCTTTCTTATAACACCTGGTGGCATAGATTTGATCTAGAGTGGGAAGAGTACGCCCAATTATCCCCTCCACAGTCTTTATGACCTTGGACAGCATTGTTCTTTCCCTAGCTGTACAACTCCCAAACCATACACACAGACCATAGGTTAACACACTCTCTATGGTACAGTGGTAGAATGCCAACAGCAGGTCCTTTGAAAGATTGTTCTTCCTAAGGATTCTCAAGAAGCATAACCTCTGCTGTGCTCTCTTCATCAGATCTGTGGTGTTTGCTCCCCATGTTAGATCATCCCGAAGCTCCATTCCCAGAAATCAAAACACTGAGACCTGTTCCACACAATTCCCTTCAATAATAAGTGGCTGGATGTTCAATTTGCATTTTCTAAAGTCCACAATGATATCTTTTGTCTTTTTTACATTGAGGAATAAATTGTTTTCCCTGCACCATTCTGTCAGCATCTCAACCACCTTCCTGTAAGCCGACTCCCCCTCCTCAGCAGTAATCAGACCCACCACCAGTGTGTCGTCTGCAAACTTGATGATCTTATTGCTGGGGTAACTGGGAACACAATCATATATGTAAAGCGTGTACAGAAGCAGGCTCAGCACACACCCCTGCAGGGTCCCCGTACTTATACTGAGATGTCACAGTTATGGCCGGTGGCGGCAGTGCACCTGTCAGCTCCAGGCCCTATATGGCAGCACTGGTAGTACTGCCCTGATGGCGGCCCTGCATTCTCCAAAGAAACTACTCTTTATGGAACTGAATAGAGCAGTAGGGAACAATGCTTGTGTCTATTCTAGATCATCTTTATGACAGGCATTTGAATAAGGTAGCTAACACATCATCAACATATTTTAGCTCTTATCCTTAGATGTTTTGAATAAGGTAGCTAACACATCATCAATATATTTCAGCTCTTATCCTTAGATGTTTCAACACAGTCTTGTAGGGACTGTGGTGGCTCAGTGGTTAAGAAGTTCATCTTGTTGTCTGGAAGGTCGGCAAGTCGGAAGTTCAAGATCCGAGTACTGTATGACAGAATTAGTGCCCATCTCTGTCTCAGCTCCTGCCAACCTAGCAGATAAATAGGAACCACTTCAATGGGAAAAGATCTTGGGGACATGAAAGGAGCCTCATTTGGGCATCCCCTGAGCAGAGTTCCTCCAGCAAAAATCTGTTCAAACCAGATTGCACCTTTGTGTACTTCTGACACAATTTATAAAAACATCCAAAAGTGTTTATAGTTTTTAGCATTCATTGAGGGTGATGTACAGGGGCAGGTGTGGGGCCCTAATGGGAATATGGCCCCGGCCTGCTGGCTCATCCCCAACTAGCCCAGTTGTGTCCTCCTTCTGTGTCTTTGCATCCCCCCCTCCTTCTTAGCTTTTAGTTTGGTTTTAAATGGGGTGGGAGTAATGAGGGTGGATGAATGGGAGGATGAGGGTGTTTTAACATGTTTTTATATGTTTTAACTGTTGTATGCCACCCTGAGCCAGGTTTTTACCTGAGTGGGCAGCATAAAAATTGAAATAAAATTAATAAATAAATAAAATTAAAAGCTAAATTTCAGTGGCTACAGGGTTCAGTGACATGGCAGAGTGGCACCTAAACCTTCCTCACCAGCTATTTGTTCACTTAAAATAGCCAATCATGCTGTGTGGAAAATATTAACGATTCTATGCCATCAGAAGAAATCTACATGCTTAAGCAGTCATCTCCTCATAATCCTAATAATGTATGCATTTGGATAGAGATTCAGCTGTTGTGGTAAATAGGAATATTTATCCACATAGCACATTCAGAAGTTTTCATTTCATAATGGTGGGTAAGAAAGAGAAAAACAAGAGAGAGTGCTTCCTGGATTTGACTTTGGATCTTTGATATCAGAGTTTTCTTCTGCCCCTGCCCCTGTCATGGGTCCCTGGATTTCCATGATGAAATATGGCTATCAATAACCTCTCCATACACTAATTGTCCTTAATACTTTCTTTTTTTAAATAAATAAATAAATTAAAATACATTCATCATACAAATACATTCACCATACAAAACAACATAACATACATTACAACATACCACATAGCCTCACCCTCCCACCACCCTCCCACCACCCACACCATGTACCAGACACGTTGAATTTGTCTTCCTCTAACATCAAATTTATCTTTATCAGTTCACCCAAAAACTGCATTCATCCTGCACAGGTTTTATTCCGTCTTTGGCTAGTAGGCCATATTCTACCCATGGTCTCCAAATTTGCCAAAAGGGATTATACTTGATTTCTTCTCTTGCCATTTTCATTTCTAATGTTAATTTATCATTTAAAGCCAACCGCCATATCTGTCTGTACCATCTTTCTTTGCTTATATTCATTTTATTCTTCCACTCCATAGCTATAATCTGTTTTGTAGTGGAGAATAACATAGCCATTAACTCTTTCTTTTCATCACCAACATCTATATCCTCAAATTGTCCTAAAATAGCAACTTTGGGGTTCAATGCTATAGTATTTTTTAAAATATTACTGATCTCCTGTTCCACCATTTCCCAACATTTCTGGGTATATTCACAATACCACCACATATGAAGGTAGGTACCCAACATTTTATTGCATCTCCAACATTTGTTTGAACTTTTTTTATCCATATTGTGTACTGTTATTGGGGGCAAATACCACATCCAGATTAATTTAAAATTATGTTCACTTTCCTTAATTGATTTGTTATACGTTGATTCCATTTTTTCCAGGTTTGCTTATATATCTTTGTATTTAGTTCTTCTTCCCATATATTCCTCAATATCTTTTGTGGTTCCTCCTTTTTATTTATCATTTTATATATTCTACTTACCACCCCTCTCTTGACCATAATCCCCTTCCTTATACTATAGATCAGCTCTTCAAATTTCGATAATTTCCTACCAATCTGATCTTTCCTTCTTATTTTGCTATCCCACTTTTCTACCTGGATTTTTTGAAGCCAATTTAAGTCTAACTTTTGAAAAATTTCGGATCGCTTTTGGTACGTAGACCCCTTTATTATCCAATCATTGAGCTGTATTAAATTGTTTACTCTTAATTTCTGTCTCATACCTTTAATCCCATTCAACGGGCAGTCTGCAAAATCCAAAACTTCCAAAATTGGAGAATCCCCTTTGACTAATTCCTCCTTCATTCCCTTCCAAAAATGTAGGATTCCCTTACTGACCTAGTCTCAATATACACTTTTTTTATTTTGATTAAATAGGAATAGACTCCCCCCCAATTTTTTTGTATTCAATCTGGCTAATATCTTCATATTTATCAATATCCTGAGTTAATAGATTTACAATTCTATTCAGTTGGAATGCTTTATAGTAATTTACTATATTGGGGATGCCCAAGCCACCATCCTTTTGATTTTAGTACCACAAAGATTTCATAATCCTGGGCCTTCTTCCATTGTTGCTAAACTTGTCTATCATCTTTTGCCATTCCTTTAATTGTTTGCTACAAATTTTTAGGGGGAGATTACCTATAACAAAATTCAATTTAGGTAAAATTTTCATACGTCCCAAACTCACCCTCGCAAACCAGGAGACTTTTAGTTTATTTAATTTTGCAATACTTACTTTTAGATCCTGCTTTAATTTACCTGAATTTATTTTTTGGAGTTCTTTAATGTCTTCTGCTATATGGATTCCTAAATATTTTAAACTTTTTTGATAGTAATTTTGTACCGATCATTAATCTCATCCTTGTCTTTTTGATTATAATTACAAGCAATTGCTTCTGTTTTCCCCCAGTTTATTCTTAACCCAGTTATTGTTTCAAACCTGTTCAAGTGGTCCTGAACTTTACCAATTGCATTTTTTGCATCCTTTAATATTAGCAAAGTATCATCGGCAAACATACTTACTTTTTGGCTACCCATGCCTTCTAAATCTTGATCTTTTCTGATAGCACTAGCCAAGAGCTCCATAGACAGCACAAACAATAATGGAGACAAGGGACAACCCTGCCTTGTCCCTGCCGAAATCTCAGATTTTTTAGTGCAACCCTCATTCACTTTTATAATTGTTTGTGATTTGCTATACAACTGTTTAATTACATGTAAAAACTTGACTCCAAATCCCATTCTTTGAATTATTGTTTGAATTGTTTGCCACTATACAGAGTCAAATGCCTTAAATATGTCCAACAAAAGAATGCATATCTTAGCCTTTTCTCTTTTTGCTGCTTCGAGAATATTTATAATTCTTACTATGTGCTCTCCTAATTGTTGTCCCTTTATAAATCCTACCTGGTCCCTGTGTATATATTTTCCTATAAAAGTGCTCAGTCTGTTAGCCATCACCGACGCAAACAATTTAGCATCCTGATTTAACAAGGCAATCGGCCTGTATGAATCAATTCTTTCCGGGTCTTTATTTGGTTTCGGAATTAATACTATTATTGATTCATTCCAAGAACTAGGAACCTTTCCTCCATCTAATACATAATTGTATAATCTACATAGTTTTGGAGTAATTATTTCCTGAAAAGCCTTATAGAAATCAGTCGTATACCCATCTTCGCCTGGAGATTTCCCTGTCTTGAGCTTTTTTATTGCCTCTAGCACTTCTTTCTCAGTAATTTTTTTCTTCCATTAATTGTTTATGTGGCTCTTGCAACCTGAGGGCTATTTCTGTATCTAACTGACTATTTAATTCTGACAGATCTCTGGGTCTTGCTGTATACAAATTACTAAAAAAACTTTTCTGCTATTACTAATTTCTCCTCCGAATTAATCTGTCTATTCCCCTTTTCGTCTATTGATACTCTTATCTCCCTCCTCATTTTTTTTATCTCTGGCTGCCTTTGCAAGTCTTTTACAGCTTTTGTTGCCAAATTTGAAGTTATCTCTGTCCAAATAAATCAAATCCCTTTTTACTCTTTGTAAATCTTGGCCTGTTAATTCACTTCTTAACGTCGTTAATTTCTGAAATACTTCCTCCTTCTGACTTTTGGCTTGTTCTTTTTCCAAACTTTTTATCTAATTTTCTAGATTTGACATTTTTGACTTCCTTTGTTGGTTTAACTTTATCATCTCTTTGATACAATCCCCTCGAAATACCGCCTTTACAGCATCCCACAGTATATTCATCTCTACCTCCCCTGTGTCGTTGAGCATCCAATTCTCTTGCCATTTAGTTTTTAACTTAGTCAAAATCTTCTCATTCTTTGTTAAATATGTGTCAAATATCCAATACCTTTGCTTGTTCTTATCCTGCTTAATCTGGATTACTACATTAACCTTCGCATGGTCTGATTCCCTAATTATTCCTATTTCTGTTTCTTTTAATTGTCCAACTAAATTGTTTGACACCATCACATAGTCGATTCTTGAATACGTTTTATGCATTTGGGAGAAAAGGGTGATAAAGATCCAGCTGTCGAGGTAAATAGGAATATTTCTCCACATAGCACATTCAGAAGTTTTCAATTCATGATGGTGGGTAAGAAAGAGAAAAACAAGAGAGAGTGCTTCCTGGATTTGACTTTGGATCTTTGATATCAGAGTTTGCTTCTGCCCCTGCCATAACTGTCATGGGTCGCTGGATTTCCAAGATGATATATGGCTATCAATAACCTCTCCATACTCTAATTGTCCTTAATATTTTCTAATCTCTCTATATAAAACAGAAGTGTGGTTTTGTAAAGCCCACAAAGGCTCTGACACCCATTTAATTTAATTTTAATTTAATTTTCACGCTTATATACCGCCCACTCAGGTGCAACCCAACTCAGGGCGGTTTACATGGCAGACAATAAATACAATATAATAATACAATGACACATAATAATACAGTTCAATTACATCAAAAGAAATTCAGGGGGAAAAACACAATATCAATACAAAACATAATACATAAGTACACCCATGAACCGATCCCAGTGAAACTTGGCACACAAGTACTTTGAAGTGATATGATCAGCACTATGGGGGTCTGGAACAAGATTTTGAGGTGCCTGCCCCCAAAATTGGGGAGCAAAGGGCACCCCCATCAGGAGAAAAATCAACCAGAAAACTATACAGCACATGTGTGGCACGAACATTCCAACACCCACCCCAACAACTGCTGGCCCGAGAGCAATGGCCGTGTGGGTGTGGGTGCATGATAAAGGGTGCACATGTTCAACACAGCTGCCCCGCAACCAACGGCCAAATGGCTGGAGTCCACAGACCTTTCCCAGCAGCAGCAGGTGGATGACCATCTGCTAGATTCAGCTGGAGAAGTAGCAGGGGTGCTGGGCCCCTGGGAACCTGCAGGGCTAGCCGGCAAGCTGAGGCCCGGGGGTGCCATGGACCCTCAGGCCCCCAGTGGTGGCAGCAACGACAGCAGCAAGAGGGGTGAGGTGGGCATCATCAGAGCAGAAGCGGTGTTGGTCGCCCATGCCGCTGCCTAATGGAGCCCTATCATGGGTGGGCCATGGGAGATGAGGCCATGCATGGCACCCAGGCCTCCATTGGGGTAATCCTGGATTGCCCAGCAGAAGACAAGGATCTTTCCCAGCACAGAGGACAGGAGGATGAAGGCCAGCTTCAGGACACACCAGAGGTACTTCCGCCAGCCACTGTAGTACAGGGCCAGCCATAGGTCATTGGCCCCATTGCCGCGTATTGGGCCCTGAACCTCCAGCAGTGCCCACCTTGCCCTCCTCACTGCTACTGCCAGTGCAGGTGGCTCGGGGGGGGGGGGTCAGTGGCCCCTGCCTGCCAGCCAGAACAGCAAATTCTGCAGATAGGCACACCGGCAGCCCCAGTAGCATTAAAGCAAAGATACCCGAGTGAGGCGGGAGTTGGGCGTGTGGCAGATGTGGGTTCAACGGGGTGGGCCACAGGACAGGTACAGGAGGCCTCATTGGGAGCCTGGGTGGCAGAGGCGCCGGAGGAACCAGACCCTCCATTGCTTGGAAAACACAAGAAAACACCGGCCAAGGCCATGTAAACAGCTAAAAATATTGTTTACCAACAAGTCGTGCCTTCAAAGAAAAAAAACCGAGCAAAGCCAGGCAATTAGCTAGTCATAAATATAAGTCTCTTAACTGCAGAGCATGAGAATTAGCTTTGACAGGATACATGATTAAGTTTTTTTCATAATCGCTGCTTTGTTTTGTCATATTCTTGATTCATTTGTATTGTAGCAGTAGATGAACAACTAATTATCACAAGAAGCAGAAACAGAACAAAACACACGGTGTTGCATCATTTCACTTTCTTTCCTAAAAAACTTAGACCTTTATCTGAGCCAATATTAACATCATGCATAGCTTTGTTTTCTTTGACAAATACAGTAGCAGATAAATTGCTGGATTTAATTGAACAATTTTTAGTTGATTCTACTCTAATTATTTGCCCGAAATCCAAAGATATTACATATGTTACTAGTTTATATAGATAATCACTGTGTAAGTGAAAGACAGGGAGACAACTAAATAAAGTTGGTGCGGGGCCATCTGTCAGCATCACTATCTTAGACCTCTAGATTTTTAAAACCTCACATTGTTTAAATCTCCTACATGAAAAGATTGTTAATTTTAATAAATACAATTGCATTGGTAAAAGTCAAAAGGTACAGTATTCTCACTATGGAGAACATACCTGCTATCCACATACCTGCTATGTCGATGTTCAAGATGATGAGCTTGTCAGGGGAAGAAACAGTGGAAGTCCTAATTCAGCAATAACATGGATGGCTGAATGCAGAGAAATCAAAGCTCGTTTTTTTGAAGGCTACCTCAAGGTTTTCAGTTTTTTGTTCTTTCAAACTGTTTTTACAATGGCCTGTAAATCTCGAAATTTTAGAGTAACTACAGAAATTGAATAAAATTGATTTTTAAAATCTTTTTAATGATTATTTTGATGAATTAAATTACTTTCATTGTAATTTTACTGGTGTTGTTATGTGATGTGTTTCATGTTTTTTTAAAAAAATCAAATTTATTTGTGCTCTGTTTTAATTATGTATGTTCTCTTTCTTATGTGCTAGGACATAAATGTAATAATCAAGTAAGTAAACAATACTGTTTTAAATGAAATTTGTTATCAACAATCTGCAGGAAAATAATAATTGGAGTTGCATTTTGATAGGGAAATAGAATCTATTTTGCACCGCTTGAGATTGGTAATATAGCAGCCACCACTGCCTCCTCTCCTCCAACCCATTGCACTGATCAGTTCCATGAAAGTACTATGTTTGGATGTTGCAATCCTGAACAACAATGCAGTACTACATCTAAACTATTCTTTGAGATTCTTCAGCCAGGAAGTTGTCCTATCCTCATTTTGATGCTTTCTGAGTATGTCTTAGTCTTTCCTTACTGGTAATGTCCTTTATCCCACTCACTTAATTCTAATAATTTACTTAATCCTGATTATCAAGTTGTTATGATAATGTAATATGTCACAATGAGCTGTATTTAATGCTTTATTTGTACATTACACCTTAATGTCAAATACTACAGGCACAATAATCTATATCTGCATAGATTCCTCCCTTCCTTACTGTTTTGAAACAGCTTGATTTATTTCTGCAGTTACAAGAAATCAATAAAAATATTTTCCATTTCATTGTTGCTCTGAAAGCTAAAATTGCATTATATAGGTTTCTATATCAGGAAAATATGAAAGAGCAATAAAAAAAAGCTTAAAAATAGGTTATATCATTTGCGTTGGCATTTTACTGAAATAGAATACTATAAACATAAGTATTTGTTAATTCTATAAATATAATTAAAATAAACAAAATTCCAGCAATTTCAAAATATTGTGTAGCAACTTCAAATATTCTTAGAATTGAAGGGGGAGGTGGACACATTATTGTTTCTGAGCAATTTGCATCTGTGTACCCATACTCTCATACATACATATGTTTCAAAAGATGTATATGAAGCTGCATCCAAAGGGGGAAAAGCCTGCATCAGTAAATAAACTGCAAGGATCGATCTTCTCTTACCAAAGTCATTTATTCTGCTGCTATTCCATGATTGGTTCTTTCAGCTTTTACAGCTACTTTATAGTCATGCAAGAAATAGTAGAATGTGCAGAAACTGAAATGGTCTGGAAATATTTTCAAGCTATGAGCAATAATCGCATTTCCAGGCTTTTTCACTCCCCGCTCCCATTGCACACAATACTGGATATTCTCAGGAAGACTGTGGGTCATGTCCCCCTTCAACCCAGAGTTGATCTTAGGTGATCTTTAATTTTCTTGTGCTCTGCCTTGATTCTTGATCAGTACAAAGCGACTAACACTAGTGACCCATCTACCTATTACATTGTAAAGAGGAATGTGACAAGGGAACATTGTTACCCATTGTGAGCCGTAAGAAATAAGATGGGCTATAAATACATGTCAACCATTCAGGCAATCTTTCTGGCATTTTATTGGGTGACAATGAAAACTTCTGTTTGAATCATTTCATTGACTTCAGTTCTTCCCCTGACAAATTGTGGTATGAAACTGTCATCTGGAAATTTGAGAGGACCCAGCAGGAAAATATCCACCTGGAAGAAAGAATGTGACTCCAGTAATCCAAACTGTGTCATAATGAAGGAGAGAAGCAAAAATGGGATTAGGTACTTTTAGGGAGGGACCAGTCAGGATCATAAATCCATAATGCTTTCAACATCATTTTCTGGTTGCCAGCTACTGCCCAGATATTTTCTACTGTTTGCCAAAAGGTTTCATAACTTCACATTCATGTATGTTTATTTATCCACTTTATTTTGATCTTGCCTTTCTCACAAGAATTCATATCAGCTGTATTTTTATATCATACATTTTGTGTAACTGAACTTTAATATTACAACTGATTCAGTTTTGTGTAACTGAACTTTAATATTACAAGGCAAATCCCTGAAAGAGTGCTTACATCTTGAACAATTTATAACAAGAATTTAAATAATCCTGTGCTACAGTCCTAGGCTTGATTTACCAAATCTGAAAGGTAAGCACTCCACCGTGATAGCAGCTGAACTTTGTGTATTGAACAAAATAATAACAGATGAAAGCCGCCCCTCAGCATACATTATGGAATTGTCCACTTTATGTATTTTAATCAAAATATGTGACTTCTCACTCCCATCTATGAATACCATTTTATTATTTAAAATATCTGACTCACTTGATCATCCTAATATGAGAGTTTGCCTATGTATGTTTACTTCACAAAACATAATGAAAAATAGCAAACTTACCCAGAAACCATTTTTTATGTAGCAAAGGGATAACATTCTACTTAATTCATCAATCAGGACAGTTGTTGTGATCAGAGTTACATGTAGGGTTATATAGGCACATCTCCACAAAGCCAGAAAGCAACTAACAAATGGCTAACTCCCTGAGAATTGTTAAGGGTCCAGGCTTATTTGCATCATATGTAAAGCCTTGTGGTAGAGATTTCTGCCTGGATCAGAATCCATTCTATATTATTTTAATAGCTGGTTTGGGTAGATTGAATTCCATTGAGTAAAGCTACTCAGGTCAAAAGAGCTTATTCAGGGAATGGTGATCTTCCATTTTGTCATATTATGCTTCGTACAATTGTTTTCCATATTCAAAATTTTGTTGTTGTTCAGTCGCACAGCCGGTTCTCACCCTTTGCGACCCCATGGACCATCACACACCATGCACCTCTATCCTCCTCCATCCTCCTCAACCCACCCAACTCTGTGCCCATTGCATCAGCAATACCATCTAGCCATCTCATTTCCTGCTGTGCCTTCTTCTTTTGCCCTCAACCTTTCCCAGCATCAAGGCCTTCACAAGTGAATCCTCTCTTCTCATTTGATGACTGAAGTACTTTAGCTTCATCTTCACTATTTGACCTTCTAAGGAGCAGTCAGGGTTGATTTCTTCTAAGATTGACGTGTTTGTTCTCCTCGCTGTCCAGGGTACCCTTCAAAACTCTCCTCCAACATCAAATTTCAAAGGCGTCTATTCTTCTGTGCTTAGCTTTTCTTATGGTCCAACTCTCATAGCCATACATTACTGCTGGGAATGCCATTGCTTTGACTATGCAAACTTTTGTTTGCAAGGTGATGTCTCTACTTTTAACTGTGTTCCCAAGATTTCTCATAGCTTGCTTCCCAAGAATTAGTTGACTTTTTATTTCATGGCTGCAATCACCATCTGCAGTGATCTTGGATTCAACATGCTTAAAGTCTAATTGTGGGATGCCTTGTGCGGTCAACAGTATCAAAGGCCACTGAGAGATATAGGAGAACCACTGAGAGATATAGGAGAATTTACCCCTGTTAGCATCTATCAGAATGTCATCCAAAGGAAAACCAATACTATCTTGATGCAATGGCACAGCCTGAATCCAGACTGGTGTGGACCAAGGCATTCAGTGTCCTCCAAGAACTTCCACAGTTGACCCATCATCATTCTTTCCATCAACTTGCCCAAAAATTTGTGATTAGCAACCGGACAATAGTTGTTAAAGTCACTGAGTGGTACTATGGATTTCTTCAAGATGGGTTGGGCAATCATTTCCTTCAATTGTGCAGGCACAATGCCCTTGTGAAAGGAGGTGTTAACAATCTCCCTGACCCATCCAGACTCCCCATCACTCTTACAGTTTAAAAAGGGCAAGGATCATGTTTATGTTGTTTATGTTTATGTTTATATGATTTATATGCAGCCCTACTCAGCAAATGCCAACTCAGGGTGGCTCACAACCCATCAGAACAAAGATACAATATAGCAAAAATGAAATACAAGATACAACACCGAATACAATATAGCAAAGAACAAAATACAAGATACAAAAAAGTCCAGTAACATCTCAATAGAGTACAGTAACATCACAGCCTCTTTGCCCCACAAAGAAGACCAGAGGCGGTGGCAAAAGTCCAGCTGCCTCTATGGTCTTTAATTCCTGACCAGAGGCGAGGCCTGAGACGCCGGTGATGGTGTTGGCCCTGGCATCCATCGCTGTGAGGCCTCTTTGCCCCTCCCAAGCCCAAAGGGGGCGGGGCCCGGGAGCACCAGCAGGTGTTGTGAGTCTTGATGCTCAAAGCCGGTGGGCCTCCTCACCCAGCTGAGGACAATGGTTGGCCTGCCTGGGCCAGGATGCTCTTATACCCTCCCAGGCTGGGAGGAGCTGGCCCAGGCACAGCTGCAGCATCAGTGGTGGTGGCAATGGTCGGCCTGCCGGAGCCAGAATGCTCTTATACCCTCCCAGACTGGGAGGGGCTGTCCCTGGCACAGCTGCAACATCAGCTGTGGTGACTTTACTGCCCACAAGTGCCCTGGAAGCCTCCTGAGGAGGCTGAAATTGCTCCAAAAGAAATGGGACAAATGATGCACTGAACATCTCCTTCCAATCTACTGCATCAAATATGGAGACAAATATGATGATATCCATCATGGTCTTAAAATGTGTTGCCAAACTATTCAAGTGGACAGCTGTCACTTTGCTGATCACTTTGCTTGACATTGCATCTCTAGATTTCTGTTAATCTATACCTATAAAATGGTGCGTTAACCGTTGGAATGTGACAAAGGATGTTTAGCTAGGCCCTACTAGCCCGTAATGGGCCTCCGTTCACTTGCCCAAACCCGGTTCGCAGGTAACTGTCGGGTTGAAATTTGAGCCAGTGGGGCAGGAGCCCCCTGGACGCAAACAAAAAAGGGAACTTCAATTTCCAACATTCCTTGCACCGCACCACACCAGAGTCAATCAGGCTGAGCGGCGCGAGCAAAAGGAACATTCAGAAATGTGCCGTGGCCAATCAAAAATAAGCTGCAGGAATAAAACCGCTGCACTAATCAAAATCGCTCATGCCAAACTACAAGCCCCAGCGTCCTGTGCAGAACGCTGAGGCAGTCAGTGCGCAAAAAATAAAAGTAAAATCCCCCACCGCCGCCACGGCCCTTTCCTTTCCACGGGCCAGGCATCGAGCATGGCCCGCGGGAACCCCCCCCCCCCCACGCCCTTTCCTTTCCATGGGCCAGACATCGAGCATGGCCCACAGAAAGGAAAGGGCCCCCCCATGCCCTTTCCTTTCCACGGGCCAGACATTGAGCATGGCCCACAGAAAAGAAATCCCCCCACCCTTTCCTTTCCACGGGTCAGGCATCGAGCATGGCCCGTGGAAAAGAAAGACTCCCCCTAAAAAAGTAAACACAAAAACATCCAAAAACAGTCAAAAATACTCAAAACCAAAAATACAAAATACAAAAAAGAAACACAAAGACATCCAAAAAGGAAACACAAAAACATCACACAGACCTCCCCCCCAAAACCCAAAACAAACCCCCCCAAAATAAAACCAGAGAGCTTACCAGGAGACGTCTTCACTCCATGACGACCGGAACTAAACTGAGAAAATAAAGAGAATACTTACCGGAAGAAGAAGCCACACCCAGAGGACAGTAGAGAAAAATTGTAGAGTAGAAGAAAAGCTCACCAGCCCCACCCAGTGGCCACAAGTGAAAAAACATTCAAAAATATTCAAAATAATAAATACTTCTCAAATTAATGAAATAAGTTATCAAATCATTCAAAAATATTCACACTAATCACAATTTTTTTTAAAAAAAGAAATAAGTTTTCACCCAAAACAAAACAAGACATCTAAACACAGTATGGAAACATTGATTAAAAAACATATTCTTACACATTTTAAAAATTATTATCCAAGGCACAACTATTTAAAAAAATACACATAGTAACACATTATTTGGTTAAATACAATAATTATAAAAATTTATATCATCCTTTCCTCTTTTGAAAAACCAAAAAACCAAAACAAAAAATAAAAAATCACAGTTTCTAACAGCCCATGCGTAAAAATAAAAATTTAAAAAA
The DNA here is from genome assembly GCA_035047345.1 of Bradypodion ventrale. Classification (NCBI taxonomy): domain Eukaryota; kingdom Metazoa; phylum Chordata; class Lepidosauria; order Squamata; family Chamaeleonidae; genus Bradypodion; species Bradypodion ventrale. Next base: position 141,818,320 of record JAWDJE010000003.1, read on the forward strand.
CCACAATTAAAAACTAACCTCGTTTGCATAAAAATAAAACAAAACTCTTCCAAAGCCATTTTAAAGAGCCCGGCACTGAGGAAGCCAGCGCGCAAAAAATAAAAATAAACAACACACTGGGAGCGCAAGTCCGCCGCAGGCGGACGCAGTGCCTCGAAGCCACAAATTCACAAAACATTTCAACACCATTTAAAACAGCCCGGCACCATTTGTTCAAGGAAAAAAACCAAACCCTTTACTATCCAACACAATTTTAAAAAGCCCACCACCGCTGGGCAAAATATGCTAGTCCATTACTATTCTTATTCCTACATAACTAGATAATGAGATTTTGTAAATAATTAAATTTATGACAGATCTTGTCTGAAGATTTACTAATTTAGGAAACAATGATGAGAAACAGGATGAAGTAAGTAAAACAGAGAAAGCAGTAAATGTGGAAATGTGCCATTCCTAGAAACATGATGAGCTGTTTGGTTAGGTGTGTCAGATTAGTGCACGATAGTGCACTGTGGTGATCAGTCACACATTGATTATTTGGGCTTCTGGAACTGTTTTATCAAAGCTCACCAAAGTCTCCAGGGAAAAATCAGCAGTCATAGAAAAAATGAAAAACAGTATTGTGTATTAGAAACTAGTTGAAAAGCAGGAGGCAAAGTGTGGAATACATTGTTCTCACATTGGATGGTGAAAAGCTTACTGTAATAATTGGTAATGTACGGATAATGTACGGATGTGAGAGCTGGACAATTAGGAAAGCTGAACGCAGAAGAATAGATGCCTTTGAAATGTGGTGTTGGAGGAGAGTTTTGAGGGTACCTTGGACAGCGAGGAGAACAAATAGGTCAATCTTAGAAGAAATCAACACTGACTGCTCATTGGAAGGTCAAATAGTAAAGATGAGGCTAAAGTACTTTGGGCATCAAATGAGAAGGGAGGATTCACTTGAGAAGGCCGTGATGTTGGGAAAGGTGGAGGGCAAAAGAAGAAGGGGGAGGCCAAGGATGAGATGGATAGATGGTATTGTAGACACAATGGGCACAGAGCTGGGAGGACTGAGGGGGATGGTGGAGGACAGAGGCGCCTGGAGAACGATGGTCCATAGGGTCGCAAAGGGTCGGAATCGACTGTGCGACTGAACAACAACAAATAATTCTATCACAGACAACACAGGTATAACAAAACAGAAACATGTTGTTTAACAACTTTAAGGGTACAGTAATACCTCATACAAAGTCTGCTTCATGCAACATCAGATTCATACAACATCGCCTAATTCCTTGAAAAAAGTTGCCTCATACAAAGTCGTGTGACGTTGTATGAGGCATTGGGTTTTTCCCTGGTTGCATTGTGCCTGGGCAGTATAAAACGCAGGACACATGTGTGCATTTCTCTTGTGGGTTTTGCATGATGCAAAGAGTGTTTCGGAGTGGTTTTGAGCGGGATTTTGGATTTTTTTGAATTTTTTCGTCAGAATTTTTAGAAGGATTTCTGGGATTTTTGCAGCATTCTTCAGGTTCTTTGACAATCAGGGTTGTTTGACATGTTTTTGTAATGTTTTTAGCCTTTAGACAATGATTTCTTAAAGTTCTGTCAGTTTCCTGTCTGTTTCCTTGACTTTGCCCTGAAGTCTGTGCTGTTACAGTACAATGTATCTATATGGAAACGACGTTGTATGAGGCATCATGACAAGGATTTGGACGTTGTATGAGGCATCGTGGCTAGGATTTTGCATGCCTCATACAAAGTCCAAATCCGTATAAAGTCCAAACTTGTGGAACCAAGTTTGGACATTGTATGAGGTATCACTGTATATAGTTTTTCTGGGAAATACTATATCATGCAGAGCTCTCAAGTTTGCTTTTGCTATGGTACTTAAGCCTATTTCTCCATAGAGAGGACTAAACTACTCCAGAATGAACTTTGTCATCCAGGTTAGGGAAGAACGGGTGGGTGGGAAAATGTTTGTTTATTCTTTAATTTCTTCCCTTGCTTCACCTATGGATTCCCCCCATTGGAACTAATGGAACAGAAACCATGAATACCATTTGCAGGGAAAGCTGTTAGGGTCTTGTAATCAGAATGAGATCCTACATATCACAGTCTTCCCAGTCTGACTACAAGTGTCTGCCTTTGCCTTTATCAGTGTTCAACCTCCAATGTTCTGAGGATTCTAAGGTTTTTGAGTGGTGCAGGGGTATTGAGGACAAGCTTTTCCCTTCACCCTTCACCCTGAGGCAATAGAAGATTTCATTTTTCCTGTGGCCCTTGAGATGCCTTCCTAGGAACTCTAGGGTTGTGGTCTGGAATAGAGTAATTTATCTGTAGGTTGGTTTATAACTTTCAAAATATTTTGCTTATTTTACCTTGCCTGTTCCCTGAAAGCCACTTTGCACAAGGCTGAATGTTCATCAGCTTTCTTTATGGTTAAGAAGCTTGCTTTGTTAGCTGGAAGGCCAGCAAGTTAGCAGTTCGAGACACATTGTACAAGATGCAAAATGGTGGCTTCACTGCTATTCTCATGTGAAGCAACAAAAGTTAAAGGAAGAACCATCACAAATAATATTAATAAAGTACAGTATTGTCTCTGACCTTGGCAAGTACCATTCCTGAACAAATAGTTGGAAAATTTCTTCTTTCCTTGAAGCAAATCAATAAAATTGGCCTCCATGTTTCTCTCCCCACAAATACTGTTTAGAGTAGAGAATTCTGAGATACCATTTTTTCACACAACAGAGATACGTAATAACTGTCTATCAAAGGATGAAAGAGTCTTTTAATTACACATTACCTGCAAAATTTTGGTACGATATGTTATAAAATGTTTTCATGGGCTCTGCTTTGGATCATACTGAGAACTTGACAACTGTGCATAAGTATTCCGGGATGTTTTATTATTTGGACACTACCTTCAATTACATGATCCTGATTTCCTAGCAAGTGTCACAGAAAATACTACTGCAATAATAATAATAATAATAATTGACAGGCTTTTGGTAATTTTAACATGGTAATAAATCAATGAATAGTGTGAAATAAGCAAAAGAGGTGACATTTATTCTTTTGTATTAAAAAAATCCTTTGGGAAGCCATCTATCATTAAATCAACCAAAGGTAAAAACAAGTATACAATAAAAATAAATCCCCATATATATAACATTTTGAAGCAAACACTTTCAGTTGCTGTTGGGCCAGCTGATATGTAATATATCAAAAAGTGGGAAGAGAGAAGGAGGAAGATGGGGTGAAAATGACAGATTTTTTTTTAAAATGGGTACAACCCAATTGCATTCAGGGGTAATTTTAATTGCAAATCCACACATGCTCCTTTTTGATAAAATTAAAACTAAAAAGAAAGCCTAATTATATGATTATATTGTTTTTTTAATGTCATGCTGTTTTTATACCTGTTTTAAGAGATCAATAAAGGCACAGTGCTGGGGGACAGCATTGTTATGTTGAAAGGGCTTTCAACTGTTTTCTATATTGTTTTTAATTGTTGCTGAGCTGCCAGTAAGGTGCTGGCTGGACTGTGTACACTGCCCAGAGTCTATTGATTAGGGTGGTATATAAATCTATTTTAAATAAATATATTGAAAACATTACACAGTTATCCTCCCTGGCAAACAACTGTTTCTGGTCTAATTTGGAGAAGTGGAGTAGTATGAATATTCTCTCTCTCTCTCTTTGTATGAGTCTGTGTGTGTGTGCATGCACATGCACGTGTGCGTAAATGCATGTGTGTGTGTGTGTGTGTGTGCACGCGCACATGTTTTACCAGGGAGGAATGAACCATGATTACTAACCAAAGACTGAATCATTATTGATGCAAAGGCTATAACAAATCAACCAAAGGTGCTATTTGCTCTCAAAGAGACTATTTCCTATCCCACTGGGTGGCTTCTGCTTTTTAAAAATGCCAAAATGATTCTATTTAGGATTTCCCCTGTGTGGTCAGTTGTAATTGTGGTTGTAAAGATGGGACATGCATCTGTAGATGGTGTCTCAGTGAGGTCAGTAGTTGGAGCATGATGTTCAGGAATGGGAGAATATGTGCTTATGTTATGCCCTCCCCCCAGTTTCTTTTGACTTTTTATATTTTTGTATTTCAGATTAGTGCTAGAACAGTCTTTTATCCAGTCACTGGATAAATAACAGAGCAGGAAAATAGAAATAGGTGTTTTTCAGGAGCTCCTCTCTCTCTTTTTTTGAGAAAATAAATGTCACCATTATAAAGATATATCCAGCAGGAGGAGAGAGTATTCTGCAAGTATCTGTGCCTTCACTGTTTCCTTCTGCTAGAGTCAACAAAGCTTAGAAGGAAGAAGAGGGAACAGTCTTAGCTTTCTGCAGAAGTTCAGATTTAGAGAAAGTTTAGCACTAGACCAGCCTTTCACCATGTAGCTGAGTCAACAACTGAATGAATACAGAGAAAGGGAGGGATCCTATCAGGCTGATACTAACACAATTATTAAGGAGGGTCCCTTTTAAAATTTTGATTGTTTTCTCCACAAACAAAACAGAGAACCATAAAAGGATTGGCAAAGGCAAGAATATGTGAAAGAAAGGAAGGAAGGAAGGAAGGAAGGAAGGAAGAGGGACTGTGTACTGGATTCTACTCATATCGCATCCAATGCAAATAGTTCGGTTTCACTTACCAGTGATAACTTTCGTTCTTTGAGTATATAGTTTGTGAATACACACTATTGGGTTATGTGCCTGCGCAGAACACTGATCGGAGGCTTAAAAAGCTATTGGTCAAAAGTTTTGGCGGTAAGACCGCCCACTGTACCACCCACCCTGAGGGGCCAGTCCGCCATTTTACCTCAGTTTAATTTAATTTTAATTTAATTTTCGCGCTTATATACCGCTCTCTCAGGCGAACCCGACTCAGGGCGGTTTACATAGTGGACAATAATACGTAATACAGTAACATAACATACAATAAATACAGCAAAAAATCAATCACCAAAAGTACAATTACAAATCCCTGTCCGCAAAAATTACAGAAATATATATATATATATATATATATATATATATATATATATATATATATATATATATATATATATATATATATATATATATACTACAATATGTACTACATGTGCACTACTATACAGTTTCTAACAATACATCAAATAAGGTACAATACAATAAAATCCTAAACATCAGTTAATCACATCAAAGAGTACACAATATTAAAAAAAATTCAAAACCTCAAATAACAATATAAAAATATACCCAGCACAGTCCTTTTAGTCCTTCCAGAAGGGGAGTGGGTGGGACAAAAGCATGCACAAGTCCTGAAGCTCCAAGCCGACCAGCCTCCTCACCTCCACCGAGGCCCAGACCATGGCAAGTCCAGCCGCCCGCCGCGGCTGGCCCCAAGTCCTAGGCAACAACAAGAAGATGGTAGCAAAGTATCCCAGGGGGCCAACTAGGACAACCCGCAGCATCTCCCACCTGTCTCCACTCCTGGGAGCCGGTGGCGTGGGCTCCCGGTCGAGACAGGGAGTCCCTCCGCGATGGCGGCGTCTCCCCTTTTTCTGCTCTCTGGGCAGGCCGGCCCAGAGAGCGAAGTCAGCTGGGGGGGGCGTGGCTTAAGTTTCATCCTTAAGCCAAGCACAGGATAAACCAATTGATCTCATCCATGCAGCTCAAGAGGGGAGGCAGGGTGGGTAGTGTGTACAAACTATATACTCGAAGAATGAAAGTTATCACTGGTAAGTGAAACCAAACTTTCTCCTTCATATAGTTTGTGAATCCCCACTATTGGGAGATTAGCAAGCTCACACTTACTTGGTCAGTGGGCAGTCGGATGAGATGATCCCACGAGGAGTTTGCTGGTCAGGTAGAATGGACTGTCAAGGGCGATGCGCCTGGAGCCCCCTGGCAAGGACGACACGACCCAGTCTGGCGTCCGCAGTGGCTCTGGTGTCCACTCTGTAATGTTGGACAAATGTAGAAGGTCTGGACCAGGTGGCAGCCTTACAGATGTCCTCAAGCGGAGTGCCCTCCAAAAAGGCAGTGGATATGGCAACCGCTCTCGTAGAATGCGCTCTGACATGCTGCGGAGGTGGCAACGAGGCAGACTCATAGGCCAGGTAGATGGTAGATGTAATCCACTTGGAGAACCTCTGGGCAGAGATGGGTTCACCCTTGGACTTTCCTCCATATGCAACAAATAGACGCTGTGACCTCCTGAACTCCCTTGTCCTGCTGGTGTAAAACAATAAAGCTTGTTTCACATCCAGCGTGTGCCAAGTCTTTTCTTGGGCGTTGGTGGGGTTCTGGAAGAAAGTGGGCAGTGAGATAGTCTGTGCCATATGAAACTGGGAGACTACCTTAGGAAGGAAGGTGATGTCCGTGTGGAGTACCACGCGGTCATTAAAAAACTGAAGGAACGGTGCGTCTGCCCGCAGAGCAACCAGTTCACCAGCTCGTCGAGCAGACGTGATAGCCACCAGAAATGCAGTCTTCCACGTGAGGAGACGAACATCCGCGGTAGCCATAGGCTTGAAAGGAGTCTGGTGAGCACGTTCAGAATGGCAGACAAAGACCATTGTGCTGTTGGAGTCTTGACCGGCGGAAAAGCGTTTCACAATCCCTTGAGGAAACGCTTCACCGTCTGGTCGCGAAAGGCACCAGACGCAGGCGAACCAGCTGGAGAGTGAGCCACCACCGCTGCCAGATGGACCCGAATGGAGGTAATGCTAAGGCCAGACTCCGCCTAGTGGAGGCTTGCAGTGTTCGGTACCAGAGTCGCAGAGGCTGCAGGGATGGAGGCCTTGAACTGTTGGGTGAACGACTTCGCCATGGCCTCGAACATCCCCTTGAAGAAGTCCACCTGGGACGCATCCACCGCAGATGGCTGGGACGAAACGGTGGCAGGCGAAACGGTGGTCGGTATAATCGGAGACGAAACGGTGGCCGGAATGGTGGTTGGCGGTTCATCTATCGTCAGAGTCCTAGGCCTCGGAGAGACAGATGCCTGCCTCGTGGGTGGATGGCCCCTCTCACGAGGCGGAGAAGAGAGTACCTGCAGTGGGTGAGCTGGAGCCCCAGCCCTGTGACCTTTTGCAGCCGATCCCGAAGAGGACCGTCTGCCCCACATCGAGGATCCGGGTGAAGGACATCTCACGACCGAAAAGGGAGGTGAAGGCCCCGGAGAGATAGGAGGGTGAGGCGTAGGTGGGAGTGATCGTCTTTCCTCCGACCTATGTTTCTTTTTCTTCTCCCCATTTTTCTCCTTCTTTTTCTTCTTCCTGATGGAGAGGGTGGAAGAAAAAGAAGAAGGCAGAGGCAGAGGCCGAGTAGGCTGGGAGGCACCAGTGGACATGGAAGCAGCCACGGTGGGAGCCAAGGCGAGCTCCATAAGGTGCGCTTTCAACCGGTTGCTCCGGTTCTGAACTGCAAGCCGTGTAAAGTTCTTGCAGTGAACGCAAGATTGGCTCTGGTGCAATTCTCCCAGACAGAAAAGACAGAGCCTGTGCCCGTCGGAGGCAGGGAACTTCTTCAGGCAAGCAGAACAGTGCTTGAAGGCTGTAGCCATAAAAAAAATTTCCTGACATAAAGTTCGAGAAGGCGAACACCCCGAAGGGCAGGCCAGCCGCCACCCCCTTGAGGGGGGAAACGGTGACCAGAGCAAGTAGGTAACTGAGTCCACCAGAAGGAAGAAACAGCACCGGGGTGGCAATCCTGCCCAAGGGACAAGACCGCCGGAATTTTTTTTAAAAGTTCATCGAAGACTTTTCCTAGGAAAAGATGAAAAAAATTTGGAAGCTCTCAACGATCGTCTGCTGCTAAGGCGGAAAGAAGAGAACTGAGGTAAAATGGCGGACTGGTGCCTCAGGGTGGGCGGTACTGTGGGCGGTCTTACCACCAAAACTTTTGACCAATAGCTTTTTAAGCCTCCAATCAGTGTTCTGCACAGGCGCATAACCCAATAGTGGGGATTCACAAACTATACAAAGGAGAATGTTAACTTCCTAAACATTCTGCAGCCCCTGTGCATGCATGATTCTGATTAAAAACATACTACAGATTTTGAATCAACTCAAAGTCAAGCCAAATAAGTTTGAATCAGTTGTTGTTTTTCTCAATGTAGCTGCATTCTCAGAGTCATAGCTCTCAAGTGTCCCATATTGGCCGGGAACCTCCTGTATTTTACCCTCTTTCCCAGCGGCGTCCTGTATCAGACTGACTGCAATACCCTAATGCCACCAGTGGAGGCTGCACAGGATATGTATAGCTGTCAAGTTTCCCATTTTGTCCAGGAAATTTCTCTTATTTTCAAATCCAAAACTTGACAGCTATGCTCAGAGTGCAAAGAGAGTTGGTCATTTAACTCTTGCCTGCTTTTCAAAAGAAATTTCAAATATATGTTTGAGTAACAATGTACTCTTAAATTATTTTTAGAACTCTGTTACAATTATCTTCAAAAATCAATGTTATATATATATATATATATATATATATATATATATATATATATAATATCAACCATAATCTATTGCCCAGACTATGTCAAGACAAGAATTTAGTCTGTTATTTGGAGCTCTGTCAATTCACTGCAACATGGTTTGATGTAATGTAGATCAATCAGCCCCTCTTTCCCCTTGCTTCACAGTCTTTTTAGAACCTTCACTTGAGCAATATTTCTTTTACACTGCTACAAAAGAGGTCACCCTCTAACCTGTAATAAGTAAAGTCAACTTTCTTCATTTGTGTCCTACTCTGAAAAACCTATGCTTGGCAAAACACCAAACTTCCCAGCTTGTCTTCTTGTTGAAATACATACTTTTAAAAATAATGCTTCTGTATAATTAACTTTGACAATCTTGGCTTGCTGTTTTATATTAAGCAATGCAGCAAGAAGTGATTTAATTGCAGTTTTAAGTATCCACTGGCTAACTGTCTAAAATTTTTCACTGTTTGGTCCCCCGTTCCATCTCCCACAAACACACAGAGTCCTGTTCTCCTTCAAAACACACTTCTTTTAATCCAAACAACTTGCTGTCCCTTACAATCCTCTTATACAGGACTCTACTTCAATCATCAGACTGCAGTTCTGCAATAACAGCAAGAAGAAGGGATGTTGGAAGTGGAAGATCCCACAGGGTAGATTGTGATATACAGCCAGTCATTGCTGAGATGCAAATAAAAAGTAGAAGGCAGAAGGGAGGAGAAAAGAAGACAATAAAGTGTGAATCAGAGGTTATACGTGTGAATGAGAGAAAGAGGGCCGCAGATAACTAAATAAATAATTGCATAAATAAATATGAGGAAAAGAAATGCATTACACAGCGCTGGCTCTTCGGCTTAGAAACAGAGATGAGCACTGCACCCTAGAGTCGGATGTGACTAGCTGTTGAGCAAGGGAAACCTTTACCTTTACCTTATCACAGTGGAAGGTAGGGCAAGGGACAAAATGCAAGCGCGGCGCCAAAATGGCCGCCGCGCTCTTTGCGCCCCCCCCCCACCGGACTTGGGCATCCGGGTAGTTAGGGGGGCATGGCCAGCACCTTTTAAAAGGGGTGGCCACGAGGCAGCCGAGCTGCCATTTTGTGAAAGCGACGGAGAGGAGAAGTTTTTAGCTCCGTCGCTCTCCGTGCTGCAGGGAAGCCTCCGTTTGGGCAGCAAGCAGTTTTTCTTCGCCTGCATATCAGGCTTCCCACCAAGGATCGGCGATGCCTTCAAGGAAGAAGGCGATGGCGAATTCAGTTCGCCCAACAAGGAGGCGGCAGCCGGGTCGGAGGACCACGACTGCGCCCCCTCAGCTGGCTCCCTTTGTGGGGCCACCCACCGGGACTGGTGGGATGGGGCAGATTAATCCGTGGCCGGAGGCTGCACAGCCCCAGGCCGGCCCAGCAGGGCCTCCGGCCCCCGGCCCACAATCCTCGGCCATGGGCATGGGACAGGCGGGTGGGCACAGCGCCGCTGGGCCTCCGGCCCCTGGCCCGCATCCCCCAGCCGTTGTTTTTACTCAGGAGGGTGGGCTGGGGTCACTTCCTTGGCAAGGTAAGCCCCAGGTCCCACAAGGGCCCGAGTTTCGGGCGTGGCCATACTCGGGCCCAAGTGCCTCTGCACCGGCCCCAGGCCTGGCAACCGGTGGGTCGCACGCCCCCCTTGCCCCCCTTTGTGTTGGGGGCTCTGTGAACGTGGACGCTCTTCTGGCCTGCGTGGCGGCCTTGGAGGCGTCCATGGGGATCTCCACTTCATCGGGGGCACCTTTTGGCCTACAGTTCACCGCGGCGCCAGCCAATCTTCATCAGGCGGCCGGCCGGGTTGAGCTGCTTGAGGCCCACAGGCCGGCTCCCGCCGCGGGCTCGCAGCTCCCCACGCAGCTGATACCTCCGGCAGGTAGTGGTCAGGTGCGCCCGACGAACTCGATTCCAGTCGCGAGCTCCGACGCCCACCATGGGCCGGAACCCCCGGTGGGGGCGGCCCATGGGGGTGCAACTTGTGAGTATCCGGTTCAAACTAATGCACCCACACCACCATCCACTACTGGGGAGGGTCCACAGTGGCCGTGGCCACGTCAGGTTGGGACTGGGGGACAGCAACACCCGGCGTACCCTGGTGCGGCTTTGCCGGTGGTAGGCCCCTCATGGGGTGGGGGTCCTCATGTAACAGGGAATGCAGCGGGGGTTGCAGGGCAGGTTGCGGCCCCAATTTTGATGCCCCGTACTGTTAACGTGCCGGTGTCGGCACTCCCGACGGCTGGGTACTCTTTGCCCCTCGGGGATCATTTGGCACAAGCCACAAAAGAGAAAATTTGGCGGGGAGAGTACGTGGACATTTTCTCCCTATTGAATAGGGAACCCACCAAGGAAGAGAGGGAGGGGCAGGACGAGAAGGACAAGGAGCAGTCCCGCCGTCGTAAGCCACCACATACGTGGGCCAACTGGTTGCCCGCATATCTCATATACATGGCGGTGTGCCTTAGGGCACGGCCTGATCTGGCCATTCCGATGGTCCAGTATTTGGACAACATTTACAGGGCAATGGTTGATTTCCCTGGCCCGTCGTGGTTGGCTTACGATGAGGAATTTCGAATGAGAATGCCCCTTCACCCGGAGATGAGGTGGGATGAGCCCTGCCAGAAGCTGTGGCTTCTGTATATGACCCCCACGCGCCCTGCGCCTGGGGAGAGGTACCATTGTGGACATGCGGTCCAGCGAGCCGCTCCAGCGCAGGCACCCCGCCAAGTGGCGGGGCAGGGGGTTCCAGCCCGCCTGCTGTGCTGGAGCTTCTCGGCCAATGGTGCGTGCAATAGGAAACAGTGCCGGTACAAGCACGAGTGTCCATAAGAACATAAGAACAGCCTTGCTGGAACAGGCCACAGCCCATCCAGTCCAGCATTCTGTCTCACACAGTGGCTCACCATTTCCTTCAGGGTATTCCCAAGCAGATGCCTGCTTAGGATTCCCTGGAAATGATATTGAGAGATATCCTGCCTATCTCTCCAACCCGCAGGTTGTACTTAAGTATCCATAATTATAGCCATTGATACTCTTGTCCTCCATGAACTTGTCTAATCCTTTCTTAAAGCTGTCAAGACTGACAGCTGTCACCACGTCCTCTGGCAGGGAGTTCCATAGACCAGTAATCCTCTGGGTGAAAAAGTACTTTCTCTTATTTGTTTGAGAACTAGTACCCAAAAGTTTCATGGAGTGTCCCCTAGTTCTAGTGTTATGCGATAGGGAAAACAGTTTTTCCTTATCTACTTTGTCCACACCGTGCATGATTTTATAAACTTCAATCAGGTCACCTCTTAGACGTCGTTGTTCAAGAGTGAAGAGGCCCAACTGTTGCAGCCTCAGATGGTAAGGAAGGTGTTCCAGTCCCCTAATCATTCTGGTTGCCCTCCTCTGCACTTTTTCCAGCTCCATAATATCCTTCTGGAGGTATGGCGACCAGAACTGTACACAGTATTCCAGATGGGGCCTCACCATATATTTATAAAGAGGCAAAATGACACTTGCTGACTTATTTTCTATACCCTTCCTAATGATCCCTAGCATTGAGTTTGCTTTTTTCACTGCTGAGGCACACTGGGTTGACACCTTCATTGAGTTGTCCACCAGAACACCAAGGTCCCTTTCCTGGTTTGTCGCAGAGAGTTCAGACCCCATCAGTTTATAAATGTAATTGGGGTTCTTTGCTCCAACATGCATCACTCTGCACTTACTAATGTTGAAACTCATTTGCCACTGTTTTGCCCACTCCCCCAGTGTCGAGAGATCCCTCTGGAGCTCCTCACAATCTCTCACAGTTTTCACTACCCTGTATAATTTAGTGTCGTCAGCAAATTTGGCTACCTTGCTTTTTACTCCTACCTCTAGATCATTTATGAAGAGGTTGAAAAGCAGGGGTCCCAGTACTGAACCTTGGGGGACCCCACTCTTTACTTCCCTCCACTTGGAGAAGTGTCCATTTAGTGCTACCCTCTGTTTCCTGTCCCTTAGCCAGTTGCTGATCCAGGACAAGACCTGTCCCTTTATTCCATGACTGGTAAGTTTATTCAAGAGCCTTTGGTGTGGGACCTTGTCAAAAGCCTTCTGAAAGTCCAGATAAACAATGTCAACTGGATCCCCCTTATCCACATGCTTGTTGACACTCTCAAAAAATTCCAACAAATTAGTGAGGCATGATTTGCCCTTGCAAAAGCCATGTTGGCTCTCCTTTAGCAGCGCCTTCTCTTCTATGTGCCTATTAATTCTATCTTTTAGGATGGTTTCCATCACTTTACCTGGGACACATGTCAAACTGACAGGTCGGTAATTCCCTGGATCACCCCTGGATCCTTTTTTGAAAATTGGTGTTACATTCGCTACCTTCCAGTCATCAGGCACAAAGCCTGATTTGAGGGAAAGATTATATATTTTGGCTAGGAGATCAGCAATTTCATCTTTAAGTTCCCTGAGAACTCGTGGATGGATGCCATCTGGTCCTGGTGATTTGTTAGTGTTTAGTTTAACAAGACATGCAAGGACCTCCTCCCTGGTTATTTCTATCTGGCTTAATTCTTCGGTTTCCCTCCCTACGAAGATAGGCTCTGTTTTGGGCATGTGGCCTCTGTCTTCTTCAGTGAATACTGAAGCAAAAAATTCATTGAGTCTCTCTGCAATCTCTGTTTCCTCTTTAATAACCCCTTGCCTTCCATTGTCATCTAATGGTCCAATGGCCTTCCTAGTTGGGTTCTTACTTCTAATGTACTTAAAGAAGTCTTTGTTATTTCTCTGAGTATTTTTAGCTATACGCTCCTCAAAGTCTTGCTTTGCTTTCCTGATTGTTGCCTTGCATTTGTTCTGCCAGAATTTATGTTTTTGCCTGCTGTCCTCATTCGGACAAGCCTTCCATCTTCTAAATGAGCTTCTCTTGCTCTTGATCACTTCCCGAACAGCTCCTGTAAGCCACATTGGAGTCCTCTTGGACCTGGCAGTGCCCTTTTTCCTTTTGGGTATGCATTCCAATTGAGCCTCTGTTATTGTTTTTGTAAACAGCCTCCATGCCTCTTGGAGTGTTTGGACTCTCTCAATTTTCCCTTTCAGCTTCTTTTTTACTAGTTTCCTCAACTTTGGGAAATTTCCTTTTTGAAAATTTAAGGTCTCTGTGTTAGATTTTATCAGTGACTTGCGGTCTATGATCAAGTTAAACATAATTGAGTTGTGGTCACTGTTCCCTATTGGATCAGTCACATTAACATCTTGCACCAGATCCTGAGTATTACTCAGGATCAAGTCAAGGATTCTTGTACCTCTAGTTGGGTCTTCAACCATCTGTCCCAGGGAACAATCATTTAGCATATCTAGGAACTTTATCTCTTTATCATGTGCTGAACAACAGTTCACCCAGTCTATGTGAGGGTAATTGAAGTCCCCCATTATAACCAGGCTTCCCTTCTTGGATGCCTCCTTTACAACATTCTCCAACTGCCAGTCTCCCTCAAGAGTTTGGGTCGGAGGCCGATATTATATGCCTACTGTTAGACCATCCTTGTGGCCTGGTACTCTTACCCACAGAGCTTCTAATGGTGACTCCAAATCACCTAGATATTCCAATTCATATGATTTTATCACTTCTTTGACATACAAGGCCACACTTCTTTGACATACAAGCCGCTGCAGCGTGCCTGTGAGCGGGCGGTTTTCGGGGCAGAGGTAGAGGTGGACAGGGAATGGGCAGACCTGCCGCTGAGGGTGCTGGTCAATCAAAAGGCCCCCTCCCCAGTTAATGTGGTCATGTTGGAGCGTTGGCTCGCAACATACCCAAGGAGGGGAGACGCAGCTTACTTACTGGAGGGTTTCCAGTGGGGGGTTCGCATTCCGTTTGCAGGGGATAGGGTCCCCCCAAGATGCACCCAACTTATTTTCCCTTAAGGGCAGGGAGGAGGTCGCCGCCCTCAGTATCGCCAAGGAGGTTAATGCAGGTAGGGTGGCTGGCCCTTTTCACGCCCCGCCTTTTCCCAATCTGAAGGTTTCCCCTTTGGGGTTGGTGCCCAAAAAGACACCGGGGGAGTTTCGTTTGATTCACCACCTATCGTACCCGGCTGGCCATTCGGTCAATGATGCCATCCCTGATGACCTTTGTTCGGTCAGGTATACATCATTCGACCAGGCCCTGCGCATGGTGCGCTCTTGTGGCCCAGGTGCACTATTGGCCAAGTGTGACATTAAGTCGGCGTTCCGACTGCTGCCTGTGCACCCGGGCGACTTTGAGTTGTTAGGTTTCAAGTTCCGAGGCAAATTTTATTTTGATTAGGCCATGCCTTTTGGCTGCTCCATATCATGCTTGGCATTTGAACGCTTTAGCACCTTTCTCCAGTGGGCCTTTGTTCGCAGGTTGGGATCTCGGTCTGTAGCCCATTACCTCGATGATTTTTTGTTCGGGGGTGAACGGGGCTGGGACACGTGTACGCGTCTCCTCAACACATTTCAGACGCTAATGCAGGAACTTGGTGTCCCTTTAGCACCCAAAAAGACCGAGGGCCCATCCACTAAGCTCACGTTCCTGGGTGTCGAAATTGACACGCTTGTGCAGGCATCCAGGTTACCCATCGACAAGTTTTCCCGGAACACTATTTTGATCTCGGCCTTGCTGGCCAAACACAAGGTGTCCCTCCGTGAGCTTCAAGTACTGCATGATCACCTTAACTTCACTTGCAGGGTGGTTGCACCTGGCAGAGCTTTTGCTCGACGCTTGTGCGATGCCATGGCTGGCTTGTCCAGGCCCTACCATAGGGTCCGACTGAACAGGGGCATGAGGGCCGATCTGCTGATATGGCTTCAATTCCTTAAAGAGTTCAATGGGGTCTCATTTTGGAGATCCGATCTCCTGGTGTCCCCTC
This sequence comes from Bradypodion ventrale, assembly GCA_035047345.1. Classification (NCBI taxonomy): domain Eukaryota; kingdom Metazoa; phylum Chordata; class Lepidosauria; order Squamata; family Chamaeleonidae; genus Bradypodion; species Bradypodion ventrale. The sequence continues at coordinate 141,833,678 of JAWDJE010000003.1, forward strand.
GCTTCCAGGTTCAGTTGGATGCATCAGGGTCCCTGGGTTATGGGATTTACTTCGAGGGGAAGTGGGCATATGGTCAATGGCCAGCAGCTTGGAAGGGCACAGATCGTTTACACGATCTCACGTTCCTAGAGTTCTTTCCCATTCTGGGAGCTTTGATGCTACGGGGTGCGGAGTGGGCCAATTCGGTCGTCCATTTCTGGTGTGACAATGCTGCGGTGGTGCACATTGTTAACTCACAGACGTCTAAATCACCCAGAGTTATGGAACTGGTGCGCCAGTTTGTTTTGCGCAGCCTACGCCTCAATGTGCTATTTCGGGCTAGGCACATACCAGGTATTAATAACAACATCGCTGATGCTTTGTCCCGATTGCAGATCTCCCGGTTCCGTGCCTTGGCCCCGGACGCAGAGGAATTTCCCTCGCCGCTCCCGGACAGCATATGGACGTTTGGCAAGGAGAGGTGAACCGGGCGATCGGCATGTCGCTGGCGCCCCGCACGCGTAAGGCGTATCTACATGCATTCAGTACCTTCCAGGCCTTTTGTGCCTAATTTCGATTGCCAGGGACCTGGCCTATCCCAGTGGCACAGATCCTTCAATTTATGGTTTACCTACACAGCCAGGGCCTAGCTCCACGCACCATAGCATCCAGGCTGTCAGCACTGGCATTCATAGCCAAGGTGGGGGGTTACGCTGACAGCACAACTGACTTCCGTATACGACATGTTTTGGAAGGGTGGGCACGGGAGCGTGGACGCTGCCCGGATAACCGCCACCCAATCTCTCCACGGGTACTTACCCACCTTGCACGGGGCTGGCATGACCTGTGTTTTGACAGGTATGAGGCAGCCCTGTTTCATGCGGCTACCACGGTGGCCTTTTTTGGAGCGCTCCGCATCAGTGAGCTTGTGCTACTGTCTAAGGCGGATGCGACGCGTAGGGCACTGGAACTCGAAGATGTCTATGTTTCTGATGAGTGGGCTCAGTTGAGGATACGCTCCTCAAAAGTTGATCAGCATGGTGTAGGCAGTGGTGTAAGACTGCTACGATGTTCAATGCAAGACATCTGTCCGATTGGTGCCCTACAAAAGTTCCTTGCACTGCGTGGTGCGCACCCTGGCCCATTTTTCTGCCACCAAGACGGGTCTCCCCTTACTAAATTTCAATTTTGGAAGGTGACCGGTAAGGCACTGGCCAGTGTTGGCCTCCCCGGGGCTCGTTACGGCACCCATTCCTTTAGAATAGGAGCAGCTTCTACTGCAGCTGCATTCGGGTACTCTGGGGCTGAGATACGACAGATGGGAAGGTGGGGATCGCAGTGTTTTCAGTTGTATGTTCGCCCGCTTCAATTGTGAGTACCAGTTAAGTCACTGTCCTCTTCCTTTTTTCCTTTGACAGACCCTGGGTGTCGACTGGCACCGGTGGCAGTATGGCTGGTGGGCCACAGCTACGTGCACAGGGCAGCACAGTATGCTGCGGCGACAGAGTGGGGACCCCAGCTGGGACTACGTGCGTCCGCATGTCTAAGGTGGTACGGTAAGCGTGGGATGTTATGGCGGGAACTGTTGCCATTCCTTTTTTCCATCAGGGATGCTGACCCGCCTGATGTCTTGGTTATACACCTCGGGGGCAATGATTTGGGCCAGGTCACCGGCCTGTCTTTGAAACATGCGATCTGCGGTGACCTGGCTTACTTGCATAATGTGTGGCCTGCCACAACCCTGATTTGGTCGGACATCATACCGCGTCACACTTACAGGGGGGGGGCATTAATCTCCAGGCCCTTGACCGCGCTCGCCGCTCGGTGAACAGGGCAGTAGCCCAGTTCATGTTAAACAAGGGTTGGGGGCGCGTCGTCCGACACCCCGATATTAGTCTTCAAAATTGTGAACTTTACGCAGGGGATGGGGTCCATCTGTCGCCAGGAGGTATGAACCTCTTTTTGGAAGATCTGCAAGCAGGCCTGTTGACCGAGCTGACGGTCTGGGGGGGGGCGGTGAGCCTTTATTGAAGCCTCCCCGTGTGGCGGGTAGCACTGGTAAGGTAAATATTTATGACCCACAGGTATCCGGCAGGTTCGCAATTGACTGGACAACACTAGATAGGCACAAGTTGGTTAACGTTGTCCGGTCAACGACAAACCAGGCAATGGGGTGATGGCACGAGCTAGGCAGCATGCATCACCCCGTTATTTTATGGATACGCATCAGAGGGTGGGGTCAGTAGTTAGTTTATTGACTACGGTCAACAATTTGTTTGTTGCCAACAAACAAATTGATACAAATGGATACATTGTAACCAATTGCCGTTGGCAATTTTGGGAGGTACCTTACCAGTGTTACTGTGGCCTGCTTGCCTTAAGAATTATAATTGGTTGAGTACCAATCGAAATTTATAATTCGGACTAGGGCATGAATCAATAAATGTGGCCCAATGCCGTTATCCACTTTCACCAGTGTCTGAGTCCTTCTTTGGGGGGTGCGCCTGCAATGCAAGCGCGGCGCCAAAATGGCCGCCACGTTCTTTGCAGGGCCCCCCACCGGACTTGGGCATCCAGGTAGTTAGGGGGCGTGACCAGCTCCCTTTAAAAGGGGTGGCCACGAGGCAGCCGAGCTGCCATTTTGTGAAAGCGACGGAGAGGAGAAGTTTTTCCCTCCACCCCCTCCCTAGTTAACAGTGTGATAATTTGGTCGCTTCGGGGCCGGGTGGGAATTTTTGGCTGGAACCTACAATTGGCTCTTGGGTTCTGGCTTTTTTGCCCATCCCACACTGTTGCTATGGTTTGATACAGGGGTTTATTGCTGTTGACTTTGGTCACATGGGCGGGTAGCACTGGTAAGGTAAATATTTATGACCCACAGGTATCCGGCAGGTTCGCAATTGACTGGACAACACTAGATAGGCACAAGTTGGTTAACGTTGTCCGGTCAACGACGAACCAGGCAATGGGGTGATGGCACGACCTAGGCAGCATGCATCACCCCGTTATTTTACGGATACACGTCAGAGGGTAGGGTCAGTAGTTAGTTTATTGACTACAGTCAACAATTTGTTTGTTGCCAACAAACAAATTGATACAAATGGATACATTGTAACCAATTGCCATTGGCAATTTTGGGAGGTACCTTACCAGTGTTACTGCGGCCTGCTTGCCTTAAGAATTATAATTGGTTGAGTACCAATCGAAATTTATAATTCGGACTAGGGCATGAATCAATAAATGTGGCCCAATGCCGTTATCCACTTTCACCAGTGTCTGAGTCCTTCTTTGGGGGGTGCGCCTGCAAAAGGGAGTTGTATTATTCAAACAAGGGACAAGGATGAATGATTTGAAAACATGACTGTTGGATGAATGTTTTACTCTCTGCAGAGGAAGACTCAGTAAACAAAAACTCAAATTCTAAAGACTCCTCTTTCTATTTTGTCCATTTAAGAAGCTTCTGGTATATACACAGAACAGAAATGAAGCTCTGAGCAGACTGGGTTTGTCTAAGATGTTAAGTTTCATTTCACACTAAATTGAAAAGTGATTACTGCATATCAGCTGAAATCCTGCTGCTTAGCTTAATTTGTCACCCTTGAGTAGGCTTATTGAAGGAATGAAGATTTGAGGAGTGAACTCCTCCATAAATTACCTTAATTCTAATGGGCTTCCTTTAATTACAATTTACTATGTTAAAGTGATGCTTATTTCTACTTTCCCTGACTAAAGATCACATAACATACCATCACGTTTTGTTAATCGATAGGATAGTGATTTCTAAAAAAGTGTCAAGTACAATTATTATAACATAATCTCCCATAAACAATTTATTTTGTAATGCCATTTATCCTGTTTTCCTTACCTTGCTTTTTTTTACACTTCAAATTCCTACAACAGGATAGGCAAGATATAGATTTATAATTTTAACCTTGCTTGAATACTATACTCTACAACCTAAGGCTACCAGAACTCTTGTGTGGAATCGCTGTCAACCAGAATAACTATCTAAGGGCCAAGGGGAATGAAAATGAAACACCCAGTTCTTGGAATGTTTAGCACATAATTTTAAAGCAATCAATTAGATCTTTGGTAAGATCTCCCCCTTTTTGGAATAATGATGACTAAGAGAAGATCCATCTTTTTCATGGAGAAAACACGTATTTCATATCTGAATATTTTACAAAATATTGCAGTTATGCAGAAATTATGGATTATTATCAACACCGGAAGTGAGAGGTTTCTGCAGTCAAATATTTGTATGATTATGAAAACCAATTATTGTATATAGATCAGAGATATTGGAAACATTAACATTTCTGCACACCATTTCATTTTATAACACAACAAACATCCTAGGCTCCTGTGATTTCTTTCACTTATAGATTGCTTTTCAGTTTAATTTCACTCCTGCAAAAAATTATGGTGTGGCATCAACCAATTCTGAAATGTGCATCTACATATGGTTTGAAATTTAACACACATCTTTTCATTCAAAATGTTTATTTTAAAATCTATTTTCTCTCCAGTATATCACACTTTCATGTATATTTTCATAATTTATTTTACAGCCTAAAATAATTCAAAGTGTTTGGAAAATGTGGAAGTTTGTAGACAATTAACTTCTGATTTTCACTTTTGTTTTAGAGATGTGGATTAAGTTAATGATAAAACAATAAGAATGAATCCTCCAGTAATTTCCCAATTAGCACTAGGTATAGCTATTGTAACATGGACTTCTGCTGAACCCATAATTTCTACTTGATTAAGAAACTTCCATGAGCCCAATTTTCACATAGATGCAGTATTCTACCTCCAGCAGAGGCTGGGGAGGTACACAGCAAAAAAAAATCTTGTATTTCTTTTGTTGCGAGTTCTTTTAGTGGATGTTTGTTTTGTTTTCATATTTTTCATGTAGTGGTCCTTTTGTTTTACACAAAAAGTAAACTCTCATTTTGATTTCTCATTCCTGTTTCCCCATAAATATTTTATATCACCCTAGAAATTTTAAAAACTACTCCAAAAAGGAGAGGCAAGGCAACAAAGAACCATACCTGTCAAGTTTGGGATTTGAGAATAAGAGAAATTTTTGGCCATGCCCCTCTGTGGACTGGAAACCAAAACTTGTGTGGAAAGTCTGAAAGAACAGGGCATGCTTATCCTTGAGAAAAGAAGACTGAGGGGGGATATGATAGCACTTCTGATATACTGTACTTGAAAGATTACAATACAGAGGAGGGATAGGATCTGTTCTTGATCATTCCAGAGTGTAGGACACGTAATAATGAGGTCAAGTTACAAGAAGCATACCTGTCAATTATCCCGTATTGGCCGGGATTTCCCGTATTTTGGCGCTCGTTCCTTCCCTTTCCTGCCACCGTCCCATATTTTGAATAGTGGGGGAAGGGGTTACTGTGCATGCATGCCCATCGCAAATGTGTTCGGGGCATGTGCAAACATGTTCTGCACATGTACAAATGGGTTCTGCATGTGCGTACCCATGCATGCACAGTAATTTCCCATATTTTGGGAGCCGCGCTTGACGGGTATGACAGGAAGTAAGATTTGGGTTGAATAACGTTAAACAATTTCAAAATGTTAGAGAATCCCAATAATGACACCATTTATCTCAGGAGATACTGAAGGCATTCAAGAGAACATTAGAACATATATGATTCTATTATTTTGTTCCCCTCCCTTTTCTACAACCCCTCATTTCACCATATACTGGAGGTCATATTCCCATTCTCCAATAGCTGCTATTTCAAATAATAAAATGTCTCACAGAGCTATACATTTTACACCATTGCTGGCAATGTGTTTAGTGTTACATGTAGTTTGACCCAGGTAAATGCCTTGTCCATTTAGGCAGCATTTCCCACACACCTCAGTAGCAAATCCTTATTGCAAACACAACAGATAGTGATGCCATTGTGCAATGCCTTCTTCCTCCTCTTTTGATAGTCAGGTTCCATTTAGAGATGAAAAGCTTAGTACAGGCTTCTGTTATGTGAATATATTACTTTTGAAACAGATTCATTTTGTCCTGCATTATTTTAACTGCAATTTTGTCACAAAAGATATGGCTGGAAAAATACTTAACATGTTACCACACTGTCCAATGCATTTAGCTGTGGGTTGTCTATTTACTTATCACACTTTTATGTGAAAGACATCCACAAAATTCTACCTTTGCCTGCAGAGTATGGCAAACATAGAGGCTTCTTAGGGTGTCAAGTAAACTCAGCGGAGACATTGTACTGGAGCTGCCACATTGCTGTAGCGTGAAATCCTAATTTTCTGGCATTTATCTGTGTCTGCACAATACAGCATATGATGATTCCTTCATTTGTTATGATAAAACTAGTATTTTTAATGGCCTTGCTTTTAAAAAATACAAAATGCTATGGTGACATACTGTATTAAATGGCACAGGCCAGGAAAATATGCATCCTAGACAGCATTGAACATAGTCATTTGAATGTGACATTCTATATGTTAATCATAGATGGTTTCAGGGTTGTCTTACAACCCTAAAATCTGGCAATTACCTGGATTTGAAGTGGAAGTTCCTCAATGAAATAATGCAGCTGCTATCCCAGATTAGGCAGCAGTAATGAATAATAGAAATGGATTTCTTTATTTAATGGACTATGTCCCCTAATCTGGAGCACCAACTGAGCCAATAATATATTGTGTATGCATACATTATTCTTTTAAAAATTGCTTCTTTTCAAACCCATTTCAACAGAGAGAGGCAGTTTGTGTTATCAAATCATTTTCTATTACCTATCCCTTGGTTGGGAATGATGGTACTTATAGTCCAAACATATGAACAGCCTACCCATAAAATGGCTGATTTTGTGTTGAAAAAGAGCCCCATTCCCTAGTACAGAGAGATCCAGACATGTGGTACTTGCTTTCCAGTAGGGGATGCCAAGAAACATCTGGGAAAATTTCCCTATAGAAAACAAAGGCTTCCCTCAGCTGTGCATTAAACAACAATGTGAATACTTTGTCTACAACAGGATCTATCTGCTGCAAATAAAAAGGCTAAGATAACTAATATCCTTTAAAGAGAAAAAAGTTACAGGTTTGAAACATATTTCAGCATTTCCTGAAAGTGCTGATGAAAAAAGTCACTTGTGTTTTATTGCAGGTATCAATCACTTCTATGCTTAAAAATTCATGCGTGTATTGCAATGTGCTCTACATGGAGCTGCCCTTAGTGACCATTCAGAGGCTGCAGTTGGTCCAGAATGCAGCTGCTCGGGTGGTGTTGGGGTGTGGGCGCTATGCCCATGCCTCGACATTGCTTCGGGAGTTGCACTGGTTACCAATTTGCCTCTGTGTGCAATTCAAGGTGCTGGTTGTTACCTTTAAAGTCCTACATGGTAGTGGGCCAGGGTATCTCAGAGACCGCATCACCCCAAGAACCTCCACCCATCCAACCAGAGCAGACCAGAGGGGCTCTCTATTTGTTCCATCTGCTAGAGAGTCCTATCTCTCTAGCACAAGAAGGAGAGCCTTCTCTGTCTCTGCTCCGGCCCTTTGGAACCTTCTACCAATGGAACTGAGGTTGCAGTCGGAATTGCTGCCCTTCAGGAGAAATCTCAAAACCTGGCTGGCAAGGCTGCTGGTTAAATTAGTATATTGCAATTAGTATCAGAGATACTCCCTCTCTTTTATTCTATTATTCTCATCGCTGCCCCCTAGCCCCCACCAACGGCTGGAGGGAGGAGCCGCCATGGCCCTGAAGGGCGACTAAGGAGGACCTCGTTGCCGCCCCCTAGCCCCCACCAATGGCTGGAGGGAGGAGCCGCCATGGCCCTGAAGTGTGACTGAGGAGGACCTCATTGCCACCCCCTAGCCCCCACCAACGGCTGGAGGGAGGAGCCGCCATGGCCCTGAAGGGTGACTGAGGAGGACCTCGTCACCAGCCCCTAGCCCCCACCAATGGCTGGAGGGAGGAGCCGCCATGGCCCTGAAGGGCGACTGAGGAGGACCTCATTGCCGCCCCCTAGCCCCCACCAATGGCTGGAGGGAGGAGCCGCCATGGCCCTGAAGGGTGACTGAGGAGGACCTCGTCACCGCCCCTAGCCCCCACCAACAGCTGGAGGGAGGAGCTGCCGGGACACTGCTGCTGCATTTGTTCCAGAGACGTTGAGCCCAGGCTCCATCATAGATGTTTATTGTTGTATTTGCTTCACACTGTAAGCCACCCTGAGTGGTGCTTGCACCAGTAGGGTGGGGTATAAATATAATAAAATAAATAAATAAATAAATAATATGTGGGTGGGTTTTAAATGGGGCTTTTTACTGGGATTATTTGTTTTTAGGGTTTTTTAGCAGGTGGGGGGTTTATATTGTAAGACACCCAGAGTCTTTATGAGTGGGGCGGCTATAAAAATATGAACTATTAATTAATTAATTAATTAATTAATTAATTAATTAATTAATTAAACGATTTGATCAAAGGTCACCAAATTTGGTGCAAAACATGGTGCGGATCTAAACATGAGCTTAAAAGTTAGATTTTTCTTTTTCTTTGGAGTATCCCCTGTTTTAGAATTCCCTTGTATAGTGTTGATTTGCTGTACCAGCAGAAGATAATAAACAACAATAAAATTTATTTATTTATTTCACTGGCGTTCTTTGCATTCTAGCAAAGAGCCTATTAGGAAACAATTATTTATTTAAATGAAACAGTGGACAAAAAATATTTTTCTCTTATTTCCACTCTTATTTGTAGACTACAGCAAAGCTTTTGACTATGTAGATCTTCACAATTTATGAGTAATGCTGAAAGAAATTGGGTGCCTCAACACTTGATGTCCTGATGCATAATCTATATTCTGGACAAGAAGTTACCATTAGGACAGAACATGGAGAGGCAGAATGGTTTCCTATAGGCAAAGGTGTCAGACAAGAATGCATTTTATCCCGATAACTGCTCAATCTGTATCCAGAAGATATCATACGGAAAGCTGGAAAGATTCAGATAAAGAGAAGTGAAAATTAGAGAAAGGGACATCAATAATTTTAGATATACAAATGATGTCATTTTACCAGCAGAAAGCAGCATTGACTTGAAATATCTTTTAGTGAAAGTGATAGAGAAAGGTACAAAAGAGGATTGCAGCAAAACATTAAGAAAAGAAAAATCATTACTACAGGAAAACTACACAACTTAAAACTGAAAATGAAAAAACCAAGATAGTGATGGACTTTTTAAATCATTTGGCTCAATCATCAACCTAAATAGAGACTGCAGCCAAGAAATCAGAAGATGACTGGGATTTAGAATTACAGCAGTGAAGGAAGTAGAAAAGATAATCAAGTATAAGGATATGTCTCTTATGGTTACTGAAAGGATGGCTCAGAAAAGGTCAAGAAACATTAGAGATGTTCCTAGAAAGGGAATGAAATTTAAAACAAATCCAAGTTTTCTCAGACCACATCCTTAATTAGTATCTGGTGTGAAAGTGGCTGAAACACCTATGGAAATAAGATGTCACAAGTGGAGTGTATTATTGCAGCAATTATGCATCAGAACACCTGTCTTGGCCACAACAATATGTTGAAACTAAAAGGGAGATAGTGTTGATCCTGTCAATAATCTGAGCATCCTAGAGATAGTCCTCAAATATTTTTTTCCTCACTCTAAAGCTGGCAGGCTGTGAAATAGATGTATACTCTTTATATCAAGTATAAAAATAGACAGCTCTTACAGATGGATTTGTCATTCATAACCAATGATTATTATAGGATCTAGTCAAAAATAAAGGGAAAAATTTAAAAGGGTTCTTTATATGATTGATAAGCTTAAAAGTATCAGAAGCTTTATACAAAAAGCCTTATTGACAGGATGTTTCATTATATAATGACAAACTGGTGTGTTTGTGCTTCTACCTCTGCCAGTTAGGGTGGTTTGACAGGCACCTTTTGTCTATATCCTTCTGCTTGTATTTCTAATAACTCCTTTGTTCAGGTTACCTGGGTAATCAAGCTGATATTGAGAAAAATGGATTCTCCTTAAGTGTCTCTTAAACTTATTACTGATCAGAGTAGGATTACCAACCATGTGGTGCTTTGCCCCTCCACCCCCGAGTAAGGAGACACATATTTATTGGATTAAACCATGGGCCACTTTATTAATTATAGATCAAAACTGTGGCATAACTACTCTTCAATGGGGCCAAGGTAGCACGGGCAAGGCAATGCACAATTTCTAATAATCAGTCCAATTTAATTTACCTTTTAATTTTATTTATTTATTTTACCTGCCTAATCCAGAAGTGACATTCCCACTTCTGGCTTAATCTCAAGTGAACATCACCAGTGACTACCAAGCTGTCAAAAATTCAGTAGTCCCTTGTTCACAGTCTGCATTTTAATCCAAAAGCTCTGTTTTCTTCCCTTGTCACATTACCAGGCTGTTGGAGCAAAGGAGACTACCTGATAGTCTTTGGCCTCCAATAAGTAGCCTTATCTGTGCTAACCGCCACATGTACGTGTGTGTGTGTGTGTGTGTGTGTGTGTGTGTGTGTGTGTTAGTGATTAACTGGAAACACACACCCCAGCCCAAAAATTCAGTCTGGAGGCCACAGTGTAGAGAAGAAAGGAAAATTTGCATGCCAGCCTCTGAAAGGTAGATACCATCCCTCCACAACAGATGTTGATCTTCCACCCTGATCTCAGTGTGCTCTACAATGGTGTCCATGCCTTCCTTGTGGAAAAATCAGGCAATGGTCCGATTTATGCCATGCCTAGCCCAATCAATACGCCTGGGGTCACAGGGCACCCGGCAGGCTGGAGGTGAGATTATGCACTGCCACACAAATCATGTGGAAGGCCATCACTGCCGCACAAGAGAAAAATCAAGGCACACCGCTGTGCTAAGATCGATCCTGGTGATGACTCCAAGATCATTGCTGCTGAGGTGCAGCACAAGAACATCAGGGGGAGTACACCGTTGAGCTTCATAAAAGTAAGGGAGAAGGTGCCTCCACAGCATTCCCCTGTTACATCACATCAGGAATGCTTGATCCTGCAGGCCCAGATGGACTCCACATGGGGAATGATCAGCATGCTGAGCAGTCTAGTAAACAAAGCTGTGGCCCACAATCCAAACTCACTGGAGCCCGATTGCATATCACAGACCTGCAAGAAAATAAAACAAAAATTGTGCCAGCTACAGAGTCAATATGCAAGAGGGCAAACATAAGACTGAAATCAGCCAGAAACCCAATGACCCGGACATTTGATATTGTTGTCAGGGTAACCCAATGCAGCTGCCATAGATGCCACACTGATACAGAACAAATGGGTACCATACCGGATGGTTAAAGGGGAACCATCCTGATGATAAAACAATATACCCAAGATGGTCACCTCACACCTCTAGGTACAATGACAGTGCATGGACAAGGCATATCTCAGCAAGGGCACCGCGACTGAGAACGGCCATGGCCCCCATACCCAACTGATCAGTCTTGGAGCTAAGACGTGCTAACAAAAACTGGAGATATGGGTTGCCTTGTATCTGAATTGTGGCCTCGCTCCTCCAGAACCATAAGAATCTGAATAACACTGAGGGAATCTTGGCAGCCACTTGCCTTGACTTAAAACAAAAGTGCTGATAGCCTGCTGCAAATTGTATGGAGGGAGCAATCCCCTGGTCATGCAAGCTGGAGGTCATGCTGGACCGGGAGAGGCCAGTGGTCAGGCAAACCATGCTCATCATGAAACTGTTTAATTTCTGATGAAAGCTCCAAGGGTTGGTCCCATGCTCCAGGAATGAGGGCTCTGAAATACAATATCTTTAGACGGGACAGAGCATCAGCTCCAAAAATAATAAAACACAAATAAATAAATAAATCAACAAACAGATTAACCAACAAAACAATAAACAACAAAATCCACAAACAAAAACACCCAAAATACCATGAAAGCACAGAAAAAACACCTAACTACAACACAAAATAACTAACTCAAACAACAAATATACCACAAATTAAACAAATAATCACAAAAGAAATCAGAAACATAAAAACCAACCAGAAATAAACAAAACAATTAAACACATCTAACCCCCCCCAAAAAAAAACACAAAAGAAGAAACAGAAACACCTCCCAGTCCAACACCAAAAAAAAAAAAGCAAAACCTAGATAAAAAAAACCAGAGAACTCACCAGCACGTCCTCCCTCCACGACTCCAGAACAGAAATGAAAAAACAAAGACTACTTACTGGAAGAAGCCCCACCTAGAGGCCGGGATAGAAAAAAACAAGTCAAACAAAAAGAGAATCCAACACTATTACTAACAGCCCCACCTAGAGGCCACAAGAGTAAAAACAAGTCAGAAAAATAAGAAATAAATCCAAATCACAAATAAATCTAATAAAATAGATCAAAAAAAGTCACAAACCACAAATGCAAAACAGACCCACCCAAACTACCCTTAACCAAAAAAACAACGAAAAAAAAACACACACACATACACACAAAAAACCTGCCCGGCAAGGCTGGGCAAACTATGCTAGTTATTATATAAAAACAAGTGCTCCATTTGTGAAATTACCTCTTTTGCTGAATTTCTCAATAGCTATTTTGTTTCCTCCCTACCACTTTCTTTTAAGTGGTGCACTGTAATGAAGTTGTCATTTTAGCAAGTGATTGCAGATATATCAACAAAGTTTGTTATTGTCAAAAATGGTTTAGTGTTTCCAACAGACTATGTTGCCCTGGTAATCAGTATTACTGTATCTTAATTACAGTGCTAATCACCAGTTGTATTTTCTATTCTATTTTATTTTATATTTAAACTCTGTGTTTGCTGATAATATTTGGAGACACTCTTCATTGAAGCAAAAACATTATGGGATAAGTTAGTGTTGTAATGAAGAGTTCTAAAGACAGGGCATGTTTTAATGATGACACAAATGGAAGCAGTAAAATGTTCTACAGGATACCCTTTTTTGCTCACTACAATTCACCTTTGTTGAAAAACAGCTACATTACGGCTATGTGATTTGATGATGAGGTATACGTCGTTTGATCAGGCCCTACCGATGGTACACCCCTGTGGTCCCGGGGCCCTCCTGGCAAAGTGTGATATCAAATCGGCATTCCGATTACTGCCAGTACACCCCGAGGACTTTGAGCTGTTGGGTTTCTGTTTTCGGGGGAAATTCTATGTAGATAAGGCCATGCCTTTTGGCTGCTCTATTTCATGTTCGGCATTTGAATGATTTAGCACTTTCCTCCAATGGGCCTTTGTTCGCAGGTCAGGGTCCCGGTCTGTAGCCCATTACCTCGACGACTTTTTGTTTGGGGGTGAACGGGGCTCGGACACATGTACGCGTCTCCTTACTACATTTCAGGCCCTTATGCGGGAACTGGGTGTCCCCTTAGCGCCTGAAAAGACCGAGGGCCCAGCCACCAAGCTCACCTTTTTAGGCATCGAAATTGACACTGTCGCACAGGCATCCAGGTTACCCATGGACAAGGTGGCTCTGATCTCTGCGGCGATTCGGGCACTGATTTCTAAACGTAAGGTGTCCCTTTGTGAGCTACAGGTACTTCACGGCCACCTCAACTTTGCCTGCAGGGTGGTGACACTGGGCAGAGCTTTTGCCAGGCGTCTGTGTGATCCCATGGCTGGCCTATTAAAACGCCCTCACAGGGTCTGGCTCACTCCTCCAGGAATTTAACGGGGTCTCTTTTTGGAGATCGGACCTTATGGTCTGCCCTAAATTTCAAGTACAGTCGGATGCCTCCGGCTCTCTGGGTTATGGGATTTATTTCGAGGGCCGGTGGGCATATGGCTGATGGCCTCACGCATAGCAGGGCACGGATCGTCTCCGCGATCTTACTTTCCTGGATTTTTTTCCCATTTTGGGAGCACAAATGCTATGGGGCGATAAGTGGGTCAACTCAGTGGTCCATTTTTGTTGTGACAATGCTGCAGTGGTGCACATTGTTAACGCTCAGATGTCCAAATCCCCTAGGGTCATGGCATTGGTCCGTCAATTTGTCTTGAGAAGCCTACGCCTTAATGTGCTGTTCAAGGCCAGACATGTACCAGGCATTAATAATGATATTGCTGATACTTTATCCCGCCTGCAGATCTCCCGGTTCCGAGCCTTGGCTCCAGAAGCAGAGGAATTCCCCTCGCCACTCCCGGCCGAGATTTGGACATTTGGCGAGGAGAGGTGAACCGGGTGCTCGGCATGTCTTTGGCACCTCACACGCGTAAGGTGTATCAACATGCTTTCATACAATTTAGAACCTTTTGTGGGCAACTACGGTTACCTGAAGTGTGGCCAATACCTGTGGACCAGATTTTACAATACATGGTTTATCTTCACGGTCATGGGCTGGCCCCCCGTACTATAGCCTCTAGGCTTTCGGCACTGGCATTTATGGCCAAGGTGCGGGGCTTCGCTGACTGCGTAAATGATTTCCGCATAAGTCATGTTTTGGAAGGGTGCACACATGAACGTGGCCGCCGCCCGGACACACATCACCCGATTTCACCAGAGGTTCTTACCCACCTTGCATGAGGCTGGCATAACTTATGCTATGATAGGTATGAGGTGGCTCTTTTTCACGCAGCTACCACTGTAGTCTTCTTCGTAGTGCTCCACATCAGTGAGTTGGTACCACTGTCTAAGGCGGATGCGTCTCATAGGGCACTGGAACTCGACGATGTCTATGTTACACAAGAGTGGGCTCAGTTGAGGATACGGTCCTCAAAGGTTGATCAGCAAGGCGTAGGCAGTGGAGTCAGACTGCTACGATGTTCCATTGAAGACATCTGTCCAGTTGGTGCCCTACATGAGTTTTTGGCAGTGTGTGGTACGCACCCTGGCCCGTTTTTCTGCCACCAGGATGGGTCTCCCCTTACTAAATTCCAGTTTTGGAGGGTGACCGTCATGGCACTTACCAGTGTGGGCCTCCCTGGGGCTCGTTACGGCACCCATTCATTTAGGATAGGCGCCGCCTCTACTGCGGCTGCATTTGGGTACTCTGAGGCTGATATACGAAGGATGGGTCAGTAGGGATCCATGCGCTTTGCATTGTACGTACACCCCCTCCATGCGTGAGTACCAGTTATGTCATTATTCCTTTTTTCCTTCTTTTACAGACCCTGTGTGTCCCCGCACACCGGTGGCAGTATGGCTGGTGGGCCACAGTTACGTGCACTGGGCAGCGCAGTATGCTGCGGCAACAGAGTGGGGACCCCATCTCGGGCTACGTGCAACCGCACGTTTGCGATGGTACGGTAAGTGCGGTATGAAATGGCGGGAACTGTTGCCATTCCTGTTTTCCATCAGGGATGCTGGACCGCCTGATGTCCTCATCCTGCATCTCGGTGGCAATGACCTTGTCCAGGTCACTTGCCTCTCTTTAAAGTTCACGATTTGCAGGGACCTAGCCTATTTGCATTACGTATGGCCATCCACGCGGCTGCTATGGTCGGACGTGGTGCCGCGACATACTTACATGGAAGGTGTTGACCTCCGTGCCCTTGACCGCGCTCGCCGCTCAGTGAACAGGGCTGTTGCCCGGTTCCTGGCAGACAAGGGCTTGGGGACAGCCATCCGGCACCCTAGGATAGGCTTGCAGGATTATGATCTCTATGCAGGAGATGGGGTCCACTTGTCGGCCAGAGGTATGAACCTCTTTCTTGAGGATATGCAAGCAGGCCTGGTGACCGAGCTGACGGTCTGGGGGGGGCGGTGAGTCAACATGGACGCCTCCCCGTGTGGCGGATAGCACTGGTAAGGTAAAGATTTATGACCCATAGGTATCCGGCAGGTTCGCAATTGACTGGCCAACACGTAGACAGGTACAGGGGAAATAGGTTTGCCGGTCAAGGGCGAACCAGGCAAGGGGTGATGGCAGGAGCTTCACAGCCTGCATCACCTTGATATTTAATGGATACACGTCATAGGGTGGGGTCAGTAGATAGTTTATTGACTCCGGTCAACAATTTGTTTGTGTCAACAAACAAATTGATACAAATAGTTACATGTAGCCAATTGCCATTGGCATTTTGGGAGGAACCTTACCAGTGTTACTGCGGCCTGCTTGCTTTAAAGAATTACAATTGGATGATTACACCAATTGAAAGTTATAATTCGGACTAGGGCATTATTCAATAAAAGTGGCCCGATGCCTTTATCCATATACCGGTGTCTGAGTCTTTCTTTGGGGGTGCGCCTGCAATGCTGTAAATGAAATCTTCATTAAGGTAAAATTTACTTAATCCATTACATTCATTATTTGTATTGTTATAAGCAGCTTAATGACTTAAGGATTTTTCCGACAGCCTTTTTTGAATATAAACATGCTTTATATATTTTTCCAGCATCATATTGGCCCTTCTGTGGCCCGTCTCTGTATAACGCCTATTTTTCCCCATAGCTAGTTTACAGATTAACTCTTCATTGACAGGATTATTATCCTTTTTCCACAGGAACTTTGAACTCAAGAGAGTGTTACATTTTAACCGCCGGCTCTCCCCCTGACTCGCCTTGGTTAGGGATGGGTGGGAGCATGCTGCAGCTGCCCCGAGTTCCCACTACGGGGCTACAAGAGCTGCCGCTGAGCCACTGCCACCGAGCCGCCACCACCACCGAGCGACTGCCACTGCAACACCGCCAGCTCCCCCCCGACTTGCCTTGGTCAGGTGTGGGTGGGAGCATGCTGCAGCTGCCCCGAGTTCCTGCCATGGGGCTACAAGAGCCGCCGCTGTCGCTGAGCTGCCGCAACCCCACCGTCTCCCCCCTGACTCGCCTTGGTCAGGGGTGGGTGGGAACATGCCGCAGCTGGCCCAAGTTCCTGCTGCAAGGCTACAAGAGCTGCTGCCCCTGCCGAGCTGCTGCAACACTGCCAGCTCCCTCCCTGACTCGCCTTAGTCAGTGGTGGGTGGGAACATGCCGCAGCTGGCCCAAGTTCCCACCGCAAGGCTACAAGAGCTGCTGCCCCTGCCGAGCTGCCGCAACACCGCCAGCTCCCTCCCTGACTCGCCTTAGTCAGGGGTGGGTGGGAGCATGCCACAACTGCCCCGAGTTCCCGCCGTGGGGCTACAAGAGCTGCCGCCGCCGCCGCTGCCGAGCCGCCACAACACTGCTGGCTCCCCCCCCCCAATCGCCCTGGTCAGGGGTGGGTGGGAGCACAGCTGTTCCCAGAGTACATCTGCCATGTGGTGGGACATCCTTTCTTTTCAGCTGAAATGTTTTGAGCCACTGAACTCCATCGTGGACGGCTTAGTTTTTTGGGCTCCGTCTTGGGCTTGTAGCAGCCGAGGGTTCTAGCTGGTATTTAAATGCTAATTTGTATAGTGTCAGGATCTGTATTAGACTTTGTAATTTTGTATCTTTAATATTGTAGAAAATGCCATATTGTGGAGAGTTCTAGTGTAACTTATTTGCATTATTATTTTTTCTTTACTTATATTGTATTTTGTTATTGGTTACTGTGAATGTTGTAAACCGCTCTGAGTCTCCCATCAGGATGAGAAAAGCGGTATAGAAATTTAAATAAATAAATAAATAACTGATAAAGACCTGTTAAAGTTAGGTTCTGACTTTTTCACTTGCTGTAGGTTCTCTTTCATTAGGATTCTAATGCTTGTATTTTTTCTCTCTCAGGTTATTAATGCATCCTCCACCCTTTGAGTCCAGCCTGCACTTCTTTAGCAGGACTTGAACTATGTTTTGCATTTAATGGCAATTTTTACAATTCCACAGGTTCAGTAATTGAGGAGTGGACTGACCTACATTGACTTTTCTTTTAGTTAAACAGAAAGGGGGAGGGAGGACCCGGAGTTCTTTATACTGTCTTATATACCTATAATTATAAAAAATAACTTTTTCAGACTTTTTTGCAGCCATTTTATCTCCTCTGCAGGGTTGTTTTGAGGCCAGCAGATTTAAAGTGGCCCTTGAAATGACCATGTTGTGTGATACCAGTATCCAGAACCTGTTCCTGGAACTCCAGTAGATGGGACTTTGGTGCTAGTCACTCCAGCTGGCCTACAAGCATCTTTTCCAAAAATTGCTGATTTTTGCCATGTTCTCATTCCCCGCAATTACACACACACATTGCACATCTCCAAGAACTCAACTCAATGTTACATATGCATCGGGACTTCTATGAACTATAACATTCAGTAAAATTCAGTAACATATAGACTTTTGCCCTCATATCAACTCTGATCAATGAACTCTAATGTACTGGATCAAACACAAATTCTCAACAACCTTTAAGCACCCCAAAAAATGAATGAAGTTACCTATGGAAAGATTGGACTAAAGCAAGCATGATTTTAAGTGCTATTTGCAACAGATGAGCAACATAATGCTTTTGTATATGTCACTATCTGTAATCTCTTGTATCTGCTTTTTATATATTATTTTTGAATTCTTTGATTTTATACAATGCTAAAAGGGTGGGTTTCCTAGGGGCTTTCCAAGGGGCAGATGAATATGAATGTGCACACTATTTTTGCATATCCTCAAACCTGCCACACCTGTTGCTACCTATTGCCAAAAAAAATTCATGATTCTGACCATGGGTGGGGGTGGGGGAGCAGTGAGGCCAATCTCATCCTCTTGCTCAGGCTTGCCCAAGCCCCATGTCAGAGAAATCACCTTGACTTATGTAATTTTCAATCACTTTGTGTTAACTTATATCTGTGCCAACCTACACTGGTGCAGGGAGACTTGCCAAATTAAGAGGCTTTTTAGCAGGTTGGTTAATGAAGGGCTATTGCCCTGGAAAACCACTCATGCAACACAGGATTGCTAAATCACAAGACCACACTGTATGGAATGTTGCTGTTTGCAATGTATTTCAACTTAAAATGCCTTCAAGGCACTAAATTGCACCGTTTAAAATAAGGCGTTGCAAGATGTCAAATATCAACATCTATCTCTTCAAAATTAAAAGAAAAAGAGGGATTGTAGGAATGAATTAGATTGACCTGAGCAGATTCATATTTTAAACACATTGTTTTATAGTGAGGATTCTAAACTGTGGCGAGTCGTGATGATACGCCCTCAGACTCAAACCTGCAACAGGGAAGAATCCTCTAACTTGATTAATAGAGATTCACCTTTTACCTAATTGTTCTGACCTGCAAGTGACTTGCTCAGGTTGACCTAAAGACTAATCTGTTCCCTGTTTAAATTTAATCACTTACTACTTTGAAGTTAGAGTATCTTCCTGTAAATTAAGACTATCTTAAGCCAAAAAGTAAAGACCTGCAAGACCAGGAAACCTGGATTAGCTATTGCAGAAAAACAGGTTAAGCATCTCTTCAGAAATTCACGTACTAATTGGCTATTTAATGACTGTAAAATAAAGCTTGAATCAACCATTTCCCCAATCTTGAATGTGTCTGTCAATGGGCCCTCGCGACCCAGCAGCCCCGGATCGTGAGAGACCATTGGCACGGGAACTGATGCCAAAGAGGGCAATAGTGATGGAAAATTTGGTGACGCACCAGGAACTTGCTGTTGTTCCAAATTGTACGCTGGAGGAGGGGCAGACAGTACAATTGAAACAGGAGCAAGCCCACTGGTCATTTGTGTGCCACTGCGCTCTAGGGCTTCCTTGCATTTTAACCAAACCACCAAAATATCGGATGGTGCCCTAGTTTCATACAGCGCTATCCCTACTCTCACCCAATCCTAAATATGAAGCGATCCATGTTTAGGGAACCAAGCACATCATTTGTCTAATGCAAAGAGCAAATGATGGATCTGGGTCATGGGAACTTTTTAAGCATATACGCTAGTTCCTCAGCAAACTTCTCCTGAGAACTAGACAAATTCCCTCCCATACTCACCTACTGGTTCTTCTTGGAAGGATGATCGGGAATAAGCTTCTCCACCGAGAAGCTGTGGGGTCCTTTTGAAGGACAAGGGGTCTGCTCCTTCTGCGGGAACAGAACGGTGCACACCTCCAAACCTCTCTCCCTCTGGGGTCCTCCCCAGAGCTGTGGCTAGTATGGGAAGTCTTGGCTTTCCTGGATCAGCTTCTGTGATGTCTCAGGCTTCAGCGCAAGCCTAGCAATCTGCTCTCTGCTCTCCGTCAAAAGCTTGCTTTCCGTTCCATGCAAGCTCGCTAAATGCTTCAAAAATGACAAATATGCCTGACGCCAAAGGAGACCCACGAACGTTGGGTGCCATTTGTTGCTATTGCAATGGAGAGAAGAAATGAGAGAGCCTTCAGGATTCAGGATAAATGGCTTGTCCTCAGTTTATTTCCCATCCAATTTTATAAGCAGAAAATAGCATTGCTAAACTAAAATGGCTAATTCAGATTCCTGTTTGTTACGTGCCTACTAACTAACAAATGTAATCAAACCAAGGATGTTGACAAAGAGGATTATCTTGGCCAAAGTTCCATTTTCTACCAGGAAGAAATCTCTAACCAGAGAGTTAAGTATTAGAATACACAAGAAAATAATTAGGTATTAGGTTGACCTGAACCACGGGTGACTTTTCGGTCAATTTCGGAGGTAAAAGGTTACTTGGATTAATCAGTTTAAGGATTCTCCCCTGTTGCTTGGTTGAGTCTGAGGGCGTGTCTTCAAAACTCGCTCCAGCTTGGAACCCTTAATATTAAATAATGTGTTTAATATATGAATCTGCTCAGGTCAATCTAATGCATTCCTACATTGTCTTACCTATTTCATTACTAATGCTCTGTGTCTTCTTAATACAGTCGGATTCATGTAGCCTACACTATGTATTACAGATAAGCTGTTATTAAATTAGGGATTTCTTTCACTGTAGAAAGTGCTTTTCCCACAACAGGAGTTTTCCTCATGGCCTATATCTTGCAAATTAGCTTGTTCTGTTTGTGATTGGTCTTTTGAGAGCTAGGCATTGCTACGTTTGCTAGTCTGATTTCTCTTACACGAGTATAACTTCTTTGTTGCTTGAATCACTTACCTAGAAAATCAACGTGATTTAAGCACTGATGATGTGCTATCTGTAATGTGTATTTTGGTCTTGTCTGTAAACTGCTGGTTGATTTCTCCAGTGCTTTGATTTCACTCTGTTTGTTCTGTTCAGCTCACTGTTATTGTTGCTACAACTGTTACTAGTCTCCTTTTTGCAAGCTGCCTTCTCATACAATTTCTTGCTTTAACAGAAAAAATAATCCTGAGGGATAGTTGTAGCATGGTCAAGGAAGGCTATCCACTAATAAGTAGACAAGTTTCTGTTAATATATGCATTATAGTGAGGCAATGAGCAGAAATAATAAGGTCAGGCTGAGGTCAGTTAACAAGGAACAGGTGCAAGCAATCACCATGGCTCAGCTCTGCTGTGATTGACAGGTAATAAGATACATTGTAACCTTGTGTTCTGCTGGCTGTAGAAATAGAAGTTGCTTGCAGAGATTGCACTGCAGAGCAGAAGTACAGAAGAACAGAGCTGAGCTGAGCTGAATAATGCTGAATGTAATGTTTATTTACTTGGACTGGAAATGTTAATATACCGGTTTGATTTAACCAAGCCTGGTGTATAGTCTTCTTTCTTGGACCTATTGCAACTCAGACTTCTACAACACTCACTCAAAAACTAACAGTTTCAACTATTTTAAATCAACCAATGATTGCAATCTTATTGTGCAGTTACTTAAACAGCATAATGTGCAGACAAAATTACGATAAATTATAAAATCTCCATAGAATTTGTTGCACACTGAGGAGTAACAGAGGTATTTCAGAGAAGTGAACAGGTATAGGAAAGGGCCAACAAAGGCTAGCTCCAGTAATAGTTCTTTTTTAATAATAATAATAATTAATTAAAGCATATAACAACAAATAAACATTGTTGTCTGCTACTCGTATCTGAGCATACCTTTTTACCTGAAGCAGGAAAAATGCCATTGGCATGAATTTGTTTTAGGTTGATCCCAGTTTGACATGAAGTGACCTACACACTATGATCACAGAGCCATGTCCTGTGGCACAAATGAAATGACACATGCAGGATTTAGCACTGGGACTACAATGGACTGCCGCAGTCTTGAGGATATTAACAAAGTGTACCTTCACAGCCAGTCCATCTTGTCCCCTTTTACAAAAAAAGCTGTGTATTCCTGTCCTGGTCCCATTCCTTTCAATTTAACTAATAAACATTCAATAAACTCTCCCCAAATCCTTGTAGAACAAACTGCTTAGTTCTTTGCATCTGGGAAAACATATACTTTTGTATCTTTTTAGTCAGAAAATGAGGTACATTTTCATCAATCAGAGATTTGTTTTCTCTTTGCGATATTGGCTTCATTTCAAAAGGAAAGCATATATCATACCTCAAAAAGTGAAAATCTCATACTTTGCTGGCATTTTTATACTTTTCTCTCTTTTTTGCCTAGAACAGGATTCCCCATACTATGGCCCATGGGCCAGATATGGCCCACAGTGCCAATTTATCAGGCCCATGCCTCCCATGCCACTCCTGGAATTGGATGCGGATGCACCCGTGCATACACAAACGCACACGTGCTGCACTCAGAAGTGGATGTGAACATGTCAGTGCATGTGCAAATGGCCCATGCCACACCTAAAAGTGGATGTGGACATGCCTGCACATGTGCAAATGCACCTGTGATGCATCCAGAAGTGGATGCGGACATGCATGCACATTCATGTTTGAGCCCACACTAGACCCGTAAGTGGATGCTGACATGCCCACACATGCACAAACATGCCTGCACCACACACAGAACTAGATACAGACATGCATGTAGTGATGCACTACAGCAGGTTCTGCCAGGTTCTGCAGAACCGGGAGCAGAAATTTCCCCAGCCCACACCCATTTGTTTGGCCACACCCACCTCCATAGCCCATAATGTAGGATGTTTGGCCACACCCACAGATTTGGTCCCACTCACATATTTGGCCAGCCCACAGAGTAAGTAGTAAAAAAAATTCCAGTGCATCACTGCATGCATGCACAAATGCACCTGCTTCCGGGGGTGTGGTCAGGCCTGCTCAGCTGTTCTGAGGGTGTGGCCAGGCCCATGACACAAAAGGTTTGGGAACCCCCTGCCTAGAAAATTACTCTGACTGAATTATTGTGTTTTTCCCATGAGTTTCTACATGTTGAAGTTGAAAAACAACACTTAAAAGAAATGATACTGGGAATACATGCTCAGAGAGATGTATCTTTCTAGCTTGCCAGTTTGGTACAATTTTTCAGTACAATAATTAAAATAACCCACTACTTAAACAGTATTTATGAGGAAACTGGGAATTATACATTTCCAGAAATATGAACATGGAAATATTTTATCTGCAGTAGCCCGATACTATCAATGTCCTATTCACTCAAATTGATGATCTGTAATTAATCTTGAAAGGGGGAAAGGTAGAGATAATGTGCTTCAAAACTGTACATCTGAAGGATTAGTTTTTGGGTAAAGAACTGTAAATCAGAGTGAATTCTATACTTGGGGCTTATTAGGAATAGTTTAGCACTGTCCTTGGATGAAAATTGTATTTGTTAGATTACTGGAATTCTAGTGCTGAGAATTTGGAATTCCTCACACTATCAGTGATGCAGTAAGTACACATATATGCAGTATATATAACTGCAAGAAGCTACAATCCTGCTTTGCTACATGCCATATTTTCTCCCAAGGTTTATACTGTTCTATAATTATGTGATCAAAGATCACTGCAGATGGTGATTGCAGCCATGAAATAAAAAGGCAACTGATTCTTGGAAGGCAAACTATGAGAAATCTGGGGAACATAGTGAAAAGTAGAGACATCACCTTGCAAACAAAAAATTTGCATAGTCAAAGCAATGATACTCCCGGTGGTAATGTATGGCTGTGAGAGCTGGACCATTAGGAAAGCTGAGTGTAGAAGAATAGATGCCTTTGAGATGTGGTGTTGGAGGAGAGTTTTAAGAGTCCCTGGACAGCGAGGAGAACAAATAGGTCAATCTTAGAAGAAATCAACCCTGACTGCTCCTTAGAAGGTCAAATAGTAAAGATGAAGCTTAAGTATTTTGGACATCAAATAAGAAGAGAGGACTCACTTGAGAAATCCTTGATGCTGGGAAAAGTAGAGGGCAAAAGAAGAAGGGGGTGGCCAAAAATGAGATGGCTGGATGGTATTGTAGACCCAATAGGCACAGTGCTGGGCGGGTTGAGGAGGATGGTGGAGGGCAGAGGTGCCTGGAGGGTGGTGGTCCATAGGGTCACAGAGGGTTGGAATCAACTGTGCAACTGAACAACAAAAATAATTATGTGCAGGAAGATAAATAAATGAATGGCATCTAGATTCAACAATTACGGATCACAACTTAAATTTCACCAACTAAGAATCAGGCAAACAGCTAGTGAATTGAAATGGAGATTTAAACAAATATATTTTCATTTAGTGTTCAAAAATATTAATGTCATTGTTTATCTGCCCCTGTTTCTTACATCTAAACCCCACAAACAGTTTGCATTTTTGTATCCATTCTCAGTGCATTTTCAGGTGAACACATCTTTTAAAGAATGACATCTGTGCATTTATTCTAGAAAAGTGACCATTTCTCTCTGCATTTTTCTAATGGAACACATCACAAGCCCTGAAATTAACATTCTGACTGTATGTGCATATGAGTCTGTGCAAAATGATGGGAGATGCAGATTGTTTTGTTTATTTGGATTTAAAAAAGACCACTTAAAAACCCCATTGCCATGCAAATTTCTCAAACTTTTCCATTGGGGTCTTGATAGCTATTACGAAGCCGATGTTAATTGAGTATCCAAATGCACATCTACATCAGGGCAATACACTTTTGTCTGTCTGGGAAATCAAGCATTTTTAACGCAAATCTTTTATATTGTAGCTTATATGTAAAAAGGAAAGATGAAAGTCCAATCTGTGGATTAGAAATGAATAAAAATACACACATGAAATGTCTCACTGATGTCTTATTACTGACTTCAATCAATGAATTGTATTCATTATATGGACCATCTACATTATATTTCTTCTTAAGTTATTGTCTTCTAGGAAAATCTGCAATGAAGAATAATGCACCCAGAAATATAGTACCATGCAAAAGTCTTAGGCCTCCACCAACTGGTTTGGGAAAAGTTCAATGAGTGATTTGGCAGGGCATAACTCTGTCTATGAGTAAGCTAGACACACCAAAAATTGAAAGAGTCTCATGACTCTCTCCTTCAAACTCTCCAAGCTTGGTGGAGTTTGGAGTTATATTGTCAGAGTTATCATGCCCCAATCACTCATTGAATTTTCCACAACAAATCAGCTGCTGGTGGCCTACGAATTTTCAGAGTACTGTAGGTTACTTGAGTAATTTTGGAATGGCTAAATCTTGCTCTCTCCCTGGTCAGTTCACTGATAGCCATGTGGTTGCCATGCTACTCCCATGGGACTGATAAAATTTTAGTTCAATCCAGAATCAGCCACAGTCTCTGACCTGCTTCACACCCAAATCAAAACAGCTACTTCTACAAAATAAATAAAGTGAGTATGGAAAATCTTGAGGTCAAAATTGAGTGGAGACAATAGTATAAAGGCAATTAATACATGGGCAGTGCCTGTTAGACAATATTCAGCATGAATAATTGAATGGACCTAAATGGAATTAGACAACCTAGAGAGAAAAACAAGGAAGCTAATGACTATGCATCATGCCCTGTACCCAAAAAAGTGACATTGATTGTTTGTACTTACCAAGAGCTGAGGGTGGCAGAGGACTCCTTCCGGTGAGATAGACAGTAGAGGAAGAAAATCATAGCTTGAATGACTATATTAAGAAATGTTAAGAGCCTATGATTCAGGAATTTAATTAAGGAGGACTTTTGAAAACAGTGAAGAAGAAAGCTGAAAACAGAGAGAAAGGATTGAAAGTCAAGCTGCAAGCTGGAAAAACAAGCCTATGAATACTCAATACTAAAAAAAAACATAGAAGGAAAGGCTGACCCAAAGCTGACATGGCGATGGTTAAGAGCAGGAGTTTGAAGAAGGATACAGAAGGATTTATCTTGGCAGCTCTGGAACAAATTCTGCAAAGCAAATTGTATGAAGACAAAAATACAGGACATATCCAACAATAGCATATGGTGACTTTGTAATGAAAAGAATGAAAAAGGATGACTCTGACATTTCAATTTTTCTTCTTGCTCATCTAACTTTATTTCTCTTTTTTATCATATCTTTCTTTTGTTGCAGGCTTGTTGTGAGATACTTGGCTTTATAAGCTATTTCTGTAGCTTTTGTGACTAATGTGAGAATAAGTGTTTTAAAATAGAAAGATCTATGAAGTTCTATCTGCTTATTTGTAAGTAATTTCTATAGGTTTGCATCTTCAGACATCAATAACCTTAACTATGGAATTGGCCCTAGTGACTTAAATGGAAATATTGGTACCTTTTTCACAGTAACATCTGGACTGAGGCAGGGATACATACTATCACCATTATTATTTATCACCTACATAGACAGCATAAGCAAAAAAACTAAGCCCATGAATGGAAACTATATCAATGAACTACTTTTTGCAGATGATCAGGCATTGATGGCAAGTACAGTTAAGGAATTACAGCATACCTTAACTCCATGAACCAAGAATGCAAGATAAATAATATGAGAATAAAGAGAAGACTGAGGAAATGGCAATTGGAAGGAAGCAGCATACATTAAATATCAAACTAGATGAAACAGGTGGCAGAGTTAAAATACCTAGGAACAACATTTACTGAAGGTTGCAAAATGGATGAAGCAATTAACGTATGGTGCAGTAAGGCAAATCAAACATTGGGGCAGTTTGCTCTATTCTTACAAAGAAATATTGACCAGCACAAAGAAACACCTCATACAAAACTTATTCATTCCCATCTTGGGTCATCAGTGCCAAACTTGGACATTTACAGCAAAATGTGTCTGAGAAGGGCTGCTGAAGTAACTAGAAGGGATAAAATCAGGAAGGAATTGGAATAGAGCCAATCTTACCGTATTTATTCGAGTATAACGCGCACTCGTGTATAACGCGCACCCCTAATTTTCCATGAAATATTGGTATAAAATTTTTTTTCACACGCCTCGTCTCCCGCGCCACCCAATCAGATCCCGCCAGCCACGCGCCCCTGGGCCCGTGGGTGGGGCAGACGGTGCATCTCAGCAGTGCCTACCGTACTCGGCGCCGGCTCCTTGAGTCGCGCGGCCCGGGTAGGCGTGGAGCACGCCGCGGCCCTCTCCCGTAGGGTTCCCTTCTCGGCGGGTGCATGCAGGTGAGCGGCGGCGGCAGCGGGACCTGGGCGCCTGGGAGGAGGGCCGCGGCGTGCTCCGCGCCTACCCGGCGCCGGCTCCTTGAGTCGCGCGGCCCGGGTAGGCGTGGAGCATGCCGCGGCCCTCTCCCGTAGGGTTCCCTTCTCGGCGGGTGCGTGCAGGTGAGCGGCGGCGGCAGCGGGACCTGGGCGCCTGGGAGGAGGGCCGCGGCGTGCTCCGCGCCTACCCGGCGCCGGCTCCTTGAGTCGCACGGCCCGGGTAGGCGTGGAGCACGCCGCGGCCCTCTCCCGTAGGGTTCCCTTCTCGGCGGGTGCGTGCAGGTGAGCGGCGGCGGCAGCGGGACCTGGGCAGGCGCCCAGGTCCCGCTGCCGCCGCCGCTCACCTGCACGCACCCGCCGAGAAGGGAACCCTACGGGAGAGGGCCGCGGCGTGCTC
The DNA here is from genome assembly GCA_035047345.1 of Bradypodion ventrale. NCBI lineage: Eukaryota > Metazoa > Chordata > Lepidosauria > Squamata > Chamaeleonidae > Bradypodion > Bradypodion ventrale. The sequence goes on from JAWDJE010000003.1 coordinate 141,861,385, forward strand.
CACGCCTACCCGGGCCGCGCGACTCAAGAAGCCGGCGCCGGGTAGGCGCGGAGCACGCCGCGGCCCTCCCCGGAGGGTTCCCTTCTCGACCCGGCGGGTGCGTGCAGGTGAGCGGCGGCGGCGGCGGGACCTGGGCAGGCGCCCAGGTCCCGCTGCCGCCGCTGCTCACCTGCACGCACCCGCCGAGAAGGGAACCCTACGGGAGAGGGCCGCGGCGTGCTCCACGCCTACCCGGGCCGCGCGACTCAAGAAGCCGGCGCCGGGTAGGCGCGGAGCACGCCGCGGCCCTCCCCGGAGGGTTCCCTTCTCGACCCGGCGGGTGCGTGCAGGTGAGCGGCGGCGGCAGCGGGACCTGGGCAGGCGCCCAGGTCCCGCTGCCGCCGCCGCTCACCTGCACGCACCCGCCGAGAAGGGAACCCTACGGGAGAGGGCCGCGGCGTGCTCCACGCCTACCCGGGCCGCGCGACTCAAGGAGCCGGCGCCGGGTAGGCGCGGAGCACGCCGCGGCCCTCCCCGGAGGGTTCCCTTCTCGGCGGGTGCGTGCAGGTGAGCGGCGGCGGCAGCGGGACCTGGGCGCCTGCCCAGGTCCCGCTGCCGCCGCCGCTCACCTGCACGCACCCGCCGGGTCGAGAAGGGAACCCTCCGGGGAGGGCCGCGGCGTGCTCCGCGCCTACCCGGCGCCGGCTTCTTGAGTCGCGCGGCCCAGTCCTCGTGTATAACGCGCACCCAAACTTTGAGCCTTTTTTTGGGTATAAAATTTTGCGCGTTATACACGAATAAATACGGTAAATGACATACAGAGACAACAAATAAAGTGGTTTGCCCATTTGGAGAGGATGTCTTGGAATTTCACACCATGCAAGGAATAGGTGAAAAGAAGAGAAGGACAAAGAGCAGGAGGCAGACCCAGAGGAAGGTGGAGAGATAACATGAAAAAAATGTACAAGAACATTAAATTATGCTGGTGGAGGCTGCTAAACAGGCTGCTAGACATGCAAAATCAAGGACCTTGCATCTTCCTCAACATCAAGAGGAGGAAGAGGAGGAGGATAAGACTTAAATTGAACTTACTTATTAGTAATGTTTTACTAAAAACAGCAATTACATCACTCTGTTCTCATAGAACAGAGTAACCAGGTCTTTTCTTGATTTGTACCAGAAGTGTTACAATACAATTAACAGATTAAAAGATAAAATTAGACAATAGTTAGTGAAAGATGCAACATCATTAAAGGATGACTGAAACCAAATTATACTTAAATATAGGGTATTGTGCCATTATGCAGCTGAACACTTAATTATATTATTGATAGGATACAGTGAATAATTTTGAACATTTAAAAAAATTCTGTTCGCTGTTATGCTGTTGTTATGAATTCTGTTTGCTGTAATGTTGCCATTTTGTTGTTTCTAATCAGTCAGCACACTGTGAACTTTGGTACTTGAGTGAAATTCCTTGTGTGTTTGTTATGCTTGGCTAGTACAGTATCTAAAGTCTAATCACATACATAGTACAAATTTTTTACAGCTGAAAGATATGTCAGATAATTTTTGCTCATTAATGGGCAATGATCAAGAGCATTTGGGCAGCTAATGAAAGCGCGGTGCCAAAATGGCCGCCACGCTCTTTGCGGGGGGGGCCCCCACCCGGACTCAGACATCCGGGTGAGTTAGGGGGCGTGGCCATCCCTCTATAAAAGGGGTGGCCACGAGGCAGCCGAGCTGCCATTTTAGAATAGCGACGGAGAGGAGAAGTTTTCTCCGTCGCTATTTCTCTTTAGTCTTCAGCTATAGAGCCTTGTCGTTCGTTTCCCGGCTGGGAAAGGAGGATTACAGTACCCGGAGCCTTTTCGGATTGCTTGGCTACCGCGGTACTTACACGCTAGGAGTTTGATCCCTGGATAGGGATCCTGCAGCAACTTTCTTCTCCTAGGGAGACATGGCTCCCAAGCGGAAGGCCCCAGCGCTAAAGCCACAGCTGAGGGGAAGAACTTTTACCAGCCCTGCACCAGATGGGGGCCAGCCTTTGGGTCGGAGGACCAGAGCTGCGCCCCCACGGCAGGGCGATGTGCCAGCCTTGCCCACTGGTACCAGTGGGGCTGGTCAGGCTACCACTTGGCAGCCGGGTTCCAGCTTGGTAGCTGGTCAGCTACAGGCCGGCCCCTCTGGGGCTTCGGCCCTCGGCCTGCCTTTGCTGGGCATGGGACAGGGCGGCCCGGGGGGGCCTGGTGCGGGTGTCCAACCCACTGCTCCTCCGGCCCCCCATGGGCCAGAGTTTTGGGCATGGCCCTATTCTGGCCCTGGCTCTCCTTTTGGGTTGCCTTTTCCTCAACTGCCTAGTGGGCCGTCCGGCCCACCCAGCCCACTTTATACTGGGGGCTCTGGGGCAGTGGATGCTCTGTTAGCACGGATAGCAGTGCTGGAAGCATACTTGGGCAATGCTGGAAGCATACTTGCACAGCCTCCTTCGGAGGGGGGCGCTACTCTTTCTTCAACAGGGGCCCCTTTGTCGGCCCCGGCTACCTTGCCGGCCGCAATGCTTCAGCGGGCGGCCAACTGGGTCGAGCTGCTTGAGACGGTCCGGCCGGCCCCAGCTGGTGTCTCGCAGCTCCCCGTTCGACCTGATGTCCAGGCTGGGAGCAGTCAGGGGTGGTCCCAGAGCTCGATTCTGGTCGCGAGCTCCGACGCCCGCCGTGGGCCGGAACCCCCAGTGGGGCGGCTCACGGGGGTGCATCTAGTGAGTATCAGGTTCAATTTAGTGCACCAACACCACAGCCGACTTACAGTGGTGGGGTTCAGTGGCCCTGGCCTCATCAAGTTGATGCGAGTGGGCATCAGTTACCATCCTATCCCGGTATCCCATGGTTTTTAAATGGTCCATTGTTAAGGGCGGGGGTGTCCGCCCCTGGGGCAGTGCCGAGCATCGCAGGGGCTGTCCAGGTCCCGCTGTGTATGCCCTCTATACAGAATGTGCCAACGATGGCTTTGCCAACGGCTGGTTATTCCTTGCCCCTGGGTGATCATTTGTCACAGGTCACGAGGGATAAGATTTGGCGAGGGGAGTACGTGGATATATTCTCCCTATTGAACCATGAGCCCACTAAGGAAGAGAGAGAGGGACAGGACGACAGAGACAAAGAGCTATCCCGTCGTCGTAAGCCACCATGCACTTGGGCCAACTGGTTGCCGGCATATCTTATTTATATGGCGGTATACCTGAGGGCCCGGCCTGATCTGGCCATTCCTATGGTCCAATACTTGGACAATATTTACAGGGCGATGGTTGATTTCCCTGGCCCATCGTGGTTGGCTTACGATGAGGAATTTAGAATGTGAGTGACCCTACACCCAGAGATAAGGTGGGATGAGCCCTGCCAGAAATTGTGGCTCTTGTACATGACCCCCACGCGTCCGGCGCCTGGGGATAGGTACCACTGTGGCCATGCTGTGCAGCGAGCTGCTCCAACACAGGCTCCCCGCCAGCCGGCGGGGCAGGGGGTTCCAGCCTGCTTGCTGTGTTGGGGCTTCTCAGCTAATGGCATGTGCAATAAGCGACAGTGTTGGTACAAACATGAGTATCCCTCTTGCACTGGCCCCCATGCCGCCTCCGTGTGCCTGTGTGCTAGTGGGTCACAGGGCAGAGGTAGAGGTGGACAGGGGGCGGTCAGGGCTTCCTCTGACGGAGCTAGCCATTCAAAAGGCCCCCTCCCTGGTTAATGTGTATATGCTGGAGTGATGGCTCTCAACTTATCCAAGAAGGGAGGACGCGAGGTACCTTCTGGAGGGTTTCCAGTGGGGCTTTCTTATTCTGTTCGAGGGGGCTAGGGGACCCCAAGATGCCCCCGATTTAATTTCCCTGAAGGGTAAGGAGGAGGTAGCTGCCCTGAGTATTGCTAAAGAAGTGGAGGCCAGGAGGGTAGCGGGCCCCTTTTCCGAACCGCCTTTCCCTAACCTGAAGGTCTCCCCTCTGGGGTTAGTACCTAAAAAGACCCCGGGTGAATTTAGTTTAATCCACCATCTATCGTACCCGGCGGGTTCTTCTGTCAATGATGCTATTCCTGATGACCTTTGTTCGGTCAGGTATACGTCGTTTGACCAGGCCCTACGGATGGTGCGCTCTTGTGGTCCCGGTGCCCTCCTGGCAAAATGTGACATTAAATCGGCATTCCGATTGCTGCCAGTGCACCCAGGGGACTTTGAGCTATTGGGTTTTAGATTCCAAGGGAAGTTCTATGTAGATAAGGCCATGCCTTTTGGCTGCTCTATTTCATGTTCGGCATTCGAACGTTTTAGCACTTTTCTTCAGTGGGCCTTTGTTTGCAGGTCCGGGTCTCGGTCTGTAGCCAATTACCTCGATGACTTTTTGTTCGGGGGTGAACGGGGCTTGGACACGTGCACACGTCTCCTCACTACATTTCAGACGCTAATGCGGGAACTGGGTGTCCCCTTAGCGCCCGAAAAGACCGAGGGCCCATCTACTACGCTCACATTTCTAGGTATTGAACGCACAGGCATCCCGGTTACCCATGGATAAGGTCACCCGGATCTCCGCGATGATTTTGGCATTGATGGCCAAACGTAAAGTGTCCCTTCGTGAGCTGCAGGTACTTCATGGTCATCTTAACTTTGCCTGCACGGTGGTGACACCCGGCAGAGCATTTGCCCGGCGCCTATGTGACGCCATGACTGGCCTGTTAAAGTGCCACCATGGGGTCCAACTGACCAGGGGCATGTGGGCTGACCTTTTGGTTTGGCTCACATTCCTACGGGATTTTAACGGGGTCTCTTTCTGGAGATCAGACCTTATGGTCTGCCCTAGATTCCAAGTACAGTCGGATGTCTCCGGCTCCCTGGGATATGGGATTTATTTTGAGGGGAGGTGGGCTTACGGCCGATGGCCTCCCGCATGGCTTGGCATGGATCGCCTCCGCGATCTTACCTTCCTTGAGTTCCTTCCCATCCTGGGAGCTTTGATGCTATGGGGCGAGGAGTGGGCCAACTCAGTGGTCCATTTTTGGTGTGACAATGCGGCGGTAATGCACATTGTCAATGCTCAGACGTCTAAATCGCCTAGGGTTATGGCGTTGGTTCATCAATTTGTGTTAAGAAGCCTACACCTAAATGTGCTGTTTAAGGCCAGACATGTCCCAGGCATTAATAATGATATTGCTGATGCTTTATCCTGCCTGCAGATCCCCCGGTTCCGTGCCTTGGCTCCGGAAGCAGAGGAATTCCCCTCGCCACTCCCAGCCGAGATTTGGACATTTGGCGAGGAGAGGTGAACCGGGCGATCGGCGTGTCTTTGGCACCTCGCACGCGTAAGGCGTATCAACATGCTTTTGTACAATTTAGAACCTTTTGTGTGCAACTACAGTTGCCTGAAGTGTGGCCCATACCAGTCGAACAGGTTTTACAATTTATGGTTTATCTTCACAGTCCGGGTTTGGCTCCTCGTACTATAGCATCCAGGCTGTCGGCACTGGCATTTATGGCCAAAGTGAGAGGCTTCGCTGACTGCGTGAATGATTTCCGCATACGTCATGTTTTGGAGGGGTGGACACAGGAACGTGGCCACCGCACAGACACTCGTCACCCAATTTCACCAGAGGTCCTGACCCACCTTGCACGAGGCTGGCATAACTTGTGCTATGATAGGTATGAGGTGGCTCTTTTTCACGCAGCTACCACGGTGGCCTTCTTTGGAGCGCTCCGCATCAGTGAGTTGGTACTACTGTCTAAGGCGGATGTGACTCGTAGGGCACTGGAACTCGACGATGTCTATGTCACTAATGCGTGGGCTCAGTTGAGGATACGGTCCTCAAAGGTTGATCAGCACGGCGTAGGCAGTGGAGTTAGACTGCTACGATGTTCCATTGCAGACATCTGTCCGGTTGGTGCCCTACCTGAGTTTTTGGCAGTGCGTGGCACGCACCCTGGCCTGTTTTTCTGCCACCAGGATGGGTCTCCCCTTACTAAATTCCAATTTTGGAAGGTGACCGGTATGGCACTAACCAGTGTTGGCCTCCCCGGGGCTCGTTACGGCACCCATTCATTTAGGATAGGTGCTGCATCAACTGCAGCTGCATTTGGGTACTCTGAGGCTGATATACGCCGGATGGGGAGATGGGGATCCATGCGTTTTGCATTGTACGTTCGCCCACTCCAGGTATGAGTACCAGTTAAGTCATTATTCTCTTTTCTTCTTTTACAGACCCTGTGTGTCCCCGCACACCGGTGGCAGTATGGCTGGTGGGCCACAGTTACGGGCACTGGGCAGCGCAGTATGCTGCAGCGACAGAGTGGGGACCCCAGCTTGGACTACGTGCAACTGCACGTATACGTTGGTACGGTAAGCGCGGAATGAGATGGCAGGAACTGTTGCCATTCCTGTTTTCCATCAGGGATGCTGAACCGCCTGATGTCCTTGTACTGCACCTCGGGGGCAATGACCTTGCCCAGGTCACTGGCCTTTCCTTAAAATTCACGATCTGCAGTGACCTAGCCTATTTGCATTATGTGTGGCCGTCCACAAGGCTGCTATGGTCGGACATCGTGCCGCGACATACTTACAGGGGAGGTATTGACCTCTGTGCCCTTGACCGCGCTCGCCGCTCGGTGAACAGGGCAGTTGCCCGGGTTCGTGTCAGACAAGGGTTTGGGGATGGTCATCTGGCACCCCATGATTAGTTTGCAAAATTACGTTCTCTATGCAGGGGATGGGGTCCACCTGTCGGCTAGAGGTATGAACCTCTTTCTGGAAGATTTGCAAGCAGGCCTGGTGACCGAGCTGACGGTCTGGGGGGGGGGGGGGGCGGTGAGTCTTCATAGACGCCTCCCCGTGTGGCGGGTAGCACTGGTAAGATAAAGATTTATGACCCATAGGTATCCGGCAGGTTCGCAATTGACTGGCCACCACTTAGACAGGTACAGGTGTAATAGTTTTGGCCGGTCAACGACGAACCAGGCAAGGGGTGATGGCAGGAGCTTTACAGCCTGCATCACCTTGATATTTAACGGATACACATCATAGGGTGGGGTCAGTAGATAGTTTATTGACTCCGGTCAACAATTTGTTTGTGTCAACAAACAAATTGATACAAATAGTTACACTGTAGCCAATTATCATTGGCATTTTGGGAGGAACCTTACCAGTGTTACTGCGGCCTGCTTGCCTTAAGAATTACAATTGGATGAATACCCCAATTGAAAGTTATAATTCGGACTAGGGCATTATTCAATTAAAGTGGCCCAATGCCTTTATCCATATACCGGTGTCTGAGTCTTTCTTTGGGGGGTGCGCCTGCAAAGTCAAATCTTCCATAGTAGATACAGAGAAACATTGTCAGTCTTTCTTCCACATTACTGTACATACTGGGATTCTTTACATTTTTTAAGATTCAGAATTGTTCTATATAAAGAAATCCTTGATTTAAATCTGGAAGGTTTAGCATAGTAGATAAAAAGTGGGTATGCATTACATGTAGATGCTTTAGTTTTAGTCTTTGGCTATTAACTGTTAATGCTTTCCATATATCATGAGATGCAACACTTGCTACATAGCTGATTATATAAGTAGGAGTTGATTTCAGTCATGCAGTAATGATGCTGCAGTTTGCACTGAGTGCTGTGTCTAAATGTTCTGAATGCATCACACCAGACTGAAGTAAAAGTTGTAAGTCTCAGTGTTTGTAGTTATGTATCTCAACTGTTCCTAGTAGTTTTTTAAAGGATGTTCCCTAAAGAGACCTTTCACCATACCTGTCAAGTTTTGGATTTGAAAATAAGGGAAACACCTTGGTGGGTGTGGCCAAATCTGTGGGTGTGGCCAAATCTGACCATGTGACTTGCTTGGCTCTAGTCATGCCTGCCACATGACCATGACAACATCTGCAAACAAAGAGCACTGGCTCTTTGGCTGTAAATGGAGATGAGCACTGCACCCTAGAGTCAGATACAACTGGTTTTTTGAGCAAGGAAGACCTTTACTAAGCACTTGCATAAAGAGGGCCAAACTTCACAGCAAATTTGAATACCATTCAGGGATTTTCTGTTTTTAGGTAAAGGTAAAGGTTGCCCTTGCTCAAAAGCCAGTCATAGCCAACTCTAGGGTTCTGTGCTCATCTCTGTTTATAGCCAAAGAGCCAGTGCTGTTTTCTGTGGTCATGTGGCAGGCTTGACTAGACACCGGAGTGCATAGAACACTGTTTACCTTCCCTCCAAAGTGGTTCCTATTTATCTACTTGCAATTTCTTGTTTTTGAACTGCTAGGTTGGCAAGAGCTGGGACTAAGATGGGAGCTCATCACACACACACACATGCGCGCGTGTGCACACACACACACACACACACACACACACACACACACACACACACACACACACACACACACCTGATTTGTGCAGCCATGTAAGCAAAACCCCTTCCTGCTCCTTCTCTCTCTATGCCATCCAGGTCCAGCTTTTTCCCCCAGCACTGGAGCCCCACGATCTCTCTCTCTCTCTCTCCTCCTCTGTTTTCTCACGCTGCCCAATGGAAACCCAAAAGCCACTGTGAGGTGTAGTCCTGCTCCTTATGCATCTCATTGGGGCTGCCCACCCAAAGAACTGTGGCTCCCAGGATGCACCGGGGCCGCTTTGCCCCCAAGCACAAAGGATACTGGGAGCTGTAGTCCCGCTCTCCATTCTCCTCAATGGGGGCTACCCACCCAAAGAACAACAGCTCCCAGGATGCTCCGCTGCACTTTCCTGGCCAGGGGAAGTCTGTATTGATCACGTGCCAGCAAAATTGCCATCATGGAACGCGCCCCCCCCTTCTTCAAAAAAATAATAATAAAGGAAAATATTTTAAAATACGTGCAGCTGGGAAGAGGACTGAATTACGGGGAAACCCCAGCCAATATGGGGTACTTGACAGGTATGCCTTTCACTTTGCATTTTGTCAATATTTTCTCCAGGTCAGCATATAAACACAAATAACAATTAGGTATCTGGAATTTTTTTAAAAAAATATTATTTAGTTGGATGCCCTACCAGATAACGAAAACATTAAAATAACTTCTTGTTTCTCAGTTTAAAGGCACCAATTTGAATATTAGCGGCACTGTGTTTAAAATAGTTTCTATCACCATATGCACCAAATTCTTCTAAAAGATTTGTTCAGAGAGCTTTTGCCACAAGAAAACTGTCTGTTTGAGCAGCACATATGAAATCATCATCATGGATAAAAAGTTTGGTGCCCTAAGGAAATAGTTGAAATAGCTATCATCAATTTCTGGATATGTGCTGTACAGTAAAACCCTGTTTTACATATGCCTCTACTTACGTAAAACTTGACTTATGTAAGGGGTGGGTTTGTGGGGGTTTTTTTTGTGTCCTGATTCATGCAAAAAAAATTTGACTTACACAAGGGGTTTCACTGTCTTGTAATTCTAAGATGGTGGCACCACCATCTTAGCATTACAGATTCCACCACCCGCCCCCACTGCCGGAAGTAGCAATAAATCACTTACCTTGGTGGCGATGGCGGCAATGGAGGCAGCAGTGGCGATGGTGGCAATTTTACCGTGTTTTCCGGAGTCCCCACTGCTGCTATCTTCTATGGGGAGTAAGTGAGTGTTCCACTGTTTGTCCAAGCCTCCTCTGGGGCCCTGCTTCCCTCAGAAGTACATTGCAAGTCAAACCGCTGCCTCCTGCTGTTTGTCCAAGCCTTCTCTGGGTCACAGTTTGATTTGCAATGCACTTTGGAAGGAAAACGCCTCAGAGAAGAACTTAAAAGGTGTGATCCCTATTGGGATGCAACAATTTACATAAAACCCCTATTTACATAAGAAGCTACGGAATGGACTTTTTATGTAAATTGGAGTTTTACTGTACATTTCTTCCCAGGTCTAAAGCCAGCATGCAGTGGGATGAGAATATTTCCTTGATCACCATTAAATAGTTCAGAATCATTGTTTTCAGAACTTTGTGAAGATGACAAAGTGGTGAGATTGGTCTGAAATTAGGTGGATCTATTGTGTTTTTTTTACCAGGTTTCAAAGCAAGATTTCCCCCCAGATTTTTTGAATCCTAAAGAGTCAGAATAATTATTAAATAAGTTAAGGAACCACTTTTCTGTTGTTTTGCAAAAATAGTTTATGTGTTCTATGCAGATGTTATCCAGGCTTGCTGCCTTGCCATTTTTGCAGCTACAAATGCAAGCGCGGCGCCAAAATGGCCGCCGCGCCCTTTGCGGCCCCCCCCCACAGGACAGAGAATCTGGGTAGTTAGGGGCGTGGCCAGCTCCCTTATAAAAGGGGTGGCCACGAGGCAGCCGAGCTGCCATTTTGCCTCAGCGACGGAGCGGAGAAGTTTTTTCCCCTGCGTCTCCGTCGCTCGTTAACTTACCGGGAAGCCTTTTGGCGGCGAATCTGCCTGGCTGGCTTCCCTTTTGTGATTCAGGAGAGATGCCTTCGAAAAAGAAGGCAGCTTCGAGTTCAGCTCGGGCGGTTAGGAGGCGCAACCCAGGTCGGAGGACCGTGGTGCAGCCTCCTCAGCAGCCACCTTTGCCACCCCCGGCCGGGGCTGGTGGAATGGGGTCTATCGCCCCTTGGCCCGATCAGAGTGCGGGCGCGGAGGGCACTCCGGCCCGCGGCCCGCGAGCGGTGGACACCGCTCCTCCTCCTGCCCACTCCGTCGGGCCTATTTCTTTTGGGCCGCAGCCTCTTCCGGGGCCCTCTAGCCTTGGGGGGTGGCCCGGCTCCCTGCCTTGGCAGGTTTCTTCACCAGCCCTACCGGGCTTTGGCGCTGGCCAATGGCCATATATGGGCCCTGGGGCACAGGGAACGGTCCCCATGCCAGGATCAGGCGGGCCGGCCGGCCCTTTGCCCATGGTCAACGTGGACACCTTACTGGCCCGCATTGCGGCCTTGGAGGCGTCTTTGGCCCGGGCCAGTCAGGCAGGCGCCCCCTTCGGGGTACCTTTGGAGGCGCTGTCGGCAGCAGGACAACAGCCGGCGGGGAGGGTTGAGCTGCTGCAGGCGGGTGGCGCGGCTCCAGCCACTGCCTCGCAGCTCCCCAGCCAGCAACTTGGTGCGGGTCAAGCCCCGGTGATGAGCTCTACTTCGGTCGTGAGCTCCGACGCCCCCAGTGGGCCGGAACCCCCAGTGGGGGCGGCCCGCGGGGGTGCAACATGTGAGTATACGGTGCAAGCAAGTACATCTACACACATTCCCAACATAGGGGGGGCCTTTCAGTGGCCTTGGCCTCGCGCGGGTGGTGCGGGGGCCGCGCTGCTGGCGACCCACCCGGCGACAACGACTGCCACCATGCCCACTGGGGTGGGCCTCGGTCCTTATACTGCTGGGAATGTCCTGGGGGTGGCAGGGTTGGCTCAGGCCCCTTTTAATAGGCCGGCTGTCCCCTTTTCGGCTTTGCCAACGGCAGGGTATTCCTTGCCATTGGGTGATCACTTGGCACAGGCTACCAGGGAAAAGATATGGCGAGGGGAGTACGTAGATATCTTCTCACTCCTGAACAGAGAGCCCACCAAGGAGGAAAGGGAGGGTCAGGACGAGAAGGATAAGGAGCAGGCACGCCGCCGTAAGCCGCCGCGTACCTGGGCCAACTGGCTCCCTGCTTATTTAATATACATGGCGGTGTACTTGAGGGCGCGGCCGGATTTAGCTATTCCCATGGTCCAATATTTGGACAACATATATAGGGCAATGGTTGATTTCCCGGGCCCCTCATGGCTAGCCTATGATGAGGAATTCCGTATGAGGATTCCCCTCCACCCTGAGATGAGATGGGACGAGCCGTGCCAGAGACTGTGGCTATTGTATATGACACCCACACGCCCTGCCCCGGGGGATAGATACCATTGTGGACATGCGGTCCAGCGAGCGGCTCCAGCGCAGGTTACCCGCCAACCGGCGGGGCAGGGGGTTCCAGCCCGCCTGCTGTGCTGGACTTTCTCGTCAAATGGTTCCTGCAATCGAAAGAACTGCAGGTATAAGCATGAGTGTCCCACATGTTCTGGTCCCCACGCAGCCTCTGCTTGTCCCAAGCCTGGGGGGGCGCGAGGCAGAGGGAGGGGTGGACAGTGGGCTGGCAAGGCTGCCACGGATGGAGCTAGTTCTCCGAAAGGCCCCCTCCCCAATTAAGGTGGACATGCTGGAGCGCTGGCTCGCATCGTACCCGAAGGGGGAGGACAGGGAGTATCTCCTTCAAGGTTTTAAGCGGGGATTTCGTATCCCTTTTATGGGTGACAGGTCCCCTCAGGATGCTCCCAACCTTTTATCCCTCAGAGGGAGGGAGGAGGTGGCTGCGGCCAGCATTAAAAAGGAATTAGACGCGGGCAGGGTCGCTGGACCTTTCCCCGCACCCCCGTTTCCCAATCTTAAGGTCTCTCCATTGGGTTTGGTTCCCAAAAAGTCCCTGGGGGAGTTTCGCCTTATTCATCATTTGTCCTACCCAGCAGGCCGATCGGTCAACGATGCTATACCTGATGACCTTTGTTCGGTCAGGTATACATCGTTTGACCATGCGCTGCGCATGGTGCGCTCGTGTGGCCCGGGTGCCCTGCTGGCCAAGTGCGACATTAAGTCAGCTTTTCGCCTCTTGCCGGTGCACCCGGGCGACTTTGAATTGCTGGGTTTTAAATTTAAAGGGGAATATTATTTTGATAAGGCCATGCCTTTTGGCTGCTCCATATCATGCTCGGCTTTCGAGCGTTTTAGTACCTTCCTAGAGTGGGCTTTCGTCCGCAGGTCAGGGTCCCGGTCTGTAGCCCATTACCTGGATGATTTTCTATTCGGGGGTGAAAGGGGCTGGGACACGTGCGCACGTCTCCTCACTACATTTCAGACGCTAATGCAGGAACTTGGTGTCCCTTTAGCGCCCGAAAAGACCGAGGGCCCATCGACCAAGTTAGTATTCCTGGGGGTTGAGATTGACACAGTAGCGCAGGCTTCTAGGTTGCCGGGTGATAAGGTCTCCAGGATAGTGACCCTTATCTCCGAATTGCTGGCCAAGCGTAAGGCATCCCTGAGGGAACTTCAGGTGCTACATGGGCACCTTAATTTTGCTTGCAGGGTGGTCGCACCGGGCAGGGCTTTTGCCCGGCGTTTATGCGACGCCATGGCAGGGTTATCCAGGCCCCACCACAGAGTCAGGCTTACCTGGGGTATCAGGGCAGACATGTTCGTCTGGTTGCAATTCCTGAGGGAGTTTAACGGGGTCTCATTTTGGAGGTCTGACCTCCTGGCATCCCCCAATTTCCAGATCCAGTCTGATGCCTCAGGATCCCTGGGTTATGGGATGTACTTCAATGGGAAGTGGGCCTATGGTGGGTGGCCACCGGCATGGGCAGGCACAGGTCGCCTGCGGGATCTCACATACCTGGAATTTTTTCCCATTCTGGGGGCTTTGATGCTATGGGGCGAACAGTGGGCTAATTCAGTGGTGCATTTTTGGTGCGACAATGCTGCCGTTGTACACATTGTCAATGCACAGACTTCTAAATCGCCCAGGGTTATGGATCTAGTGCGCCATTTTGTACTGCGCTGCCTGCGCCTCAACGTCTTGTTCAGGGCCAGGCATGTCCCAGGGGTTAATAACGATATTGCTGACGCTTTGTCCCGCCTGCAGATCTCCCGGTTCCGCGCCTTGGCCCCGGATGCGGAGGAATTTCCCTCGCCACTCCCGGACGTGATGTGGACTATTGGCAAGGAGAGGTGAACCGGGCGATTGGCCTGTCACTAGCGCCACGCACGCGTAAGGCGTATCAACAAGCATTCAATTCGTATAGGGTTTTTGCTACTCAATTTCACTTGCCAGAGACCTGGCCTATCCCGGTGGACCATGTTCTGCGGTTCATGGTTCACCTGCATGCACAGGGCCTCGCACCTCGCACCATAGCATCCAAGCTCTCGGCGTTGGCTTTTATGGCCAAAGTAGGGGGTCATGTGGATACCACCTCTGACTTCCGTGTGAGACACGTTTTGGAGGGGTGGGTGCGCGAGCGCGGGCGTTGCCCGGACGACCGGCACCCTATTTCCCCAGGGGTTCTTACCCAGTTGGCCCGGGGCTGGCCAGGCCTCTGTTTTGATCATTATGAGGCAGCCCTCTTTCATGCAGCCACAACGGTGGCATTTTTTGGAGCGCTCCGCGTCAGCGAACTCGTGATGCTGTCTAAGGCGGATGCAAGTGGTAGGGCACTGGAACTCGAAGATGTCTATGTTGCCAAAGACTGGGCCCAGTTGAGGATCCGCTCCTCTAAAACAGATCAGCATGGCGTAGGCAGTGGAGTGAGACTGCTACGTTGTTCTTTGGCAGACATCTGTCCGGTTGGTGCCCTACAGGAGTACCTGGCACTGCGTGGCATGCACCACGGCCCGTTTTTCTGTCACCGAGATGGGTCTCCCCTTACTAAATTTCAGTTTTGGAAGGTGACAGCCAGAGCCCTCACCAGGGTGGGCCTACCAGGTGCCCGTTATGGCACACATTCGTTCCGTATTGGTGCAGCCTCTACAGCAGCTGCTTTTGGGTACTCTGGGGCTGACATACGCAGCATGGGGAGGTGGGGCTCACAATGTTTTCAGTTTTATGTGCGCCCACTCCCGCCATGAGTACCAATCTAGTCACCTTACCTTCCTTTTTCTCAATTTTCTTACAGACCCTGGGTGTCGTATTACACCGGTGACAGTATGGCTGGTGGGCCACAGCTATGTGCACAGGGCAGCGCGTTACGCTGCGGCGACAGAGTGGGGACCCCGACTGGGACTGGGTGACCACGCCAGTCTCGCATGGCATGGTAAGCCTGGGATGTTATGGCAGGAGCTGCGGCCTTTCCTTTTTTCTGGCCTGGGGGCTGACCCGCCTGACATTCTAATCATCCACCTGGGGGGCAATGATTTGGGCCAGGTCACCGGCTTATCGCTCAAGCATGCGATTTGCGAGGAACTCGCCTACTTGCATTATGTCTGGCCTGCCACAACCCTGGTTTGGTCGGACATTGTTCCGCGCCATTCTTACAGAGGGGGCGTTAACCTCCTGGCGCTTGACCGCGCTAGGCGCGCGGTCAATAAGGCAGTGGCGCGGTTTCTTGCCACCAGGGCTTGGGGACGGGTTAGTCATCACCCCGATATTAGTCTGCAAAATTATGACCTGTATGCAGGGGATGGGGTCCATCTGTCGCGAGGAGGTATGGACCTCCTGTTGGGTGACTGGCGAGCAGGCCTGTTGACCGAGCTGACGGTCTGGGGGGGGGCGTCAGGTCTTCTGTGAAGCCCCTCCGTGTGGCGGGTAGCACTGGTAAGGTAAACAGTATGACCCACAAGTATCCGGCAGGTTCGCAATTGACTGGACAACACTAGACAGGAATAAATTAGTTAAACGTTGTCCGGTCAACGACGAATCAGGCGAGGGGGTGATGACGATTGCTAACCAGCATGCATCACCCCTGTGATTTCACGGATACGCGTCAGAGGGTGGGGTCATCAGTTAGTTATTGACTACGGTCAACAATTTGTTTGTTGTTAACAAACAAATTGATACAAATTGATACATTGTAACCAATTGCCGTTGGCAATTTTGGGGTGGTACCTTAGCAGTGTTACTTCGGCCTGCTTGCCTTAGGAATTATGATTGGTCATTTTACCAATACAAATTTATAATTCGGACTAGGGCATTGAATCAATAAATGTGGCCCTTTGCTGTTATCCACTTTCAATGTTGTCTGTGTCCGTTATTGGGGGGGTGCGCCTGCAATAACTATTTCCAATTTGCTTAAGCTGAATGGTCTTGTAAAGTCCACTATTGTAAGGTCATTGTTCTCCCCTTGTTTATTACAAATTTAAATTCTAATTCCCTGTAGAAATAATGAAACATTTATGGGTTATGTGATTTTCTGAAATGTTTGCATGAATATTTAGATTATTGTTAAGCTATTTTAATAATCTCCATGTCGTTTAACTGTTTCTTAACAGGTTTATTTCTTATTTATTTATTTATTTTTCTCATTTATATTGCCGCCCAGCTCTGAACTTCCCATGATTTTTCTGCCCCACTTACAAGATTCCTCCTCAATTATTTATTTCATTTTCTGAGACCGAAGAAATTACTTGCTGCCTGCCAAAAATAGTTTCTTTGCTCCAAGTAATTCAACCAAATAATGGAAAATGAGGCAAGAATGTCCTACCCTAACTATGAAAACACTTGCACTCATGGATAAGCAGTGTAGTTCATAGGAACTAATGTACTAAGTTGGGGAAGAATTAAAATGCAGCCATTGTAATAAAAATAGAACCAAAAATAATCATTAGTATAACCTCAAAATAATCATTAGTATAACCTCAAAGTTGCAACTCCATAGCACACCTTAATTTTTCACCTCTTTTCTTTACCAATTTTTCTTCTCAGCGAGCTCCTGTGTCATTAAGAGATGCAGGCTATGTGGCTATTCAACAGATAAAAGTGCCCCAAAATGAGGTTCTACAATCTTTGTGATACTTCATGCAGCATCTAAAATAATCCAACTATGTTTTTGCATAGCATCATTAGCATCACATTTATTTGATGCTTGTTTCTGCGATAAAACCATGCTTGCATTGACATCATTAACATACATGCACACACATTTATATATTAAACAGAATAATAGCACTACTTAATTCAGTAAATTGGTCCACTGAATCAATGGAGATTTGGAGAGTCAGCTTCTGTTGATTTGAATTGGCCTACTCTAGTGTGATTTATTACAATAAGCAACATGAATTTGGACAGTAGGCTCCAATAGTAAATATAAAATAAGACTAAACTATTAGTAACACATACTGAGGTCTAATTTAAAAGAATGTCAAAATTAAATTGCAGCTACATAGTTTTGCAGAACTAAATGTTACCTCAACCACTCCCTCTAAAGGTGTAATCATCTCTAAGCTTCTTTTTCAGCTACCACCATTTCTGTAGCTAGAGTCAGTCAGCACCCTACTTTCCTAAACTAGGGGGAAATGAGCAAGGTAAAGTACCAGGGCCCCAGCTAAAAGTTCTTCAGACACTTTCAGAAGCAATTAGAGTTTATGCCTGTCAGCCAAGGTGCTATCCTTAGGCCAGGAAGAAATGGAAGATTGGGAGAATCACAGCTATGTGATTCTCAGACACTTTATCTTGGTGTTGCAGCTAGATATGGACATAGAATCAAAGAATCTGGGGCTATTTAGGCCAATTCCTCCAAAAAGCAGTCCACCTTCCAAAAGGAACATTCAATAAAGATGGTGCCACCACAGAGAAGATTATACAACTTATATCAGCCAACTTAGTAGATCATACCAGCAGGCATGAGAGCTTGTCCCCTTTGCCTGAACCAGCTTGTTCTAAGAGTTGCAGGATGTCCTTCAGACAATCTATTCCACAATGTTCTAAAGTTGACAACACTAGTAACTCATTCAGCTATTGCTGTATCATCCTTATATATTCTGCTATTTTAGCCAGAGCCTCCATCTCCAAGTACTGTACCTCACAATAATATAATGTATCCAACAAAAATAAAAGGATAAACACTATTTTGTGGCACCTTTAAGATTAGCAGGTTTATTTCAGTATAAATGTTCATAGATCACAGTTTACAAATGGATTCTAATCTACAAAAGCTCACATTTAAAATAAATCTGCTTTAAAGGTCACAAAATATTGTTTCCTTTTCCTGTACATTTTAAAACAAGTTTAGATGGCTACTTCCATGAAGGCTACTGTTGTCTAGTGTAGTTGGGTCCTGATCCTCAAATGACCATAAGCAAGGCATCTTTTTTCCAGAGAGAAAATACATGTGGGAAAAGTTGAGTTAATGACAATAATTTGGATTTCAACCCTACTTTCAGAGAGAGAAAAGTGAGATTGATAATGAAAGAAGGGCAGAGCCAATTTCATTAAAGTGGAGATACCTCTTGTAGAAATGCCAACTCAACTAGTGTCAGAGCCAGTTTTATGTTAAAAGTTTCATTACTAATTTTAGTGTTGGAGTAAATAGAACACTCCTTAAACCTTCAGACAATATTAAATTGGGGATGTTTTCCAACTCCACACAAAGAAATAATAAAAATGGGATTGACTGAGTTTAGAATTAAACTGGCTATGAGGGCTGCCAATTCCAATTCTTCCACACATAGCATGATACCTGTATGTCAGTTATGTTACATCCATTTGTTTAATGCACAGGTTAAGAAGGGTACATGGGGGGGGGGGGGGCTAAGATGGCCGACAAGTAACATCTTGATCCGGACGCTCGCGCTTAGCAAAGTGGTAATCAGTGTGATGGAGTGAAATGGAAAAATTTTAAAGTGGTAATTTCTGTGGATAAGACTCCTGCTTGCCTTTCTGGAAAATTTCGGGAAGTTTTGAGGTCGGATGGTCGAAGTTCGGGAGGTTTTCCTGGGCGGGTGAGACCTGCGACGGCAATCATGGCTTTTCTGCCGAGGAGCCGAGAACGGGACCAGCGAGACTGCGGAGAAGCATTGGAATTGGCAAGAAACTGTCTGGCAAGAAAACAATCGCATGTAAGTGCATGGAAGGACATATGGAATGTTAAAGCTTAGAGTTAGCTGGAGATTTTGCTTAGAAGAGCCTGGGTGGAAGCAGATGAAACCAAGTGGTTGTTTCGTTAATGGCGGCGGTCCTGGAAAACGAAAGTGATCGTGTTTGGGTCTATGGTTTCTTCGCACCCCAGGAGAACCACGGCGTGTTTTGGCGATAACAAAGTGGTTTAAAAAGTCCTGTCTGGGCTATAATATTGGAAGGTAGCAGTGTGTCTTCCAGCTTAAAGCGTGTGGGAAAAGTTTGCTGTTCCACAGAAGAAGAAGGGGGGTTTCCACCCCGAAGTTAAGGCAACCGCTGGAAAATGGCGTTTTGATTTGTCCGCTTCAAGAGAAGGATTAATTGGGCTTCTTTTTGTTCCTTCACTGTGTGGATTACAAATATTATCTTTTTTTTTGGAGTATATTGCTTCTCACGTCCTTTTCCTTTCCTGCTTGGATTTTGGGCTTTTTTTCCCTTTCATTCCCCCCTCCCTTTTTTGGTGGCTTGGATTTAAACGAGAAGTTCTGGGTGACTGTTTCCTTGGAGCCTTTACTTTTGTATTTTGGAAGACGATCAATTGGATTGTTTGCCTTGGGGAAACGGATCTGATGTGGATTATTATTTTCTTTTTCTTTTTCCCTTTTCTGCTTCTTGTTGGAAGTACACTTCGGTTCCTTCTGTCTTTTTTAGTGGATTACAGTATTTAACTCTTTGTTGGATTTCTTCCTACATACAAGTTTCCCTCTTGGACTTGTGGTACCATGGGTTGCAGTGTTACAGGTTATGTCTGACTGACTAATTTCTACAACGTTCTGCAACATTGGACTCTTATATACTGTATTATTATGGATAAAGGTACAAGAGGGAAAGCAAAGGAAGAAGAGCCAGTCGTGAAGTCTAAGAAGAAGGAAAAAGTACCAATGGAGGAAGCCCCTCAGTATTCATCTCCGCCCCCAGTGCCATATGATCAAACCCAAATTATGGTGGAAATTGGCAAGTTGTTTCAGAAATTGGAGAAGAATGAGGAATCAAGGATGAAAGATAGAAATGAAATGATGAAAAAGCAAGATAAAGTGGTATCATCTGTTGCAGATTTTTCAAAAAAGGTGGATTTAAGTTTGAAAAAAATAGAGGGAAATGTGAAATTGGTTCAAACTGAGGTAATTGCCATAAAAAAAGGAAATAAAAGGACTCAGGAGGTGGTGCGGGAGAATAAGCTGAAATTGGATGAACAAGAGAGAAGGATTGATGCTGTGGAAGATATGATGAGAAAGCAGAATATTGTGATCCATCAGGTGGTGGAACGGACACCGGACTTGTTAAGAGAAAGAGTGGTTCAGTGGTTAAAAGGTTTGAATATGGGAAAAGAATTTGTCCAGGAAGATTTTGTAAGTGTATTTTGGGTGGGCCCAAGAAGAGGGAGGGTGGTTCAAAGAAATGTGTTGGTAAAATTTGCAAATTGGGCCGATAAGCTAAGAGTAATGGCCCATTTGAAACGAGTTGGTCCTGATGCTTTGAAATTTGATGGTTCTGACGTAGAAGTTTATAATGATATCTCATTGAAATAAAGAACGTGGAGATATAAGATGAGGCCTGTAACCAAATTGTTGATGAGTAAAAATATAAGGTATAATTGGAGATTTCCACAGCAACTGCGCTTTTATTATGACAAAAGAATGCAAGTAATTGATGAAGGGGCCAATCCATTGGAGTACTTGAGCTTGCTGGAACTGGTAAAAATAGACTCGGAAGAATGGATAAATCTCAAGAAGGAATTGATGGAATCGGGAGCCTTGGGGAGGGAGTATGAGAGGGAAGAAGCTGGTGGGGCAACAGGTGGAACACCGCAGCGAAGGGAAGAGGAGGAGGAGCTGTCGTTGATCATGGTGGAGGAGGAGACAAGTAAGGAGCAATGAGAATTAGATTATTACAATTTAAAGCATTTAATTGATATAGAAAGGTGAGTAGCGCGTAGCACCGGTAGGAAGGCACATCTTGCATGTCCCCCCTCTCCCCTCTTTGGTTGTCAAAGGCGGCTTTTTTTGTAAGAAGGTGGGGAGAGAGATAGTGTGTGTTGTATGTAGTTTTGTGTGGTATAGGGGTAAGGGGTTGTTGGTGGCACGCCCGATGGAGAGTTTAGAGCTTAGAAAGGAGGTAGGTTATGGGAAGTATTAAAATATTATCATGGAATGTGAAGGGTACAGGTTCTGTTCTTAAGAGTCGGAGACTGGAATTGGCGCTGAAGAAAGATAGACCCGATATATTGTTCTTACAGGAAACGCATCAGAAGTCAAAAGACATGAATAAACTTTTTTTGGGATGGATGCAACACTGTGAGATGGCGTTTGGAACTTCAAAAGCAAGAGGGGTGGCAATCATGATTTCTAAAAAATTAGGATTTGAGATTACAAAAAGTGTTGTTGATCAAGAGGGTAGATATTTGATTGTAAGAGGAAAAATAGAGGATGAGGAAATCATGTTGGTAAATATTTATGCTCCAAACGATCATCAAGCGGAGTTTCTAGAAAAAGTTCGGAAAATAGTGGAATTAGAGAATGTTGCAAAAACTATTGTGGCGGGAGATTTTAATTTGATAAGATCAGGGTTAGATTGTACAAACATAGCAAGAAGTGGAACTGGTTTGAAAGGGAAGGTTCTGGATAAATGGATGGATGCTATGGGTTTGAAGGATTCTTGGAGAGAGTTTAAGGGTTCTGAAAGGGCATACTCTTTTTTTTCACATGTCCATGGGACCTACTCAAGAATAGATTATGTTTTTCTTACGGAAAATTTGATCAAAGATATAGAAGGAATGGAAATCGGGATCATTAAAGAATCGGATCATGCCAAAGTATATCTGGAATTGAAAGTACAAAAAGATATCCGAAGAGGAAGAAGTTGGAGGTACGATCCTAACTTGTTTAAAGACCAAAAATGTAAAGAGCAGATTATGGAAAGGTGGAAAGAAAGTTGGCAGTGGAACGACAATAATGAGGTTAACTTCAATGTTGTATGGGATACCATGAAGTCGGTTTTTAGGGGAGAAAGCATAAAGTTGGCGAGTCTTAAATACAAAAAATATAAAGTAGAACAGATAGAAAAAGAAAGAGAAATAAAGCAGTTACAGGAGGATCATGCGAAAAGTAAAGATAAAAAAATTCTTACGAAATTACAAAGACTTAAAGCAGAATTAATGGGCAAGGATATTGACAAAGTTAAATGAGACTTGATTTATTTAAATAGAGAATACTTTGAATTTAGCAACAGAAGTTCAAAACTATTAGCAAGAGCAGCCAAGGCTAAAAGGGAAAAAAGAGAAATTGGGGTATTGGTTAATAAACAAGGTTTAAGGTGTAATAAGAACAGAGATAAATGTAAAATCGTGAGGGAATTTTATCAAGCATTATATGCAAAAAAGGAGGTAGATTTGGAGAGGCTCAAAAAGATATTGGAGAGACAGTTAGGGAACGGAATAAAACAAGAACATAGAGAGAAAATGGAGGAAAGGATCAATGATAAAGAGGTTAAGGAGGTAATTAGTGGGTTGAAGATGGGGAAAGCTCCGGGGGATGATGGATTATTGACAGAGTTTTACAAAGAATTCAAAGAAGTGCTGGTTCCAAAATTGGTGAAGCTATATAATTATATTTTAGATGGAGGATCAATCCCGACTTCATGGTATAACACTACAATCGTTCTACTGCCAAAGCCTGGTAAGAATCTGGAAAGAGTGAAATCGTACAGACCAATTTCCCTTATAAATCAGGATGCCAAGATCTTCACAGCAATATTGGCCAATCGTCTAAACAGTTTTATGGGGGAATACATAAATGTTGATCAAGTTGGGTTTCTAAAAGGTCGGCATATGGTGGATTTGACTAGAAGGGTATTAGATTTAATTGATAATGTTAATCAAACGAAGGAAAAGGTGGGCTTATTATCATTAGATATTTTAAGGCATTTGATTCATTACAGTGGTCTTCAATTAAGGAAATAGTTAAAAAATACGGGTTTGGGGATAGATTTAATAGGGTAATAGACCTATTATATCAAAAAGGGAATGCTAGGATCAGAGTAAATGAGGAGCTTACTGATGTGGTAAATCTAGAGGCTGGTACTAGGCAGGGTTGTCCATTATCTCCTATCCTGTTTATTATGGCAATGGAGATATTAGCTAAAAATATAAGGGATGATTTAAATATAGAAGGGATTATGGGTAATAAAGTGAGTATGTATGCAGATGATACATTGCTTATGTTGAAACATCCGGAGTTGGTAATGGACAGGATTAAAGATCACCTACAGGTATTTGAAGCTATAACTGGATTAATGATAAATTGGGATAAATCAGAATTGATGCTGTGTAATTTGGGGGTAGGTGAGATGGGCAGGATAGTGGAGACATTTAATATACAAATTAAAGATAAGCTGAAATATTTGGGGATAATTATTTCAAATAAATTAGAAGAACTTAAACGATTGAACTATGACAGCTTGAAAGTCGAATTTAGGAATAAAATACAAGAGTTTCAGAAGTTGAAGCTGTCATGGTTCGGAAGGATTGCAATTTGTAAAATGATATTGCTACCAAAGATTAATTTTTTATTTGATGCACTAGCGATCCATTTGAAGGAGAAGGAAATTAATGAGTTTCAAAAGATGTTTAATTGTTTCTGTAATGGAGGTAAAAAATCTAGACTTTCAAAGAAGCTCTGGTATTTGTCTCAGAAAGAAGGGGGTCTGGCATGCCAAATTTGTTAGCATATTATCGAGCATTTCAAATTAAGAATGTTGTGAAGATTTTGGCAAGAGAAAAGGCAATTTGGGAGGAACTGGAGATGAAAGAGTATAGAAATATTGGTAATATGATTTTCTTGGGAATAAAGAACAAGTTGAAAAGGCCAAATAATACTATGGAGGTGTGGAAAAAGGTAAAGAAAGATATGGTCCCAAATCTCTCTCCAATTTTGGAATTGACTGATATGGTGTGTTTCCCAATAAAATTAGATAAGGAAAAAAAGGAAATATTGGATAAAAATGGGATGCTTTTACTGAAGGACTGGCTAAAAGCTTGTGATGATGATATCAAGAGAAAAAAAATACTTGAGAAGTTAAATTTGGATTGGTTTCAGAAATTAAAGGTGGATAACTGGAATAAAAAATATAGAAGAGAAGTAGGGATAGATAGAACAAAGACGGAATTTGAGAAATTGGTAATAAAGATCAGAAAAGGGGAAAGAAGCATTAAGGGTCTTGTAAGCAAACTTTATACTATATTGAATAAGGGTAAAGATCCACAGGAAGATTTGAAACGGAAGTGGGAACAAAATTTGAATATAAAAATTGGGGAGGTTGAATGGAGAAATAAATGGAAAAAGAGGATTATGAGAACAATGTCTGTAAGAATTAAAGAACATAATTTTAAAATGCTGTGGCAATGGTACTTGACACCACTAAGATTCTATCAGATGGATAATAAAAGAGATAAGTTATGTTGGAGATGCAAAGAAACTGATGGAACATATGAACACATGTGGTGGAGTTGTAA
Source organism: Bradypodion ventrale (assembly GCA_035047345.1). Classification (NCBI taxonomy): domain Eukaryota; kingdom Metazoa; phylum Chordata; class Lepidosauria; order Squamata; family Chamaeleonidae; genus Bradypodion; species Bradypodion ventrale. The sequence goes on from JAWDJE010000003.1 coordinate 141,885,484, forward strand.
AAAAATAAGGGATTTTTGGGGAATAATAGAAGGGGAGTTTGGTGAAATATTGGGCAAAAATGTTAAGTTGGCGTCAGGTACCATTCTTTTAACAAATGTGGAAGGTTTGGGTTTGAATAAGGAGGAAAAAGAATTACTGGAAATTGTATTAACTACAGGTAGACAATGCATAGCTAGAAATTGGAAAAACGACGTAGATATACAGATCGGAGAGTGGTATAAAGAAATGTGGAGTCTAGCATTGAACGACAAATTGACATGGGAGATTAAAGTGAAACGAGATAATTTAAAAGAGAATAGGTTTTGGAATATATGGAAACCGTTTGTGGATCATTCTCTTATGGTAAATGATAGCCCAGGACCTGTACCATCTCAAAGAGGTTTTTGGAGTTAAAGTAGAAACTAAACTCTCCGGGCATTGTATATATTCACAGGGTGATTTGTAACTATTAAAAAATTATAATAGTGGTAGCACAGAAAGCTTTTATTGTTTTGATTATGTAATAATTTACAATGTGATATCTAACATTGGTGGTTATATGGCAAACAATTAGTCTAAGTACTATTATGTGCTAGCTTCTATGAATGTGAGTTAACATTGTATTGATGTTGTTTTTGATTTATTATTGTATTGTATTGTTATTGTTTTTCTTTTCTTGTATGTTTGTCAAAAATTTAATAAAAATTTATTTAAAAAAAGAAGGGTACATGGGACTCATGTTCCCATTGTCAAACATATATTATTTGTGCACACTTTAAAAATATACATGCTCTTTTTATATCATTTTAAAGTGAGTATGTGATGTCAAACATGATTTTCCCATTCACAGAAACACAAAATAAGTTAAGAAAGCATTATTTCACAACCCTACAGCATACATGACTTTTTAACCTGAAAAATCTGTGCCAAAGTTGGGGGTCGTCTTATATGCCGGGTACTCTGGAGCTAGGGGGCACCCGGTGGGGAAAGCCATTTGCCGCCGCCGCCACGAGGCCTCCAGAGCAAGGGGCCGCCTGGATACCACCACCCCCAGCCTTGCGGCGGCAGCAGTGAATGGCTTTCCCCGCCGGTCAGCTGCTGATCCTCCTCCTCCTCACCCCCCCCCCCTTGGGTGGTGGTATCCGGGTGGCCCCTTGCTCTGGATGCCTCACTGCAGCGGCGGAGGCTGGTTTTCCCCGCCGGTCAGCTGCTCCTCCTCCTCACCCCCCCAGCTGGGGATGGTGGTGTGGAGGAGAAGGAGCATCATCTGACTGGTGGGGAAAACCAGCCGCTGCCACCGCGACGCCTCCGGAGCAAGCGGCCGCCCAGATACCACCACCCTCAGCCTCACTGGATGGTGAGGAGGAGGAGGAGGAGCTGCTGACCGGTGGGAAAAGCCAGCTGCCGCCGCGGCCGCGAAGCTGAGGGTGGTGGTATCCGGGCGGCCCCTTGCTCTGGAGGCCTTGCGGCGGCGGTGGCTGGTTTTCCCCACCGGTCAGCTGATGCTCCTTCACCTCCGCACCACCACCCCCAGCCGGGGGATGATGATGATGAGGAGGAGCAGCAGCTGACCGGCGGGAAAAGCCAGCCACTGCCGCCGCAAGGCCTCCGGAGCAAGGGGCCACCCAGATACTACCACCCTCACCCTCGTGGCTGTGGCTCGCTTCCCCCCACCCACTGGTCAGCTGCTGCTCCTCCTCCTCAAACCCCTCCCCTTTCTGGGGTGGTGGCATCTGGGTGGCCCCTTGTTCCGGACACCTCACAGCAGGGGCAGCTGGTTTTCCCCACCAGTCAGCTGATGCTCCTCCTCTGCACCACCACCCCAGCCGGGGGGTGAGGAGGAGGAGGAGCAGCAGCTGACCGGCAGGAAAAGTCAGCCGCCGCTGCCGCGAAGCTGAGGGTGGTGGTATCCGGGCGGCCCCTTGCTCTGGAGGCCTTGCGGCGGCGGTGGCTGGTTTTCCCCACCGGTCAGCTGATGCTCCTTCACCTCCACACCACCACCCCCAGCCGGGGGATGATGATGAGGAGGAGGAGCAGCAGCTGACCGGCGGGAAAAGCCAGGCACTGCCGCCGCGAGGCCTCCGGAGCAAGGGGCCACCCAGATACTACCACCCTCACCCTCGCGGCTGCGGCTCGCTTCCCCCCACCCACTGGTCAGCTGCTGCTCCTCCTCCTCAAACCCCTCCCCTTTCTGGGGTGGTGGCATCTGGGTGGCCCCTTGTTCCAGACACCTCACAGCAGGGGCGGCTGGTTTTCCCCACCAGTCAGCTGATGCTCCTCCTCTGCACCACCACCCCAGCCGGGGGGTGAGGAGGAGGAGGAGCAGCAGCTGACCGGCAGGAAAAGTCAGCCGCCGCTGCCGCGAGGCCTCCAGAGCAAGGGGCTGCCCAGATACCACCACCCTCAGCCTCTCGGCTGTGGCTGCCCCCCCCTGCCAGTCAGCTGCTGCTCCTCCTCCTCACCCCCCATCCCCGGCTGGGGTGGTGGTATCCTGGTGGCCCCTTGCGCTGGTGGCCACCGTGTGGTGGTGGTGGCTGGTTTTCCCCGCCGGTCAGCTGATGCTCCTTCTCTGCACCACGACCCCCAGCTGGGAGGTGAGGTGGTGGAGGAGGAGGGGCAGCTGACCGGTGGGAAAAGCCAGCAGCCGCCACCACTGCGAGGCCTCCGGAGCAAGGGGCCAGCCAGATACCACCACCCTCAGCCTCTCAGCTGCGGCTGGCTTCCCCCTCCCCGCCGGTCAGCTTCTGCTCCTCCTCCTCACCCCCCATCCCCGGCTGGTGTGGTGGTATCCGGGTGGCCCTTTGTTCCAGATGCCTCGTGGCAGTGGCAGCTGGTTTTCCCCACCAGTCAGCTGATGCTCCTCCTCCTCCGCACCACCACCCCCAGCCGGGGGTGAGGAGGAGGTGACTGGTGGGAAAAGCCAGCCGCCACCACCACAAGGCCTCTGGAGAAATGGGCCGCCCGCTTCCCCACCCCTTCTCTGGCGGGGAAGGTAAAAGGAGCCCGTCGGGCTCGGAGACGTGGCGAGCCATGCCTCCCCACCCCCTTCACCGGCGGGGAAGGTAAAAGGAGCCCCATCAGGCTCGGAGATGCAGCGAGCCACACCTCCATGCCCCCGCACCTCCCTGCCCCCTTCACCGGTGGGGAAGGTAAAAGGAGCCCCGTCGGTCTCAGAGACGCCCGACGGGGCTCCTTTTACCTTCCCCACTGGTGAAGGGGAATAGGTTATATATGTTGTAAGCTGCTTTGAGTGACACTTGTGTCAGGAAAGCAGGATAGAAATAAAACTTATTATTATTACCAAAAGGTAATATTAAAATATTAAATATTAATATTAAAAATGATGATGATAGTACTAATGGAATCTTGATTTATGGCCACCCTTCCCATGGTTTCCTAGGTAGGGAGTCTCCAGATTTGAGTTTCCTCCCCTAAGGCTCTTGGGATTCTTGGGCCATTTGCGCAGCCCCCACCCCAAGCTGGCTTTCCCCGCCGGTCAGCTGCTCCTCCTCCTCCTCCACACCACCACCCCCAGCAGGTAAAGGGAGCCATCCCCAGCACGGGAAGCTCCGAAGACGCCGCCGTTGGAAGAGGGGTAGTCATACGGTGAGTATATTGCAAACTCTACATTTTAACTAGAAAAGTTGGGGGTCGTCTTACATGCCCAGTCGCCTTATACGGCGGAAAATACGTCCAGAAGCCCTTAAGATAATTTCTCACATATTCCTAGCCTTGGAGAAACTTCATGGATAACAATTGTTTACCCATTGTTTCTTACATATGATTGGAACTATATTCAGTGTATTGGATGCAAAGATAATATGGGGAAATTGTGGCATAGTTCTCTTTTGTGCAAAATCTTGTGAATGATTGTGGATGACCTTACAAAAGACACTGTATGAAATACTGTATGCAAAAGATAACACAATGTCCTGTAATGAGGAAAGGTTGTGGCTAGAACTGGGGAAAATTTCTCAAATTTTGGCCTGAAGTACCCCTCATGTCCTGGTTCAAAAGGCACCACTGCCTTCAAATTATATTTTTCAGTTGTATCAGATTTTGCAATCAGAAAAAGAAACCTGCATATAGAATTCAAACCAAAAAGCATTCTTTGTTATGCATATGTCTGAGGATGATTCCCCCCTTTCTTTCTTATGTACTGTTGTTGTCCATATTTGAGTGAATTGTTGTCTGCTGTCCCGTCGCAGAATTTTTGGATTGGTTTTGAGTATTTTCTGGGCTTAGAAACCAGAATGGAAAAAAATGAAATGAAGAGACCTGAAAGGTTTGATTGTTTTTATTGGGGATTTTTTGTAATAAAGTTATTTCTAGGAATTTAGTTATTCCTTTTAGTTAGCAGAGTACAAGGTAATAAAACCAACAGTATAGAAATGTGAAGAGACCAGCCCAGTCGATCAGCATCCTCCCTGGCTTTGTACACAAAACAGAACTTTGTATGATGGAAATCACTCGAGAAGCATTAGAAGTAGAAAAAAGATATCTTTACTTACAATTATCATCTGTAGTTACAGTGAAAAATTTAAATGGGAACAATGAAGACTCAGCATTCAGGATACCCTGTATGTTTGCTTCTTGGAGGATGGTCAGAGGAAGAAGAGAAGTCAATCATTTAAAAAGTAGAAGCAAAAACAATCAGTAAGAGGAGGCTGGAGCTTTCCTCATATGCCAGAAGTATTGTAGGAAAGCAACTTTACCAATCAAGTTACTGGGTAAGGACAATCACATTTGGTTGTAAAGATTCCCTACCACCACCAATACCCAGTGTTAGAGCATGCAAGATTGCTATTATCACAGCAATTTTCATGTAAGTTTCAGTCTTCTTGGCAAGGACTGAAGAAGTGCTCAAATCACAAAAACTCACATAATGTTAGATTTTTTTCAAATGTGAGCCAATAAAGCTATCACATTTCTTCTGTATTTGCATTGAATAAGGATCACACAGCTGCACCACACTACCAAGAACTTTACATCAGAGGTTTGCAGCCTACGGCCTGTGGGCCGGAGCCAGCACCCAATGTTGTTCCATCCGGCCTGCATTGATGACCCCAGCAGCAAAAGCAGATGCACCCACGAATGCACTAATGCACTTGCATATGCACATATGTTCCTTGCATGCGTAAATATGCCCAAGGTCATTGCATCTGGCCCATGGCATCTTCTGAGGGGGAGTTGTCTGGCCTGTGGCATGGTATGGTTGAGTACCCATGCTTTAGATGGACTTTTAACAACAGCCCAGCAGGACTAAAAACTAAGAAAATGGGTACTTCCAGCCACTATGTTACATTCCTATTTTATTTTGATTTGCTTACAATTGGCACGCCTAGTGAATAAAGGAAATTTTAATTTCAGTTTCCTGGTGGAGGATTCTTGGTCTTTGCATTGACCTTTTCTATCCAAAAAAAGAAAAGGTAGTTTCAAAAAGAGACCATCTGCAGGGGAGCATTATGTAAATACCTCTTTTCCTGTGCTTGTGGAATAGGAGATGAGATACAGCCTGATGTTTTTTTTTAAAATCTCACCTTTCATGAACAAAGCTTGGCACAACAAATTGAGATGAACATTTGGGATTCTCACTCATAATTTTCCTGCAATGTGCACAAGAAATTGGTGTATGCCAGAAGAAGTGGTCTTGAATGACTAAAGCTTACGTAACATTTGATTTTTTTTGTGACCGATTAAAGGCATCACTCTTCTACTGCATTGTGTACAAATCACATGGTTGTCTTTGTTTATTAAAGGACTTGAATCTGAAAATGAAAGAGGAGTCCCCAAAAGAAGACAAAATCAAATCAAATGTTTTCCCCTGCACATTCCCTGTAAATCTTTTTAATTTTATCTCCTTTTTAATTATACGGATTTACTTTTCATTCTGTTTTGAGAGAATGCAAATTTCAAAACGAGTCTGCAAAAGCATATTTAAACAAAAGTAAATTTTATATTTTATTTTATCAACATTTCAGTGTTGTTAATTCTGGTCAGCATCACTTTTTTGCTTTTGGTACATTATAAATATAATATTATTAAACAGTATTTTCTTGCTTGTTTTAAAACAGAACTGGAGATTTAGATGCTATTCTTATGATCACCCATGCTGACATGGCAGCTGGTGGAGTAACATTGAGAAAAAGTGAAGAAGTATTTGTACCATCATTCGGAGCAAGTTTATTGCAGATTAAATCCACTAGGATCCTTGAGATTTACTCCCAGAAATAGCATTCCATGTACTCCGGTGTCTAGTCATATCTGGCACATGACCACGTAAACATCTGCAGAAGCAGACAGCACTGGCTCTTCAGCTTTGAAACAGAGATGAGCACTGAACCCTAGAGTTAGATGTGACTGGCCTTCCAGCAAGGGAAACCCTTATCTTTACTAAGTTGTTATAGAATAGAAACCTTGGACGCTTCTGCTTGAACAATATAGTTCTGATGATCAATGGATCCCAAATGGATCTGACAATCAGTGGAACAAAAACTCCACACCTTCCTGTGTGTAGCTATCCTGGCTATCCTGTGTCATTGCCTGCATTTACCTATCATCCAAAGGCAAGATAGAGCTATATTTTCCTCTCTTTTTTCAGTGAGTTTAAAGGGGTGCTAGGCTTCTTCTTACTGGGGTGAGAAGAGTCATAAAGAAACTAATGAGATCCTTCATAAAGACCCAATGCCTATCAGGATCATAGTAGATTCTCTGCAACAGTGTATAATGCTCCAGTATGGGCACATCTGCACATGCAAAAAAGTTGACATTGCTGTGAATGAAAAAAATGCACATAATGACAGGATGACTGAAATCTACACCAGATAATAAAATATATCCTCTTGTTGGTATTGCTCCACCTAAGATAAGGAGAGAAGTAGCAATGGACTCTGAGAAAACTAAGCAAGAGAAAGACCCTTGACAGCCTCTGAATGGATATGTGACTCAAGTCCACCGACTCAGATCTAGAAAGAGATTTATGGAAAGAGCAAATAATCTTGAGGGTAAACAAGAGCAAAATCAAATTAGAAGATACAGGAAGGAACTTATTGAACAAGGAGTAACATTAAAGGAGAATATGGATGAGGAACTTGACCTCCCCTTTGTTTCTTGGAGGATCCTGAATAGGTTGAGGGTCAGAGTCCCTAAGTGTAAGACCAACATGATCAAGTGCAGGCTGAGGGCACAATAGTACACTGTGTGCATGTGTAGAGAAAAAGAATCCAGCTCATTTGCTGGTCTAAAGGTTACTGCCAGAAACTTGTACCAATGAGGATTTATGCTTGGTCAAATGGGGGGAAGGGCAACAATGTGGTTTCATTTTGGCAGTTTGAAGTCTGACTTGCACATGAAAGAAGAAGAATAGGAGATCAGTGGGTATTTAAATCAAAACATCTGGAAAAGCACATACTCTGTCATCACTTTTAGGAGTTAGATGACTCAGAGCTTATGGAGCAGGGTCAGGGGAAGTATGAGCTGTCAATCACATCAACTCCCTTCTCTGGTTGGAAGCAGATACTGAACATCTTAGGAGGCAGCCTGCCACAAAAGCCACATGGAGGAATAATTTTGCAGGGGACATTATTGGAGGAGAGATAAAATAATTAATTAAAGCTGTGTTGTAAATCCTGTTTTGTACAAAAACATTGTTTAAAACTTGTTGTTTTTTGCACAAGGTTATCATGGAGCTCTCATCTTTCAAAGTGGCAGGTTGATGCTTTATTTCCAATGAAAAATATGGCAACATTTCTACCCAAGGTGTACTGATAAAAATCACACCTATATTACAGCACTTAATTCACTGTGTCTTGACATCTCAGGCAGATAGAAAGAAAATGTAGCATAAGAATGGATTCACATTAAGAGAGGGTGCTCACATTAAAACGTATTGCCTCACCACAAGTGTATCTTTCTAATAAGTAGCTTCTAAGCAGGGTAACATATCTAAAAATTGCAAAAGCATTCCCTTGGGGCTTAGACATGGAAATGTTGTACATGAATAAGGCAAATGTATGATTGGGTATCAATGCATTTGGATTGTCTACTAACTGTAGAGTATCTTGCAATGATTTTTTTTTTACTTCTCCTTCAAGGAATTTTTCTTTTCATATTTTTCTTTTTCTTTCTTTCCTCCTTTTTTCTTTTCTTGGAGAAATGCTTAATATGCTATGCCAAGCTTTCTCCAAGGCCATGCTTCTTTTGTGAAAGTTTAGCTCTTTAGAAGTTGGCTTTTTAAAGAAAAGTGCTTAGAATCTTCAGAGCATGAACTTTCTCTGCTTACTAGTGTTTCTGAGTTTCTCTCTTTTGTTCAAAATGAATCCTGCTGAAATAAAAAGAGTCTGGGGAAGAAAATGGCTCACATATAGTAGAACCAAATGAACTTTTCCATCTTTCTAAACAAGAAAAATAATAACAACAGAACTAATTAAAGGCTTAAAGATGAGATTTTTTCAAAGTAATAGGTCTATTCTAAATCTCTGTGCCAGGGGTGCCCAAACTATGGCCCACAGGCCAGATCCGGCCCACAAGACCAATTCATCTGGCCCGCACCGCCCTCACTGCTCCCAGAAGTGGAAGTAAAACACACATGCACATAATGTCCCTGTGCATGCACATAACACTGCCATAAATGACTCACAGCTGTCGCAAACATGTGCATGGATATTTTACTTCTGCTTCCAAGTGGGAGGAACCACGTGACCAGCTTGCTCAACCAAGTGACTGGCACATGGCCTAAAAGGTTTGGGCACCCCTGGTCTATGCAGTCTTCTTCTTCTTAAATAGATCAATAGTTGGATTTACTTATCACTTGATCTGAAAACAGTGGTAACATTTTCCACCAATATGTAGAAAATGCAGAAGTGGGAAAGTGTTGGTGTACAGCATTTATTTGTGTGAGTTCATTCACTGTGTTTTGCGATTGATTGACTTGACTGTATCACACTTTAGAAAGTTTCCAAGGTGTCTTTTCCAAACTTCAGTAAATTCCGGAAAAAAAAGGGCAATTCTGGCATAAGCTCAGGGAAGTTTTTTAAAATAGGATTTCAAAATAATTTTCAATATGTAACTTTGAAGTTTTAAAATTTTTTATGCTGCCTTTGGTCATCATTAGGAAGAAAGGCAGGACAAAACTCAAATAAATATAATCACCAGACATCAGAAGTGACTGGATAGTGCAAAGCATCTCTGGTGTTATAGTCTTAATTGCCAAATTATTCTATAGTGCCAAGATGGGTGGAATAGGCACTAAATTTGTGCTAACATCAAGCATTGCAGGCGCACCCCCCAATAAAGGACTCAGACACTGATGAAAGTGGATAATGGCATTGGGCCACATTTATTGATTCATGCCCTAGTCCGAATTATAAATTTCTATTGGTAATTGACCAATCATAATTCTTAAGGCAAGCAGGCCGAAGTAACACTGGTAAGGTACCACCCAAAATTGCCAACAGCAATTGTTACAATGTATCTATTTGTATCAATTTGTTTGTTGACAACAAACAAATTGTTGACCGTAGTCAATATCTAACTAATGACCCCACCCTCTGACGCATATCCGTAAAATCACGGGGTGATGCATGCTGTCTAGCTATAGCCATCACCCCATCGCCTAGTTCGTCGTTGACCGGACAACGTTTAACCAACTTATGCCTGTCTAGTGTTGTCCAGTCAATTGCGAACCTGCCGGATACCTGTGGGTCATAAATGTTTACCTTACCAGTGCTACCCGCCACACGGAGGGGCTTCAAAGAAGGCTCGACGCCCCCCCCCCCCCAGACCGTCAGCTCGGTCAACAGGCCTGCTCGCCAATCACCCAACAGGAGGTCCATACCTCCTCGCGACAGATGGGCCCCATCCCCTGCATAAAGGCCGTAATTTTGTAGGCTAATGGCGGGGTGACGACTGACCCGCCCCCAACCTTTGTCGGCAAGGAAGCGTGCCAGAGCCCTATTCACCATGCGTCTAGCGCAGTCAAGGGCCTGGAGATCGAAACCTCCCCTGTACGTGCGCCGCGGGACCATGTCCGACCAAACGAGGGTCGTAGCGGGCCACACGTAATGCAGGTAGGCAAGGTCGCCACAAATCGCATGCTTTAGTGATAAGCCGGTGACCCGGCCCAAATCATTGCCCCCTAGGTGTATGATCAGAATGTCAGGCGGGTCAGCATTCCGGCCTGAAAAAAGGAATGGCAACAGCTCCCGCCATAACATCCCGGGCTTACCATGCCATGTGAGACTTGCGTATGCACCCAGTCCCAGTCGGGGTCCCCACTCTGTCGCCGCAGCGTAACGCGCTGCCCTGTGCACATAGCTGTGGCCCACCAGCCATACTGTCACCGGTGTAATACGACACCCAGGGTCTGTAAGGGAAAAACGAGGAAGAGAAAGGTGCGGTGACAAAACTGGTACTCACAGTGGAAGAGGGCGAACATAAAACTGAAAACATTGCGAACCCCACCTTCCCATGCTGCGTATGTCAGCCCCGGAGTACCCAAAAGCAGCTGCCGTGGAAGCCGCCCCTATCCTGAAGGAATGGGTGCCGTAACGGGCCCCTGGGAGGCCCACACTGGCCAGCGCTTTGCCGGTCACCTTCCAAAATTGAAATTTAGTAAGGGGAGACCCATCTTGGTGACAGAAAAACGGGCCATGGTGCGTGCCACGCAGTGCAATAAACTCCTGTAGGGCACCAACCGGACAGATGTCTGCCAAAGAACACCGTAGCAGTCTTACACCACTGCCTACGCCATACTGATCTGTCTTAGAGGAGCGTATCCTCAACTGAGCCCAGTATTTGGCAACATATACATCTTCGAGTTCCAGTGCCCTACGACTTGCATCCGCCTTAGACAGCATCACAAGCTCGTTGATGCGGAGCGCTCCAAAAAAGGCCACCGTTGTGGCTGCATGAAATAGGGCTGCCTCATATCTATCAAAACAGAGGCCAGGCCAGCCCCGGGCCAATTGGGTAAGAACCCCTGGGGAAATCGGGTGGCGGTCATCCGGGCAACGCCCACGCTCCCGCACCCACCCCTCCAAAACATGTCTCACACGGAGGTCAGCGGTACTATCCACATGACCGCCCACCTTGGCCATAAAAGCCAATGCTGACAGCCTAGATGCTATGGTGCGAGGTGCAAGGCCCTGGGCATGCAGGTAAACCATGAACCGAAGTACATGGGTCACTGGGATCGGCCAGGTTTCTGGCAGCCAGAATTGGGTACAGAAATCTCTGAAAGAATTGAATGCGTGGTGATACGCCTTACGCGTGCGTGGCGCTAGGGACAAGCCAATCGCCCGGTTCACCTCTCCTTGCCAATGGTCCATATCTCATCCGGGAGTGGCGAGGGAAATTCCTCCGCATCCGGGGCCAAGGCACGGAACCGGGAGATCTGCAGGCGGGACAAAGCGTCAGCGATATCATTATTGACCCCCGGGACATGCCTGGCCCTGAAAAGGACATTGCGCAACACAAACTGGCGCACTAGGTCCATAACCCTGGGCGATTTGGAAGTCTGTGAGTTGACAATGTGCACAACGGCCGCATTGTCACACCAGAAATGGACAACCGAGTTGGCCCACTCCTCGCCCCATAGCATCAAAGCCCCCAGGATAGGGAAAAATTCCAGATACGTGAGATCACGCAGGCGACCCGTGCCTGCCCAGGCTGGTGGCCACCCACCATAGGCCCACTTCCCATTGAAGTACATCCCATAACCCAGGGATCCCGAAGCATCAGACTGTATCTGAAAGCGAGGGGAAGCCAGGAGGTCAGACCTCCAAAATGATACTCCATTGAACTCCCTCAGGAACTGGAGCCAGATAAGCATATCTGCCCTGATACCCCGAGTGAGTCTAACCCTATGGTGGGGCCTGGCTAAGCCTGTCATGGCGTCGCACAAGCGCCGACCAAATGCCCTGCCCGGTGCGACGACCCTGCAAGCAAATTGAGGTGACCATGCAGCACCTGCAGTTCCCTCAGCGATGCCTTGCGTTTATCAAGCAAGTCCAAGATAAGGGCCACTATCCTCGACACCTTATCCCCCGGTAACCTAGAAGCCTGCGCTACCGTGTCAATCTCCACCCCCAGGAATACTAGCTTAGTAGATGGGCCCTCGGTCTTTTCGGGCGCTAAAGGGACACCGAGTTCCTCCATTAGCGTCTGAAATGTGTTGAGGAGATGTGTGCACGTGTCCCAGCCCCGTTCACCCCCGAATAAAAAATCATCCAGGTAATGGGCTACAGACCGGGACCCTGACCTGCGGACGAAAGCCCACTGTAGGAATGTACTGAAACGCTCGAAGGCCGAGCATGATATGGAACAGCCAAAAGGCATGGCCTTATCAAAGTAATATTCACCCCGGAACTTAAAACCCAGCAACTCAAAGTTGCCCGGGTGCACAGGCAGGAGGCGAAACGCCGACTTGATGTCGCACTTAGCCAATAGCGCACCCGGGCCACATGAGCGCACCATGCGCAGGGCTTGGTCAAAAGATGTACACCTGACTGAGCAAAGATCATGAGGGATAGCATCATTGACCGATCGGCCGGCTGGGTAGGACAAGTGATGAATCAGGCGAAACTCGCCCGGTGACTTTTTGGGCACTAAGCCCAAGGGTGATACCTTAAGATTGGGGAACGGGGGTGTTAGGAAAGGGCCAGCGACCCTGCCCGCATCGACCTCCTTAGTAATGCTGGCAGCAGCTACCTCCTCCCTCCCCCTAAGGGACAAATGGTTGGGGGCATCCTGGGGGGACCTATCACCCACGAAAGGAATACGGAACCCCTGTCTAAAACCCTGAAGTAGGTAAACCGCATCCTCCTCCCTCGGTTCAATGCGAGCCAACGCTCCAACATGTCCACATTAATTGGGGAGGGGGCCTTTCGGTGAACCAGCTCCCTCCGCGGCAGTTTTGCCGGCCCCCTGTCCACCCCTTCCTCTGCCCCGCATCCCTCCAGGCCTGGGACAGGCGGAGGCCGCATGGGGGCCAGCGCAGGAGGGACACTCATGCCTGTACTTGCAATTCTTCCTGTTGCAGGAACCATTGGACGAGAAAGTCCAGCACAGCAGGTGGGCTGGAACCCCCTGCACCGCCACCTGGCGGGGAGCCGGTGCTGGGGCCGCTCGCTGGACTGTATGTCCACAATGGTATCTCTCCCCGGGCGCAGGGCGCGTGGGAGTCATGTACAGAAGCCACAGCCTCTGGCAGGGCTCATCCCACCTCATCTCGGGGTGCAGGGGAATCCGCATACGGAATTCCTCGTCATAAGCCAACCACGACGGGCCCGGGAAGTCAACCATCGCCCGGTAAATGTTTTCCAAATACTGGACCATCGGAATTGCCAAATCCGGCCGGGCCCTGAGGTAGACCGCCATGTAAATGAGGTAGGCCGGCAACCAGTTGGCCCAAGTACGTGGTGGCTTGCGACGACGCGCCTGCTCCTTATCCTTCTCATCTTGCCCCTCCCTCTCCTCCTTGGTGGGCTCTCTGTTAAGGAGGGAGAAGATGTCCACATACTCCCCCCGCCAGATCTTCTCTTTGGTGGTCTGGGCCAAATGGTCCCCCAGTGGCAAGGAATACCCTGCTGTCGGCAAAGCCGACACAGGCACGGTGGAAACTGCGGGCATCTGTAAAGGAGCCTGGACTAACCCGGTCACCCCAAGAAGATTCCCGACTGGGTAAGAAGCACCCCCCACCACGGGGCCCTGGGTGATGGTTGAAGTCACCGGGTAGGGCGTAGGCGCCAGGACCGCCGCGCCACCCGTGCGAGGCCAAGGCCATTGGAAAGCCCCCCCCCCCAACGTGGCCATGTGTGTAGGTGCACTAGTGTGGACCGCATACTCACATGCTGCACCCCCATGGGCCGCCCCCACCGGGGGTTCTGGCCCACTGGGGGCGTCGGAGCTCACGACCGCCATAGAGCTCGTCAATGGGGCTTGACCAGCAGCGGCCTGTTGATTGGGGAGCTGCGAGGCAGTGGCCGAAGCCGGGCCACGCGCCTCAGGCAGCTCAACCCGTCTCGCCGCCTGCTGCTGCCCAGAAGACGATGGATCGACCTGCACCCCAAAAGGGGCCCCAGGGTGACTAACCCGGGCCAGGGATGCCTCAAGGGCCGCAACGCGGGCCAGGAGGGCCTCCACGCTGACATAGCCACCTAAACCAAGGAGGGGCAAAGGGCCAGCCGGCCCACTAACTACAGGCGTCGGTACAGATCCCTGCACCCCGGGGCCTGAATAGGGCCACGATCCTAAGCCCGGGCCCGGTAGGGCCGGGGAAGTACCCTGCCATGGAAGGGGGCCACACCACCCCCCAAGGTTGGAAGCCCCCGCAGTAAGCTGTGCCCCAATGGAGGAAGGCCCAGCGGAATGGGCCACGCCAGGAGCGGTGGCCACCGCTTGCGGGCCGAGGGCCGCGGCCCCTACTGGGCCCGCACGCGGACCCCCAACCTCCGGCCAAGGGGGAATTAACCCCATCCCACCGGTCCCGGTGGGCTCGGGCATAGGAGGCTGCTGGGGAGGCGCAGCCGTGGTCCTCCGACCCGGATTGCGCCTCCTCGCAGAACGAGCCGCGTTCGCAGTCGCCTTCTTCTTTGAGGGCATTGCAGCCAGCTGATGGGAAGCCGAAAAAGGAGAAAATCAGCAGCCAAGAGGCTTCCCGGTGAGGGTAAAAGCGACGGAGGTAAGAGGGAAAATCTTCTGCGCTCCGTCGCTTCGCAAAATGGCAGCTCGGCTGCCTCGCGGCCGCCCCTTATATAAGGGTGCTGGCCACGCCTCCTAACTACCCGGATGCCTTCGTCCGATGGGGGGCCCCGCAAAGGGCGCGGCAGCCATTTTGGCGCCGCGCTCGCAATATCATCCTCAGCCACAGAGCAAAAGGAAAAAAGTATTTCACAGTTTAAATAAGTAAGCTTCTGAGTATTTGTTCTCTTTACTTTTACTTTACTTTACTTTTACATGCAGTTACATAATTTCTCTTCGGTTAAAAGTTCAGATTGCAGGGTTAAAAGTTCAAATTGCCCCAAAACTCAGTCAACTTGTAACAATGTATTAATATTTTGGAACTTCCCTGCTGGTAAGATTCTTCAATACAGGTTATAACAGCCCTGAGTCAGGTTTTTACCTGAGTGGGCGGCATAAAAATTGAAATAAATAAATGAAATAAATAAATAAACAGTTACTAATTAAATCCTTTGAGCGGGCTTTTTTAGAGGATGTCTATTTCAAATCCTGCAGCTGCGATTCCCTCTGAATAAAAGAAAGTCATCAAACAAACTATTCTCCTTCAAGGTAAGCAACATTAGTCTTTTCATCTACTGTAATTTGATCTGTTTTAAACTTAGGTAAAGGTAAGGTAAAGGTTTCCCTTGCTCGAAAGCTAGTCGTATCCGACTCTAGGGTGCAGTGCTCATCTCTGTTTCCAAGCCGAAGAGCCCAGCGCTGTCTGCTCCTGCAGACGTTTCCGTGGTCATGTGGCAGGCATGACTAGACACCGGAGCGCACGGAACGCTGTTACCTTCCCACCGAAGTGGTCCCTATTTATCTACTTGCAATTTCTTGCTTTCGAACTGCTAGGTTGGCAGGAGCTGGGATGAAGACGGGAGCTCATTCCATCCTGCAGTACTCGGGAATCGAACTGCTGACCTTCCGCTTCCCAGTCAGCGTCTTACCTACTTGAGCCACTGCTTGGGGACATGAAATATCACTTGTTTACAGTTTGTTGCTGCTGCTGCTGCTGCTGCTGCTGCTGCTGCTGCTGCTGCTGCTGCTGCTGCTGCTGCTGCTGCTGCTGCTGCTGCTGCTGCTGCTGCTGCTGCTGCTGCTGCTGCTGCTGCTGCTGCTGCTGCTGCTGCTGCTGCTGCTGCTGCTGCTGCTGCTGCTGTTGTTGTTGTTGTTGTTGTTGTTGTTGTTGTAACATAACCCAAAAATCATTTGCCCATATTTCCCCAAATTTGGCACAGGACAAGATCAGAGTATATACTACCTCTGTGGTCTTGAGCTGAAGTTCAGTCTCAAAGTCAGATATTTTTGTCTGGGGTTTTCCCATTTCTAGAATTGTGTTGTAGAACCTTGTTTTGCTCTGCAGCTCAATAACATAGCTGCACTAATAACTGTTGTGATTTCCCCTAATTTTAAACTGAGATTATTGGTCATACTATCCTCCCTTTTCTGAGTCTCAGAGTTTGGCCACAAATTTCAAGAATTGAAATTTTGCTGACCAGGCAGCCCAAGATTTTGAGGTTTGTTTTTGTAAGAGCAGGAGTGAGCAACCTCCCCCTTTCCTTGGGAGTCCCTCTTCCTTAGTTCTCAAAACATCCAGGTGGTGAGGGGGAGTGGAGTATGGAGATATCTTTGGGCCACACTGTTATCTGTGGGAGAATTCCAAGGGTGGGGGGGCTAGCCAAGGAGTGAGAAAGTGAGGAGGGGATGAAGCTGTATGACTGAGATCTTTAATTGACCCCCAGAAGAAAGGGTGATTGGACTACATCTGAATGGGGCTGGATATCAGAGAAAGTGGGCTTTGGAGTGGAGAAATGCAACATATATTCCATGTACTGTTTTGCTGTGCAAGCTTTTTGCTAGTCCTAACTTTCTTTTCTTTTCTGTTCCATTGGGAAATTCTCGCTCCCACCACACTGGTGGTGGTGAGGGGTGGGGAGTAGGAAGCCCTGTTGGCTTCTTGCCAGGTCGTTTGTTTTTAACACTTCTTTGCCACTGATTGCTCTGTATAGCTTTTCCCATGCTAATAAACAAATCACACTGAAGAGAAGTTGTCTTTGATCTGGTTTCCTGTCAGGGGGAATGAGAGGACTCAGTGTTGGGGAAACAACCACGCTACCACTCCCATCCTGAGTCTTAGAGTTTTCATGAGTTCAGGATTAGGGTAGCCAGAGTATGTCCCAACCCTTCCTTCCACTGCAAAATCTATTCATACATTCCTGTTTGTGATAGATAAGGGTCCATGTAGTGTAATTTTGGAAAAAAAAAGTATTTTATAAACTAGCAGCAACACTCTTACAGCAGAATCTTAAAAGTCTATTGCCATCATCAGGGTTGTTCAGATAGTTCCTTACTTTGAATGTCACCTCTTAATGCTTCATACTCAGCTGCTGCCACTGCTTCTGCTTGCTTAATGAAATGAACAGAAGCATTAAATTAATGAGTCTTGAGCTATGATTTTATAAAATATTGAATAATTAATTCAAAACAAAAGTTAATGGCTGACTCTAACTGCATAATTAAACTGGAGTTATCATATGAATTAATTTCCATGTCAAATTAAAGATATTTTATCTATCTAGATTTATGTTCCTTCACACACATATGTTGTACAGACAGTGTAAGACAAGCTTACACTTGAATACAATAAAGAACAAATAAATTAAATGTGATTGTGAACAAGTGTCCTCTTTTCCTTTTTAATGATTTGGTCTATTCAAATTTTTTAAAACCTTGGTATAAAAAAGCCTATACTCAAGCCTGGTTTTAGGGGGGCGTGGCCAAGATGCATTCGGAGTAACACATACTTCAATTGGCTCACACAGAAATGAGGAATAAAAATGGAAATATTTAAAACCGATGGACTAACTGTTCCATGAAAGAGTTTTTCAGACCCCTGGAGAATTGGTGATTAAATTGATATCAGCAAGGGATCGGAGTTCGGAGATCGGGCGGTGTGCGAGGCGCGGCATAGGTCATGCCGAGCAAACCACACTAATCTTGGATGGGAGCCCTGAGCCTGGATTACAGTGGATCTGAATTTAAAGTGTTTTTAAGAGGGAAGTAAAATACTAAAAATATCAAGGTGGTGGCGGCGGAGACGTGAGGTCCTGGACTGGGCTGTGGTAGATGCCAGGAAAGGACAAGTAAGTGCTGAGAGTGAGAGGAAGTGAAAATTGGTGAAGAAGGAGTAATGGTTGTGGGGGATTGTAAAAATGAAACTTAAAAGAAGGAAAGCTGAGCCGGAAGGCATAAAAAGTGGATAACAACAGAGTGGAGGAATTGGAATGTTTTTGAGAGAGATGAAATTTAAGAAGGAAAATAAGGAGAGAATTGAGGATTGATAATTGGAACTGGTTGGATTGGCGTGGAAAGTTGAAGGGTCCTCATTCGGAAACCGCTGCCGTGGTTTTGAAGCTAAAGGTGGAATATATTTTTGAGACGGAACAGTTTATGCTGGATCATTGAATTGGATTACAATTGAGAGGGGTTCTTCTTTCTCCCCGATTTTGGTATTCTACCATTTTAAATTGGAGTCAGTTTTGGGACTAGAACATTGAGTTATGTCATTTCTCCCCTTTTTTCTCTCTTCTTTTCCTTCGGAGACATAATAACAGTAACAGCTACAATTTTACTACATGTGGATTTGCTTTCCCTTTTTTGTTTTGGAATTTAGTTTTGCTATCATCATCTAAGTGGAATAACAAGATTGGGTTTTTTTCTTTACTTTTTACTTTTTTCTTTTATTACTATTTTCTTTTATTATTATTTTTACCGAAATTGATTTTTATTGACATTGAATTAATAGAGTTTGGGATATTGAAATAGTGTTATATTTGGATTATAACAGTGTTATATTTGGACTATAACAAGGCCCAGCCAAATTTTTGGTTTTTGAAGAACTAATAAAAGCTATAATTTTATGTGTCCAATATACCTATTTGAATCTGGAATTTAATCAAGAAGACGGATTTGGAGGAAATAAAGGGGTTGCTGCATTGAGATTATTATTTGAAGTTACAATGGAAAAGCTTGGAGGGGGAAAGGGAAAGGAAGACAAAGTGGTGAAGCCCAAGTGGATGGACGTGAGGAAGGATGAGAAGAAGGATAAATCAGCAAAAGAGGAAGCACCTCCATCATCAGCATCACCAGAACCTGCATCAATGGACCAAATACAAATTTTGGTTGAATTGGGTAAATTGTTTAAGAAATTTGAGAGGATGGTGGAGGCAAATGTGAAAGGCTTCCATGAAATTAAGGAAACAAGGGTAAAAGATAAAGATGAAATTATGGAAAAACAAGATAAGCTGGTTGCAATGTTCACTGACTTCTCTAAGAAGGTTGATTTTAATTTTCAGAGGATGGATATAAGTGTTAAATTGATGCAAAAAGATATGAAATTGATGCAGGATGATATGAAAGGGTTGCATGAGGAAGAAAACGATACTAAAATGAAAGTAGAAGTACAGGAGAAAAGGATAGATATTATGAGGAGAAAAGGATAGATATTATGTAAGAGACGATGAGAAAACAGAACATAGTAATTCGTAATCTTATGGAAAAAATGCCAGACCAGCTGAAGGAAAGAATAGTTAATTGGTTAAATAGTTTAAAAATGGGGCAAGATTTCGAGAATGAAGATATTGCAAATGTTTACAGGTTGGGGGCAAGGAAAGTGAAAAATATTAAAAAATGTTTTTGTTAAGTTTGCAAATTGGGGGAATAAATTAAAGGTGATGGCTTTTCTAAAACAAGCTGATTCTGGCATTTTAAAAATTGATGGGAATGATGTGGAGGTTTGCAATGAGATAAAGCAGTTGCAAGAAGAGCATGCTAAGACAAATGACAAGAAGATTTTTGATAAAATGCAAAGATTAAAGACAGAATTGGTAGGAAACAATATTGAGAAGGTAAAAAGGGATTTAGCATGTTTAAAAAGGGAATATTTTGAATATAGTAATAAGAATTCAAAATTATTAGCGAGAGCTGCTAAAGAAAAGAGAAATAAAAGGGAAATTGGAATATTGGTTAATAAAGAGGGAATAAGATGTAATAGGATTAGACATAAATGTAAGATTATCAAAGATTTTTATCAGGATTTATATGCTAAAAAGATTATAGATTTTGAGAAGTTATGGGACCAATTGGGGAAACAAATAGAAAATAAGATAAAACAGGAACATAGAAATAGAATGGAAGAGCAAATAACAGAGAAGGAAGTAAAAGATGTAATAGACAACTTGATGTCAGATAAAGCCCCAGGGGAAGATGGGTTACCAGCAGAATTCTACAAGGAATTTAAAGATATATTGGTTCCAAAAATGGTGAAATTATATAATTATATTTTGGAGGGAGGGCACATTCTGACTTCATGGTATAGAACCATAATTGTTTTACTACCAAAACCTGGAAAAGACTTAGAAAAAGTGGAATCTTATAGGCCTATTTCATTGATAAATCAGGATGCCAAGATTTTTACAGCAATATTGGTAAATAGGCTGAATAGTTTTTTGGGTGATTATATAAATGAAGACCAAACAGGGTTCTTGAAAGGTAGACATATGGCAGATCTGACAAGGCGAGTTTTAGATTTAATAGATATTGTAGGACAAACAAAAGAGAAAATTGGATTATTGTCATTAGATATTTTTAAGGCATTTGATTCATTACAGTGGGCAACAATTAAAGAGATAATTAAAAGTTATGGATTTGGAGATTAAATTTAGTAGGATGATAGAACAATTGTATCAACATGGTACTGCCATTGTCAGAGTAAATGATGAGGTCACAGAAGAGGTAAAATTGGAAGCAGGAACAAGGCAGGGTTGCCAATTATCACCAATTTTGTTTATTATGGCAATGGAGTTGCTGGCAAAGGATATAAGATAAGATAAGGACATAGAAGGAATACTAGGAAATAAGATAAGTTTGTATGCTGATGATATTTTGATAACAATGAAGTATCCTAGGAAGGCGTTAGAAAGAATACAAGTGCATTTAAAAGATTTTGAAGAGATGACAGGTTTGAGAATAAATTGGGACAAGTCAGAAATGATATTGTGCAATACTGATAAGGAAGAACAGCAGAAAATAAAGGGTAAATTTAAATTACAAGTTAAAGATAATTTGAAGTACTTGGGAATAAATATTTCAAATAAATTTGAGGACCTTAAGAAATTGAATTATGGAAAACAGAAAGCGGAAATAAAAGATAAAATACAGCAATATAAAAAGTTGAAGTTGTCTTGGTTTGGCAGGATTGCATTATGCAAAATGATGTTGTTTCTGAGAATAAATTTTTTTGTTTGATGCCCTGCCGATTCAATTAACTGATAAGGAAATTAAGGAATTTCAAAACTTGTTGAATGATTTCTGCAATGGTGGAAAGAAACCTAGAATCGTGAAAAAAATTGTGGTATTTATCTCAGAAAGAAGGAGGTTTACGATTGCCAAATTTGAGGAATTATTATAGAGCTTTTCAAATTAAAAATATTGTGAAAATCTTAGTGAAGGAAAAGGTAATATGGGAAGAAATTGAGATGAGGGACTTAAATCAAGTAGGGAAAATGGTTTTTTTAGATAGTAAAATGGGGAAAATAGTTACAAAAAATAAAATGATGAAGATATTATTAGGAGTATGGGAAAAGGTGAAGATGGAACTGGCTCCAGATACATCTCCTATAATAGAAATTGAGGATATTAAAAATTTTCCAATACAAATTGACAAAAGGGTGAAAGAAGTTTTATTGAGAAATGATGTTTTCCTGCTGAAAGACTGGATACAGGTTTGTAAAGATGGTGAAAGAAAAGCAGATATGTTTGTACAATTGAGGTTGAACTGGTTCCAGTTTGCATTGGTAAACAAATGGAATAGTAAATATTTGATGGAAGTCAGTTTGGAAAGAGGTATGACTGCGTTTGAAGAATTGATATCAAAGATAAGAAAGGGAGAAAGGGGTATTAAGGGCTTAGTAAGTAAAATATATATAATGTTAAATAAAGATGGTAATCCACAAGAAGCGTTAAAAAAATTGGGAACAAGAATTGAAAATAAAGATAGTAGACGAGGTTTGGAAAAATAAAGGGAAGAAAAGGATCATGAGAACAATGTCTGTTAGAGTGAAAGAACATAATTATAAAATGTGGTGGAAATGGTACTTTACCCTAGTGAGGTTACATCAAATAGATAAAAATAAAGATAAAATGTGTTGGAGATGTAAGGATACACTGGGAACATATGAACATATGTGGTGGGGTTGTAATGTGGTAAAGGATTTTTGGGCAACAACTGAGAAAGAGATTTGTGCTCTTATGGGTATGAGACTTAGACTGGGGCCAAGTACTGTTTTGCTGACAGATGTGGAAAATATGGACTTAAATAATGATAAAAAGGAGTTATTGTCAATAATGTTGACAACGGGTATACAGTGTATAGCCAGGAATTGGAAAAATGAAGTAATTTTGAAAATTGAAGAATGGTATAAGGAGATGTGAAATCTTGCATTGAATGATAAGTTAACATGGGAAATGAATAAGAAAAGGGGTATAGTCAAAGAAAATAGATTTTGGAAAATATGGCAATTATTTGTGCATTACTCATTGAAAGGAGATGAAAGGAATAGACCAGTACCGGAACAAATGAGTTTTTGGGGTTAGAAAATAACTGTGACACTGTTTTCTCCAGGGCAATGTAAATAATACTGGGTGTATTATCTGAAAATTATATTTCAATATTTGTTTTTTTACTGAGACTTAGTAGTTGTGTTACATTGTTGAGTTTAAGAATAGAGATGGAATATTGCGCTCAAAACCTCTCCTAAACACTCTTCACCTCATGCAAAACTCACAAGAGCAATGCACGCATGCGTCCTGCCTTATATACTGCCCAGGCACAATGCAACCTGGGGAAACCCCAATGTCTCATACAAAGTCACAGCGACTTTGTATGAGGCAACTTTTTTCAAGGAATTAGACTTTGTATGAATTCGATATTGTACGAAGCGGACTTTGTATGAGGTATTACTGTAGCTCTAAAGTAGCTCATTGAATCAAGTTATCACACACTTTGGAGACATTCAAGAATAAACCAGACAATCCTCTCTCAGATCTTGTTTGATTTGGATCCCTGCACCAAGCAGGGACTGTGGTGGCCTAGTGGTTAAGATACTGAACTTGATGACTAGAAGGTCAGCAGTACAGCAGTTTCAAGATCCAAGTGCATTGTGACAGATTGAGCTCCCATCTTTTGTCACAGCTCATGCCAACGTAGCAGTTTGAAAACAAGGAATTGCATGTAGATAAATGGTACTGACTCGGTGGGAATGTAACAGCATTCCTTGCACTCTGGTGTCTAGTCATACCTGCCATATGACCATGGAAACGTCTGCAGATGCAGACAGTGTTGGCTCTTTGGCTGTAAATGGAAATAATCAGCATTCCCTAGAGTCAAATATGACTTGCTTTCAAGCAAGGGTGACCTTTACTGAACTGGGGGTAATATTCAATGGCCTCATAGCCCCCTTTCAACAAAATTATTCTATGTTTATGGTAAGCAAAGAATCTAGTGAGTAGAATAAGCACCTCCAGGTAAGGATGTTTTAGGAACGGAGGTAGTTTGATTTATATTCAGTTCATATATTGGTAAGCACACATATTTCCAGTTCCAAACTAATATGTTGAACTGAATTATTTGTACCTCATGAACAGATTTTCTCAATTAAAAATTTACACTCAATTGTGTACCTTAAGATAAATTGGTCACAAAAATGCATACAGAGCAAATGAACTAAGGGATGGAAAAATGAAAATTGGCAGATCCTTTTGTTTCCACTGGGCAGCTGGAAGTTTTGGCAACTGCAGAGGATGCCTGTCAAGGTTGTATACACTTTTTCCACCAGATCATTATTTTAGGAGTTTATAGACAACTGGCCATTCTTCCCTTGCAATATATGATAACATATAGATTCATTGCACTAAGCCTTCTCCACATTCTGCAGGTACTACTTGCCTGTAGATAATTTGACATCCTCAGCTTCCTCTAGAACAGGGGTGCCCAAACTACAGTCTGCAGGCCAGATGCAGCCTCTGATACCAATTCATCCGGCCCATGCTGCCCTCATCACTCCCAGAAGTGAAAGTATGGGCACATTTTACTTCTACTTCCAGGAGTGATGAGGGTAGCATGGGCCAGATTAATTGGCTCAGGGGCCAGATCCAGCTGATGAGTTCTAGTTTGGGCATCCCTGCTATAGAGCTTTATTGTATAGCAGAACATCTGCTACAAAATCAAGTGGCAAAATTGTTCCTCAGATTAATGCCTTATATTCTGCCTTTACTGGAATATGGCATCCTGTGATGGAACTAGATGTAGCATCTCTGGCAATGATTCAGGACTCACTGTTTTTGGTGACGCTCTTGACCAATCTAGAGGTAGAAAAGGAAAAGAGAGAGTTAAAAAGAAAGAAAGAAATACCTTGGCCATACATTTTCTTGCAGTTTGCTTGCTAGCCGTACCTCACCAGTGTGTTGCTCCATTTTTGCTGACATTTAAGAAAGAAGTGGAGAAGTGTAGACTGTTCACATACTATCAGGAATTTGATTTTTTTTCTTCTTCCCCCACATCATGACAGCCTGATATATAGCAGAGATAATGGGTACTTCTCTTGCACTGGTATTTTTAGTTCTGTAGAGAAGCAATCCCACAGGGCAGATTTAAAAACAGAACAAATAAACAAAAAACAACAACAACAAACTAACAGCTCCTGCTACTTGATTCTTGGCTTGTCAGCTGTGAGAATGTGAAAAGTAACCCCTCTGAAATATGGATGATGATGATGGTTTCTAAGACTTTTTTTAAAAAAGGCAAACAGTTCAGTAAGTGAGAGAAAGCATCTTCCTGTTTTCTTGTATTGGGGGTTGTTCTAGCTGAGCATAGGGGCTGCACTGACTTAGTATTTAAGATGCTGAGCTTGATGACTGAAACGTCAGCAGTTTGAGACCCGAGTGTTGCGTGACAGAGTGACCACCCATTGTCTGTCTCAGCAATGCCAACCTAGTGGTTCGAAAGTAAAAATTATAAATAGATAAATATGTACAGCTTTGGTGGAAAAGGTAACAACATTCCATGAGCTTTGGCTTCTACCAATGCATGCCACATGACCACTGGAATGTCTGCAGACAGTGCTAGCACTTTAGCTGAAAAGAGGGATGACACCACCCCCTAGAGTCAGACATGACTGTCTTTTGAGCAAGGGAGATCTTTACCTAGCTGAGCATCTAGATTTAGATCTGGCCACTGAATATATTATATCTTCCCATATCTGATATTTTTTAGAACTTTGGTAGGAAGGTACACAGCGTTCCGTGCATTGCAGTGTCTAGTCATGCCTGCCACATGACCACAAAAACGTCTGCAGAAGCAGACAGCGCTGGCTCTTCGGCTATGAAACAGAGATGAGCACTGAACCCTAGAGTCAGATACGACTGGTTTTCGAGCAAGGGAAACCTTTACTTTTACTAGAATGAATTAAGTTCAATGCTGAACTTCAGAAGAAGTAAAATGGATGGCTCTACCTTTCTATCCATTGGGTATGAATTGAAATTTTCCCGGAATATGAAGTTTGGAAAAGATCACAATTTTTGGAATTCCTCAGACAGCATAGCAATCCAAATATCAGAGTGAATGACTCAATTTCAGCCACCTTCTTGACATCTGCTGATCTTCAGTTCAGGTCTCAGGAATCAGAGTGCTTTCTAGTTTGGCATCTATGAAAATATGGATGGATTAGATGGTCTTCTTTAATTTTTGTGTCATACTTTTCTTCTATGAAGCAATAGTCACCATCCTGTATTGTGTTAATACTGTAAGGATTATAATTCCCCAGAGTTCAATTTACATCCACTTTGCCTGCATAAGTAGTGCCAACACCACTCAATGTAATCTTCTGAGATGACATACATAAATTTTTAGCAATTTTTCCATTTATTCAGCCCATTGTTGTTATCTCTACAATCCTTTTAAGGAAGTGTGAATGGCAGGCATGTCCCAAGTGATTATCATTACTGTAAAATGATTTTTTTTTAAAAATGCTGTTGACTCTGTGATGTATAATGAAATGTAAGTTTCTCTACCCAGCTAATTAATTGAATAGCTTGTATTTAGCATACCCATGCGACATATTGTGATAAAAAATTGAGATTCTGATCTCTGAAGATTTTGGTTACATGCAGAGCTTAAAAGGGGAATTTTCATTTATTTATTTATTATTATTATTATTACTTGCATTCTCCCCACCAGTAGCCATCTTTTAAATAAATTAGAGGGAAAGAGTCTGGAAAAATGCACTGCTGTTCACAAAAGATGAAGAACCAGTGTGGTAAAAAAGAAGAATATTTTGTTTGTTTACCACTACAGGGAGGATGTTTTCTATCTTCTGCCTCCAAGACATCACCACACAACTAAATATGATTTAGTATGGTGTCCTCAAACATTCATAAAGTAACTTCATAACCAGTTTATCAGAGTGCTGGTTGGCTCTGAAGCAAAGGCAGATTAGACTCTAGTGGGAGAAGAGTTTCTTCATCTCCAGGTTCATGGTACTGACCCTTGTCATTACCAGGGAGGGTTAGGAAAGAATGGAGCTCTATCTAGGGATCATAAAAAGTAAAGAAAGCTTACCTAAAGAGGGCAGCATTCTAGTCCTGCCACTTCTGCTTCCAGTTTCATCATCTTTCCGTATGTGGAGGGTGTGTGGCTGAAGTGTAGATTCTCTGCTATCCATGGATACTCCCCATATAATTTGGAAACCTGATTTTCCCAAATCATATGGAGAGCTCCCACACATAGCAGGGTCCCCCCCATCCCACCATAGAAACAATGACAGATGGCTGAGCCTTGAAATTTCTCCCTTTGTATATGAGTTTCCCACTGGTTTGTAACACTTGAACTGGGCTTCCTTCTGTATGATATGACTCTTCTTTCATTATGTGCATAGTAATGGGGAAGTGTATGAATCAGATGCATTTTTGAGTTCTCAAAAGTATACATATTCTCCTGCAAACATTTGAGTACAGTTTTTTACTTATTTTTATTGCATAATAATAAGATATATTATTTCCCTGATTGTATTATGAGTAGGTCAGGCTGTTGATGATGAATAGTTCATATATATGCAACAGTTCCCCTAGTGGCTTAGTGCTGAGTCCAATGACAATATGTAACATGACAGCAAGTTCGGGGGTAACCAACAGTGATTTATTTACAGCTCACTTCGAACTGGGTAATAGGGGACGAGGTGGTTACTTATAGAATGGCAGCTACAGAGATACATTTGCCCCGGTAACTGAAATGTGCGAAACCTGTGTTAGAGCCAATCATCTTTCATTGACAGTGATACAAATTTAGCACCTTAGAGAAAGGGTATGCTTCAGCTGCAAAGACTTAATGGTGTCTTAAGAATTAAAGCAATATAACGTTCAGACACAATCCTTAATGACTAAGGCACTGACTGGAAGGTTGGGTTTCGATACCCGAGAGCTACACTTGGGGCTATGAAAGGAACCTCATTTGGACCATAGGTGTCAAGTATCCCATATTGCCTGGGAAAACCCCATAATTTAGCTCCTCTTCCCACCGTCACATTTTAAAAATAATATCCCGTAATTTTTTTAAAAATCCAGGGGGCATGTAAATCTCCCATATATTATATTATAGTATTATATTTTTATTCATGAGGTATGGGTCTCATACCAGAGCCATAGAAGAGGAGTGTTGGGCTCCCCCTGGTGGAGGATGAACCACCCCCTAGGCACACCCCTTAGCACAACTGTTTCCCCTCACGGGGAAGAAGGCAGAAGGCCAGTCTTATTGTAATAATTTCATTTTAAATTTTCCCCTATTCTCTGCTGACTGCATTCCATATTATGATGATTGATAAGATGTTGGGGTGCTGGGGGTACCCAATGAGGCTTGGCTGTGTTTAGTAGAGCAAAGTGGCTAGCTGTGTATGCTACAACAGCTGGGAGAAATTTCCACACAGACAAGCAGGTTGTATAAGGAAAAGAAAACAGCTTTACTTTTCAGCGAAAACACAGGAGAAGCAAAAACACATGCCTGAGATAAGCAACACTCAGTACAGTTGGCAGCAGTCCATAAAAGATAGCAAATGTCCAAGTACACAGTATTTACAGAGATTACCTCTGGGCAGATGCAGAGAGCAGTTTCCTTACAGTTGCAATAAGCAGTCTTAGTTATTTAGTTGCAAGCATGAGGCAAACAGAGTTCATTCCTTAGAAGTCTTTAGCAGTATCATGCATTCACTCAGTATTCAGCCTCATAGCTTATAGTTCTAAAGCTTACCATAGCTTCCAGCAGTGTAGCAGCATAGCAGTATAGCCCTTGAGAGACTGTAGCCCTTGGAGAATATTCCCCTGGATAATATTCCCAAGACAATGCTCAGAGTGCATTTCCTTTATAGTAGCAAAACTGCTGAGCCACTCTCTGATTCAGTTCAGCTGGGGCAGAACACAGAGAGGCTCTTAAAGGAACAGAATGTGATCCAATACAATACACAGTAGGGACTACATAGACCATTTATCCTAACAGTGATTTTTCATGGAACTGTTTTTTACACTTTAATCACTTAATTGTCTACTGTCTTAGCCTTGTGTGCCTCAATTTCATTTTTTAAAATTCTGTGTTTAAGAGAAAACCACGGAAATATCCTGTTTAAGTTGTATGCAAATATACTTGAAGCCAATTGGCTCGTTTTCTTCCTTTAACACCCTCTTTCCCAGGAGAGAGAGGGCTTCAAGTATATTTGCATACAATATAAATAGCATACTTCCGTGGTTTTCTCTTAAATACAGAGTTTTAAAAAATGAAATTGAGGCACACAAGGTTAAGACAGAAGACAATTAAGTGATTAAAGTGTAAAAAAAACAGTTCCATGAAAAATCACCATAATATGGCATGCAGTCAGCAGAGATTAGGGGGAAATTTGAAATAGAATTATAACAGTAACCATGGCTTGCTGGCTGCCTCCTTCCCTGTGAGGGGAAATAGTCATGCCAAGGAGAGTGCCTAGGGGGTGGTTTTTCCTCAACCAGGGGGAACCCAACACTCCTCTCTGGCTCTGGTGGCTCCTCTTCTTCTAGTCACTTGGGTGTGCCTGAATTTTGGGAGGAGGGGGCATGGTTTGGGGTGGGGGCATGGCCCAAACTTTCCCTTATTTTCATGTCCAAAACTTGACAGGTATGATTTGGACATCCCTTAAAAATCCTTTCAACCTGGAATAATATCTGACATGAATTATTATTATTATTTTCCCCAATACAGTATAGGGATCAAAGATGTCTGGCAGAGTTACACCTGTCATTCTATCAGACATATTTACATTGAGGTCATCTTCAAAAATATTGAAATCTAGGAATTATTGTTGAAAACCACCAATAAACCCAAGCTCAGAAACTACCCTTGACAATTGCTATTTGTCTTTCTTTACTTTAACATTGTAATAAACTTCTATAAAAAGCATCGGTGTATAAAAACAATTACTGTTGTGACTTGGTATCATCTAAGGAAGACACAGATCGAAGAATTCATTTTTGTATGAGATATATTGATTCCATAAAAGAAACCCCAGCCTTGATTTAATAAAAACTGAGCAAGGCTTTGAGGACAACTGATTTTGGAGATAACTCATTCATAGGATCACCTTAAATCAAAGAGGTCTTGAAGGCACATATCAACCACAAAGACAGCTATTTAGATAATGGTAACCAATTCCAATTTATCTAAACCAGTTGAACACAATTTTAACAACTGGTAGCATGAGTGTGAGAGAGTGGATATTTCTTCAATTTACCATGGATCATGTTTGGAAAAAATGTTTTTGGGAGGAAACCTCACAAATTTGCAGTCTCTGTGCAAGATGATCCTGGCTTGATATGCATGGACCCTCACTGTATGGATAATGTCTACATTGGAAATGACAGTCCAGTCTTCCCACATCGCTAGTTCAAATTTTTCTATGAAGAGTTTGGTAATGCTTTAGATCTGTCAGAGTCTTGGGTGTGGATGGTTGCATAGTCCAAACAAGCAGAAGTCATGTGATCAAGAGAACAGATGGTTCAAAGTACAGTACAGTCTGGTGGTGGAGCAAGACAAGGACAGAGTTCAAGGAGCAAGTATCTAGGCAATTCACAACAAAAGTCCACAGGATCCATGAACTGGACAGTACTATTCAGAAGCCGGAATCAGGAACAGAGCATGATATCTCCGAAAGCAGGACAAGGCAAGAGGCCTTTGGAACTAAGAACAAGACGCAAGATACTGTATGGTGGAGCCTATGAAGGTCCAGAACCTTTCCTAAGGCTCTCAGGTGGGGCTTAACAACTACAATAGAGTGAGAGTCCACTCCTGCAGGACATAGCATAGCTGCTTCCAGGCTGGGTGCTCCAGTACTGCAGTACTTAAAAAAGCAGCTGCAAATCCTGACAATTCTTTAGCATTTGGTCTTGTCCCCCCAGCCCAAAGGATTGTTCTGCTTGTTAACTTCCTTATGAGTATTTTGTGAGTTGGCTTTAGGGGAACAGCCTGTGCCAACACAGAAACTTAGATTACTTTGTGTACTTAGAATATATTAAGTTTTATTTCTCTGTCAGATGGGAAGCATGTCTAATAAAATGTGAAGTGAATTAACATAATTAAATTAAAATAATGGGATAATATGATCCATATTGTCTTTGAAATAATCTTCTTGGCATATTTGGAATTTTATTTTCCATCTTCATAGCATTCAGATAAAATTCTGCTCTTTAAGTGAGTTAGTAGAAAGGTTTTACTGTATTCTCAATTGTCATCCAGGTCATTTTATAGATTCAAAATTTTCACTCCATCTTCAAGTCTGACTTGGCAGCTGAAAGACCTCATAATGCTTTTTTGGATAAAAAAAAATTCTCAGGTGATTTGACAGAGAAAAGGTGAAAAGGAGGGAATAGGAAGGGAACACAAAGAAGAGAACAGGAAAGAAACAAAACAATATAACTCTCTTTCATGAACACAAAATCATTCATATTCAGAGGAACTCTCGCTGCATTATTTCATTTTGGCTCTTCTGCTTAGTCAGTTAGAGGGTAGTTTCTTACTTCATTCTGTTCAAATAACAAAGCAATAGCATTCTCTGGATGCTCATAGAATGCTGCTAAGAGAATTCTGCTAACAAAGACACATAAAAAATAATTAAAGACTTTGTTTAGAATACTTGTAGAGATTGGAATAAAAAGCAGAATTTAATGGTCATTTATCTCTTCTTTGTGTGTGTACGTGTATGTGTGTGTGCACTTCTACTTAGTGGACAACATACAGGGCACATACTGTGTGAGAAAAGCAGATAAGGTTCTATTCCCTTATTGAAAATCTCCAAGCCGATTTTTGTACAGCTGGAGAACTCATTTTTGTAACTCTCTCTCACACACTCTCTCATTCTCTCTCACATACACAAACACAAAAACCCAGGCTTGTTGCCATGGAGTCTATCAAGACTGCAGTGCTTCATACATTAAACTGAAAGTAAGTCCCGCAGAACTGTTTCAAGGTTGGAATATTGCTGCTCATTCTTGTACCCATACAACTAAACATATCAATGAAAGCTTGTTGGGAGATTGTCAAGAGTTAGGGGCTCCACGATGATGGCACTCAATTTCTTCTCTTCTTTTCATCTAACTCCAAGGAAGCTTCTTTGGTCTCAAACCAGCTTCTGATGTCAGTGGCTCATTGCAAACTGAATCTTCATCCACTTAAGACAAGAGTGTTCCTGACTGGTTCATTCTATCTTGGCTTGGATAACACTTTTTTTTGAAACTCAGGCTCACAACTCAGGTGTATTCATGATTTCAGCTTTCAGTTTAGTCATCATAGTTTCATCAGTGGCCAGAAAGTGCATCATACAGTTAAATCTAGTACACAATCTGTGCCTATTCCTTGATACATCTCATTTGCCTATCATGACATAGGCTTTATTACATCTCAGATTATAGTAGTATTCTCTGTTTGTATACCCCTTGAAAAACATTCAAAATATTAGCTAATGAGTTTGTGCTGTTAGCCACCTAGAGTAGAAAAATCTCCTAGATAGGTGGGGTATAAATATAATAAATAAATAATCTAAAACACTATAACCAGACCACTATAACCAAGGACAGTTAGGGTGGAGTATACAACTCCCTTAGAACAGCTTCACAGGCTACTGTTCATCTTCAGGCATTGTTCAAAGTGCTGGTTGTGATTAACAGAGCCGGAATTTAGGCCATTTAAAATATACATTATTCTATATAAATCTGCCTGTGGTTTGAGATGTGCAAGAGACATCCCTCTCTGAGCCCATCACACTCAGAAGCTTATATGGTGAGAATATGATATAAAGTTTTCTCTGAGCACTTTCCAGGCTTTGAATTTCTGCCAAAGGTACCCATGTTGCCCCTTCCCTGTTCTCCTTCAACTGGAAAGCAAATATTTTATTTATTTATTAAAGTAGGCCTTTGGTAACTGATAATGTGCTAATGATGGTGCTTTCAACCAGATGTATCCATTTTCTTTCTTTCTTTAATGCAAATCATTATTAGTATTTCAACTGAAATGTTTTCAACAATTTTAATTTCAATTGTGATTTAATAGTGTAACAATATTTTAATACTTATCAGTTAGTGGTCAGAATCCTGTTAGCATTTTAAAAGTATAATATCTCTGCAGGTGTTATGCTCTGTGCCGGTTCTGGCTCACAATGATGTGAGCTGGAGAGTGCTCCATTTAAAGCAATGTGTATCTCTATTTGCATAGATAGAGAGTGAATACATACATAAACAGCATCAAAGAGGAACTGCACACAAAGAAGCTGTCTGAAAGGTTAAAAGTAGCTGGATTCTGGCCATTGTGTTTTATTGTTGTTGATTTAAAAAAATACATTGTAAGCCACCATGGATAACAATCCTGGAAGAATGCTAACATGTAAATTAATGAATTAATTAAAGAGATCATAGAAATGCTAGTTCAGAGAGTGCCCTATAGTGTGAGTGGAATCAGGTACTACTTGGAACCCAGCTTCAGTTTTCATGGGGGATATAAAGTCCCAAACTACTCATTCACAGAATGAATCCCTAGTTTCTGAGAGTCAGCATACCAACCAACATTATTTATTTATTTATGCAATTTATGTAATTTATATCCCACCCTCCTGGTGGGAAACACCACTCAGGGCAGCTAACAACAACAGAGGAAAAAGGAAAAAGGGAAAACAAAAATAAAAATAGAATACAATATAAAACAATTAAAAACATTCACAGCTAAAAAACCTGAGCTAAAATCCACATTAAACCTATGTAAACATTAAAAAAACCACAACTCTCACCATCCATCACCCACAATAAAAACTGAGATCCAAGACAGGACAGGTCCGTCTCCCCGGCTAGACAAGCCAGTGGGCCTGAGAGGTGGGGGCACACATGCCCCACCCATGCTGAAACAACCATGTCTTCAGCATCTTCTTAAAGGGGAGCAGTTCTGTCTGGAGGCACACCTCAGGTGGAAGGAGGTTCCACAGGGCTGGGGCAGACATGGAGAAGGCTGTCTTCCTGGCCCCAATCAGATG
This sequence comes from Bradypodion ventrale, assembly GCA_035047345.1. Taxonomy (NCBI): domain Eukaryota; kingdom Metazoa; phylum Chordata; class Lepidosauria; order Squamata; family Chamaeleonidae; genus Bradypodion; species Bradypodion ventrale. The sequence continues at coordinate 141,918,826 of JAWDJE010000003.1, forward strand.
TACCTCTCTCATTGATAGGACCACCACTGAGCCACTCCTGTCTGCCCTGGTAGGATGGGCTGAATTTCTTGTGATGATGCAGTGACTTAAGTTGCCTGGTCCAATACCATGAAGGGCTTTAAAGGTCAAAACCAGCACCTTAAATTGCACCCGGAGACACACCGGCAACCAGTACAGCTCCCAGAGCAGTGGTGAGGCATGGGCATAACGCCTGCGCCCCATCACTACCCGGGCAGCCGCATTCTGGACCAGCTGAAGTCGCCAAGGGCAGCCCCATGTACAACGCATTACAATAATCCAATCTGGAGGTGACCAGAGCATGAGTGACCATGAGCAAGGAGTCCTGGTCCAGGAATGGGTGCAATTGGTAGATTACATGAAGTTGTGCAAAGGCCCTCCTAGCCATGGCTACCACCTGCTCTTCGAGCAGTAGCCGTGAGTCTAGGAGGACCCCCAAATTACACACCGGATCTGACTGGGGCAAAGATGGTAATTCCTGGGATAACACTGGGCCCCGCACCCAAATCCACTCAGTCTTGCCAGGATTCAGCTGATGCCCACTGTCCCCCATCCAGACCCGGACAGCCTCCAGACACCTGGTTAGGACTTTGACAGCATTACTCGGGTCCCCACGGGCCGAGATGTACAGCTGGGTATCATCTGCATATTGATGATACCTCACCCCGTGGGAACGAATTATCTCGCCCAGCGGGTACCCACCTGGAGTCAGAAACACTCAAACCCAGCATACTGCACAGTGACATACTAGTGGCAGGAATGGAACCATGACAGATCACTGGGACTTGGCCTCCTGATTCCCCACCTGTCAACTTCACCTTCAGAAAAGCCTATCAGGCAAATTAATAACAACATTTCTTCAATATGGGTGGACCCAGTGGCAGGCATCAGCCGGTTCGTACCGGATCACCCATACTATTAGCAAAACCAGCTGGCCATGCCCCCCTCCCCTCCCTTCCTCACCCACCAACCCACCCACCCCTCCTTCTCCTCCTCTCCCCATACTCCGGGCATGACCAGGAGCAAAGGAGAAGAGGAGAAGGAAGAGTGACCAGGGGCAGGGAGGAGGAGGAACCATGTCGGGCTCCCCTTGGTGCCCCCATGCCCTCCCCTTGGGGTATCATCATGGGAGCAGGGGGAGCCCACCAGCTCCCCTCCCCATCCCACCCACCTCCCTGAACCAGGAGGAAGAGGAACCACCCAACATGGCTGGCTGCCGCCGGCACTGCTTGGGCACTCCTGCCTCTGCCTCCTCTCCACCGTGGTCCTGGGGCAAGGAGGAAGAGGGAGCTTAGCTGCCAGATGTGGCTGGCCTGACTCAGGCCATGCAATGCTTCTGCCACCACTGCTTGGGCACTCCTGCCTCCGCTCCCCACCCCACCCCCGGGTGATCCCGGGGTGAGTAGTCCCGGCCTGATGCAGCTGGTCCACCACCTGCCTCTTCTAGGTAGTTTTTTTGTTTTGTTTACTTTGCTCTCTCTGTCTGTGTGTGTGAGCATGTGTGTGTGCGCACACACACACACGTATGTGTGTGTGGGGCTGGAGTGAGAAAGAGAGGGTCTGGAGCAGCCTAAGGGGGTTTCTTTTTGTTTTATTGACTCTGATATGCTTGAGACACATGCTACCATTTAAAATTTTTATTCTGTGCAAGCATATCAGAGAGTAAACAAAACAAAAAGACAAAGACTAACTGCTGTATTTTAATATGAGCTTTTGTGGATCAAGTTCACTGGGTCTTTGGCTATAAACAGGGATGAGTATGAAACTCTAGAGTTGGATACGACTGGCTTTTGATCAAGGTCCAACTTTACATAATAACAGAAGATTCCTGTTTGATATTCAAATTTGCTGTGGTTAGTAAAGGTAAAGGTCTCCCTTGCTAAAGGTAAAGGTAAAGGTCTCCTGTACTCAAAAGCCAGTCATATCTGACTCTAGGGTGCAGTGCTCATCTCCATTTACAGCCAAAGAGCCAGTGCTGTCTGTGCTTGCAAGTCACATGCCAAGATAGCCCTTCCCACAAATTTGGCCCTGTCCACAGAGATAACCCCGCCCACAATGTGGTAGCAAATTTTTTGAAGCCCATCACTGGGTGGACCAGGGTGTCCATGCAGTATCCAACCTTGGATAAAGACACCCCCCCCAACATGTCCAAATGGATATTCAATATGGTAAAACACTGATTTACGTAAAAAGACAATTCCATAGCTATTTACATAACTTGATAGGGATGCATTGAAAGAAAGAAAAACAATGGGATGTAAACATAGTGATCTCTCTACCTTTTGCATGCTGCTGCTGCTGCTTCCTCTGGCCCATCAAAGGGGGGGAACTGCTGCCACCACCAGCACTGCCACTGCTGCTGCCTCCCTCAGTGCTTCTATGGGGACTGGGAGAGTGCCCCCCACATATCCGCTTTGTTCCACTGTTCGTCGGAGGCTTATCCTGGGTGCCATTTGGCTGGGAAGTGCATTCCCAGCCAAATTGCTGCATCCTGCTGTTCATCAGAGGCTTCTCAAGGGCGCCGTTTGGCAGGGAAGCATGTTCCCGGTCAAACCGCTGCATCCCGCTGTTCGTACGAGCCTACTCCAGGCCAACATTTGGCTGGTAAGTGTGTTCCCAGACAAACGGTGCCCCGGAGAAGGCTCAGATGAATAGCAGAATGCAGTGGTTTGGCTGGTAAATGCATTCCCAGCCGAACGGCCTCTCAGAAAAGCCTCCAACAACCAGTGGGATGCAGCAGTTTGGCTAGCAATGTGCTTCCCAGCCAAACGGCACCCCAGAGAAGCCTCCGAGAAACAGCAGAACACTCTCCCAGCCTCTGTAGAAGCAGAGGGGACTCCAGAAAACATGGAAAAACTGCCACAATCATCAGTGCTTCCTCCACTGCCTTCACTGCTGCCTTGGTAAGTGATGTCTTGCGATTTCTAGTGGTGGGGGTAGGTGGCATGGGGTGGAATTTGTAATTCTAAAATGGTGCAGAGCTGAGATTTTAGAGTTTAAAATGAGGCAGCACCATTTTAGAATTACAAGCCTCAAGGAAACCCCTTACACAAGTCGATTTTTGTTTTGCATAAATGGGATGAGATTTATGCAAAAAATTTTTTTACCCACACCCCATTTGTAAGTCGGTTTTTACATAAGTAGAGGCATACATAAATCGGAGTTTTATTGTATCAATATTTTCAATGCAGGAGAATTGCCACAATGGCTAACAAGGCTACTTGAAATATGGGGCACCGAGGGAGCAATAATGTTGTTTCCCCCCTGTGTCACGGTATAGTAGCTATGTCTCAGTCCAAATATCTCACTGTCCTGTTTAGCTCAAAAAGGTTATTGGCTGTTTCCTTTTGCTTCCATCCCTCTTATGGTAAGTTTCTTCCTCCAGTGCTCAGTAACCTTAAACTGTAGTAGCTCTTCCGATGTACAGAAGCAGGCAGGCAAATAATCAAAAAGAACTGCTCCCTTACTTTTCTTCTAGCTGAGAGTTGAGAAGCACTTTCTCTTGGACCCTGCTGGTAATATCATTACACTTTCAACAGCACAATGGCTATCTTTGTCTCCCAGAAGCTGAAACAGGTGAGGAGGAAGGAGAAATGGTGTTTCTTAAGTGCAAAACAGCTGCTTACACAAGATGTTTCTAAAAAAAGAAGTAGTGTTTTCAGGGGAAGAGTGGGCAGCAGCAAGTGAGCTTCTGGTCATTGGTTGCTCACACTCTTTACTAGCAAATGTTGTTCTTTTTCTCCTTGGGATGCAGGATAAATATTCAGAAAAAATATGTTAAGTTTTATTTTCTCTGACATCCTAGTTTTCTATCTGCAGGATGTGTCACAGTTTTCCTTCACCTTCATTCTTCGGCAAAATATTTCAGGCACAGAATTGCTTTTCCCTACAATCTCAGGTAGGGATGCCATATTTCCCTCCCCCCAAAATGGGACATGGATAAAGGTTGCCCTTGCTCAAAAGCCAGTTGTTTCCGACTCTAGGGTTCAGTTCTCATCTCTGTTTCAAAGCCGAAGAGCCAGCGCTGTCTGCTTCTGCAGACATATTCTGTGGTTATGTGGCACACTTGACTAGACACTGGAGCACATGGAATGCTGCTTACCTCATCGCCAAAGTGGTCCCTATTTATCTACTTGTAATTTCTTGCTTTCGAACTGCTAGGTTTGCAGGAGCTGGGACAAAGACGGGAGTTCATTCCGCAAGCTGTTGCTGCCGTGACTTCAATAGAGGTGGCAATAAAATGGCCCGGGACAGGTTCAACCCATTAAATTCCCGGTTTTCAGTTACGTATGACATCCCTACTCTCAGGAAGAACTTTACCATCATGGCTATCTAGAATATTTGAAATGAGGGACAGCTTGAGAGAAACCAGCAGCCCATTGCAGTCCAGTCTTCAATAACAAACTGTATAGTTTTTGTTTTTTGTCAGTACGAAATTACCACCATAGACTTAATTCCATCCATTTTTTCCCATTTGACAGTTAATATTTTGAATAGCTAAATTTTTGTTCACATTCCTTGGACATGCCATCTTTCATTTTCAAAAAGCCATCTCCAAAATATATTTACCTTTGCTTATGAATTGGTTTTGCAAAGCATTTGTATTAAAAAAATGAATCTAATTGAAATGAAAGAGGCAGTACCTGGATACTTTTGTATGCCAATAAAAGGCTTTGCTGTGATCTTCATGCAAATGCCTTCGGTGTTTAAATAATCTTTATTTAAACTAGGCTGCATTTGTTTGTGACTCAGAATCCCATAAACACAACAATTAAAAGCTCAACTGATATATTACTGGGAGTGCTGTTAAAAGGAACAACATGTATTGTTTTACTGTGAAAAATGCCAAAAAAACAAGTTATTTAAAAATTAAAGATATAATCATTTCAGATTGGTAGCAACAGCATTAAAGATACTTAGTTTTCATTTACAGTATTTCAGTGAGAGAGAATTATGCCTACAGTTAGCTTCCACAATGAAATCACTCGGGTAGAAAAATGTTCAGTTTTAGCCAAAATACTTTATTTTCGTATATAAAGGTAAAGGTAAAGGACACCCTTGCTCAAAAGCCAGTCGTATCCGACTCTAGGGTTCAGTGCTTATCTCTGTTTCATAGCCGAAGAGCCAGCACTGTCTGCATCTGCAGACATTTCCATGGCCATGTGGCAGGCATGACTAGACACTGGAGTGCATGGAATGCTGTTTACCTTCCCACCAAAGTGATCCCTATTTATTTACTTGCAATTTCTTGCTTTCGAACTGCTAAACTGGCAGGAGCCAGGACAAAGATGGGAGCTCATTCCGTCCAGGCACATGCTGGCCATTTGGGACAAGTCCCGGTTCACCCCAGTGACTGGCACCCCCCAGAGGTGAGCAGAAGTATGTCCCCTGGCAGCTACAACCCATGACATCATGCAGTACCCCCATTTGATGTTGGAGCAGAAGTGGGGGTGAAATAATAAGTTTTGCTCTCTATTTCATTGGTACACAGAAGGGGTGAAATAATAAGTTTTACTCTCTATTTCATTGGTACACAGAAGAGGCTTGATTTAATTGGATCACGTCCTGAGTCACAGCACCAGACATCAAGAAGATGCATACTTAATTATTTACAGAGCATGTATCTCATTTCAGTCAATTCTTTGGCTTAAACATTTTGACTTCAGACAGTAACTCTTAAATATTTCAGCTTTTGATTTTGGAAAAAAGTGATGACATAAACCAGCTCCCTCTCTCTATTAAAGATTAAATGCTAAGATAATTTTACTTTAACGTATCTGTGGAACCAGTGAATTGGATGGAACTAAAAGGGCACATTGTGTGCCATAACCTATATTTTGGATGAGGAGTCAACAATGTGTGCCAAATATGACAACCTGCAGGATACTGCTGTATCCCCAGTGTTCTCCATGACAACATACAGTTCAGTGCTTATTGTGGATCCATTCTCCAGTCTATATTATGCCCATTAGCTTTCCTGTAAATTCAGAGCAACCTGAATATTCTTCTCTTTTTCTTCCAAGGAAGTCAGAGTGATAATGTAGGTGATTCTCCTCTGACCTGCCCATGTCTCACAAAAATGCTTCCTTCTGTATTATTTCTGCACATCTGCAGCAGTTTGGCAACCAGAGGGTCAAATAATTCTGTGTTCTTTGTTGAGGTCAGAACTTGCCAACAAGGCAAGACATCCAAAGCTTCTTGACAACAGATGCAGACACAACAGTGGTGAACAGTGGAGCTGCCCTGAGTTTGTGCATGCTGAGTGGGCAGCATACAAATTGAATAAATCAAATCAAATCAAAGAAATTGTATCTCATCATAGTCTCATCAATTCCACTACTCCTATAGATACTATTCTATGTGCTTGACTACATGGTCAAATCCCCTGGGATTTGGTCTTTATATAATAGGTGAATGGGAAGTATTTTGCTTGCCCACTAATGCAAAGCCTGGTTTATTTCTGCCTGGCTTTTCCCTCCTAAAGTGGAATTTTTTTTTCTGTTCTGCTGGACGCTTCTCTTTTTAAGCTGCAACTATTAGAATTGGCTTTTTCCTCATGTAAGCAGTTGTTTTGTTGTTTTAAATGATGTGGAGTCTATATGGGTTGTGGTATTGGTATGTAAACACATGTAGACATGTTGATTAGGGACTGAAACCTCCCCCATAATATGCCATGAATGTCCCTGATTTTTTAAATAAACAAGATAGTGCTAAATATTCAATGTTTGGCCGGACATCCCACTATGGTAATGGAGTAGACCGTAAAGCCAGCAACTCAACACCAAGTGTTAGGTGGCAGTTAACTAACCTGACTCCATAAAGGGGCCAATAGCTATGGGTGGATGAATCCCTTTAGGTGGGGTGATGGGCCCCATCAGTAGAGGAAATGCCACTGAAAACCATTGTATTAGGCCCAACAGCAAAATGAGTGAAGGAGAAATTCTGATTCCTAACGGTCATGAAGGAGGAAGAGGTGCCATGCCAGATGGACTGGCTGTGATGGCACACCTTGTCTATATCCTCAAGGCTGTGGCAGTCCATTGCAGTTCCAGTGTTAAATTCTGCATGTCGTGTTCTATATATGCCACAGGAGATGGCTCTGAGATCATAGTGTGTGGGACACTTCATGGCAAGCTGGTATCCACCTTAAACAAATTCATACCAGTGACATTTTTCCTGCTTCAGGAAAAAATGCATTCTCAGATACGAGTTGGAGTCGATGACAGCTAACTCATTGTATTATCACACCAAAATAGTACTAGACCAATTCTGCATTTTTTTAAAAAAAATGCAGGAGAGTAGGAGATCTTTGACTGTTCAGCTTAGCCAAGGCAAATGGAAGGGAAGGAACAGAACTTTTTTTTAAAAAAAGCTTTTAAGAAAAGATGGGGAATCTAGGAGGAAATGATGAGGAGGTGGAAATGATGTGTGTGAGATAGAGAGAGCATGAGTAGAACTGTATGTGTGTAGAGAGGAAGAGGGTGTTTGAAGCTTCTATATAACCACCTCTTGCTGCCTGTCTCTTATCAGATTGAGACTGTGGGAAGAAATGAAGGGAATATCCTTTTGGAATGTCAATTGCAAGTCCAATGAGAATACTCATTACATTTTCAAGAGAAATTGGGGCTGCAGTTCAAACCGTAGTAGAACCAAATCACACCAATGTGGCATTCCCAAGTAGTCATACCCAGGGTTTTTCTTTCCCTTCAGCTCAGGCTAAGGCAGTGATGGCCAACCTTGGCATTCCAGGTGTTCTTGAACTTCAATTCCCAGAACCCTGATCAACAGGTGTGTTGACTTGGGCTTCTGGGAATTGAAGTTCAAGAACACCTGGAGTGCCAAACTTGGTCATCCCTGGGCTAATGAATCCATCATATTCAACTGTGCTAATGCTTCATCTTGAGTATCTTTCTACTCATGTTTTCCCTCCACTATACTGCTTCCAAAATTTAAGCCTGGCTTTAATTAATTTGAACAGATTACTTGCATCTGCCCCAGTCCTTGGATTGAGCAAATAACTCAAATGTAGAGCACAAGTGCTGCATACCAATAGTCCCAGATAAATAGATGATTTATGATTGGAAGAGGGGAGCTCTTTTATTGGATCAAGTCAATTCATGGTCTTGCTCATTTCAAATTCTCCTGATGTTCTTCACCTTTGCTTAATTATCAATCAGTAAAAATGACAAACTTCTGCCATAAAAAGAAATGACATCATGAATTTAGTAGGGTAGAGCATAGACTTCAAGTGATAATATATCATTGCATGAATGTATAGCCACTTGACCAATGTGTCATCTCCAATGTTCGGTCATGCAATGTGAAAAATCTCACCAATACCACCAATGGTTTATACAGATGAAAGGGCAGAACAATTGGCCTGTAGGCAGCCTTTATAAGCATATTACGAAATGTCTGTTCATTCCCTAGTTTAAATTGAATTTTTATCCATGCCAAACAGCAATAGGTAAGTCAAATGCCTTTATTTATGAAGGATTAAAGTTACTATATCATGAGAACAGTGTTCAATGGTGAGAAGTGAAAAAGATAATATATCAGATCTCTGCAATCATTTCCTTCAAAGGGTTGTGGAAGGAATGTCTTAGATAGCTCATAGAACTAGCTTACTGCCGAATAGAAATTCATCAACCTTATTTCAAGTGGAAGGCCAGTAAATGTAAATTATAGCCTTGATAAAGCAAAAAAAATGTTGAGGTTTCATTTTAGGGAGGCATAAAAGGTCTTTTACCTAATCAGCTGCTCTAATCTATACCTATAAATCCGAGCGTTAACCATTGGAATGGGACAAAGGCTCCCGCACCAGGCCACACTAGCCCATACTGAGCCTCCTGCACTCGCCCGAACCCGGTCCGCATGTAACTGTTGGGTTGAGAAATGCGCCAGTGGGGCAGGAGCCCCACAAACACAAACAAAGAAAAAGGACTTTAATTTCCAATGTTCTTTGCACTGCACCGCAACAGAGCCAATCAGGCTGAGAGGCATGAGCAAAAAGAATGTTGGGAAACGCATCACGGCCAATTGAAATCGAGCCGCATTAAAAAAAACACCGCACGAACGCAAACCACAAATTCAAAACTACAAGTCCCAGTGTCCTGCATGCCGTGAGTGAGCAGAACGCTGAGAAAGCCGGCACGTGAAAAATAAACTTACAAAAAGCAACGGAAGTGCAAGTCCCCAGCAGGCAGACTCAGCACCTCACAGTCACGCAAAATAAAAGGCACAAAACACCACTGCGAGACACCCACCGTCCTTCTTTCATGGAGCAATGGGGGGAAGAGGGACTCCCTCTCCTCCATGCTACCCTGCCGAAGACACGGCGAGACCACCACCAGCCTCAAGTAAAGTTGAGCCGGGGTGGGAAAAAAAACCCCAAAACAGGCAGCAGTCCGTCAGGAGAAGCACCCTCCCTGGCGGATGACTGGCTGATGCCTTTGTATTTCAGATTACAAAAACAACAGCCAGCAATCCACAAGGAAGAGCCCCACCCTTTACGGATCGCTGCCTGCCGATCTCCGGTTAGGTAGGCCGGGAGAAAAAGGAGACAGAGAAGAGAGAACCATCATTAGGCACAGAAAGCTCTTCTCTGCCTTCTCCCACTCCCCTGACCTACCTAAGCAATCTTCCCGGGAGAAGAATGGCCTGACTGCCTCCAAAGAGAAACCCACAGGCAGCCCATTCTACAACCTAAAGTAACCCCCAAAAACAAACACCAAAATTATTTTAAAATAATAAAACAAAAATAAATCAATAATTAAAAAACCCATTAATAAACAAAAAGAAATGAACCACAAAATACACAAACAAAAACTTCCACAATACCACAAAACCACAAAGAAAACACCTAACTACAACATGAAAAAAAACACAAATTACACAAACAAAGAACAACTAATTACAAAAATAAACAACAATGAAATAACAAAAATTAAACAAAACCAGAAAAAAACAAACCAATTACATAAATGTAAAACCCAACCAAGACAAAAAAAGAACAAACAGAAACACCTCCCAGCCCACAACCACAAAAACAAAACTAAGGAAAACCCCAGAAGTAAAAAAAACCAGACAACTCACCAGTACGTCCTCCCTCCACTACGACCGGAACAGAAATGAAGAAACAAAGAGACTACTTACCGGAAGAAGCCCCTCCCAGAGGCCAGGAGAGAAAAAACACATGAAATGAAAGCAAAACCCCTAGTAGTCCCACCTGCAGGGCAGAATAGTAAAAACAACTCAAAAAGACTCAACAGCCCCACCTGGAGGCCATAAGAGTAAAAACAAGTCAAAAACATAACAATAAATCACAATTTTACACAAATCACAAACTTGTCAAAATAAATAAATAAATAATTTCTAAAATCCTGTGCTGAGTTTAAACTCAAATAAAAACTCAAAACATCTAAACACAGTTTAAAAACATTGAATGTAAAACCATGTACTTTCACATTTTTAAAATTATTACCTATGGTACAACTATTTTAAAAACATCCAGAAACTAAAACATTATTTGGTTAAATAAAACAATTTGAAAAAAATTATATCATCCTTTGTTCTTTTTTTAATCCACAAAAAAACCCAAAAAATAAATGTTAATATATTTATTCTTTTTTTGAAAAAAAATTTGTGGAACTAAAAATAACATATATGTTAAAACAAATATTCAAAAATACATTAGAAAAAATACAAACTACAAGATATTATTACTTTATAGCATCAAAACAATACAGTCTATTTAACAAATGACAACATAAAAATGTACATAAATAAAAAAATTAAAAAAAACAATTACAGACTAACCTCTTTTTTACATAAATTACCAAAAAACAAAACAAAAACCTTACAACACAATTTCAAACAGCCCGGCAACACCTGGCAAACTATGCTAGTATGTCATAAAATAGAGATTTGCTTTGCAGTTATTTATTTATTTATTTATTCAATTTATATCCCGCCCACTCAACACAAGGCCGACTCCGGGCGGCTAACAACATAAACGTAACCCCAGGGCAACCCAAGGAGTTTACAAATGTAAATACAATATTCACAAATACAATAATAAATACAACATTTCAAATATATAATCACAATCCTAAAAACAGTTAAAACAGTAAAAACAAATTAAGACTACCCACCCCCTAAAAAGCAGGGGCTGCAGGATCCAAAGGCACCATGGGGAAGAGTTCCTCTACACCAACCACCCCATGGTGGTTACCCTTCCACCTGCACCCCACACTTGACCCGCCAGCCAGGTTTTAAGATCCCTTCTGAAAGGCAGCAACTCCGTCCGAAGACGTAATTCTGTTGGCAGGAGGTTCCAGAGGGCCGGTGCAGACACGGAGAAGGCTCTCCTCCTTGTGCCAGAGAGGCGAGCCCCTCTGGCTGATGGAACAATTAGAGAGCCCCTCCGGTCCGCTCTGGTTGGACGGACAGACGTCCTCAGGGCGATGCGGTCTCTAAGGTAACCTGGCCCACTACCATATAGGGCTTTAAAGGTCAAAACCAGCACCTTGAATTGCACCCGGAGACATACTGGCAACCAGTGCAGCTCCCGGAGCAGTGGCAAAGCATGAGCATAACGCCCACACCCCATCACCACCCGAGCAGCCGCATTCTGGACCAGCTGTAGCCTCCGAATGGTTGTCAAGGGCAGCCCCATGTAGAGCGCATTGCAATAGTCTAGTCTGGAGGTAACCAGAGCATGGGTGACCATGAGCAAGGAGTCCCGGTCCAGGAGTGGGCGCAACTGGCGGATCACCCGAAGTTGGGCGAAGGCCCTCCTGGTCACAGCCGCCACCTGTTCTTCTAGCAGTAGCCGCGAATCCAGGAGGACCCCCAAGTTGTGCACCGGGTCTGTCTGGGGCAAAATAGCCCCATCCAGAACCAACGATGGTAGCTCCCGGATTAACGCAGGACCCCCTACCCATAGCCACTCAGTCTTGCTGGGATTCAGTTGTAGCCCGTTAGCCCCCATCCAGACCCCCACAGCTACCAGGCATCTGGAAAGGACTTTGACGGCATCACTGGGGTCCCCATGGGCCGAGATGTACAACTGAGTGTCATCCGCGTACTGATGGTACCGCACCCCATGGGAACGAATGATCTCACCCAGCGGTTTCATGTAGATGTTAAATAGGAGAGGAGAGAGCACCGAGCCCTGAGGAACCCCCCATTTGAGGGGCCTAGGGCTGGACCTCTCATCCTCCAACCACACCGACTGGGACCGACCCCTCAGAAATGAGGAAAACCAGGACCACACAGTACCCTGGATTCCCAAACCTCGGAGCCGTTCCAGAAGGATACCGTGGTCAACGGTATCGAAAGCCGCTGAGAGGTCAAGAAGAGCTAGGACGGATGGATGACCACCGTCCCGCTCCCGCCAGAGATCATCCATCAGTGCGACCAATGCCGTCTCGGTACCATATCCAGGCCTGAATCCTGACTGAAAAGGGTCCAGATAATCCGCTTCATCCAGTACCCCCTGCAGCCGACACGCCACTGCCTTCTCCAACACCTTCCCTAAAAAGGGGAGGTTTGAGACAGGCCTATAGTTAGTTAGGACAGCTGGGTCGAGGGAAGATTTCTGCAGGAGGGGGCGCACCAAAGCATGTTTTAAAGGTGCAGGAAACACCCCCTCCCGCAATGATGCATTGATCACAGCCCCAACCCAGCCACCTGTCACTGCCTTGGAGGTTTTCACCAACCAGGTGGGACAGGGGTCCAAGGGGCAGGTAGTGGCGCACACAGCTGCAAGGAGCCTGTCCACTTCATCAGGGGCAACTGGATCAAACCGGTCCCAGATGGCATGGCAAGACTGTGCTCCGACTCCCTCCGGACCCTCCCCATCCACGCCAGGATTAAACCCAGAGCGAATCCAATCGATTTTCTCCACTAGATGGTCAGCAAAGTCCTCAGCCGACCCCTGCCAACCAGGCACCGGGGTCCCCCTGCCAAGGAGAGACCCGGTAACCCGGAACAGGGTGGCTGGGCGATTATCAGTGGAGGCGATAAGGGTGGTGAAGTATTGTCGCCTCAACACCTCCATCGCCACTAGATAGGCCCTAATAGCGGCCCTAGCTAGTGTCCAATCGGAGTCTCTCTGGGTCTTCACCCATCCATAGATCCATGTCCACCATTTATTTTGCCATGTCCATATTGCAATTAGTGCTGCTCTAATTTGATTCTTGCGAAAATCAATGTATGATTACCATATTTGTATTATATTCACATTATGTCATGCAATTTGACATGTTAAATATTAGAGACTCAATGGGTAGCATAGGAGGTTATAAGTCAGATATTGATTCTCATCCCCCTTGAAATTAAATGTGTCACTCTAACTTGGATTTCCTTCACTGTGTAAACAACAGTGTCTGTGAACTTTCAGAACTGATCATCCACTAAGTATTGTTTTGAAGTAATGCAGCAAGATAAAACTTATTATCCTTACCATGTTGCCTTTGGAGTAGGAGGTGAAGACAATATTGTTGCAGTTTACATAAGGGCTGAAATCCTGTTGCTTAATATAGACATTCTCACTATAGTAAGGTAAAGGTTTCCCTTGCTCAAAAGTCAGTCGTATCCCACTCTAAGTTTCAGTGCTCATCTCTGTTTCAAAGCCAAAGAGCCAGTGTTGTCTGCTTCTGCAGATGTTTCCATGGTTATTTGGCAGGCATGACTAGACACCAGAGCACACAGAATACCGTTACTTTCTCACCAAAGTGGTCCCTATTTATCTACTTGCAATTTCTTGCTTTCAAACTGCTAGGTTGGCAGCAACTGGGAGAAAGACAGGAGCACATTCCATCCTGCAGTACTTGGGAATCAAACTGCTGACCTTCTGCCTAGGGCCATTTAATCAATGAAGGTTTAGTGAGTCAACTGCTCCATAAGTGCTAATGACTCAAATGGGCCTGCTCTATCTGTGATTTACTTTACCACTGCACATTGCAGTTATAGTAGGCTCATCTGAATCAATGAAGCCAACAGAGGAGTTGACTAACCAAATCCCGATTGATTCAATGGGCCTACTGTAGTGAGATTTACTACACCAAGCAAAAGGATTTTGCCCCATGTCTAATGTGTCACAGTGTTTTAGCAATCAATATAATAATTGTGGAAATAAAGAAAGTCATGCAGTCAGTTCTAATGGGCATGATGCAAATAAGCTCCCCAGCTTCAGTTATTCTTAGGAAACAACTATAAATAGCTGACAACATCCCTAATTTGGATGTAAAATATTCCACTGTTAATCTTTTACAGTTTCAGATGGAGCTGAAAAAGACCTCGGACTGAAAATTTGGAGAGCTGTTGTCATCCAGTTTAACAATGTACATTTTTTTAAAAAGCACCTCAGCATTAAAACCCCAAAACAACTTCCTTTAAATCTATATCTATAAAAAGTGGCCTTAACCGTTGGGTTGACACAAAGGCTCCTGCACCCGGCCCAACCATCCCCGACTGAGCCTTCTGCACTCACTGTAACCCCCACCTTCCCAACGCCGCGGGGTTCCGGTAGTCGCCAGTGGGGCAGCTGCACCATGAATGCAGCAAAAAAAACCTACAAGCCCCAGAGTACTCTGCACTGCATAACCCCTCAGCCAATCAGGCTGAGGGACACGAGCGCAGAGGAGGCTGGGAAAGAGTGGTGTGGTGGTTTTAAAAGACAAACTGCGCCGGCCCGGGAAAGACTTTCAAAGACCCAGCCGGAGCTGGCAAATGGTAAGTGCGGTAGATGAGGGTTAGAGAGTGGGGTGGAGGCACAGCCCTGGTAACCACGCCGCCCCCCCTGCCCCACTACCCAGCCCCACTCCCTAACCTCCACTGACCGCACTTACCCTTTGCCAGCTCCGGCTGGGTCTTTGAAAGTCTTTCCCTCCCGTCACGGCCTTCTGAGTAGGGAGAAGCACCAGCCTGTCCTTCGTCTCTGAGGGTGACGTGGCCTCGACGCCCGCAGGAACAAAGGAGAGGCCGGTGCTTCTCCCTACACAGAAGGCTGTGATGGAAGGGAAAGTGTTTCCCAGAGGGAACTGATTTGTCTTCCTGGGAGGATGGAGGCCAAAAGATTCAGCCCCCACCTTCCAAGGAAGACAAACACCTTTAAAATGGGAGACAAAGGCTAAGCATGAAGCACCGTTCTCGGCCTCCGTCTCCACAACCACCCCATAGCTTGGGGGGAGGATACCCCCTCTTTCCCCCCAAGCTTTGGAAAGAGAGCAGGGGAAAAAAATTCCCCCACAGCCTCGGAGGCTGGGACAAGCTGCCACCGTAGCATTCGGGTAGGGAAAGAGGAGTCCTCTCTCCCCCCCCCCCAACCCATGCTTCGGTGAGGCAGCAGGGGAAAACTATGTTTTCCCCCTCAGCCTTGGAGGCCTGCCCAAGTCGGCCCATAGCTTGGAGGGAGGGAATAACCCCCTCTCCCCCCCAACCCAGGCTACGACAAGGCACCAGCTGGGCCCCCTGTAAAAAAAAGGGAATGCATAAATAAAAGAATCCCTCCCCACCCCAACACAAGGATTTAATGCAGCCTGGCCCCCAAGGCAAGGCCACCTCAGGCCCTGGGATTGATTTTGGCCCGTTGGGATTCCTGAGGAGCAGCAATGCAGAAGCATTTTGCTCTCTTGTATATTTTCCCTAATATTCTACAAGTCTGAAATGTCTCTCTTAAGACCTACTTGCTGACAATAAAAGTTTTAAGCTAAAATATTATGGTATTTTCATTCTACCCAATGGCAGTTGTTTATGTTATATGCTTTCATAGGCTGGGACAGACTGATATTGAGTCTAGAAGGGTTTTTAATTAATTTGTTTGTTTCTTTGCAGGATAACACAAATATACAATAAAAATAAAAAATGACGTAATATTCAGTAACAGAATAAACTATAATGCATGCGATCTGACAAAAATAAATTATACAAAACTACAGGTGCCCCATTCAATTAATCTAATTGGTGACAGTATAACAAATTGGCAAATCAACAAATAAGACAGCTAAAATAATAAAGAGTGCTAATATAGGACATATATTTACAAAGAAAACATCTGATGGTGGAAGAACATTTCATTCATAATGAAAACACCTGATGGTAGAAGAATGTTGTCAGTGACTTTTGAAATGCTAAATGTATGTGGGCATCTCTTACTTCATCTGGTAAATTATTCCATAGCCTGGGAGCCACAGCCAAAATCAGTTTCTAGTTTCCTTACCTATTTTGGTCTGGCCATCCTTAATTCCATCATATGGGTGCTCCAGATATTAATTCATAGGAAGAGGTACTCCCACAAATAGCATGGTCCTAAACCATATAGGGCTTTTTTTGTTAGTACAAAACTTTAATTGTCACATGGCATTCAAAAAGTAGTCAATGTAGGCTAGCCAAGACCAGGATGATATGGCAAAACAACCAATACCCACAATCAGTCTGGCTCTCACCTTCTGCACCCACTGGAGTCTCCATACCAGACTCAAGGGATGTTGCAATAGTCATTTATGGAGATTACCAAGGATTAGGTCAAGGGCAGAAGAGATCTCATGTCCAGGAATGGGTGAAACTAAGCAATGCACTACAGCTAGAAAAACAGGGACTTGACCATAGTAGCTAACAGCTGTTTCACAGAGAGCATAGGGAAGATTTGCACTCCCTGATTATATACACACACCCTCCTTTATTGTGAGGGTGATGCCCCAAAATTTAGGGAGATTCTCCCAACCTGAGACTGGTTACTGCATACAAACATGGCCTATGTCTTGCTTGAAACAGCTTCAGCCATTTGTCCTCCATTCACTCTATGAACACCTCCATATAACCCACCAAGTTACAGATAGCATCATCTGTTGTTGTTCAGTCACATAGTTGACTCCGACCCTTTGTGAACCCATGGACCACTGCATGACAAGCACCCTTATCCTCTGCAACCCACTTAGCTCTATGCCCCCTCTGTACAATTCAAGGTGATGGTTGTCACCTTTAAAGCCCTTCATGGTAGTGGACCAGGATACCTCAGGGACCGCATCATCCCTAGGACATGGACCCGTCCCATGAGAGCAAACCGAGAGGGCACCCTTCAGGTACCATCTGTTGGGAAAGCTCGCCTCTCCAGCACAAGGAAAAGGGCTTTCTCGTTCACTCCCCACACACTATGGAACCTCCTCCTGGTAGAAATACACCTCCAGGCCCAGTTGCTACCATTTAGGAATGAAATGAACATGTGGTTGGCAAAATGGGTCTGAGGGCCAGGATTGTCAACAAACTCCCCTTTCTGGTTCATCTGAGGCTCCCCCCTCCTGTAATAATTTTTTTAATGTTAAGATTTTGTAGATTTTATATTTGTTTTTAGATAATAAATGGTACAGGAGTGGGTAATATTACTATGTATTTAAGGTTTTTTCAATTGTTTTATACAGAAATACCTCGGACAACGTTTGCATCAGATAATGCTAAAATCACATAACGTTAAGCAATCTGGAAAAAAATGCATCACATAATGTTAAAATCCTCTTTGGAACCCAGCCAGCACTTCTGGAAGTTCTTGGTCCACATACTGTTGGAAATGTGGCACCCCAACCCCCTCCTGGAGATCTGATCTGGACTTTATTTCTCATCATCCACAGAGGACAAAGCCAATAATCAGGAATGATGGGTTCTGTACAAGAATATCACCAAGTTGCTAGCCATTTATCTACAAGTATTCATTAGAATGAGATTTATGCTATTCTCCAATCATCCTATGTAAGGGTAGGGCTACAAAGTCCTGCTTTTTATATGCATGCATCAGATTATGAAGGGGATTTTTATTTTTTATAATGGTTCACAATGTGAAATTGTCAGCTATATTTGGTAATGTTACTGATCAACAGCTAAAAGCGGGATTTGACTTTGGTGGTGAAATAGAGTTCATCTTAATCAGTATGGGGCCAAGAGGCTAATTAATCTCTCTGACAAGGACTTAGTGTAGCCCCAAAGCAGAAAACTACACATACACACTTAAACTACACATTTAAATTTCATTTGGAGAAACAAAGCCATCCATCCAGACTGTAACTTGAAGTAGCAACTATGAAACATATAGGACCTTTCTGTTGAAAAATAAAATTGGACAAAATGCCATTTTATTTCTTTAACTGGAAAAATAGCTGTTTCAGACTTTTGGGGAATCTTTATTGTTATTTTTAAAAACATTATTATCACAATAAAGATCAAGCTGTACAATCAAGGGATGTACCATTAATTCTGGCTCTGTTGACCATCATATGGCTATAATTTAACATTCATTCATTCATTCATTCATTCATTCATTCATTCACTCATTCGTTCATTCATTCATTTATTTATTTATTGTTACATTTCTATACCGCCCACTCAGCCAAAGCCGACTCCGGTCAGTTCACACAGTGGGTAAAAACAGATAAAAACTAGCAATAAGAACCCACCCCTAAAAAGAGAGGGGTGCAGAAACGGAAGAAACCGTGGTGCAGGCATCCTCCCCTATATTAACCACCCAACGGAAGCCACCCCTCCACCTGCACCCCAAACTTGGCCCGCCAGCCAGGTTTTAGTTCTTTTCTAAAGGGCAACAACTCCGTCTGTAACATAAAGTTATATGATGATAAAATAACATTTGTGAAATTAAATCTGCTCATTAGCACAGCAACACCTCAGCTGTCATTTCCTGTTGTTCCACAGGAGAATTAACAAGCAATGGTCTTCAAAAGAGCTGAAAATGTTTACCATACAGGCTGCCATGTGTACAGTTAATGGCTCCATTTTATGTTTGTTTCCTACGAGCAAGGGATTGAGCCTTCTTGCTGTTGCAAATATTTTAAAAGAAATAAATTCCAAGTAGGTAAGTGAAATTTTAGTTCAACTTTTACAGACACATTATGATAATTTGTTATGTAGGTAGAGAATATGTGAACATTTTTACTCCAGCTTGGGGGTGGGGGAGTAAGTGCAAAATATAAATGAAATATATGGATATAAAATGATCTGCTATATGAGAAGACTGGAAACTGAAACCAATGTATTACAATTAGCCAGAGGTTCAGTTCTAACACCTACAGCAGAGGTTCTCAAACTTTAAAGCCAGGGGCCAGGTCACGCTCCCTCAGACAGCTTCAGGGCCCAGACAGCCATTTTACCCTTCTTCCACCACATGGGAATTCCTGGTTTGGTGGTGGTGGTGGTGGTGGTGGTGGGGAACCCTGAAATTGTGCTGTGGGCCACATCTGGCCTTCAGATTGCAGGTTGAGAACCCCTGACTTACAGCTTTAATCAGGAATTGACACTCTCTGAAAGTTGTTCATATCATTTGTTTACTATATTGCTTACATTTCTCTCCCATACCATACCGAAACCATGTACAGTAGAACCCCACATAATGAAATTAACTCTGTTCCATGAAGCTCTTCACTATGTGGGTTTTTCTGTTATGTGAAGCTAATGGGAGATGCCCTGGATAATGAACAAAAAAAGTTCATTTTCCAGGGTTCCCATTGACTGGGCATACCTAACTCCGGTTTCCAAAAAAAACAAAAACCTGCACAATGGGAAAAAAATTCTTTATGTGGGGTATCACCATTGCCTAATGAACACTTCGTTATGCAATTTTTTTTAATTATGTGAAGCATTTGTTATGCGAAGTACCACTGTATCTGCAACATACAGTAGGTACACAAAGGAGCAAGGCTGCAGTCGTAGCACTGAATACCTGAAATAGACTAACTTTTTGTGCTTCTCCAGAAATGCTTTGCCCATCAACCTTATGGTAGCATATCTCTCACTGAAATCCTCCAAATGTGTTGGACAGCAAGCTGTGATTCACTTGCTCTCATCCATACTTGGGATGACATTATGAACACCTTTGCAGTGCAACAAAACAACTTTGATGAACACATTACAACCAGGTGCTCAGAATAGTTTTAACTATTTACAAATAGTATCTGGTAACAGTTACTTAATTGTCACTCTTGCCCTCAGTCCATAATAGTTCTATTTATGCTGCACTTAGCAGGGCATTCTTTTCACTTTGGGCAATTGTCCACCAACTCATTTTGATACCTATGCTTCCTTAGTTTTAGCTTATCATCACTCCCGATGCTAATCCCCCCCCCCCCCCAGTATTCAGCCTTGACTTTGCCACTCCAGTTCTTCCAGTGGTACTTTCATCTGGACCAGCTCCCCTGTCCACAGGTCCTCCTTAGACATGAATGTCTATCCTGGAGGCAACATCAACTTCTTCCATACTGTACACCTTTCTTCATACTTCTTCCACTCCTTGCCTTTTTCTCACCTTATATCTCCTCCTTTTTCTCCCAGTTTTTTCCTCCTCTAATCCCAGCTGTTCCACCCCTTTCTCCACAGTTGTTAACACATTCCTCTTTATTTTTTCTTTATTTTTTAATAATTTTTATTTTCAAACAAAACAAAAATCACAAAACAGAGAACTCAAAATACAACATTGATACAAAATACAAAAGGTGAAACAGAAACAATAACAAATTACAAAATACAATATGATACAATACAAAACCTACATTCGCTCATCAGTTCAATTATCCTATATAAGATAATATTGCTTAATGCTTCCAAAAATTTATGAATTCTATCCCCCTTTTTCTGATGAAAAACAAAATATTACAAAATACAATACAAAATTGGAGTGCCCTTGCCACGACTGAGGCGAGGGCGCGCTTTGCCTCTCCCCCCCAGGAGAGACAGATGTGGTGAGTGTGCCTGGGGGCATGGCTGGGTGGTCACTTTAAAAGGGGGACTCACTCAGCCTCGTGGCACTGTGTTCTCTTTCCCCAAGCTGCGTTTGTATCGGAGCTTCTGCTCTCTTCCCTTAGGCCTCGGCACGGTTTTTTGGGGGCCTCTTTTTGCCCCTGGTGCTTTTCTTTGGCTGCGATGGCTCCAAAGAAGCGCACAGCCAAGCAGCCAGCTGCCTGCTGCTCCAGTGCCCCTTCATGGGCTACAGGGCCCCGTCTTCAACGGCTGAGGCCATTCCACCCAACGCCCGTGCCCTTGTGGAGTGCGTGGCGGCTCTTGAGCAGGCTGCGGGGCTTGACCAGCAACCCGACACGTGCCGTTCGGCATGCCAGGCGGACCACGCCATGAGGGACCCTCTGGCCCCGCCATGGCCTTGTTTGGCTTCCTCCCTCCAGCGGAGGGTGGAGCAGTTGGAGGCTGCCCCCGGTGTGGTGACACCACCTATTTGGAGGAAGGTTTTGTCCATGGTTTACATATCCTGGTGGCAGGGCTGTGTGCCCCTCAGGATGCCTCCAACCTCAAATCCCTTTTGGGACTGGAGGACATTGCCAGGGAACAGATTTTCAAGGAAGTCAGGCTGGGTTGGGTGGCCGGCCTGTTTGCCCTCCCCCCATACTGAGATCTCATGTTTTCCCCCCTGGGTTTGGTACCAAAGAGGTCACGGGGTAAATATCGGCTGATACACCATCTCTCTTACCCGGCTGGCTCATCGGTCAATGAGGTGATACAGGACGAGCTTTGTTTGGTCCGCTATGCTTCATTTGACGAGGCGGTCAGGGTGGTACAGTCTTGCAGCCAGGGGGCGTTGTTGGCCAAATGCGACATAAAATCTGCATTCCGGCTGCTTCCGGTGCACCTGGATGACTTTGAATTGCTGGGTTTCTGCTTTGAAGGCCAGTATTTTGCTGACCGCACCATGCCCTTTGGATGCTCGATCTCTTGCACTGCTTTTGAGCGCTTCAGCACATTTCTCCACTGGGTGCTGGTGCGCCAGGCCGGGTCAGATAAGGTTGCCCATTATTTGGATGATTTTCTCCTGGTGGGCCTGACGGGTTCTGATGCTTGTGGCCACCTTCTCCGTTCTTTCTATGCGGTCACTGAAGAGCTGACTGTCCCTTTGGCCCCAGAGAAGACAGAGGGTCCTGCAACTGTCCTCACATTCCTGGGGATTGAACTGGACATGGTTGCCCAGTCATCCCGGCTTTCCCCTGACAAGGTGCAGCATCTCATTGCCAAGATTGAGGCCCTGCTGCCTCGGCACAAGGTATCGCTGCGCAACCTCTAGGAGCTTCATGGCCACCTCAAATTTGCTTACAAAGTTGTTGCACCCAGATGTGCTTTTGCGCGCCGTCTTTGTGATGCGATGGTGGGGTTGTTGTGGAAGTTTCATCATGTTCGGGTTATGCGGGGCATGCGTGCCGATCTACACGTGTGGCTCTCGTTCCTGTGCGATTTTAATGGGTTGTCATTCTGGCTTTTGGAGCTAACACTCCTGGTCCAGTTCCAGGTCCAGTCAGATGCTTTGGGCTCCCTGGGTTACGGCATTTATTGCCGTGGCCAGTGATGTTGTGGCCCGCAGCGCTGGCAGGGGACTGTTATCCTCCGAGACTTGACCTTTCTGGAATTTTTTCCCTGCACTGGGTGCTCTTGTCCTTTGGGGCCCGCAGTGGGCTAATGCTGGGGTTACTTTTTGGTGTGATAATGCTGCAGTAGTGCAGATCGTGAACACCCAGACCTCCCGTTCCCCCAGGGTCATGTCCTTGGTACGGCCGTTAGTTCTTCTGGCACTCCAGTACAATATTGTGTTCCAGGCCCGCCATGTCCCGGGAACGGATAATTGCATTGCTGATGCTCTACCTGCCTGCAGATGTCACGGTTCAGGGCACTGGCCCCGGGAACATGAGATCTCCCCTCAGTACTCCCGGAGTCCCTCTGGAGCCTTGGCAAGGTGAAATAGCCAGGGTACTTGGCCTTTCGCTTGCCGCCAGCACCCGGAAGGCGTACTTGGTGGCCTGCCAAGCTTTTTCTGCTTTCCGGAGGGATTCCTTTTTGCCCCTAACTTGGCCGATCCTGGTTGAACACGCTCTCTGTTTTATTGTACACTTTCATCAACTGGGGCTTTCCCCTTGCACCATCCGAGGTCGCCTCTCAGCATTGGCTTTTGTGGCCAGAGCTGAGGACTTCCCAGATACTCTCGTGGACTTCCGTATTAGGAAAGGACGCCCACGCCATCTTTGGCCCCCTCCTCTGGCCCGGACAGTCAGGGGAGGGAAGAGGAGCCCAGCTGAGCCTTGTCTCTGCAGCAAGGCTTGAAAAAGCCACTGCCAGCGCACCAGAGATGCCCACACCATCTTTGGCCCCCTCCTCTGGCCCGGACAGTCAGGGGAGGGAAGAGGAGCCCAGCTGAGCCTCATCTCTGCAGCGAGGCTTGAAAAAGCCACTGCCAGCGTACCAGAGATGCCTGCACCATCTTTGGCCCCCTCTTCTGGCCCGGACAGTCAGGGGAGGGAAGAGGAGCCCAGCTGAGCCTCATCTCTGCAGCGAGGCTTGAAAAAGCCACTGCCAGCGCACCAGAGATGCCCGCACCATCTTTGGCCCCCTCTTCTGGCCCGGACAGTCAGGGGAGGGAAGAGGAGCCCAGCTGAGCCTCATCTCTGCAGCGAGGCTTGAAAAAGCCACTGCCAGCGTACCAGAGATGCCCGCACCATCTTTAGCCCCCTCCTCTGGCCCGGACAGTCAGGGGAGGGAAGAGGAGCCCAGCTGAGCTTCTCCCCTTGGCCCTCTGGGCGAGGAGTATAAAGGACTGTGATTCCACCATTGGCTCCCTCCCCCGCCCTGCCCAGTGGGGGAGGTGGGAGCGCAGCTGACCGGCATTGCCGCGGTGGGACTTTTCCACCAAAGTCATACCACCAGAGTTGCCGGTCCATTTCCTGGCCTTAAAGGCCGGGTCATCCTCTCCTTTGGCTACATCAGGGACATGCAAGCCATGGGGTTCTGTTTTGGGGATGTTGGTGGCTGAGGGATTGTGTAATTAATTTTGCTATGTTAGAACTTAAATGTTTTTTGAGACTCACATGTTTTCTTTTCTGATTTTATTAGTGTATTGTATTATTATTATATTGTTGTTCAATTCATGAATTATGTATTCATGTTCTGATTATTGTATTTATGATGTATTTTTGCCTGATTTTTGTTACTGTGTTTCAGGGTTTGCTGATACTCTGTTTATATGCTGTTTTTAAGTAGGAATTGTGTTCATTGCATTTTTGTTCTGATTGTATGATATTTATTTTTATTGACATTTTGTAGGTTTATTATATTTTGTTTTGTTGTATCTTTGATTATGTTGGAAGCTACCCTGAGTTGGCCTACAAGCTGAGTAGGGCGGGGTACAAATTAAACATTGAATTGAATTGAAAGCCCTGGAGGGCTGGTCCCACGAGTGTGGGCCCTGGCCCGACACGAGGCAACCAATTACTCCTACAGTCTTGCAGCACTTGGCCGCGGTCTGGCCACTTCTCTGTTCAGATGGGTACAAAGCCGCCCTGTTCCGGGCTGCCTCCCTGATGGCCTTCTTTGGGGCCCTTAGGGTCAGTGAGCTCATGGCAGCCTCTGGGGCTGATCGGTCTGGCAGGGCCTTGTCCTTCTTGGATGTGACCATTTCCAGCCCTCTTGTACGGCTCACTGTCAGGAGCTCCAAGACTGCCCAGTTGGGTAGGGGTTCCACGGTCATTCTCCTTTGCTGTGCTTTTCCCGACATTTGCCTGGCGGTGGCTCTCATGTCATTCCTGGCAGTTCGGGGGGGGGTGTACCTGGTCCCCTTTTTTGCCACGGGAGGGGGGGCCCATTGGCTAGGTACCAGTTTTGGAAAGTTGCTGACTCGGTTCTTGAGGCAGTGGGCTTGCAGGGTGCCAAGTATGGCACCCATTATTTCTGCCTTGGGGCAGCTTCCACTGCTGCATCGTTTGTGTACTCTGGCAAGGACAGCAAGCATATGAGCCGGTGGGGTTTGGAGTGTTATCGTTCTTATGTGCGCCCACTGTTTGAGTGACTATGTTGCTGGCACCTGTTTTCTCTTCTTTCTTTTCAGGTCGTGCATTGTGATCCTCCCGGGCTTGGGTTTGGATGGTGGGCCACAGCTTTGTTTTTTGGGCAGCCCGCCACACAGTGTCCACTCCTTGTGGCCCTCACCTTGGCCTACTTGATCGGGCATTCATTATTTGGAAGGGCCTATGCAGCATGCTGTGGCAACACATGTTCCTTTCATCAAATTGGCTGCTTGTTGTCCACCACCGGATGTGCTTCTCTTGCAACTTTGGGGCAATAATGTTGTTTTCCTCATGGGCATTGCCCTGGCCATGGCCGTTCACCATGATATTTTGCTGATCCGTCAGCTCTGGCCAGAGACCAGGTTTGTTTGGTCTAACATTGTTCCTCGCTCATCCTACAGGGTTCTGGCTTACCCAGACCACATTGATACTGCCTGCAGGGTTATCAACTGGTCCGTTGCACATTTTTTTCTGGGAGGAAGGTATCGGCATTGTGATTGAGCACCCTGGCCTCCGGGTTGAGAACCTTCATCTGTTCTGTAGTGATAGGGTTCATCTTTCTCCTGCTGGCTTGCAATTGTTCTTGGCAGCTCTGCATGATGGCCTGGCAACCATGCTTTCGGTCTTCAGGTGGGGCAGCGAGTAGGAAAAGCCTCACCGGGTGGCGGATAGCACTGGTAATGATAAACATTGATCTCTAGGGGTTCGGGTAAGGGACACATTTTGTCGGTCAGCAGCCGGATAGAGAGAGAAACAGCATGGCTGATCGACGAAATGTGGCCCAGGAACAAGGCTTCACTAAGTTTGATAGCTTGTGGGGCCTTAGGCAGTTCACCCGTACCAACTGCAGAAGTGAGATGCTGGAATGATACTTCTGTGGAGAGATCTGATAAGATAGTCAATAAAACAAAACATTAGGTGGAGACCAATAAGTCAAATCTAAAATATATGATAAAAATCCTTACCAGTGCTACTCCGGCCTGCGCAGAGTTAATAATTGCATGTTCTTTGCAATCGTTTTTACAATTAATAAAGTGGTCCAGTTTTTATAACCAATAACACGTGTCTGTCTCTTTACTCCGGGGGTGGCATGGGCAATAAGAGTGCCCTCGCCACGACTGAGGCGAGGGCGCACTTTGCAGTGAGTGTGCCTGAGGGCGTGGCCGGGTGGCCTCTTTAAAAAGGGGACTCACCCGGCCTCATGGCGCTGCTTTCTCTTTCCCCAAGCAGTGTTTGCCCACCTTCTCTCCCTGAAGCCGTAGTGTGAATTTTTTGGTCGTGTATGGGCCAGATGGGAATTTTTGCTTGGACACCAGATTGTCCTGGGGGCCTTGTGGTTTTCGCCCATCCCACACTACAGTGGATGGTTGAGATTTGAGGTTCTATTTTTTCTTTTTCTTCCCTGGTTTTGCTGTTTGGTCACTTTGTCAGGTAGCACTGGTAACGATAAACATTGATCTCCAGGGGTTCGGGTAAGGGACACATTTTGTCAGTCAACAGCTGGATAGAGATAGAAACAGCATGGCTGATGAACTAAATGTGGCCCAGGAACAAGGCTTCGCTACGTTTGATAGCTTGCGGGGCCTTAGGCAGTTCACCCGTACCAACTGCAGAAGTGAGGTGCTGGAATGATACTTCTGCGGAGAGATCTGATAAGATAGTCAATAAAACAAAACATTAGGTGGAGACCAATAAGTCGAATCTAAAATATATGATAAAAATCCTTACCAGTGCTACTACAGCCTGTGCAGATTTAATAATTGCATGTTCTTTGCAATCATTTTTACAGTTAATAAAGTGGCCCAGTTTTTATAACCAATAAAACGTGTCTGTCTCTTTACTCTGGGGATTGCAGGGGCAACATAGATTTACTCATCAGTTCGAAGTATCTCATTTTAAATTCAAACACATTCCACTTTCACTATTACTACCTTTAATGCATTCTTCGCATCCCACTCTTTCCACAGCCACAAATTCTGCAACCTCTTCTCAGTCATCCTGATCCCAATCTACCAGAAGTCTAAAATTCTGGACCCTCATCTGCATGGAGCAACGGACTGCCTTGTCCTCTGAGGCCTCCTCCACATAAGCCAGTGGCCATGTTGGATTTGGATGGTGGAGGTGTAGCAAGCTAACTGGGTGTGGCACGGATAGAACAAATGTTAATTTATATAGAGTTGGTTATAGACTACACATGCACTCAGAGAGTTCTTATTAATAGCTCCTTCTAACTAGTGGAACACCACAAGGCTAAGTCACTGTGCTCTTCAATGTTTTCATAAATGACTTGGATGAGAGAGTGCAGGGAATAATTATCAAATTTGGGAATGACACAAAACTGGGCTGAATAGCTAATACCTTGGAAGACAGGAGCAGAATTCAAAACTATCTTGATAGGCCCCAACACTGGGCTGAAACCAACAAAATGAAATTTAACAGGGATAACTAAAAGGTTTTACACCTAAAGAAAAAGATGCACAGTTACAAGATGAGGGACACTTGGCTCAGTAATACTACAAGCAAGAATGATCTTGGAATTGTCCGATTTTAGATCAGGGTGGGTGGGGGTGGTAGGCACCTCCAGCTAGCCCGATCCAAAAGTGGACACCCCTGCTCTGGTGGTTTAGGGGAAAGCAGCACTCGCCCCTGGTTTCCCCCAAACCAACCAGGAATCAGATGTTGTGGACCTGGCAGATGGGCCAGTGGCAGTGGCAGAAACAGCCATGGGGGCATCATAAAAAATGCCCCCAGGGCTATTTCTGTATCTGATCCCTGGCTTGGTTTTGGGGAAACCATGTCAGGAACAGGCTCTCCACTTGAAGATCAGGGTGGCTGGAGCTGCCTTCCATCCCCACCCACCCCAATCTAAAAGCGGACAGCCTGGGTTGGCTGTCCACTTTTGGATCGGGCTGGCTGGAGGTGCCTTCCACACCCACCCACCCTGATTAAAAATGTGGGCAGCATGGGTGGGTGGGGGTTGCTTAAATGAAGGTATTATCCCCTAAGAAATTAAAGCTATGCTTTTAATATTGCTGCCTCTATGTAGGACAGTGTCAAGAAGCAATGACCACAAAACATCAACATCTATTCCAAGCAATTCAAAAAATAAATTATTTTTGGAGAAACTCAATTAGTAAAGATTGTTTAATATGTTTTGCAGTGCATGCCAGGAAGCATTACCAAATTTTTGTTTTATCAGTACAGTATTTACTAGCCAAAATGATGTTGCTTTAAATAGCAAATTGCAGTAAAGTAGGGACATTGAACAGTGGTGATTTGGTCAATAATGGGCCTACTTTAACTATGTATTAATATGCTTAAGCAAATGGCATTTTGAGTATGCCAATCTGAATCAATAGAACTTACAGAACTCAGCAAACCCACATTGTTTCAATGGGCCTACTCAAGTGAGATTTACTATGCTAAGCAACAGGATTTGGGCCCATATTTGGAAAGGCAAATATATGATACCTGGCAGCCTAAGCCATTCAGAACATAGGTATGTAGGAAAGTTTAACTAAATAGAATAATTCTTGTCTCTGTATGAATGCACCCTTTATTAGATAGTGCTGCAAATGTATTTTCGAAGATAATAATTGCAATCATTAGATCATCCCTAAACATTGTATTTGCCCCTGACCCAACAATGCAAAAAATGTCATTTAGTGGAAAGTGGGTTATTTTCTAATCCCATTAAATTTTCAACATATTGAGTATTAGAAGTAGAGTGAGGATAAATGTAAATATTTGAGTTAAATTACCATATTTTGTATATCCTGAAAACCACCAAGAATTTTATCATTCTACAACAAGTCCAGCTGATTGACAATGAGAATATAATACTATTCAATCACTCCAGCAATTTCCAGCAATTAAAGTCTGCCACTACTTTATGACACCAATAGCTTCCTGATGATGAAAGGGATTCCATAGCAATTTTGGGATATTTGGGACTGGGGGAGAAACCTGAAATGTTTTATCATATTATTTCCAAAAAATCACAATGATATTTTTATGTAGCCTAACTTGTAGAATAAGATTTCAGTCATTATCTCAAACAGATAAATACATGAACTTATTTGTGGCATAAAACCCCTAGTTCTTTTAAAATATAACAATTCAGGAAAAATGAGATGGCTGAGTGTAAGTGCTATGAGAGATTAGAGAATGGATAGTTTTCAATATTTTATTAGTGCAATCGTTTGAATATGTGCCTATTTTATTAGTTTCTAAGGCAGCTAACAATATTGATAGACAGAATCCCATTGTTGATGTACAGGTGGAAAAAGGAATTTTTGTTAAGTCTCGGCAGAAAATTACTATTCATAACTGTGGTGTGATGCTAGGCATGTCAACAGGCACAAGCCCATGAACTCAACTAGATTAATTGGTTTCAAATTGTCACAACACGGGACTGGAATTGAGGACAGTCCAGCTAAACTAGGAACAAGTATGTGATTACCATATATACTCAAGTATAAGTCAACCTGAATATAAGCTGAAGTACCTAGGTTTTACCTGAGAAACCAGGAAAATTGATTGACTCGAATAAAAGCCATGGGTGGGAAATGCAGCAGCTGCCAATGAGCTTTAATAATCAAAATGCATGGAAATAAAAAAGTATGGTATGATAATTGAGATATCTGTGGGGTAATGTTTTTAAATATTTATGGTATTTCAAAGGAAAAAATGAGTTGGTACCACCCAACCAGCGCTTGTGCTGCTGGGGAAATGGGGTGGGCAGGCCATAGAGCTGAAGGGAATGTGGGAACCATGATTTGAAATGTCACTTCTGTTTCTTCCCCTGTCTGGCTTGGTATGCCGCAGAGGAGGAGGAGGAGCCGCCAGCCAGTTTGTTGCCATGGAGCATGGATGGCAAGGTGGGTGCATGAAGCCTCCACTCTCCCATAGCAAAGCAGAGCTGGTTCTCACTCAGCCCCTGTAACTTCACTCACCTGCCTCATTGTCCCTGCTCCATGACAACAAACTGGCTGCCTTGTGGTGGGGCTCTCTTAGGTGCAGGGGTCAGCTTGACACACCAAATGGGGAAGCCTTCACTGCTAGCTTCTCCCATCTTATTGTCTGCACAAGAGGGCCCCCACTGCCAGGCAGCCAGTTTGTTGCCATGGAGCAGGGATGACAAGGTTGGTAAATGAAGCCACAGGAGCTGAGGGGAACCCCTCTCTGCCTCGCTAAGAGAGTGCATAGGCTCTGTGGTTCCCTCTCCCCTCTGGGGCTCTCCCATCTGTTATGCCAAGCCACTCCCTGCACCAAGAAAGCCCTGCTGCCTGTGTTGCCAGGCAGCCGGTTTGTCATCATGGAGCAGGGAGAGGGACACATCCTTACTCTGAGGATGGTTTTCTCTTTCCTTCAAAAACTGCTCTTCCAAGCTGTAGTTCTCCAATTTCTTGGCTGCAGTTGCTACCTGTAAAGATGATGCAATTGAAGTGCAGAACATACTTCAGTTTCAAATTACAGTAGCCACCACTTTTATCAGAGACTAGCATATTTTGCCTGGCGGTGCCGGGCTTTTTAAAATTGTGTTGGATAGTAAAGGGTTTCGTTTTTTTCCTTGAACCAATGGTGCTGGGCTGTTTTAAATGGTGTTGTAAGGTTTTGTGATTTTGTGGCTTCGAGGCACTGCGTCCGCCTGCAGTGGACTTGCGCTCCCAGTGGTTTGTTGTTTTTTTTTGTTCTTTTTGGTGTGTGTTTTGTGTGTGTGTGTGCCGGGCTCTTTAAATTGGTTTTTGAAGGTTTTTGTTTTATGTTTATGCAAATTTTATTTTAATTTAATTTATTTAATTTAATTTAATATTATTTAGTTTAAAATTTAATTTTTGGTTTTTAAAATGTTTATTTTTACGCATTGTTAATTTTTGTTTTGTTTTTTGGAGTGAAAAGTGATCTCTGGTTTTTTTTTTGTATTTTTTGAGATTAGTGTGATTATTTTTGAATGTTTTTATAACTTATTTGATTAATTTTGGAATTAACCTTATTAGTTTTAATATTTTTGAATGTTTTTTCTCTTTTGGCCTCTGGGTGAGGATGGTGAGCTTTTCTGCCTCTCTACAATTGTTCTCTTCTGTCCTCTGGGTGTCGCTTCCGGTAAGTTTTCTCTTTCTTTTCTCATTTGAGTTCCGGTCCTCATGGATAGAAGACGTCTTTTGGTAAGTTCTCGGGGGGGGGGGGTTGGGGGGAGATTTTTTTGGGAGGGGAGGTCTGTGTGATTTTTCTTGTTTCTTTTTGGGTGTTTTTGTGTTTCATTTTTGGATTTTTGTGTGTTTTTGATTGTTTTTGGTTTGTGTTTTTGTGTTTATTTTTTTAGGGGGGGTGGCTTTCTTTCCTGCGGGCCATGCTGGCCGTCCCGTGGGAAGGAAGGGCACTGGCAGCGGGGGTGTGTGCTTTCTTTTCCACGGGCCATGCTGGCTGGCCCGTGGGGAAGAATGGCAGTGGCGGCGGGCGTTTTTTAACTTTTATTTTTCGCACACCGGCCGCCTCAGTGTTCTGCATGCTAATGGCACGCAGGACACTAGGGCTTGTAGTTTTGGCTGCGCGTGTTTGCTTACTGCAGCGGTTTTTCCCCTACGGCTTTTTTTATTGGCCGCGGCGCGTTTCTGAACGTTCCTTTTGCCATGCCACTCAGCCTGATTGGCTCTGGCGTGGCACAGTGCCAGGAACATTGGGAATTGAAGTTCCCTTTTTTTGTTTGCGACTGGGGGGCTCCTGCCCCCGGGTCGAAAATTTCAACCTGGCAGTTACCTGCGAACCGGGTTCGGGCGAGTGAACTGAGGCCCATTACGGGCTAATGGGGCCTGGTGCAACATCCTTTGTCACATTCCAACGGTTAACACACCATTTTATAGGTATAGATTCCTAACCTTTTATAACAATGGGGTAGTCAGTATTGTTCTAATTATGCTGCGGGCAGCTGTACTTACTAAATTTGGCTGGTAAAGTCAGAGAGAATATTGTTTTGCAATGTACTGGCATTTTCTATCTTCACTTTGCAATGGAAAGGGGTTAACGAGGTGAAAAGACAAAATAGAAGAAAAAGTAATGGGAACAGATTTCCGTTTCTCTAGTTTACCCCAATAATTTGTAGCCACAAGCTGGCACATTGAGTGTGATTTAAATTGTGCTATTATATAGGGCGACAAATGTTTTAGCATTTTGATATTTATTATATTTGGTGGTTCCCAAAATGCACAGTTTTCAAGAAAAGTTAATTAACCTTTCCATATATAAGCATAATATTTGTGTTGCAGTCTGTTATGTGGGTCTCTTCAATTGAATCCAGTAGAATGTGGTTAACCTGAATGTCGGCACACAATAATACTACACTTAACTATTCAACAAATTCACCCTCCAACCTTTTGATAGTGCTTTGCAATGGCTTTCTGTTATATGCAAGCAACTATGTTCTAACAGCACAATGCTATTGTCTTTGAGGTAATCCATTATGCATTATATATTTTAATTGCTTTGTAATTACTTTCGGTTCTCATGGGATAGAAAGACTATAACTGCAATCTTCCTTTTTCATCAAAAAATGTTGTTGATCTTATTGCTCCCAGGAAAATAAGTCCTTGAGATGCTTGAAAACTCTCTCACCCTTTCGAACCCCCCACCTTTCCCATTCTCCTCTTCACATTATCCTCCAGTGACAAATAATTTAGCATACTGAACAGCTGAACAGCGAAAATTATTTTTAGCAGGGAATCTTCCTTGAAAGAATGATCAAATTGCATTAGCTAATAATTTGAAACACAAGTACAAATGTGAGATTGAAACATTAGCAAACCTTTGCTCTCTTTTTCTTCCATTCACATCTTGCCAAAGTAAACAAAATTTGATATTTTCACCGGAGAAAATGAATCATATACTACAGTGAGAATTATGTTCCAGTGTGAAGAAGGCAATGCCCAGGAACTAAATGCAGCCCACTTGCCACCAAATCCTGTCTCAAATAGGTGTTACTTTTGTGGATATTCTTGGAAATCTCCAGGGTTAGTGGTTTAACCACTCCAACTCTTAAATCCACACAAATTGAAAACATTGACATCTGGCAGCATCACCTTTTTAGTATTTTTGATCATTTTCAGGGGTGGTATATCTCCTCCACCCCACAAGAACCCTAAAATATGAACACTTCCTATGAGATGTCCTAAAATTCTCCACTAGAAATTCCATTCTACAAATGGAAGTGTGAAGTGTAATGTTTCACATTACCAACCTGCCATGAGTGAGTTGTGCCTTGTATTAGAAAGATCCATGTGATTTTAAACATTGAGCAGTATAAAAAATAAATTATTGCTTTGGAAACACAATGTACCACATGCCTACTGACAGTTTATAGACCTCGAATAACTAGACTGTTGAGACATTGTTTGCTTATGTCAGTGGCTGGCAATCATGAGTGGGAGGATGCTGTTGTACTCACTATCTGCTCATCAGCTTTCCCTTGGCATTTGGGCAGCCAATGTATAAAAAGTATACTGCACACAGGTCTTCCTATTCTCTTAGGTCGGTCCAGTCAGTAAAATAATATTTTGATTTATTTATATATCGATCCAAATCTGAAGCACTAAAACCTAAGCCAACTTATTTTTAAAAAAAACTAATCATCTAAAATGTATGTATGTATAAACTACATATTTGCACTCAACATTTTCAATATTCTGCAGTTTGAATAGTCCCATCATATGCTTTAAACAACTCCTTGATATTACACTGTTTAGGCAAGTTACCAGAGTTTAGCAGATATTCAAACCTTGTCTCTTGCTACTTTCACATTGCTTCAATGTGCCCCTTCATCTTTAAGTTTGTTTTGCATTGTGTCACTCCAGCTATCATGCTATTCAGCCTCTTCCATGTCCCATATTGGCAATGGTAACCTGCTGCTGGCTTCTCCTTAGTTGCTCATAACCCTTCAGGTGATATTCTTTTCCATAGTTCAGTGGATTGAGCCTCAGCGGAAGATGGAATTGGTGTTGTTGTTTTTAGGAAGCTCTTCTTTGACTTTAACCTTGATGAAAGAAGTTGAAGTCCAAACATTTGATGCCTTGGGTCTGTTTCTTGCTATTTCTTCTTAACTTCTGCTTCTTGTCTTCTTACTTCTGGAGGTGAGTGAGATGATTTTATTAACTGGAATTGGCCATAAACAGTATGTAACTATACAATCTGTTTCATAAAGGGC
This sequence comes from Bradypodion ventrale, assembly GCA_035047345.1. Lineage (NCBI taxonomy): Eukaryota > Metazoa > Chordata > Lepidosauria > Squamata > Chamaeleonidae > Bradypodion > Bradypodion ventrale. The sequence continues at coordinate 141,952,873 of JAWDJE010000003.1, forward strand.
CACATTATGTTGAAAAGCATGGACAGGGTTTCCTCAGACTGGGGCATCATACACTGCAGCAGAGAAACAATGGACAAGGGTAAATGTATGGAGAAAATAGGCCGTGCTCCCCATGTGGTATTTATAAGTTTACAGATGAGATTGTTCCTGGCACATCTTCTGCCAATCGTGATAATTATGCTTATAAGTTAAAGCATGGTTCAGTTTTACTCCCTGGTATTTTGGATTGTCTCAGTTATTTAATTTGTGGTCTCTACAGGTTATGTTCAGCTTCTTTCTTGCCTCCCTATTTTGTAAATCAAATGCACATATTTGTGTTTTCCCCAGAGTAGATTTCTGGTGATTTTTGTCATAATAAGCAGCTAGTTCTTCAAGAGCAGATATCAACCTAGCCTCTACTTCCTCAAACATTGTTCCCTGAGCAGCGGTTGCTGTGTTACCTACATAAATGAAGGCCCTAGTTCTGGTATTAATTAGCTGGCCATTAGTATAGATGTAATAAAACATTGGGCACAATGCACTTCCTTGTGAAAGGTCATTTTCCTGAACTCTACGATGCCTCTTTTTGCCCTGCAGGGTGATAGACAACCATCTATTCTGCAATAGGCATTGGATGACCTTTGTCATTTAATCCTTAGTAGTTGTGTATACCTTCCTTATCAAGTTAATTTAGTTTACTGCAGCATGTGCAATTGTGAGATTAATAAAAACTACTCCTGTAATCTCCCTCCTTTCATGTTCATCCTCTATATGTTGGGTTAAATTAAGTATTTGACCAGAGCATGTCTTTCCTGCCTGAAGCCTGACTGTTCATTAATTGTCATCCCATCAACAGAATCATAAATTCTGTTCATAATCATTCTCTCCAGGATTTTTAAAAGATGGAAAATGAATGATATAGGTCAAAAATTATTGGGATCAATCTTTCTTTTCCTGGCTTATGGAAAGGCATAGTTTATGCTTTACATCAGATCTTTGGCATCAGTATCCTATCCACACAAGTATTCATCAATTTTAGGATCAAATTAATGGTTATTGGGCCAAAATATTTTATATTTTCTTACCTTATGTCATCCAAGCCTGCATTCTTATTGTTCTTCATCTTTTGGAAAGCAGTTTTCAGTTCTTCACAAGTGAAAGTTTTAGCAAGATGGTCTTTCTCATATTTATACCTTTGGGGTTTCATTTCTTTGGTTCTTCTTGCAGTTTTCCTACTTAATAACAATTGGTGTGCAATTTGGTCATCAGTGATTTTACTCAATTCAATGGGGGAGGGTGCTAATGGATCACCCTGGACATTATTTAATAATTTCCAACTATTCTGTTTGATGTCCAAATTTCCTAAGACGTTGCACCATCTCTCTGTTCTTGATGTTGATATGCCTTGAAATACATAGGAGGAAGTGCACCCGGCATGGTGAGTTCCCCCTGCCACGCCACTCTGAGCAACTGGTGGTGGCAGCGGGTGGGCATGCACTTCCTCCTCCTCCCGGTGCAGAATGTACGGAAGCCGGCGGTGGCTTCAGCTGCTCGTCGTGGCCTGCCTGAACTGCACCATCTGGTGAGTCACCTCTCTCTATCTATCTGTGGGGGGGGGGGGATGGAGGGGGAGGCAGACGTTGGGAAGCCCTGGGCTAGGCTGCATGGAGAAGGATGCCCCACAGGTAAGGCGAGCACCATGGGGGTGCGTGCGGGGGGGAGGGCTCCTTGCAGCCTAGCCAGGTGCCTCCACACGTCTCCCGCCACCGTGGGCTGCGTCTCCAAGGCAGCAAGTGAGTAGCATTGCCTGCAAGCGGAGGGGTTGGGCTGGCTGGCAGACTCACTCATTCACTCGTTCGCTCACCCCTTTTTTTACACTCCACAGTGAAAACCTGCCTTTGGATCCCTACTTATCAGCGCTGCCGAGGACTGCTCAAAGCCGAGAGGAGGAAGGAAGGAGAGCCATGTCTTCCCCACTGTTGCTACACATGTTACTTTATCAGCTACAAATGCTCCTGCATTAGCTAAGAGCAAAACATGCTATTAAATTCTTCATAACAAATTTGGGATTGTAAAGAAGGGCAGCTGGTAAGGCAGGACTCCCGTTGTACAAGAGCAGGTGGGCCATTGTGGCAAAAAAGCAGTTAGAGTGAAAATAGATTTTCAGCAAGGATATCAAATGCATCTGTGCTTCATTTTGGTCCTTCCCCCTGTGTGCTTTTAAAAATGACTAAACAGCTAATTCTCCCTTTTCCAATATGATTTCTCACACTTTAGCAGCTGTCATTTTGTACTTTTAATTTATTGCAGAGGCCCCAAATGAAAAGGGGCTTCCTTGGCACTGAAGTGCAATAAACTCAAAATTTCTGTTGCTTGACAAGATACATACAGCTAACCTCTACAATTCCGTACACTTGGGCATTTCCTATTTTCACAGGACAGTTTTCATACACCTGAAGAGTATATATTGCACTCAATAGGGTATAGTGATAAGAATGTACCATCAGTCATAGTATATTTACCTTTTAATGCGAATTAGTAATTTTTTAAAAACCTGCATCTTTTGATTAAAGTTGAAGATTTCTTGACTATGTTTTTTTCCATCATATGAAGAAGCTTACATATGACTAGCCATACTGGTTAGGAGATTCTGGGAATAAGTAGCCCACTTAGGTAATTTTTTCAAGCTCTCATTATATACACCTATAGCTTCTTTCCACCAAAAACAAGCAAGCAAACAAACAAGCAAACAAACAAATAACACTGCTGAAACAGCAAAAAATGACTGGAACCCTAATGGTGTAGATCCTGACCAGAGCTCAATGTTGACTCCTCCTTCCATCCTTCTGAGGTTGGTAAAATGAGTACCCAGCATGTGGTGGGGGGAATACTAATTAACATGTGAACCACCCAGATAGAGTGCACTAAGAGCTATAGGATGGTATATACTGTAAGTCCAACTGCTATTACTATAATCAAGGATGGTGATGTCTGTCATGAAGAATCCATTACGACTTATAATTTTGCCTAGGTCACATTCTATTAGTACCTAGTTGTTTGTAGTTTGATAGAAATCACTTTTTTATTTTGAGAATCGCAGCATTTTCCATAAGTTGGCATAAACATACACTACTATGTCCAGCAGTAACCTGTAAGGGTTTTTTTCAAAGTCAAACTTTTCACCCTAGACTCACCAGATGGGAGGGGGAAGAGAGCAATGTATGTATGACTTAATCCACCAAATGGGAGGAGGAACAGAGCAATGTATGTATGACTTCATCCACCAGATGGGAGGGAGGAAGAGCAGACTTCAATTTATACTTGCACTAGGAATGACCGGAACATCTATACATTCATATAATATAGAAGTACTATAGTTGGCAAGGATTGGCATACAAATATCTAGATACTGTACATCATCTATAACACCAAGTGTAGATTTAATGACATACTTACCTTGCCAAGAACCTTATTAAAAAAGGAAGGAAATCAAAGGAGATTCATGAGGGAGCCTCATCAGGAACACATACACACACACGCAGGGAGAAACCTTCCAGATTTCATGCCATGCCATGATGCCAACTCTACACAGCTCTATGGGGGCAAACCAAGCCCGTCCAGAGACAATTAGCCAGAGAGAAAAAGATAGCTATGAAATCTGATTTATTATTTTCCTTTCTTGCACTCAGTGAATACTTAGAGAAGTAAGATAGGATTTTAAGAAGCAACTTTATATATTTTTCAAATGCCAATTATTATGGAAAAAACACTTTGCTAATAAATGAACCTATGCTGCTGAAAAGGAGTGTTTTCTTCAATAAATAGGAATTGGGAGTAGAAAGGTGAGATAAGAAATTAACAACTCTAAACAGAGACTGTATTCCATTAATCTCCAATATCTTGGAAACCAACGTCCTTCAAGGGAAGGTAGCGGCACAGCCTTCACCCTGAGTCATAAGGGAACAAGTTGAATGAAGGAAAAACTTCAAAGAAGACACATTGCCACACCTTAGCACCCAATTTCAAGAGGACACTTTCTACTATTCCCAGTGCAGCCAGGAGGGAGGAAAAATGGCATTTGTTTACAGTCATGGCACTGACTTAGCCACCCTTACCCAGCTAATAAAGAGAAGCAGGGGTGCTGTTTCTCTCACCAATTACTTACTACAGGCCAGAGCAGATTCTACATAGTAAGGGTGAAGCACTGGGCATTACAAAGCACCACAGTCCCCTTTCTGATGAGACCCGGGGTGGCTACCAGAAAATTAATAGGGTTAATCAGAAGGAGGGAGCGAGTTGGGGTGGCAACAATGTCCATCAATTAGAGTAAAATAAAGTTTCATATTCCCACCTTCAAATATGTATCTAACAATACATGGCATCATCCAATTAAAGTTTGTGGAGTGTATGTTTATACACACCATGACTGAGCTTTAATTCCCAGCAGCCAAAATCAGACTAGGAAACAGCGGAAGTCACACACCAACTCACAAGGCAGCTTTAAAGTTTTAGTAGAATAATTTATTGCAATAAAAGGAAAAGAAGAAACTCACCTAACTTTCTTCATCAAGGAGTTTTAGCACTGAAGAGGATATCCTGAACAACACCTCATGAGGTTCCACGAGATGTGCATCTAGTGGAAACAGAGCAAAGAAATTTTCCTTCTCCAGAATCGTAAAACCCAGGTACAATTTCACAAGTGAATATGTTATTTCCACCCAACCCCCACCAATAGTTTTGTCCCCACACATGGAGAATATTATAGATCAAAATAATCAAAAACTGTGGCCAAGAATGCCGGTAAAACTATTGCAACAGTCAGCTACAGTTGTTTGCAGTAGTTAAAGGCATGTTCATGATTAATACTTGGGATGTTCTCCAAGTACCCTAGCATATGTGGAAGTCAAACTGTGAACTAGTGCAGCATTATTAATATATGGCTAAATTTTAGTTTATATATTTAGTTAGCAAATTTCTGCATTTCAAATCTCTGTGGAGACTCCCTTGAAACTGAAGTTAATGAGGCAACTTTACTTCAGTGGAGGTTAATGTCTTCATTACATGCATGCTGGAAGAAATAGATCACTGCTTTTGGACAATTTTGCATGGAACACTTTTGTTCTTTACATTAACTAAATCAGGATGGCCAACCTTCAGTTTTTGGACTTCAGTTTCCAGAAGCCTAAGTCAGTACATAGGCTGATCAGTGTGTTGGGGAATTGACTTAGACTTCTGGGAATTGACGTCCAAAAACTGAAGGTTGGCCACTCCTAGTTTGCACTTAGATGGTGCAAACTAAAAGAGGCTAATTAATTTATATATATATATATCCGACTCTAGTCATATCCGACTCTAGGTTTTGCTGCTCATCTATGTTTACAGCTAAAGAGCCACTGTTGTCTGCATCTGCAGATTTGACTAGACACTGGAGTGCACAGAATGCTGTTTACCTTCCCACCAAAGTGGTACCAATTAACTACTTGCAATTTCTTGCTTTCAAATTGCTAGGTTGGCAAGAGCTGGGACAGAGATGGGAGCTCACTCCATTGTGTATCACTCAGGTCTTGAACTGTTGACCTGCTGACCATTCAGTCATCAAATTCAGCATATTAACTACTGGGCCACCACTGTCCCATGAAAAAAAGAAAAGAAAAGCACAGACACAAATAAACTACTCCTGTCATCTCTGTACAGATACTCTTTTCTCTCTTACAGTCCAGAAAGAGGGAGTTTTTACTGGCCCCAACATACGAAAACTGTTATCCGATCCCCTCTTTTTAGAAACAATGGGAGAAAAAGAAAAGGATGCTTGGGACTCTTTTAAAGATGTAGTTCACAAGTTTTTAGGGAATGCTAAAGACCCTCACTACAAAACCATTGTACAACACATGTAAAGCTCAAGGATGCAAGATGAGCTTAAAAGTTCATTTCTTACATTCCCATGTTGACTATTTTCCTGAAAACTTGGGAGCCTACAGTGAAGAGCAGGGTGAAAGATTTCACCAGGATGTCTGTGATATCGAGAGACACTACCAAGGCAGATGGAGCATCAATATGCTAGCTGATTACTGTTGGACGCTCATACAGGAAACAGAAAATAGAAAGTGAAAGTGTGTTCAGAGGAACATAAAAAAGAAGAAGAAAAGGTTTCACAGACAAAAAGAGTGAACACAGAATGTTAAGTATATATTATGAAGAAATGGTTTGTTTAATTATAAGAAATTATATGTTTAGTTCATTGAAATAAAATAGTGATTTTCTCATCACACTTGTGCTTTGTTAATGCAAATCCCTCATATTTTGTGAAAAAACTGCATGTGATGTGGGGAATTGAGGTAATTTTTGGATTCAGCACACTGGAATACATAAAATTTATCAAAAATATCCTATGCAGCTATTTTTTTTTTGCAGACCTGTGTTATTGGAGTGAAATTTTTTTATCATATCTCCCCCAATCTTGGCAGGACTGCACTGGCTTCCCATTCCTTTCCATATCAGGTACAAGGTACAAAGCTTTAAACAGTTTGGGACTGTCCTACCTGGTGGAAGGACTTCCCCTTAGGGCAACAGCCCACATCACTCACTTCTCTCTGATGGTGCAGCTCCAGGTGCTGACTCTGAGATTAGCTAGGAAGGCTGTGACTAGGAGAAGAGCCTTCTTGGTGGTGGCACCAATGTTGTGGAACTCCCTCCCAGTGGAGCTGTGCCAGCTACCATCCCTCCCTACAATTAAAAAAACAGTTGAAAACATTCCTTTTTAAAGAGTCCTTTGAAAATATTTTACCAATGACCAATTGTTAGTCATTTTATTCTGTGATAACAAATTTGTTTTTCCTTTAAGGTTTTGTTTTGATGTATTTATATGACCATTTTAAAATTTGTGTCTGTTTTTATTGCTGTGTTTTATGCTTTTAGTCGCCCAGAGTAGGAAAGTTTTTTCCTAGAGGGATGGAGTAAAAGTTAAATAAATAAATACATATCATAGGCTATTGTTCAGGATTCTCAATAATTGCAGACTAACAAAAATATTTAAAAAATTAAAAAAGGGGGGATCCAAATTGGGGAATTATTTTCCAACATGTTATTCATCTCAACAAAATCATGGCTGAAATCCCATTGCTTAGCATATTAAGTTGTAAGTCTACTCTTTTGTAAGTTCCATTGATGTAACAGTCCTACTCTAATTGTGGCTTATTATGTTATGCAACATAATGATGCAGCGATAATACAGGAAGAGCCTTCAAGTATCAGACAAAGATCCATATAGTCCAGCAACCACTTTTCCACAGTGACCAATCAGATTTAGCAGAAATAGGACATAGAGGCAAAAGCTTTTGCTCAGTGTCTTCCCCAACAAACAACTATCAGAAACAAACTGTTCTTCCAGACTAACCAAAATTAGAAGCTATTAATTGTCAATTCTTACAATCAAAAATAGTGTCAAAAGTTTGCCAAATGAATAATATGATGCATTTTTCTTCAATATGTTATGTATTCCTAAATTGAATATAAACCTAAATCTAAGCCAGGTTTGCTTGGAAGCTACTCCATTGAATTATCAGGATTTACAAACACAGGAGAGTCTAATCTACATCCTCACTATTTGTAACCTCAAGTTTTCCAATCCAATCTTTCATTTCCTCCATTTAGAAATTACTCATTTTTTGATTAAAGGTCCTACAGAAGGTTTGATGAGGAGGAGAAAGAAAAAATGGTGACACTTATTCCACAAAAGTATGGTCTTAGCTTTTACCATCCAAAAATATGTTACAGTACAGCCTGAATTAATAAAGTTTATAGGGTTCCTCAAAGATAGCAGAACAGGTGACTTATTGGCGCCTTAATGTACAGCAAAAGAAAACACAAGAAATGAGTGTCTCTGTTTGATTTCCTAATGGGGAAAAACACTCTCTTTGCTTATCTAGAACTAGCAGGGGTGCCCGGTGTTGCCCGGGCCCAAATTTTCACCCAGACATATCACACACCCACACAATACACACCCACACACAACACACAAACACACACACATGACACAAAACACACGCACCCACACCCATCACACCCACACACATCACACATAACACAACATACTTGCACAACTCACAAACACCGACACACAACATACACAGCTGACCCACTGACCCACCACACCGAGACACATCACACAACACACACACAACACACACATCAAACACACAACACACACCCAGCACAGCCACGCATGACACACAACACACTTGCACAACACCCCTGAGACTAAACACACACCCAGACACATCACATGACACAACACACCCACCTGACACAGCCACACAATACACCCCCCCACACACACACAACACACACAGGACACACAACACACACACCCATGACAGCCACACACATCACGCACAACACAACACACGTGCACAACACACACCAATCCCCTGACTTTGCCTCCTTTCGTGCACGTGCCGGGGGCACAAAAGAACCCCCCTCTGGTGTGTGCCTCTCCACACGTGGCCAGCAATAAGGTGGCAGAGGAAACTGTGCATCCTGTTGCATGTGGCGGCAGGAAGAGCAATGGTGGCATGAGTTGTTTGTTGGGGCAACCTTCACACTGCCATTGCTCCTCCTGCCGTCAGATGCAACAGGGTGCACAGTTTCCTCTGCCACCCCATTTCTGGCCATGTGCAGAGAGGCAATGCACTGGATGGGGTTCTTTTGTGCCTCCCTGGTGAATGCCTTTCCACACCCAGGCAGCAATGGGGTGGCGGAGGAAACCATGCGCCCTGTTGCGTCTTGTGGTGGGAGGAGCAATGGCGGCATGAGGGTTGCCCTGACAAAAAAATGTGCCTCCATTGCTCCTCCTGCCACCAGACACAACAGGGCACATGGGAGCCAACCCTCCCTACTGTGCTCCTCACCACCTGTGGTGCTGCTATGCTGGCTGCCCACCTGGAAGCATGGTGTATAGGCCTCCCTCCACAGTGGCACAGCAGCACCAAAATGGGGTTGCAGCCGGCCACCACAGCAGCGACACAGGCAGATAGCAGCATGGCAGGGTGTTTTGGCCGACGAACCCTCCTCACGGAGATGTGCTGGAGTACGGGAGCTGACCCTGCCATGCTCTTTGCCACCTGCCCCGCTGCTGTGGTGGCCGGCTGCAACCCCTTTTGGTGCCTGCCTTGCTGCTATAGGGAAGGCCGACACACTGCACTTCAGGGTGGGTGCCTCCACAGAGAAGGCAGCCTCTGGAGTGCGCAATGGGGCACCGCTTCCCGATGGGGCACTCACCAGCGGAATGGCTGGCATGCCTCATGTGTTGTTGCCTCGACCCCGGATATCCGGGTCGAGGGGGCACTCACTGTTGTGGCATGTGCAGCGCAGGCTGACATGGCCTGCTGTGCATGCCCAGTCTATTGTTCCCCACCAGCGGACTTCCAGGTGAGGACCAGGCCCCCATCGGTGGACTTCCGGGCAGGTGGGGGTCTCTTGGTGCAACCCCTTTTTGGGGTGAGGGATAATATTGAATATTATAAAACTGTAGATAAGAGTGTTATGCAGATTTGTTAGTAGATGTTGGTATGATCAAAGAGTGTTTCATTCTAGCTCTCTCACATCAATAATGGCATGCTATGCTATATGGGGTGACTAATGAGATTAGTTTGTAGCATTCATTTTGGGTGTAAATCAATGCACAGGAATACCTTCTATATCTTAATTGTTTCTCTTTCCCCCTAAATAAAATTATAGAACAACAAAGAAGATAATCAAATTATACAATGAAAATACAAATAAATACTAATCATAGCTGTAAACTATGTTTGATGTTATACAGGAATAGGAAGGGAAGTTGCTGTGAAGAATTGGAGATATACTCTCCCTTCCCAAATGCTATTGTACAACAAAGGTCCTGACAGGGAAGCCTCAAGGTCAAGATGGGGTGGGGAGAGATATTGAATATGGGGTGAAGGCAGACATATGCACACACAATTGTGTAGAGCAGGTGCCCCTTGTATGTAGGGAGATGGTCTTCCCTTAGGTTTCAGCAGCTGCCATGAAAAGTGTACCATGTTTGGCTCATGTTTGTTTGTGTTTCAAGTTTTTGCCTTGAGACCTAGCGGAGAGTTATTATTATGGGGGACAGCCATGCGAACTGGGTGGCCCAGCAAGCAGCAGAATTCTTTTATGGGTTTCAATTAGGACTGACAAGGTTCCTGTTATTTTGGCCATTTCTTGTCACTGTAAGAGTCAGATGGAAAGACCATCACTGATGTCTCTACTTGTTGTGATCTAGCCCTCATCAGACTCAGAAGACTACCTGGATCAGGAGATATTTCCTATGCCAAGCCTTGTTCTGCCATCCCAGCCTGCATCTGTTCCTGAGCTCCAGCGTGTACCTGAACCAGAGGATAACTAGAACCAGGAACCTCAGCCTGATTCTGACCCAACTCTGAATCCCCAGGCAGATGACTTATCAGATCAGAGGTCTGACTCTGACAGTCCTCACTCCTCAGCCAGAGACCCATGCCAAAAGGCTCTTCAGCTGAGATGCAAGAAAGCCAGAGTTCGGTATCAGAGGAGGCTCCCAGCTGATACCCATTAGCTGGGAGGCTTTGTAAACAAGCATGTTTCACAAGGCAAGCATTGGTACAATTTCTCAGTGCAATGACCGACTTCCTGCCAGATCCTCTGTGTACCTTGTGACCCTGACTTCTGCTTACCCTGATGATGCCCCTGGACATCCTTTGAACTCGACGTTTGCTCTGATCCTTACCGGTAGCCTGACCTTGGTGTACTCTTTGGACTTGACTATTGGATGCTCCTTGGATATACTTTTGCCAGGACTGTCCAGTGTAGCACCACTGCATGGCGATCCTGCCCACTGTGTAGGTCAGCATACTACTTTATATTATGTTGCCTAGGTTGGCATTAGCTTTTTCCCCAAGTAGTAAGCATCTTTTTATTTCATGACTGAAGTGCCTGTGATCTTAGGTCCCAAGAAGGTAAATTCTGTCACTGCTTCCATCCTTCCCTTCTATTTTCTAGGGAGTGATAGGGCCGAATCTTGGGGTTTTTGATGTTGAGTTTCAAATCAAGTTTTGCACTCTCCTCTTTCACCCTCATCAAAAGGCTCTTTAGGTCTTCTTCACTTTCTGCAATTAGGGTAATGTCATTGTGTACGTATCTCAGGTTGTTGATATTTCTCCCAACAATCTTAATTCTGGCTTGTGCTTTATCCAACCCTGCTTTACGCATGATGTACTCCCAATAAATTTAAATAAGTAGGTTGACAATATACACCCTTGTTGTTACCTTTTTTATTCTAAACCAAACCCTTGTTCCACATCCAGTCCTAACTGTCACTTCTTGACCCTCACACAGGTTTCTCAGAAGACAGGTGGGGTGGTCCAGTAACCCCATCTCTTTAAGAAATTTTCACAGTTTGTTGTGATCTACATATCAAAGTGTAGTGAATGAAACAGAAACAGACATTTTTCTGGTACTCCTTTGTTTTCTCCATGAATCAATTTCAATTTAATTCAAATTTAATTTATACCCCGCCATTCTCTGACCGAGGCTGAATCAAGGCGGCAACAACATCTCAAACAATACATTATAATACAGTACAATTCAAAAAGCAATATTCAAAGTCAAAATACAATACAAAATATCACATCAAAAAATAAGCATAATATCATACAATTCAAAAAATCCCATACAATTCAAAACATCCCATCAAGGAAATAACATACATTATAAAGACCACAACAATCAACCTCAACCACCGAGCAGTCACAAAGGTGCCCCGTGATTCAAACGTCCATGAGGGCAGCTGCACTGGCAGTGATGGCTGATCCAGCAAATGTTAGCTGGATAGTTCCCTTATGTCTTTAAAACCCAGCTTGTATTTCTGGTAGTTCTTGATTCACATACTGCTGAAGCCTGGCTTGTAGGATCACAGTTGTACAATAGTCTGAACATTCATTGGTGTTGCCCTTTTTTGGGATTGGATCATAAACTGATCTTTTCAAACCCTGTGGCCACTACTGCATTTTCCAAATTTGCTGACATATTAAGTGCAGCACTTTGACAGTATAATCTTTTACAGCTTTAAATACCTCAACTGGAACACCATCATCTTCACTGTCTTTGTTGTTAATAATATTTTTCAGGACCCTCTTGACTTCTCACTCCAGCATGTCTAACTCGAGGTCAGTGATCACACAATTGTACTTGTCAGAGATATTAATGACCTTCTTTTATAGTTTTTCTGTTTATTCTTGCCATTTTTTCCTAATCTCCTCTGCTTCTGTTAGGCCCTTACCATTTTTGTCCTTTATCATGGCCAATTTTGCTTCATACATTCTCTTAGTTTTTCCAATTCCTTGAAGGGATCTCTAGTCCTTCCCCTTCTGTTGTTTCCCACTATTACTTTGCAGTGTCCATTTAAGAAGGCCTCCTTATCTCTTTGTGCTGTTCTCTGGAAAACTACATTCAGTTTGGTAAATCTTTCTCTTTCACCTTTGCTTTTCACTTTCCTTCTTTGCAGGCGCACCCCCCCAATAATGGACTCAGACACAAATGAAAGTGGATAACGGCATTGGGCCACATTTATTGATTCATGCCCTAGTCCGAATTATAAATTTCTATTGGTAAAACGACCAATCATAATTCTTAAGGCAAGCAGGCCGAAGTAACACTGGTAAGGTACCACCCAAAATTGCCAACGGCAATTGTTACAATGTATCTATTTGTATCAATTTGTTTGTTGACAACAAACAAATTGTTGACCGTAGTCAATATCTAACTAATGACCCCACCCTCTGACGTGTATCCGTAAAATCAGGGGGTGATGCAAGCTGTCTAGTTGTAACCATCACCCCCTCGCCTGGTTCGTCGTTGACCGGACAACGTTTAAACAACTTATGCCTATCTAGTGTTGTCCAGTCAATTGCGAACCTGCCGGATACCTGTGGGTCATAAATGTTTACCTTACCAGTGCTACCCGCCCATGTGACCAAAGTCAACAGCAGCACAGAACAAACCCCTATATCAAACCATAGCAACAGTGTGGGATGGGCAAAAAAGCCAGGACTCAAGTGCCAATTGCGAGTCCCAGCCAAAAATTCCCACCCGGCCCCGAAGCGACCAAGAAATCACACTGTTAACTAGGGAGGGGGTGGAGGGGAAAAACTTCTCCGCTCCGTCGCTTTGCCAAAATGGCAGCACGGCTGCCTCGTGGCCAGCCCTTTTATTAGGGTGCTGGCCACGCCCCTAACTACCCGGATGCCTTCGTCTGGTGGGGGGGGCCCGCAAAGAGCGTGGCAGCCATTTTGGCGCCACGCTTGCATTGCAGGCGCACCCTCCCCCAATAATGGACTCAGACACAAATGAAAGTGGATAACGGCATTGGGCCACATTTATTGATTCATGCCCTAGTCCGAATTATAAATTTCTATTGGTAAAACGACCAATCATAATTCTTAAGGCAAGCAGGCCGAAGTAACACTGGTAAGGTACCACCCAAAATTGCCAACGGCAATTGTTACAATGTATCTATTTGTATCAATTTGTTTGTTGACAACAAACAAATTGTTGACCGTAGTCAATATCTAACTAATGACCCCACCCTCTGACGTGTATCCGTAAAATCAGGGGGTGATGCCAGCTGTCTAGTTGTAACCATCACCCCCTCGCCTGGTTCGTCGTTGACCGGACAACGTTTAAACAACTTATGCCTATCTAGTGTTGTCCAGTCAATTGCGAACCTGCCGGATACCTGTGGGTCATAAATGTTTAGCTTACCAGTGCTACCCGCCACCCAGAGAGGCTTCAATAAAGGCTCGACGCCCCCCCCAAGACCGTCAGCTCGGTCGACAGGCCTGCTCGCCAATCACCCAGCAGGAGGTCCATACCTCCTCGCGACAGATGGACCCCATCCCCTGAATAAAGCCCATAATTTTGCAAACTGATGGCGGGATGACGGCTGACCCACCCCCAGCCCTTGGTCGAAAGGAATCGGGCCACAGCCCTGTTCACCATGTGCCTAGCGCGGTCCAGGGCCTGAAGGTCAAAGCCTCCCCTATAAGCGTGCCGTGGGACCATATCTGACCAAACAAGGGTTGTGGCGGGCCATACGTAATGTAAGTAGGCGAAGTCACCGCAAATCGCATGCTTCAGCGATAAGACAGTGACCTGACCCAAGTCATTACCCCCAAGGTGTATGATAAGAATGTCGGGCGGGTCAGCATTCCTTGCCGAAAAGAGGAATCGCAAGAGCTCCCGCCACAACATACGGGCTTACCGTACCATGTGAGACTTGCGTATGCACCCAGTCCCAGTCGGGGTCCCCAATCTGTCGCCGCAGCGTAACGCGCTGCCCTGTGCACGTAGCTATGGCCCACCAGCCATACTGTCACCGGTGTGATACGACACCCAGGGTCTGTCAAGAGAGAAAACAGGGAAGGAAGAGATGTGTGGTGACTAAAAACGGTATTCACGGTGGGAGTGGGCGAACATAAAACTGGAAACACTGCGAGCCCCACCTCCCCATGCTGCGTATGTCAGCCCCGGAGTACCCATAAGCAGCCGCAGTAGAGGCCGCCCCAATTCTAAACGAATGGGTGCCGTAACGGGCCCCAGGGAGGCCCACACTAGCCAGTGCCTTCCCAGTCACCTTCCAAAATTGAGTGGCGGTCGTCCAGGCTACGCCCACGTTCCCGCACCCACCCCTCCAAAACGTGTCTCACACGGAAATCAGCGGTACTGTCCGCATGACCTCCCACCTTGGCCATGAAAGCCAGCGCTGACAGCATAGATGCTATGGTGCGGGGTGCAAGGCCCTGGGCGTGCAGGTAAACCATGAAACGAAGGAGGTGGGCCACTGGGATCGGCCAGGTATCTGGCAGTCGGGATTGGGTACAGAAAGTCTGAAAGGAAACCAATGCGTGGTGATACGCCTTACGCGTGCGTGGCGCCAGCGACATGCCGATCGCCCGGTTCACCTCTCCTTGCCAAAGGTCCATATCTCCTCCGGGAGTGGCGAGGGAAATTCCTCCGCATCCGGGGCCAAGGCACGGAACCGGGAGATCTGCAGGCGGGACAAAGCGTCAGCAATATCATTATTCACCCCCGGGACATGCCTGGCCCTGAACAGTACATTGAGGCGCAGGCTGCGCAACACAAACTGGCGCACGAGGTCCATGACCCTGGGAAATTTAGAGGTCTGTGAGTTGACAATGTGGACAACGTCCGCATTGTCACACCAGAAATGCACCACAGAGTTGGCCCACTCCTCACCCCATAGCATCAAAGCCCCCAGTATGGGAAAAAATTCCAAATATGTGAGATCCCTCAGGCGACCCGTGCCTGACCAGGCTGGTGGCCATCCACCATAGGCCCACTTCCCATTGAAGTACATCCCATAACCAAGGGATCCCGAGGCATCAGACTGAATCTGAAAGTGAGGTGAAGCCAGGAGGTCGGACCTCCAAAATGAGACCCCATTGAACTCCCTCAGGAACTGGAGCCATATGTGCATATCTGCCCTGATGCCCCGTGTCAATTTCACCCTATGATGGGGCCTGGATAAGCCTGCCATGGCGTCGCACAAGCGCCGAGCAAATGCCCTGCCATGTGCGACCACCCTGCAAGCGAAATTAAGGTGGCCATGTAGCACCTGCAGTTCCCGAAGGGATGCCTTGCGCTTAGCCAGCAAGTCCGATATAAGGGCCACTATCCTTGACACCTTGTCTCCCGGCAACCTAGACGCCTGTGCTACCGTGTCAATCTCCACCCCCAGGAATACTAACTTATTAGACGGGCCTTCGGTCTTTTCGGGCGCTAAAGGGACACCAAGTTCCTCCATTAGCGTCTGAAATGTATTGAGGAGACGTGTGCACGTGTCCCAGCCCCGTTCACCCCCGAACAAAAAGTCATCCAGGTAATGGGCTACATACCGAGACCCTGACCTACGAACAAATGCCCACTGCAGGAATGTACTGAAACGCTCGAAAGCCGAGCAGGATATGGAACAGCCGAATGGCATGGCTTTGTCAAAATAATATTCACCCCGGAATTTGAAACCCAGCAACTCAAAGTCACCCGGGTGCACCGGCAGGAGACGAAAAGCCGACTTAATGTCACACTTAGCCAACAGTGCACCCGGGCCACATGAGCGCACCATGCGCAACGCTTAGTCGAAGGATGTATACCTGACCGAGCAAAGGTCATCAGGGATAGCATCATTGACCGAGTGACCGGCTGGGTAGGACAAGTGATGAATCAGGCGGAACTCGCACGGGGACTTCTTGGGCACTAGTCCTAGTGGAGATACTTTAAGGTTGGGGAACGGGGGCGCGGAAAAAGTGCCAGCGACCCTGCCCGCATCAATCTCCTTATTATTGCTGGCAGCAGCCACCTCCTCCCTTCCTCTAAGTGACAAAAGGTTGGGTGCGTCTTGCGGTGACCTATCCCCCGTGAAAGGAATACGAAACCCTAGTTGAAAAGTCTGAAGGAGGTACACTGCGTCTGCCCTCTTCGGGTACAATGCGAGCCAACGCACCAGCATGTCCACATTAATTGGGGAGGGGGCCTTTCGGTGGACCCGCTCCCTCAGCGGCAGTCCTACCTGCCCCTTGTCCACCCCTACCCCTGCCCCTGAATCCTCCCGGCCTGGGACAGGCGGAGGCAGCATGGGGGCCAGAACAAGAGGGGCACTCATGCTTGTACTTGCAATTTTTCCTGTTGCAAGAACCATTGGACGAGAAGGTCCAGCACAGCAGGCGGGCTGGAACCCCCTGCCCCGCCACTTGGCGGGGAACCTGTACCGGGGCCGCTCGTTGGACCGCATGTCCACAATGGTATCTCTCCCCAGGCGCCGGGCGCGTGGGGGTCATATACAGAAGCCACAGCTTCTGGAAGGGCTCATCCCACCTCATCTCTGGGTGCAGTGGAATCCTCATGCGGAATTCTTCGTCGTAAGCCAGCCACGACGGACCCGGGAAGTCAACCATAGCCCGGTAAATGTTGTCCAGATACTGGACCATAGGGATGGCCAAATCCGGCCTAGCCCTGAGGTAAACGGCCATGTAAATTAGGTACGCTGGCAACCAATTTGCCCATGTGCGTGGCGGCTTACGACGACGTGCCTGCTCCTTATCCTTCTCGTCCAGCCCTTCCCTCTCTTCCTTGGTTGGCTCCCTATTAAGAAGGGAGAAGATGTCTACATACTCGCCCCTCCAGATTTTCTCCTTGGTGGACTGTGCCAGATGGTCCCCCAGGGGCAAGGAATACCCTGCTGTCGGCAATGCCGACACCGGCACAGAGGGAACTGCGGGCAAAGCAAAGGGGGCCTGCACCAGCCCGGGGATCCCGAACACATTCCCTACCGCATAGGGGGCACCACCCCGACCCGGGCCCTGGGTCAGGGATGAAGTCGCCGGGTGGGCCGGGGGCGATTGTACTGCTGGGCCACCCATGCGAGGCCATGGCCACTGGAAAGCCCCCTCCCGGGAAGTCAGTTGTGTGGGTGCACTAGCTTGAACTGCATACTCACCCGATGCACCCCCACGGGCCGCCCCCACCGGGGGTTCCGGCCCGCTGGGGGCGTCGGAGCTCACGACCGAAGCTGAGCTCGTCGACTGGGCCAGATCAGCACCAGACTGCTGCACCTGCTGAGTGGGGAGCTGCGAGGCAGTGGCCACCACCGGCCCGCGCGCCTCAGACAGCTCGACCCGACCCGTCGCCAGCCGCTGTCCAGCAGCCAAAGGGTCAACCTGGAATCCGAGAGACGCCCCCGTTTGATTGGCCCTCGCCAGGGATGCCTCGAGGGCCGCTACGCGGGCCAGAAGGGCCTCTACGTTAACATAGGCCCCAGCCCCGACAGGGGGCAAATGGGCAGCCGGCCCATAAGTCACGGGTACCTGTCCAGATCCCTGGGCCCCAGGGGCCAGATAAGGCCAAGAGCCCATGCTCGGCCCTTGGGGAGCCGTGGGCACGCCCTGCCAAGGCAGGGAATCCAACCACCCCCCGTGGCTCGCTCCCCCCATGGGAAACTGTGCGCCCGGGCAAGAGGGCCCAGCCGCACGGACCATGCCGGGGGCAATGGTCACCGTTTGCGGGCCAAGGGCCGAGGCCCCGTCCGGGGCAGCCTGCGCACACTGCGCATCGGGCCAAGGGGCCACCGATCCCATCCCACCGGTCCCAGTGGGCTCCGTTAAAGGTGGCTGCTGGGCGGGCGCAGTCGCGGTCCTCCGACCCGGCTGACGCCTCCGCGCCGATCTAGCCACGTTCGCAGCTGCCTTCTTCTTAGAGGGCATAGCTGGTTTAGCTAGGAAGCCGAAGAAAAAGAAAAGCTGCCCGAAAAGGCTTCAGAACACGAGCGACGGGGGTAAGAGGGAAAAACTTCTCCGCTCCGTCGCTTCGCCAAAATGGCAGCACGGCTGCCTCGTGGCCAGCCCTTTTATTAGGGTGCTGGCCATGCCCCTAACTACCTGGATGCCTTCGTCCGGTGGGGGGCCCCCGCAAAGAGCGCGGTGGCCATTTTGGCGCCACGCTTGCATTCTTCAGCTATTTGCAGAGCCACACCAGACAACCATTTCACTTTCTAGCATTTCTTTTTCTTTCAGATGATTCTAATTGCTTCCTCCTGTACAATATTACAAACCTCCATCCATAATTATTCTGGCACTCTGACTGTCAAGTCTAATCTCTGAAATCTATTCTTTACCTCCACTGTATATTTTTCAGGGATGTGATAGAAGTAATACCTGAATAGCCTAATGGTTTTCCCTCCTTTCGTTATTTTAAGCATAAATTTGGCAACCAGTAGCTCATGATCTGAGTCACAGTGAGTTCAAAGACTCATTTTTACTGATTGTATAGAGATTCTTATGGAGTGAATAGAAAAACACCAATATCACCTCAGTTTACCAATATAAATTGTCCACTTGGGCAAAAAATAATACAAATAATGGGCTCACATCCTTAAAAGAAAACAGCAAGATTGAAGGCAGAACTGCCGCATCAGTGAACAACTATCATGATAAAAAGATTACCAAAAAATAGTATCCTCCATTAGTTTCTGTGGGGAAATCTGTACAGTATTTAGAGCTATGTTGTAAGGCACTCTTTGTGAACCTACTATGCAGCTAATTTTTCTTCCTGTTTTTTTCCTGATCCAGCTAAAATAGATTGTTATTAATGCCCATTTCTACCAATGACACTTTAATTAATCCTGATTCATGTTTTCTACAATTTTCAGTGCAACTTGGCCCCTTTTTAATACTTAAAAGTTCCATATTTGACACTACTGTGCTACATGATTAAGTGTAGTAACAATAGCAAGGTGCCTTATACCATGAAATTCATCCAGAAAACTGCTTCATACTTGTGATTAAGCACAGGAAACTGCTTTATATCAGTCTGCTTTTTAGTTCATCTTAGTACTGTGCAAAAATTTGTCTCATGAGATGTTCAACCATTCTGATTCTACTTGAAAGAAAAAGGCATTTCCCCCCAAAAGTAAAAAAGAGACATCTTGTAGAAAGTCTAATAGTTGAGGAACAGGATTCTTGTATTTACCTTAGTGGTGAAGTGGGTAAGGGGGTGTGTGTATTCATGTCCACTCACTTTCCATACTTCAGCTAAAGCCAACTCTTCAGCTTCCCACATTTCAATTAAAAGCTGGAAAACATGCAAGTGAGGGCAACTAGGAAAGTTGTTGAATGATAAAGAAATGAGTAACAGAATGGAAAGCACAGAGTGTAGCATTCCTGGATATTTTGCAATAATAATGTAAGCTCAAAAATATCACTGAAAGAAAATTTGAAAGCATCTGAAAATGAGACAAAATGGGAACATCATTTATAGAGAAACAACTTTTGGGGAAAGGAAGAATAAACTACAGCAAAACAATAGCTTCATCCTACGCACTACCCCAGAAAATGATTCAAGATTTTTCTTCATAAGGGCTTACAGGGAATGACCTGCATCGTAAAAACCTCCTGTAGTCCAGACAAAATATTTGTGCAAAATTTTAATATTTCAAAGGACAAGGGACATTGCTAAGCACTAAAGAGTATTAAGTACTGACCTGAATTTGCTCAGAAGACATATTTCTGAGAACCATTACATTTTTCCCTAATTCCTCTTGAAATAGAAAAACAATTTGCAGAAATATATCTTGAGTTTCCCCTCTATTTTTGAGACAATTGCCACCTACCACCAAAATATTCCAAAAAGACATTGAATAAAGGACATTGTTTCTTACTGCTGTTGCATGTTGTCATATTGTCTCCTTCTTATGCTGACCCTATGCATGAGAGACCTCTAAAATATATAATCAATAGCTCTGCTTGGCTCATGAAAATTCAAGGCAGTAACTTATTTAATAGAATCAATCTGCCTCATTGTTGGTCTTCTTTTTCTTCTGTTTTCAATTTCTCCTAGCATTCTTATCTCTTCTAGAAAGTTTTGTCTTCTTGATGTGTAACTCAGCTTCCTCATAATTGCTTCCACAAAACGTTGGGGTTGATTTTATCTTTGCTACCTAATTCCCCCCCCCCCCCCCCCAGAAAGCAAACAACAACCATCTGTTGATCAAAACACGGGCCTCTTTATTAATAAACATAACAATACAATATCAACATAACTTGCAATGGGGCATCCTAGTGGGTAAATTGTATTAATTTATGGGTATATCTACCCATATCCGGATTATTGATTATGATCTTGTCTGGAGTGATGATGTCTTAGATCACAATTTCCTTCAGGCTAACAAGCCTGCTCCCTTGTAATTGAAGGTTCCTTCACAATACAGTAGATACCTCCAGAGCCACTGTCCTTCTGTTATGGCCATGAAACCCCATTACGTATGCTCAATTAACATAGTTTTGAATACCATTTACCCCACTACTGCCCCATTGGGTTTACATCACTTACCTCTAGCTCCCCCTCCTAAGTATGGAGAGGGTGAAAAACATCATCACAAAGGCCAATCAGTGATGATGAAAAAAATTCCCTCTTCATCCCGAAACAACCACTAAATGTCATACTAAAGAAAAGGGAGGGAGGGAGGGGCTTTTGCCAGATTATGAAGGAGAAGAGAGAGGGCAAGGCGGGAAGGAGACACACTCTTATAGAGCGTAGGCTCCTCCTCGAAACACCAAGGACTCTGGGTGGTTGCTGCCTTGGGGCAGATGGGTGGCAAAATGCGTGCACACATTAATTCACATGACACGGCCATTCTTGTTGTCCAGAATATCAACTATTTCCTCTGGCCATATTTAAAACAATAAAATTGAGAGTAAGGTGGTGCAGTGGTAATCAAAAATAGTGAAGGACCAAACCACTCAAAAATTCAAAGTCAAAAAGCTGAAAGTGGTATATATACATTTAATATATTCACAAAAGATTATTTCCAAAAAATTAAAGTGGTTAACTTCACCAAAAATTAATACATGAGTCCAACAACTTCATGAAGAAATAAAGGATTGCAACTGGAACTTTGTATTCTTTGTATACTAAGTAATCATGAGTACAGTAGAATTAATGATCTTAGCCTTTGTCTCCAATGACATATCCTTGCATTTGATTCTTTTCTAGTTCCTTCATTGCTGCCCATTCAACTATTCTGATTTCTTGGCTGAAGTTTCCATTTTAATTGATTGTTAAATTGACACATGCAAAATGTATAATAATCTCAGTTTATTTAGTGTTAATATTAAAATTGCATAATTCTTCTTTAGTTATGAGTTTTGTCTTTTTAATGTTTAAATGAAGTCCTATTTTGGTGCTTTCTTCTTTTGCTTTCAGCACAAGTCATTGTTGCTTCCTGAATTATTATTTATTTTACTAATTTTCACTCTTCCTAATTCAGCTTTCTGAATTATATCTTCTGTGTGCAGATGGAGCAGATAGGACAGTAAAATACATTATTGTCTGACAACTTTCCCTATCGAAAACCTTTATGTTTCTACATATTGTGTCCTAATGGTTACTTCTTGGCCACAGCACAGTTCCAAATCATGACAAGTGCTGAGGCATATACCTTTCTTGCAGAACAATCCACCGTTTCTCATGATCCACACAGTGAAAGGCTATTCTGTAGTCTATAAAGAATGGATACACTATTTTATATGTTCTGATAGCCAGCAGATATTCACAATGTGGTTATGAGTGACTCTACTTTTTCAGAATCAAGCATGAACATCAGTTGTTTCTTGTGCTGTATTGGGGTTAAACTTTCAAGGAAAGTATCACTTAATTAATACAGTGGTCATATTGCTACTGGACTCCTTGGCATCTTTTTGGGGACATGATTAGAATGTACAGTGGAACCCCACATTGTGGACACCTTGTACAATGGAAAACTCACAGTACAGAAGGAAATTCTGAGAAAATGATGCTTCAACTAATGCTTTTTTTCACCATACAAACAGGGGTTGTTGTTGTTTTTTACAGCAGGCACAATTTCAACATTTTTTCAGCTGCTTTGGCAGCCTCCACCACTTTCCACGGCAGTGGGAGGGTATTAAGAGCATATTATCTCCATTTCTGGATTTTTTTGGTCACATTTCTGCTGCATTTTGGCAGCTAAAGCACAGAGATTGGCACTTCAGGGTGGCCAGGGAGCTTAACAGCTGATTGTCAGGACATTACCAGACCTGGCCACTATTGGCCACTGTCAGAAGTGCTGAAAATGCTTAAGAACACCTTGAAATCCCTTCCAGAGGTCAGAAAAAAGTGGAAAAAAAGTATTTTATCTGTTCAAATCTCTTTATAAAGTGGCGAAAATACTGAATTTTTTTTTCAAAAGTGCACTTTGTAAAGAGTTTGGAACAACAACAAAAAAGGAGATTTTCTGGCTTTTTTCTAAGGTCCGGAATGTATGTGGGTTTTGTTTTGTTTTCAATGCATTCCTATGGGATACCCCATGGAACAGATTAATTCCGTAAAGCAGGGTTTCACTGTATATTGAACATTTCAGTCTGAGAGCCATTCTGACATCTGTTTAGTATTGTTCTTCACTATATTTATTTATTATTTATTTTATATTGTCTCCATATTCTCCACATTCTCTTTATTCTCTATATTCTCCACATTCACTTTATCCTTGTTCTTCACTCGCTACAACATGAGGATGAACCATGCACAGATCCACAACCATCTTACTCCAAACAACACAGGGGGGAAAATTCTACATGGACTCCTCTAGAGGGTCAAAACAAGGAATTGGACTTCAACATTGAATACTTAAGCCCAAGCAGAGATCACCAGCCAGGAATATACAGTCAAACCTCTACATATAGATCTAATTTGTACCTCGAAGTTGGTTGTATCTCAAAAAATTCTTATCTAGAATTTGTCATAGGAATGCATTGAATGCAGTTTCCCATAGGAATGCATTGGATTTCGTATCTCGAAAAAATCCTATTGAAAATTCTTATCTCTAACCTGATTTTTTCTGAGATTTCTGGATGTATCTTGAGTTTTTCTTAAATCAAGCTGTTCTTATCTCAAGGTTTGACTGTAATTCAATGTACAATCTCAATCGAACAGAGCATGAGGTCAAGGTGCTGGTTTTGACCTTTAAAGCCCTTCATGGTAGTGGGCCAGGATACCTTAGAGCCCGCATTGTCCCAAGAGTGTCCGCCCGTCTAACCAGAGTGGATCGGAGGGGCTCCCTGATTGTTCCATCTGCCAGAGGGGCTCGTCTCTCTGGCACATGAAGGAGGGCCTTTTCTGTGTCCGCACCGGCCTTGTGGAACCTCCTGCCTGTAGAGTTGCGGGAGCAGATGGAGCTGCTACCTTTCAGAAAAGACCTGAAAACCTGGTTGGCAGGGCAGGTGTGGGGCCCAGATGGAAGAGTGGCCCCTGCCTGTTGGCTTATAAATTAAGCCTCCTTTTCTTTTAATTGTCTTTTTTATGTGGGTTTATGTAGGTTTTAAGAGGAATGGGGTAGGTGGGTGGGTATTTTGGGTTTTAACTGGTTTTAATTGATTGTACTGTTTTATGTGTGTTTCAACTTGTTGTGAGCTGCCCAAAGTCGGGTTTACCTGATTGGGTGGCATATAAATTTGAATAAAAAATAAAATAAAATAAAAATAAATAAACAATCTCAAAAATAATCACAACATCATCATCAAAGAAGCAGACAAGGGTGATGTTGTAGTTGTCATGGACAAATTGAAATATACACAAGAAGCTGACAGACAATTACCCAACTCTCCATTTTACTAGCCCCTAACTATGGACCCAACTGTCAAATATCAAAAGGAATGACAACACCTTCTAAAGCTGTACTGGAAGTATATGTGACTAAATCTTGACTAACACACTGCAAGAGCCTCAAACAACCACTTTTTGCCTGCTACTCAAACAAATGTGGAAGCCCTGGGAGACCCAATGTTTCAAACATCAACACCATCACTGTTGGATATATCTGGATATGTGGACTCCATTCTCAAGCCGTATGCCACCAATGTACTTGGCTATGTAAGAGATACCACAGGCCTTCTAAGAAAACTTCAGTACACACATGATCTGCCAGAAAACACCATCTTAGCCACAATGGAAGTAGAAGCTCTCTACACCAACATCTTACACAAAGATGGACTGCAAGACATCAGGAATGCCATTCAAAATAAAGGTGAATCCCACATAGTCCCCACCCTCTGCAAATTTGTGCTCACACACAACTACTTCAACAATAAAACCTTCCTCCAGGTCAATGGAACTGCCATTTGTAGTCACATGACTCCACAATATGCTAATATAGTTATGGCTGATCTGTGAATATAAATTGGTCCACCTCCCCATCATCAGTTCTCCGCTGCAAATGTGACTTTTAAATCTGAAGAAGGGGAATGTGAGGTGCGTGGCTAAAATGGCGATGTGAGAGGAACATTTTTCCCAGCCCTGCTGTAAAAGGGGGGCCCACATGTAGTGGATAAAGGAGGATTAAACCACCAAAAAATAAAGAAACAAAAGAAATTAGTATTTACAGGGGGCAGTAGGTGGTATGTAAAAGAATTAGCCACACAGGTGATTTAATAACATCTATGATAATCTTGTATCAACAACACGTTCCCCCTTCTCCCCTTTGGGAGACAAAGATAACTTTTTTGATAGAAAATTGGGGAGGGTAACCAAATATTTTTGTTTTTTTTTAAATTTTTCTATATTTGTTTTTCTTTTATGTATGTAGGGTGCAGGGGAATTCCTGGCTAAAGGAACACACACCCTTAGGAGGATGTGGTGGACACAATTCAGAGGATTTGTGTGAATTATGAAGAATATAAAGGTATTAACTTGGAATGTGAAAGGTACTGGCTGTCAAGTCAAATGCAGAAGATTAGAATCAGCTCTCAGGAGAGATAGGCCAGACGTAGTCTTTCTTCAGGAAACTCATCAAAAGTCAGGCGAGGTGAATAAATTATATTTAGGATGGACTCAAATATATGAAAAAGCATATGGTTCTTCAAAAGCAAGAGGAGTAGCAACATTGATATCGGATAGATTGGGTTTTGATATGACTAAGAAAATAGTTGACCCGGAAGGTAGGTATTTAATCATACAAGGTAAAATTGATGATGAATTTGGTAAATATTTATGCTCCTAACAATGGTCAGGAGACGTTTTTAGACAAGATTTATCAAAATTTGAGGAAGGAAGGTTCTACAAAGATGATAGTGGCAGGGGATTTTAATTTGGTAAGATCAATGGTAGATTGTACAAACTTAACCCGGGGTGGAGGTAGCAAAATGAGAATTTGGATAGATGGATGACTTTATTAGCTTGAAAGATACATGGAGGGAGATAAAAGGATCAGAAAGGGCATATACCTTTTTTTCTCAGGTTTACAATACTTATTCAAGAATAGATTATATATTTGTTACAGAAAATATGATCAAAAATTTAGAAGAAATAGAGAAAGGAATTATTAAAGAGTCTGACTATGCAAAAGAATTGATGTTTTTAAAATTAGAAGGTGTAAAGAATGGAATTAATTGGAGATATGATCCCAAGTTATATAGAGACCTGGAGATTAATTTACAGATGATTCAAAATTGGGAGGAGTACTGGTTTTAAATGATATGGGAGAAATTGGATACCATACAGTTTGGGATACCATGTGGTCGATATTTAGAGGGGAAAGTATTAAGATGGCAAGTATCAGAAATAGACAATATAGGACTAAGTATGATAAAATGGAAAAGGAATTAAAACAATTACAGGAGAAACATGCAAGAACAAAAATTATGAAGACCTTTGATAAGATACAAAGGTTAAAAATGGAAATAGTGGGAAAGGATATAGAAAAGGTGCAACGGGACTTAACCTATTTGAAGAGGGAGTACTTTGAATTTAGCAACAAAAATTCAAAAATGTTGGTAAGAGCGGCGACAGAAAAAAGGAGTAAAAAGGAAAATTGGAGTTTTGATTAAGGATGGAATTAGATATAATAAATTAAACAATAAAACTAAGATAATTAAATATTTTTATCAGGAGTTATATACTGAAAAAAAGATAAATGTAGGGAAACTATGAGATCGATTAGCAAAACAAGTGAGGGGAAAGATAACTCATGAGCACAAATCTAGAATGGAAGAACTAATATCAGGGAAATAAATAAAATATGCGATTGATAATTTGAAGATGTATAAATCTCCAGGGGAAGATGGATTGCCAGCAGAGTTCTATAAAGAGTTTAAAGACAGTGTGGTCCCAAGATTATTAAAATTATTTAATTATATATTGGAGGGAGGTCCAATCCCCACTTCCTGGCACAGATCAATAATTGTTTTAATACCAAAACCAGATAAAGATCTAGAAAAAGTGGAGTCATACAGACCCATCTCTCTAATAAATCAAGATGTAAAAAAATTTACAACGATATTGGCAAAAAGACAACAATGTTATGAATAATTATATAAGTAAAGATCAATTAGGTTTTCTAAAAGGAATGCATATGGCGGACTTGACAAGGAGGGCTTTAGATTTAATAGATGTCGCATTAAAAGAGAAAGAAAAAGTTGGAATGCTATTTTTAGATATATTCAAGGCATTTGACTCTCTTCAATGGGTAACAATTAATGAGATAATTAATTCCTACGGGTTTGGAGATAGATTTAAGAGAGTCATTGAACAATTATACCAGTGAGGTTCTGCTAAGATTAAAGTAAATGACGCTATTGCAGATGAGGTAAAATTAGAGGCAGTAACACATCAAGGATGCTCCCTATCTCCAATACTATTTAGCATGGCAATGGAGGTGTTAGTGAATGCCATAAGACAGGATAGAAATATTGAGGGAGTCGCAGATACAAAGATAAGCCTCTATGCTGATGATACTCTAGTAACTTTAAAACATCCATTGAGGGTATTGGAAAGATTCAAGAACACTTAAATGATTTTGAGGAAGTAACAGGACTGAGGATAAACTGGGACAAGTCTGAGATGATAACATGGAATGCAGATAAAGAAGATCAAACAAAAATAAAAGATAAATATAAAATTCAGGTTAGAAAGGGTTTAAAATATTTGGGGATAAATATTTCCTATAATTCTGATGACCTTAAGAGTCATAATTATGGAAAGAAAAAAAAGGAAATTAAAGAAAAAATATTGCAATATAATCAATTAAAATTGTCTTGGTTTGGCAGAGTTGCATTGTGCAAGATTATGTTACTCCCAAGACTAAATTTTCTGTTTAATGCTCTGCCAATTCAATTAAAAGACAAAGAAATTATGGATTTGCAAAATTTATTTAATGCTTATTGTAATGGAGTAAGACGATCCAGAATTAATAGAAGTTTGTTGTATTTATCTCAAAAAGGTGGATTGGGTCTACCAAACCTTAAAAATTATTATAGAGCTTTTTAATTTTGAGGGAGGAGAATCCACTTTGGGAGGAAATTGAGATGAAGGAATTAAATTAGATTGGTAACGCAGTATTTCTGGATAAAGAAAGGAGTAAACTATGTGTTAAAAATAAAATGATGAAGGCAACATTTGACATATGGAAAAAGGTGAAGAAGGACTTAGTCCCTGATTTATCCCCGATCATAAAAATAGAGGATTTTTAAAAATTCCCGATAAAGTTAGATAGAGAAATTAAGGAATTTTTGGGCAAACATAATATTTTTCTGTTGAAAGACTGGATAAATGTCTGTAAAGATAAGGAGAAAAAAACAGAAATATATACATAGTTGAAATTAAACTGGCTACAGGTAATACAGGTAAACAAATGGAATAGTATTTACCTGGAGGAAGTCAGATTGGAAAGAGATAAGACAGATTTTGAGGAAATACTATTGAAAATTAGAAGAGGAGAAGTGGACATAAAGGGCTTGGTGAGCGAAATTTATAGGATTTTAAATAAAGACAGTAACTCACAAGAAACATTGAGGAAAATATGGGAGCAAGATCTTAATGTCAGTATTACAGAATTGGATTGGAAAAAGAAATGGAATAAAAGAATTATGAGAGCTATGTGTGTCAGAATAAAAGAACATAACTTTAAAATGCTTTGGAGATGGTACTTGACCCCAGTGCAGTTGCACCAGATAGATAAAAATAAAAGTCAAATGTGTTGGAGATGTAAAAATAAATTGGGAATTTATGTGCATATGTGGTGGAGTTGTATGGTAGCAAAGGAATTTTGGGAGAAAATAGGAAAATAAATTGCTAGAATTTTTGGGGTGAACTTTAAGCTGGAGCCATGTACAGCTCTGTGTATCCTGACAGACACAGGAAACATGTATTTAGATAAGGATAAAAAAGAATTGCTGTGGGGTGTGGCCAAGATGGAGGAGGCTTAATACATACTTTCAATAGCTCGCACTATTAAAGTGGTTTTGAATGAGATTTCTGCAAAAAACAAACAAACAAACAAACATCGGAAAAGGCTCATTGGAAATAGCTTAATGTGTTCCTGGCTCAGGAAAGTTGCTTGTTGAGCTCCTGGCATGAATAAACTTCGCCGTGATCCTCTAGATTGGGAAGTCGAAGTCCACGGAGGTGGCTGGTAAGGCAAGTGGCACAAGCTGCGGCTGAGCGAGCCACGGGCAGGCGGGATACCCATGAAGGGAAATCGGCAGGGGAAAAAACACCCCCGAGGGGAGAAGACTGACAAAAGGGAAAGCAAGGCAAGTGTGGAAGGAGGGGGGAAGTAGTGAGGAGCAAGAGAAAAAGACCAAATGGTTAATGGTGGCGGGGAAGGAAATGAAACTTTAAGAAAGTTACTCAGCGCCATTGAGAAAGTAAAGGAGAAAAAGGAGAGGATGGTGGAAGAATAGAGAAAGAAGGGAAGCAAGAAAGAAGAGGAAAGTATAAAGTTTGAATGGTTGACAGAAGGATTTAGACTGTTCGGGCAGTGGAAGAGGGGGAAGAGGGGGAGGTGTCCGGGCTCAGAGGCCTCCGGAGGCTGCAACATTGTAATGAGCCTTTCAGCAACAGTTGCAGGGCCTCTCCGATACTTTGAAGCATTTTGGAGGAACTTTTTCCCCTGTGTTAAAGGATATTTTTCCACCTTACTCTGAACTTCTGCACGTATTGAATTTTTGTATGACTGCTGCAATTGGATTATAAAAGAGAGAGAGAGAGAAGAGAGAGAGATATCTCAGATACTGTCGATTGGTTTTGCTCTTTGATCATCGCTTTTGGATTTCCACAGTATATGCCTCCAGTTATTTTGGATTCATAAGGTTGGATTATTAAATTCGGATTATTGGAGAGTTGTGCTGTGTTTTGAAGCTTTTTACCCCTCTTACACCTGTGGATATATAGACTAAAATCGGGTTGCTGGGCATTGCTTTATAAGTGGATCATAAAATTGATTGAACAGCAATTGATATAGATTGGATTATAACGCAATTGGAGGAGCCCCTCTTTTTGGATTTAATTGACTACTCTTTGGGTCTGGAAAAGCTGGAATTCGCCTGGGAAAAGAAGCTGGTGGGTCGAAAAATGGTACAGCTTTTGAGTGCACTGTTTGAAAACCTATCAGAAGAAATGGATAAGAGAAAGGAGGAAGAGGTGGTTAGGCCTAAAAAATTGGATTTGAGAAAGGAAGAGAAGAGGGATGAGAAGAAAGAGAAGTCCGCATCCACGGAGGCAGCATCAATAGGAGGGGCAGAATCCGATTCATTTGATCAATTGCAAATAATGGTGGAGTTGGAGAAATTGATGAAAAAAATTGATAAGATGGAGGATGCAAATGCAAAGGGGTTTCGTGAAATGAAGGATGTGAGGGGGAAAGATAAGGAAGAGTTAATGGGGTGTCATCAAAAGCTTGTCTCACAGTTAACTGACCAATCTACAAAGGTGGAGGCTAATTATCAGAGGATGGATAAAATTTTGAATGTGGTGCAAAATGATATGAAATTGATGCAAGATGACATGAGAGGGCTTCATGAGGAACAAAAGGAGGTTAAATCAAAAATTGAGATTCAGGGGGAAAATTAGATATGGTTGAAAGAGGTGATGAGAAAACAGAACGTGGTGATACGTAATTTAGTGGAGAAAATGCGAGATAAGATGAAAGAAAGAATAGTGGATTGGCTAAATAATTTGAATATGGGGATAAATTTTGTAAATGAAGATATTGTCAGTTGTTTTAGATTGGGGGCAAGAAGGGGAAAAGAAGGACATAGAAACGTATTAGTAAAATTTGCAAATTGGTCGGAGGTGATGGCTTTTATAAAACAGGCTGGATCTGGCATTTTAAAAATTGATGGATGTGATATTGAGGTATATAATGACATATCGGTTGAATGACGAGTGTGGAGATTTAAGATGAAACCTGTGACAAAAATTCTTAGGGAGCGATCGATTGATTATCACTGGAAGTTTCCTAAACAACTCAGATTCTTTTATGATAAAAAAATGCATGTGATGGAGGATGAAATGGATTATTTAGATTATATGTGTCAGATTGGATTGATTAAAATGTCAACCCGAGAATGGAGGGGACTAAGAAAAGCTTTGGTGGAATCGGGGGGAATTCGGAGAGAATATGCAGGGGAATCTGAGAGGGGGGCAGCAGGAGGAACAGAGGAGGAATCGGAGGTGCAGGTGGTTGCAGAGGACGGGGGAGATGGATTAATTTGAAATAGAGTTTGTTTAGTAATAACAATAATGTTTTAATATTAGTAGATACAGCGTTAGAACTATAGATAATACGTATTTTTACACGTTCCCCCCCTCCCCCCTTTGATCGTCAAGGGCCACTTTTTGTAAAGATGGGTGGGGAGGGCAGACATGATTGTTTTTTGTGATTGGAGATCGAATGTTAAGTGTAATATTTTTTGTTGTAGTTTGATAGTTATCGTATTTGTGGTGGAGGATATGGCACGAATAGGAGTCCATGATTGTCAGAAAGAAAGGATAGTAAGGCTTAGGTCTGAGGAACATTAAAGTAATGACGTGGAATGTGAAAGGTACCGGCTGTCAAGTGAAGAGGAGGAGGTTAGAATCTGTCCTGAGGAAGGATAGACCGGATATAGTCTTTCTTCAGGAAACTCATCAAAAATCAGAAGATACTAATAGGCTATTTTTGGGATGGATGCAGGTATATGAAAAATCATATGGAACATCGAAAGCTAGGGGTGTAACGGTCCTGATTTCAAGGAGACTCGGTTTTGAGATGATTAAAAGTATTTCAGACCCAGAAGGCAGATATTTGATTGTAATTGGGAAAATAGATGATGAAGAGATAACGTTAGTAAATATATATGCTCCAAATGACCATCAGCAAGTATTTTTAAATAAAGTACATGGTATTTTAGAAAAAGAGAGAACTTTAAAAATGATTGTTGCAGGAGACTTTAATTTTATACGGGCATCAGAAGATTGTACAAATGTATCAAGAGCTGAGAAGGTAGCAGGAATGAAGATTTTAGATAAGTGGATGAAGATACTAGGTCTGAAAGATAGTTGGAGGGAAATTAAGGGATCAGAGAGGGCATATACATACTTTTCACAGGTCCATAATACATATTCTAGGATAGACTATATTTTTGTTTCAGAAAATTTGGTTAAAGATTTAAAAGACACAGAGATTGGAATTTTTAAAGAATCGGACCATGCGAAATTCTGGGTGGAATTAAAAATTGACAGAGAAAAAAGTATAGGAGAAATTGGAGACACGATGATAAATTGTTCTACGATCAAAAGTGTAAAGAACAAGTAATTGAAAAGTGGAATGAGTATTGGGATTGGAATGACACAGGTGAGGTCAGTTATAATGTGGTTTGGGATGCCATGAAGTCGGTCTTTAGAGGGGAATGTATCAAGTTGGCTTCAATTAAGAATAAGCATTTTAGAAATAAGCAATATGAAACTGAGAATGAGATTAAACAGTTATTAGAAGAGCATGCAAAGACAAAAAGAAGAGATGTTTTTGAGAAAATGCAAAGATTAAAGAATGAATTAGTAGGGAAAGATATTCAAAAAGTGAAAAAAGACCTGGTGTACCTGAAGAGATAATATTTTGAATACAGTAATAGAAATTCGAAGTTGCCGGCAAGAGCTGCTAAAGCAAAAAGGATTAAAAGAGAGATGGGAACTTTGGTGGATATAACTGGTAGGAGGTGTAACAAGACTAAGGACAAGATTATGATAGTGAAAGATTTCTATCAGGAATTGTACACCAAAAGGGAAGTCAATATAGAAAAGTTGAGAGAACAATTGAAGAAGCGAATGCAAAAACAGATAAATTTAGAGCATAAAAATAGAATGGAAGAAAAAATTACAGAAAAAGTGGTAAGAGATATAATAGCCAATTTGAGGACAGGGAAATCACCTGGGGACGACGGTTTAACAGCGGAATTTTATAAGGAGTTTAAAGAGTGTGTGGTCCCAAGACTGGTGAAGTTGTTTAATTTCATAATAGATGGTGGGAAGTTGCCGACTTCATGGTATAGAACTATAATTGTTTTATTACAGAAACCTGGAAAGGACCCAAAAAAGGTGGAATCTTATAGGCCTATCTCCCTGATAAATCAGGATGCTAAGATATTTACAGCAATAGTTGCAAATAGACTGAATAGTTTCATGACAAATTATATAAATGGGGATCAAGCTGGTTTTTTGAAAGGAAGGCACATGACGGATTTGACAGGAGGGTTTTTGGATATATTAGATATAGTAGAATCTACAAAAGAGAAAGTTGGTATATTATCATTAGATATATTTAAAGCCTTTGATTCATTACAATGGGTGACAATTAAGGAGATCATTAGATCTTACGGATTCGGTGACAGATTTTGTAATTTGATTGGACAATTATATCAATTCGGATTTGCTAAAGTTAAGGTAAACAATGAGTTTACAGAAGAAATAACATTGGAGGCAGGGACAAGACAGGGTTGCCCATTGTCTCCAATATTATTTATTATGGCAATGGAACTGCTAGCAGACGCTATAAGAGGGGACAATGGGATTAAAGAAGTATTAGACAATAAGATAAGTATTTACGCTGACGATACCTTGGTAGTTATGAAATATCCCGGAAAGGCACTGGAAAAGATACAGGATCATTTAAAGGATTTTGAGGACATAACGGGACTGAGAATAAATTGGGACAAATCTGAAATGATATTTTGCAATGTAGACAAAGATGAACAAGAGAGAATAAGAGGCAAATATAAATTACAAGTTAAAAAATCTTTGAGATACCTAGGCATAAATATTTCAAATAAATTTGAAGAGCTTAAATGATTGAACTATGAGATACAAAAAAAAGGAAATTAAAGAGCAAATAGAGCAATTTAAAAAGATTAAGCTGTCTTGGTTTGGTAGGATAGCGTTAAGTAAAATGATGCTGCTGCCCAAAATTAACTTTTTATTTGATGCGCTGCCGATACAAATGAAACATAAAGAGATTAAAGATTTTCAAAATATAATAAATAATTATTGTAATGGGGGGACCACAAATAGCAAAGATTTTTTGGTATTTATCGCAAAAAGAGGGAGGATTGGGGATACCAAATTTGAGAAATTATTACAGAGCTTTCCATATTAAGAATATTATGAAAATTTTAGCAAGGGAAAGGGTTATATGGAAAGATCTGGAAATGAAGGAATTAGATAAGGTAGGTAGAGGAGTATTTTTGGACAGCAGCAACAGAAAAATAGTTGTGAAAAATAAGATGATGAAGACGATGTTGGGGGTATGGAAGAGGATTAAAAAGGAACTAAGTCCGGATGTGTCTCCGATAATAGAAATAGAGGATCTTAAAAGTTTCCCAATAAAATCAGACAAAAGGGGGAAGGAAGTACTATTAAGAAATGATGTTTTCCTGCTGAAGGACTGGATAAGAGAGTGTAAAGATGGAGGAAGTGGAAATATATAAGCAGTTAAATTTGAATTGGTTTCACATAGTATTGATAGATAAATGGAATGAAAAATATCTGGAGAAGGCAGTGGCACGTCAGCTGCAGGGGGTACTGGATGAAGCGGAATATCTGGACCCATTCCAGTCAGGATTCAGACCTGGATATGGTACTGAGACTGCATTGGTTGCGCTGATGGATGATCTCTGGCGAGAGTGGGATGGCGGTCATCCATCCGTCCTTGCTCTTCTTGACTTCTCAGCGGCCTTCGATACCGTTGACCACGGTATCCTTCTGGAACGGCTCCAAGGATTGGGGATCCAGGGTACGGTGTGGTCCTGGTTTTCCTCATTTCTGAGGGGCCGGACCCAGTCGGTGTGGTTGGAGAGTGAGAGGTCGAGTCCTAGGCCCCTAAAATATGGGGTGCCTCAGGGCTCGGTACTCTCTCCTCTCCTATTTAACATCTACATGAAGCCGCTGGGTGAGATCATCCGTTCCCATGGGGTGCGGTACCACCAGTACATGGATGACACACAGTTGTACGTCTCGGCCCGTGGGGACCCCAGTGATGAGGTCAAAGTCCTTTCCAGCTGTGTGGAGGCTGTTGGGGTCTGGATGGGGGCAAATGGGCTACAGCTGAATCCTAGCAAGACTGAGTGGCTATGGATAGGGGGTCCTGTGTTATCCCGGGAGCTACCACCTTTGGTTTTGGATGGGGCTGTTTTGCCCCAGACCAACCCGGTGAGCAACTTGGGGGTCCTCCTGGATTCGCGGCTGCTGCTAGAAGAACAGGTGGCGGCTGTGGCCAGGAGGGCCTTCGCCCAACTTCGGGTGATTCGCCAGTTGCGCCCACTCCTGGACCGGGACGCTTTGCTCATGGTCACTCACGCTCTGGTGACCTCCAGACTAGACTACTTTAATGCGCTCTACATGGGGCTGCCCTTGATGACCATTCGGAGGCTGCAGCTGGTCCAGAATGCCGCGGCCCGGGTGGTGATGGGGTGTGGACATTATGCCCATGCCTCACCACTGCTCCGGGAGCTGCACTGGTTGCCAGTTTGTCTCCGGGTGCAATTCAAGGTGCTGGTTTTGACCTTTAAAGCCCTACATGGTAGTGGGCCAGGGTATCTTAGAGACCGCATCGCCCTAAGGACGTCTGTCCGTCCAACCAGAGTGGACCGGAGGGGCTCTGTAAATGTGCCATCAGCCAGGGGGGCTCGCATCTCTGGCACAAGGAGGAGGGCCTTCTCCGTGTCCGCACCAGCCCTTTGGAACCTCCTGCCTGTGGAATTGCATCTCCAGACAGAGTTGTTGCCCTTTAGGAAGGAACTAAAGACCTGGCTGGCGGGCCAAGTTTGGGGTGCGGGTGGGGATGGGGGTACCGTTGGGTGGTTGGTATAGAGAAGTGTGCCTTCCCCCAAGGTCCCTTCGGTTCTTGAGCACCTTTTAGGGGTGGGTTTTTTTAAACTGTTAACTTTTTTATTATGTGTCTTTTATGTATTTACTGTCCGCTATGTAAACCGCCCTGAGTTGGGTTGTACCTGAGTGGGCGGTATATAAGCATGAAAAATAAATAAATAAATAAATAAATAAATATGGGACAATTAAGCTTAGAGAGGGACAAAACTGAATTTGAGGAACTGTTATTAAACATAAGAAAAGGAGATATGGGATTAAAGGGCATGGTTAGTAAACTATATAAAATATTTAATAATGAAGGTAATCCACAAGAACCGTTGAAATCATGTTGGGAATGAGACTTAAATATAATTATACCAGAAAAAAGTTGGAAAAATAAATGGAGAAAGAGATATATGAGAACAATGTCAGTTAGAATAAAGGAGCATAATTATAAGATGTTGTGGAAACGGTATTTGACACCAGAGAGGTTATTTCAAATGGATAACACCAAAAGTAAAAAATGTTGGAGATGTAAAAGCATCCTGGGAACATATGAACACATGTGGTGGGAATGTAAAGTGGTAAATGATTTCTGGGGGGAAATTGAGAAAGAGATATGTGAAATTATAGGGATGAAGTGTAAGTTGGACATAAGTATGGTGTTATTAACAGATGTCAACAAAGTAAATCTGAATAACGATCAAAAGGAATTATTGTCATTAATGTTGATAATTGGAAGAATGTGTATCGCAAGAAACTGGAAATCAGAAGGAATATTGAGGATAGAAGAATGGTATAAAGAGATGTGGGATTTTGCATTGAATGACAAATTAACATGGGAAATAAATAAATATAAAGGTAGAGTTAAAGAAAATAGATTTTGGGAAATTTGGCAAACATTTGTGGATCACTCACTAAAGGGGGAGCATGGCGATAGTCGGGTACCTGAGAAGATACATTTTTGGAAATGGTAAGATTAAAAAAAAATGTGACATCCCGCGGACTCATTTATAGGCGTAGGCACATAGGGTGTTTATTGTAATTGTATAATGAATATTTTTGTAATTCACTTTGAATCTTGGTAAATAACGGTATAGCAGATTATAGATTAACACAGCACAGTTGAGAAAACCTATGGTATGGGAAATTTTGAAGTAGATTGGCTGTGATAATTAAAGAGATTGAATTTTAATATTAAAGTTTAGGCTATACGTTAATGGGAAGTAGTTTTACTGAAAGAGTACTATCTTTGTAATTCAATGATTTTATGATTAATTCAAAATGTATTGTCTTTATTAAGTTGTTGATGTTTTTTTTGCTCCTGTATTTTGTTTTAAAATAATAAAATATATTTAAAAAAGAATTGCTGTCTATACGTTTGACAACGGCAAGGCTATGTATAGCGAGGAATTGGAAAAGTAATCTAACATTAAAGATGGAAGAATGGTATAGGGAAATGTGGCAGTTAGCTCTGAATGATAAACTAAAATGGGAACTGAATAAGAAAAAGGGAATAGTAAAAGAGAACAGATTTTGGCAAATTTGGCAACCATTTGTGGATTTTGGTAAAAAAGGTGACGGGAGCAGACCAGTACGGGAACATTCCAGTTTTTGGAAATAGTGTAAAATATGTGTGCCACCGCATCCTCCAGGGCAATGTACAGTCACTTGGGGGGGAACTAGCACTTGATTTTTTACTGTGGTTTATTATGGTAACAAATTGGTTAAACAGGCCATTTTGGAAAGAATGTACTTTTGCATTAAGGAAAAGAAGGTTAACAAATGTACGAAGAGTAAAATTAGTTTGATTATAGAAAATTTTTACTTGGCTGATAATAATTAAATGAATTAGGATAAAATTTAACTGCTTACACTTAATCAAGTGCAGTTTTAGTTGTATCTTCATACTCTTAGTGTTTTATCCTTTTTTATATGATTATGTTAATGTCAAATTTTCTATATATGTTGATTTTTCCTTCTATATTTTGTATTTTTCTACACTTTACTTGTGACTTTTTATATATTTACTTTGCAGGCGCACCCAACCAAATAAAGACTCAGACACCGGTATTGGATTAAAGGCATTGGGCCACTTTTATTGAATAATGCCCTAGTCCGAATTATCACTTTCAATTGGTGTATCATCCAATTGCAATTCTTTAAGGCAAGCAGGCCGCAGTAGCACTGGTAAGGTTCCACCCAAAATACCAATGGTTATTGGCTACATGTATCAATTTGTATCAATTTGTTTGTTGACACAAACAAATTGTTGACCGAAGTCAATATGCTATCTACTGACCCCACCCTATGATGTGTATCCGTCCAAATATCAAGGTGATGCAGGCTGTGAAGCTCCTAACATCACCCCTTTCAAGGTTCGCCCTTGACCGGCCAATCCTGTTTCCCCTGTACCTATCTACGTGTTGGCCAGTCAATTGCGAACCTGCCGGATACCTATGGGTCATAAATCTTTACCTTACCAGTGCTGCCCGCCACACGGGGAGGCATCCATGATGACTCACTGCGCCCCCCCCCCAGACCGTCAGCTCAGTCGCCAGGCCCGCTTGCACATCCTGCAGAAAGAGGTTCATACCTCTGGCCGACAGGTGGACCCCATCTCCTGCATACAGGCTAAAATCCTGCAACCCTATCTCCAGATGTCGAATGGCTGTCCCCAAGCCATTCTCAACAAGAAACCGGGCAACAGCCCTATTCAGTGAACGCCGGGCATGGTCCAAACCATGGAGATCCATGCTTCCTCTTATAACAATGTCTCGGCACGATGTCAGACCATAGCAACTGTGTGTATGGCCATAAAGGATGTAGAAACAGCAGGTCACTGCACACCGACATTTTAAAGGAAAGGCCAGTGATCTGTAGGAGATCATTGCCGCCGAGGTGCAGAATCAGAACATCAGGTGGTCCAGCATCCCTGATGGACATCAGGAATGGCAAAAGTTCCCGCCATCTCATGCCGCGCACACCATACCACTGCATACGTGCGGATGCACGCAGCCCGAGATGGGGTCCCCACTCCGACGATGCAGCATATTGTGCCGCCCAGTGGACATAAGTGTGGCCCACCAGCCACACTGCCACCGGTGTGCGTAGACTCACAGGGTCTGTAAAAGAAGGAGAAGGAATTAAGGACATAACTGGTACTCATACAGTGAGGGGACGTACATGTAAGGAAAAATGCACGGACCCCCCACCTGCCCATCTGACATATATCAGCCTCAGAGTACCCAAACGCAGCCGCAGTTGATGCGGCGCCTATCCTGAATGAATGGGTGCCATAACGAGCCCCAGGGAGGCCATACCGGTCACCCTCCAGAACTGAAATTTGGTAAGGGAAGACCCATCCTGGTGGCAGAACAACGGGCCAGGGTGCGTAGCACGCACTGCTAAAATTGCATGTAGGGCACCAACCAGACAGATGTCAGCAAATGTACATCGTAGCAATCTACACCACTGCCTTCTCCATGCTGACTGGCAGTCTACACCACTGCCTTCTCCATGCTGATCGGCAGTCTACACCACTGCCTTCTCCATGCTGATCGGCCTTTGAGGAACGAATCCTCCACTGAGCCCACTCCTGGATGATAGACACATCATCGAGTTCCAGTGCCCTACGAGACACGTCCCCCTTTGACAATGGGACCAGCTCGCTGATTCTCAGAGCTCCAAAGAAAGCTACAGTGGTAGCTGCATGAAAAAGAGACTCCTCATATCTATCGTAACACAGTCTATGCCAACCTCGTGCAAGGTGGGTCAGAATACCTGATGAAACAGGGTGGCGTGTGTCCGGGTGGCAGCCACGTTCACGTGTCCACCCTTCCAATACATGGCGTATGCGGAAGTCATTCACACAGTCAGTAAAGCCCCGTGCCTTGGCCATGAATGTCAAGGCAGAAAGCCTGGTGGTGATGGTGTGTGGGGCTAACCCCTGATCGTGAAGGTGCACCATATACTGTAAAACCTGGTCGACCGGTATCGGCCACATTTCAGGCAACTGCCTTCGCCTACAAAAGGTCCTAAATAGAAGGAGTGTGTGCTGATACGCCTTATGCGTGCGAGGTGCCAAAAACAAGCCGATCGCCCGGTTCACATCTCCTCGCCAAATGTCCACATCTCAGCTGGGAATGGAGAGGGAAGTTCCTCTGCGTCTGGAGCCAAGGCACGGAACCGGGAGATCTGCAGGCGGGATAAAGCGTCAGCAATATCGTTATTAATGCCTGGCACATGTCTGGCCCTGAAGAGCACATTAAGGCGCAAGGACCTAAGAACAAATTGGCTAACTAAGGCCATAACTCTGGGGGATTTAGACGTTTGGGCATTGACAATGTGCACCACTGGAGCATTGTCACACCAAAAGTGAACCACCGAATTAGCCCACCTGTCCCCCCAGAGCATAAGGGCCCCCCAAAATTGGAAAAAACTCCAGGAACATAAAGTCACGTAAGCGATCTGTGCTCTGCCATGCCTGAGGCCATTGAACACAGGCCCACTGTCCTTTAAAATAAAACCCATAGCCCAGGGAGCCGGAGGCATCCGACTGTACTTGAAACTGGGGGCTGACCATAAGCTCAGATCTCCAGAAGGATACGCCATTAAAGTCCATTAGGAATGTGAGCCAAACCGAAAGGTCTGCTCATAACCCCTGGTCAGCCGTACCCTGTGTTGTCGTTTAGAAAGGTCCACTATAGCGTCACACAGACGCCTGATGAAGGCTCTGCCTGGTGTCACCACTCTGCCGGCGAAGTTGAGGTGGCCGTGAAGCACCTGCAACTCCCGGAGAGACATCTTACACTTGGCAAACATTGCTAAAATCGCATCACGGATCTGCCCCCCCTGACCGACAATTCGGTCACCAGGCCCGCTTGTACGTCATCCAAAAGAGGTGCATCCTCTTGCTGACAGGTGAACCCCATCTCCAGAATACAGGCTAAAATCCTGTAACCCTATCCCCGGATGACGAATGGCTGTCCCCCAAGCCATTCTCGATAAGGAACCAGGCAACAGCCCTGTTCACTGACCGCCGGGCATGGTCCAACCACGGGGGCTAATGCTTCCCCTATAATAGTGCCTCAGCACAATGTCTGACCATAGCAACCATGTGTACGGCCATAAATGGTAAAACAACGGCAGGTCACTGCACTCAGAATTCTTTAAGTCCAGGCCAGTGATCTGTGCAAGATCATTGCCTCCGAGGTGCAGAATTAAAACATCTGGCGGTCCAGCATCCCCAATGGACATCAGGAATGGCAACAGTTCCTGCCACCTCATGCTGTGCACACCATACCACTGCATACGCGTGGTTGCACGTAGCCCGAAATGGGGTCCCCACCCTGACGAAGCAACCTACTGTGCCACTCTGTGCACATAAATTGTGGCCCACCAGCCACACTACACTGGTGTGCGGAAACACACAGAGTCTGTAAGAGAAGGAGAGAGAATTGAGTGCATAACAAGGGACTCATGCAGTGAGGGGACGAACTGACGGAGAAAAAGTGCACAAATCCCCACCTGCCCATGCGACGTACGTCAGGCTCCGAGTACCCAAAATTAGCCGCAGTTGATGCATTTCATTCATTTCATTTATTCGATTTATACCCCGCCCTACTCGACCAGGGCCAACTCAGGGCGGCTTACAACAGTTAAATCAAATACAATATACAAAATTACAAATGATACAATGTTACAATACAGCAGTGAAACAATAAAATATGAAATAACATTTAAGTTCGAACATAACAAAACGGTCACATGATCCCTCAGCTACTAAACATAAGTAGGTGAAAGGGAAAGGGGAGGGGGAAAGGGGAGGGCAAAGGGGAAATACGACACAATACAGTTCATTATGCAATACAGGACAATAACAACATATCAAGCATAAATACAATATAAACAATTAAATAAAAAATAAACTTATACAAAACATAGTAACAGTTTACAATGTTACAAGATATAATCAGGGGAAAAAACAATAATCCAAAAAGGGGGGGGAGGGTCGGAGCCCAAGGCTCAACGACCTTACACAACTCTTAATACGAGCCGGACTCAACAACTACATTGGTGCTCAGCTCAGTAATAAGCAATAGTACCATAATAAACTCTACAAAATACAAAAGAGACAAGACAAATACCGCAATGTCCTCAGCAGCCAAGTCCACAACCATGGTGGGGCCATGGACGGGAACGTCATCGTGCAGTGTCTTCGGCTCCCTCTGGCCACGGGAGCCCTTTTTAAACTCCCCGCCCGATGGCAGGGGGCGGGGAGGGACGGCTTCGCGCGGCGGCGTCTTCTTCGGCTCCCTCTGGCCACGGGAGCCCTTTTTAAACTCCCCGCCCGATGGCAGGGGGCGGGGAGGGACGGCTTCGCGCGGCGGCGTCTTCTTCGGCTCCCTCTGGCCACGGGAGCCCTTTTTAAACTCCCCGCCCGATGGCAGGGGGCGGGGAGGGACGGCTTTGCACGGCGGCGTCTTCTTCGGCTCCCTCTGGCCATGGGAGCCCTTTTTAAACTCCCCGCCCGATGGCAGGGGGCGGGGAGGGACGGCTTCGCGCAGCGGCATCTTCTTCGGCTCCCTCTGGCCACGGGAGCCATTTTTAAACTCCCCGCCCGATGGCAGGGGGCTGGGAGGGACGGCTTCGCGCAGCCGCGTCTTCTTCCTATGCAGCACCTATCCGGAATGAATGGGTACCATAACGAGCCCCAGGTACCCACGCACTGTGAAACGCCGTCCCGGTAACTCTCCAGAATTGTAATTTGGTAAGGGAAGACCCATCTTGGTAGCAGAACAACAGGCCAGGGCATGAACCACGCGCTGCCACAAACGCATGTAGGGCACCAACCGGACAGATGGCAGCATCATGCTACTACCCTTTCCCTGCTGACCGGCTCTTGAGGAGCGAATTCTCCACATATACAGTAGCCACAACTGCTAGCAGGGCTCGTCCCACCGGATCTCAGGTTGAAGGGCCGCCCTCATCCTAAGTTCTTCGTCATAGGCCAACCATGATGGGCCAGGGAAATCAACCATGGC
Source organism: Bradypodion ventrale (assembly GCA_035047345.1). NCBI lineage: Eukaryota > Metazoa > Chordata > Lepidosauria > Squamata > Chamaeleonidae > Bradypodion > Bradypodion ventrale. The sequence goes on from JAWDJE010000003.1 coordinate 141,995,622, forward strand.
CCCTTAAATATTGTCCAGGTACTGGACCATTGGGATGGCCAAATCTGGACGGGCCCTTAGATATTCTGCCATGGATATCAAATAGGACGGTAACCAATTGGCCCAAGTGCGAGGCAGGTTACGATGACGGGACAACTCCTTGTCCCTGTCGTCCTGCCCCTTCCTCTCCTCCTCAGTGGGTTCAGGTGCAGGAGAGTGAAAATGTCCATATATTCCCCACACCATATCTTCTCCCTAGTAGCCTGGGATAAATGGTCATCCAAGGGTCGGGAGTAACCAGCTGTCGGCAGGGCCGCCGTTGGCACGGATTGGAGTGGGGGAACACATAATAGGCCCTATCGGACCCCTGAGAAGTTAGGTGGAAGCATTGGGGCAGTCACCCCTGTAAGAACCTGGGGGTAATTGGCCTGTTGCGGCCATGGGCACTGTACACCCCCCCCCCCCAGTGTCATGAGCTAGTGTCACCGGTGTGCTGATTTGACCAGGATACTCACTCAGTGCACCCCGATGGGCCGCCCCCACTGGGGGTTCCGGCCCGTGGTGGGCGTCAGAGATGGCGGTGGCCATCGAGCTCTGTGTCTCCATGCGTCCATGCCAAGCAGGACCGGTCCCCGGTGTAATGCCCTGCTGGAACGGCTGGATGGGGAGCTGCGAAGTGCCAGCCTGCGCTGGCCTGGTGGCCTCCAGCAGCTCAACCCTGTTGACGGCCCACTGCGCGGCAGTGGCAGGCATGTGGGCTGCAGCTGAGGAGCTGCCAAGCCCACCCTCCTGGGTGATGGAGCAATTCCCATGGATGCCTCAAGTACTGATATGCGGGCAAGGAGAGCATCCACAGTGTCAGACCCACCAGAATAAGGTGGGCCAGGTGGGCCGGATGGCCCACCAGGCGATTGATGAGTAGGCGGAGGGGAAAACCATGTGGCACTCCCCGGCCATAATAGGGGCAGGCCCCACAATCCGGCCCATGGGGGGCCGGTGGAACGGCAGGGCGCGATCCCGTGCCACGCCCGAATGGGCCGCTATGCCCCATGCCGGGCAAAGCTTCAATAGGGTTAGAACCCCAGGGGAGCAGGCCCGCGGAGCCCCCGCCCAAGTCCTGTGACTGGGCGGGTAAGCAGAGGCCTGGTCACCCTCATTGGTGGCAGTGGGAAAGGGAATGCTACCACCCCCCAGTGGGGCGCCCGCCCAAGCCCTCCGGCCCAGTGGCAGTCCCAAAGGAGGTAGAGGGGTAGGCTGAGCCCTCCCTCTTGGATGCGGTCTCGGGGCCGCCTGAGACTTTCGCTTGGGTGCCAAGGCAACCCAAGCGCTGCAGCACTGATCGAAGGAGAGACATCCTCCGATCAGAATTTAAAAAGGAAAAAGGCCATAAAGCTGAAGGGAGCAGCGTCAGAGCAAACTTCTCTGCTCCATCGCTTCTCTTTAAAATGGCAGCAAGGCTGCCTCGTGGCCACCCCTTTTATAGAGGGATAGCCACACACCCTGACTAACCCGGATGTCTGCGTCCGGGTGGGTGGGGGGCGCAAAGAGCGTAGCATCCATTTTGGTGCCGCGCTTGCATTATATCTTATAAAATCAATAAAAAAAATTAAAAAAAGAAGGGGAATACAATTTAGTCTAGTGGCTCAGCTTTGAGCTGTCTGCCTTTGGTGACTACGCAAGGAGTTCAGAAACATAACAGAGCCTAACTTCTTTATGACATTACTACTGACTTCTCTGATACACTCAGTGACACTGTGGATGGAGGAAACAAAATAGAGGTTAGGCTACCAAGATAGTTGTTATGCTGCTGTCTGTAGCAGCAGAAGTGCCCAAATGTGTGTGTGTGTGTGTGTGTGTGTGTGTGTGTGTGTGTGTGTGTGTGTGTGTGTGTGTGTGTGTGTGTGTGTGTGTGTGTGTGTGTGTGTGTGTGTGTGTTTGTTTTGTTTTTTACTAGATTGACTTCAGAAGCCACCCAGGTAGGGTCTCTGACAGAGAACTTTCCCTTCAGTACCTGAGACATCTAGGAAGAATCAATGTCTCTGCTAAGCCCTCTGCCTTTTGACAGTGCCTATTGATGTCTTGTCATTCTGTAGCTTCCCAAGTGGAATGTAGAAACAGATCATGACTTTTTATTAAAAGCTGTTTCACAATTGTTTCTTCATCCACTGAAGACTTCATTGTCAAGTGGTGAGCCATCATAGATCGAGGCACGCAGAGAGTGTCCACATAACTTCATTGTTTTTAAATGAGTATGTCACATTCAGAAACAAACTGTCAAGTGTTTCACATTTGACTGATACAGCTGCTCCTCTCACCTCTGTCACTGCCCAGTAAGGGTTATGGACATTTTTGCTCTAGCCACAAAACAGGCAGAGACACAAGGGATGGATTCTCTTTCCTTCTCTCCCATTGATTTAAAAGAGACTAAGAGGCATACCTGTCAAGTTTCAGGAAATTTCTGTCAACTAAGTGGCTTATAAAACAGGATTCAAACAAATTAATGAATGATACAGCTGTCAATATCTAGTTGTGTTGACTATAGGGAAAATGTATCTCTTAATAACAGCAACTGAGGAATTCAATAGGGAGGAAGCTATAGGCTATCATGTCCTGGTTGATGGTTTTCCATAGGCATAAAGAACAAAATACAAATTTAATAAATAAATAAGGGATTAGATAGTTTCTGGGTGTAATTCAGTAGAAGTCCCTTTACATACAATATCCATGCAAATGAGAATGAGACCAAGAGAGATAACAATTATGCTGCATGAAAAGTCAACAGTGTGCCAACTTCTAATATGGAAAGGGTTACCCTGAAAATGATGAGAAAGGGAGTTTTTTAGTATTATCTTCTCCTGTTAAATATTGTTCCAGTGACATGAAAAATCACACACGTTGAGCTTCTCCTGCTGCGTGGTATTACTAAGCCACAAGGTAGTTGACAATAGTCTGCATTTGAGACATTAGTAGACTTGGGATTTCCAAAACAGGCAGAAAGGCAAGTATGAAGTGTGAAGTGGCAAAGTGTGCTGCTCAGTCTTAAACTGAATGATAAAAGGAGTCAGTACAAAATTCAGCAACACTGCTGTAGCTAGTAAACTTTACTCACCTATTGATTAAAAAAATACAAAATAAGTCCAAACCTATCGTCATGGGGGAAAATGTGTGGCTGTTTTATAGAGAAATGTGGGTAGGACTAATCCTTAATTTTAAATTTCAAAAAGAATGATGATTTTTTTATCATTAAAAAGAAGGTACTTGCAATTTAAAGACCAATCACCTTGATATCAATCCCAGGTAAAATTCAGGAACAGATTGTAAAGCAGTCACTCTGCAACCACCTTGAAGATAATGTGTTGATAATTTGATTACAGGATAGATTTTTAAAGAACAAATCCTGCAAGATTAATTTTATCTCATTTTTGATAGGTAATTTCTCTCATAGAGAGAAGGAATGTAGGAAATGCCGTATATCTTGACTTCTGAAGCCTTTTGACAAAGTGACCAATGATATTGTGATTAACAAGCTAGTTGTGAGCTGGAAAGAACAAACACCAGGTAGATACATTATTGATTATCAGTGGCTCCTTTTCAAACTGGGAGAAGATAATGAACAGAGTTCCACAAAGCTCCATCCTGGGCCTGGTGGTCTTTAAGAATTTAATGAATGACTGGGATCAGGAATAGCAGGAAATCCATAGCAAATTTGCAGATAACACATAATTGGGTGGAATTATTAATGCACTGGAAGACAGAAACATAATTAAATGAAAGATTTTGGTAAACTTGAACACTGGGCTGAAAACAGAATGGAATTTAACAGTGATAAGAGCAAAGTTTTACACTGAGAGGCAAAGGCAAACACACACATTTTATTTCTTAGATTTGTATCACCATCCCATTTGCCAGGGGGAGTCTAGGTGGCTTACAAAACATATTACAAACCCAACATAAAAACAACCCCATAGAAATAATCACAAAAAGTCTCAGGTTAAAATCACTAAAACCCAGTGATGGGCTCAAAAAAAAATTGCTACTACACTGTGGGCATGGTATGGTGGGTGTGGCCAGGGGAAAGCCCTGTGTTGTATCCAAATTAGGACTACTTTATTTCAAAACTTGGATGGGCAGGGCCAGCTAAAATTTCTGCTGCCAGTTCTGACGAACTGGTGCTAATCTGCTGATGCCCACCACTGCTAAAACCTTTAAAAGTCCTTAAAAAGTCCTCTACTTCCTGTTCTCCATTAAAGCCAGATAGAACTAGTGTAAGGAAGCTAAAAATTCCACCCCAGACAGCCCTTATATCAACCAGCGGGGGGAAGGGCACTGAAAAACCGGCAACACCCCACACCTGGTGAACTAGCCATGTTTTTAGTCATTTTCTAAAAGGCAATAGCTCTGTCTGGAGGCACAACTCAATTGGTAAGTGGTTCCACAGGGCCGGAGCAGATACGGAGAAGGCTCTTCTTCTAGTGCCAGAGAGATGAGCCTCTCTGGCAGATGGAACCATTAGGGAGCCCCTCCAAACTGCTCTGGTGGGATGGGCCAATGTCCTTGGGGTAATGTGGTCTCTTATGTACCCTGGTCCACTACAATGTAGGGCTTTAAAGGTCATTACCATCACCTTGAATTGCACCCAGAGGCACACTGGCAGCCAATGCAGCTCCTACAGTAGCAGAGAGGTACAGGCATAACACCCACACCTCATCACTATGCGGCAGCCACATTTTCACCAGTTGCAGCTTTTGAGTGGTCATCAAGGGCAGTCCCATGTAGAGAGCATTACAATAGTATAGGAGGCCCGCGCTCTCCCCGAAGCCACTCCATCGCTCGGGGATGGAGCCCACCTGCGCCCGACGCCGACGCCGCCCCCTCCGAGCCACGCCTGGCTGGAGGGGTGAAAAGCCGCCGCCGCCGCCGCAGAGAGGCCCGCGCTCTCCCCGAAGCCACTCCATCGCTCGGGGATGGAGCCCACCTGCGCCCGCCGCCGACGCCGCCCCCTCCGAGCCACGCCTGGCTGGAGGGGTGAAAAGCCGCCGCAGAGAGGCCCGCGCTCTCCCCGAAGCCACTCCATCGCTCGGGGATGGAGCCCACCTGCGCCCGCCGCTGACGCCGCCCCCTCCGAGCCACGCCTGGCTGGAGGGGTGAAAAGCCGCCGCAGCCGCCGCCGCAGAGAGGCCCGTGCTCTCCCTGAAGCCACTCCATCGCTCGGGGATGGAGCCCACCTGCGCCCGCCGCCGACGCCGCTGTCTGTAGGACTTTTGCCTTTTGCCCTGTCTGGGACTCGTTCTCTACGAGGGGAGTGACAGGTGGGAACCACTGCTGTCGACACAGCTGCCCTTATGGTCTTTGAACCATTGGGCACCTTTGTGGCTGCTGGGTGGTTGAGGTTAATGTTTTTGGTTTTTTTGCTCTGTTTTTTGTATTTTTATATATGATGTAAGCCGCTTTGAGTGGCACTTGTGTCAGGAAAGCGGGATAGAAAAATGAAAAATAAATAAATAAAAATAAATAAATAAATAGTCTTGAGGTGACCAGGGCATGTGTGACCATGAGCAGGGAGTCCCGGTCCAGGAGTGGACGTAACTGGTGGATTACATGAAGTTGTGCAAAAGCCCTCCTGGCCACGACTGCTACCTGATCATAGATCAGTAGTTGTGAGTACAGGAGGATCCCCATGTTGTGAACAGGGTCTGTCTGAAGCAAGGAAGCCCCATCCAGGACCAAAGATGGTAACTCCCAAGATAACACGGGACCCCCAACCCAAAGCCTCTTGCCAGGATTCAGCAGTAACCAATTATCCCCCATCCAGACCCTAGCAGCCTCCAAATACCTGGATCACTGGGATCACCAAGGGCTGAGATGTACAGTTGTGTATCATCTGCATATTGATGATACTTCACCCTGTGGGAATGGATAATCTCCCCCAGCGGCTTCATGTAGATGTTGAACAGGAGAGGCAAGAGCACCAAGCCCTGAGGCACCCCATATTGGAGAAGCCTAGGGCTGGACCTCTCATCCCCGCCCACACCAACTGAATTCAGCCCCTCAGAAATGAGGAGAACCAGGACCACACTGTGCCCTGGATCCCTAATCCTCGGAGCCGTACCAGAAGGATTCCATGATCGATGGTATCGAAGTCCATTGAGAGGTCAAGAAGAGCAAGGATGGATGGTTACCTCCTACCCCCTCATGCCAGAGATCATCCATCAGTGCGATCAATGCAGCCTCAGTACCATATCAGGGCATGAACCCTGACTGAAAAGGGTCCAGATAATCTGCACATAGCTACAAGATGAACAATACTTGGCTCAGTAATGTACATGTGAGAAAGATCTTAGAATTGTAATTGTGAAATGTGTGTCAAACGTGTGATGTGGCTGCAAAAAAAAAGGGCAAAATCTATTTTATAACTTGTTGGTTCGGGGCCCGAAGCGGGCCGGACGGTCCTGGAGGAGACTGATGAAGCAAAGACACACGAGGCAAAATGGACCAGCCTTTATTGATCAGAAGGCACTTAACTTTATACTCTGCCTAGCTCGACTGCATGCATACGTTGTGCGCAGCCGTAACAGGAAAACTCTGAGTCTGCACTTTGAGATTACACAAGTTACCCATTAGGGATGACTTCACTGGGGGAAAGTTCCTTATCTATCTAATTTACTACTGGGGACATGCATTGTCTACTGTTATCGGGAGCAAACATCTGCTGAGGTTGACTCTAGGGCTCAGAGCTTCTGCGGATGCGAGATTACTCATTACATGCCTATTGAGTTCATCACCTGGTGATCTTTTACCCTCCGTTGTCTGAACTTCCTGTTAGGTCAGCGATCGGTGAATTAAACTATAGCTATTATTCCACTCTCCAATTTCTGTCCCTTCGGAACCAGCAGCTTAAAGGGGTGTTCCCCCAAAACTGTGGTTCTGTCAGGGACAGTATGACATTTGTGTGCGCGGATCCCACAATAACTGGTCATGTTAAACATTGAGAAAAGAAGACTGAGGGGAGATATGATAGCACTTTTTCAATTACTTGAGAGGTTGCCACACAGAGAAGGATCAAGAGCCAAAAATATTTTGACTATCAGGAAAAACTCCCTAATTGTTAGAACAGTTTGGCAATGGAACCAATTAATTTGGGAAGTAGGGAGTGTGCCAGTGCTGGAGGCATTCATGAGAATATTAGACAATCATTTGTAAGACAAGGCTTCATTTTATCACCCTGCTTATTCAATTTATACAAAGAGCACATAATGCACAATGCAGGGATGGAAGGATCACAATATGGGATCAAAATTGCTGGGAGAAACACCAACAATTTGAGATATGCAGATGATAACAACAAATTTTGCTGTTCCTGCAAGGGGACAATGACAATAAAGATTTATCTTATCTCTATCTTATCTTGGCAGAAAATGAGGAAGAACTAAATAATCTCTTGATTGGGTTGAAGGAGGAGAGTGCAAAGCTGGCTTGAGACTCAATATCAAGAAAACCAAGATAATGGCAACAGGCCCTATTAGTCTCTGGAAAATAATTGGGGAAGAAGTAGAAGCAGTGACAGATTTTACTTTCTTAGGATCTAAGATCACTGCAGATGGTGATTGCAGCCACGAAATAAAAAGGAGATTGATTATAGGGAGACAAGCTATGAGAAACATGGGGAACATAGTTAAAAGTAGAGACATTACCTTGCAAAGAAAAGTTTGCATAGTTAAGGCAGTGGTATTCCCGGTGGTAATGAATGGGTGTGAGAGCTGGACCATTAGGAAAGCTGAGCATAGAAGAATAGATGCCGTTGAGATTTGGTGTTGGAGGGTTTTGAGAGTCCCCTGTACAGCGAGGAGAACAAATAGGTCAATATTAGAAGAAATCAACCCTGATTGCTCATTGGAAAGTTAAATAGTAAAGATGAAGATGAAGTACTTTGGACACCAAATGAGAAGGGAGGATTCACTTGAGAAAGCCTTGATGCTGGGAAAGGTGGAGGGCAAAAGAAGAAGGGGATGGCCAAAGTTGAGATGGCTGGATGGTATTGTGGACACAATGGGCACAGAGCTGGGCGGGCTGAGGAGGATGGTGGACAGAGGTGCCTGGCGGGCAATGGTCCATAGGGTCGCAAAGGGTCGGAATTGACTGTGCGACTGAACAACAATAACATTTGTCAGATATACTTTAATTTGAAATCCTGCATTAAGCAGGTGGTTGGGACTCAATGGCCTTCTAGGCCCTTCCAACACCTTTTTGTTGTTCTATGATTCTAAATGGACATTTCCCAGCTGTTTTATGAAACAAGTGCATAAGCCAGCCCATCTAAAGCAAGTTTCTTTTCCGTTATCCAAAAAGGAGATATCAGCAGAGAGAGATAATGGGGAGAATCTATAGAACAGTTACTAAAGTCCTGACAGGACATAATACCTGGTAATTGTGTATAGGACTGCAGCCTAAATCATTAAAGGCAATTCAGAATATAAATTCTTGATTATTTTGTGTTCTCAGGTGGAAGAATTATGGATACGAGTTGGCTGTGAGGCTGGGATTTGCTTAGGCCCGCAAGTACTTCATTTTATCCCAAATTATGCACTCTGATTTTTTTTTAAAAAAAGGTGTTAACATATAGATGGAACAAGCATGCTTTATTTATATATAACAATTCTTTTATTCCTTCTTTTTTCCTGCAGTTGCACTCCTCAGGGAAACTTCAACAGACAAATTAAATTCAGTTTGAAATAAGTCCAACAGAATTCAGGGGACGGGGAATAAGCAGAAGGTTTAAGAAGGGAAAACACAGGCAGGTGTCCCAAGTATGATCAATGCTTTAAAAACAAAGCAGCAGGTCAGGGAGTGAAAGGCAATGAGAGAGAAAGATGAAAAGAGACCTCCCATTGTATGGAGCTCCACAATGAGAAAGTTCTCTTGTACATTGTAAAAAGCCATGCCAAAGCTAACTTTGCAACCCAAAAACTTACCTGTAAGTTCTTGAAGATGTGTGCAATCTTGTTTGAAAGAATGAAAGCGCGGCGCCAAAATGGCCGCCGCGCTCTTTGCGGGACCCCCCCACCCGGACTCAGACATCCGGGTGAGTTAGGGGGCGTGGCCACCCCTCTATAAAAGGGGTGGCCACGAGGCAGCCGAGCTGCCATTTTAAAAGAGCGATGGAGAGGAGAAGTTTTCTCCGTCGCTGTTTGTTCTTTCCCCCCTTGGTCCTTCCCGGCTGGGAAGGAAGGTTTTTGCATGGAGCCTTTGGCTTGCTGGCTCCTCTGTGCCTTTTTGCACTCTCGATCCCTGGAAAGGGATCCTGCTCCTTTTTGAAGATATGCCTCCCAAACGGAGGGCCTCGGCGACGAAGCCGCGGCCGACGGGGAGGACTTTTGGCCCTGTGCAACATGGTGGACAGCCCTCGGGTCAGAGGACCAGGGCTGCGCCCACGCAGCAGGGCTCTACCCCCACCGATACTGGTGGGGCGATGCAGGCTGCTTGGCCCTTGGCCGGTCAGACTTCGTCTGGCCCTTCTGGGGCTTCGGCCCTCGGCCCGCAGCTGCTGGCCATGGGCCTGGGCAGTGGGGGTGGGCCCGGTGCTGGTGCACAGCATGTTCCACCTCCGGCCCCTCATGGCCGGAGTTTTGGGCATGGCCCTATTCGGGCCCAGGCTCTCATACTGGGGTTCCTGGTCCAATGCCTGGTGGGCCGTCCGGCCCACCCGGCCCACTTTATACTGGGGGATCTGTGGCAGTTGATGCATTGCTAACGCGTTTAGCTGTGCTTGAGGCATCCTTACGGATGGCACACAACCCCATGCCTGGTGGCCCTTCATTTGCTGCGGGGGCCCTTTGGGTCCACCGGCTACCTCAATGGCTGCCACACTGCAGCAAGCGGCCAGCCGGGTTGAGCTGCTGGAGACGCTCCGGCCTACCCCAACCGGTGTCTCGCAGCTCCCTGTTCGGCCAGAGCTACAGCAGGAGAGTGGTCAGGTGCGGCCCCAGAGCTCGATTCCGGTCGCGAGCTCCGACGCCCACCGTGGGCCGGAACCCCCAGTGGGGGCAGCTCACGGGGGTGCACCTAGTGAGTATCAGGTTCAAGTTAATGCACCCACATCACAGCCCGCTTCCAATGGTGGGGTTCAGTGGCCATGGCCTTGTCATGTCGAGGCGAGTGGGCATCAGTTGCCACCCTATCCCAGTGCCCCTTGGTTCCATACTGGGGCAGTGTTGGGGGTGGGGGTTTCCGCCCCCGGGCCAGTGCCGGGCATCGCAGGGACTGTCCAGGTTCTGCTGCGTATGCCCCGGGTACCTAATGTGCCGGTGACGGCTTTGCCGATGGCTGGTTATTCGTTGCCCCTTGGTGATCATTTGTCCCAGGTCACGAGGGAAAAGATTTGGCGGGGGTAGTACGTGGATATATTCTCCCTATTGAACCGTGAGCCCACTAAGGAGGAGAGAGAGGGACAGGATGACAAAGACAAAGAGCTGTCCTGCCACCACCCACCTGGGCCAACTGGTTGCCCGCATATCTTATTTATATGGCGGTGTACCTCAGGGCCCGACCAGACCTGGCCATTCCTATGGTCCAATATTTGGACAATATTTACAGGGCAATGGTGGATTTCCCTGGCCCATCGTGGTTGGCTTACGATGAGGAATTCAGAATGAGGGTGCCCTTGCACCGGAGATAAGATGGGATGAGCCTTGTCAGAAATTGTGGCTATTGTACATGACTCCCATGTGTCCGGCGCCTGGGGATAGGTACCATTGTGGCCATGCCATTCAGCGAGCTGCTCCAACGCAGGCTTCCCGCCAGCTGGCGGGGCAGGGGGTTCCAGCCCGCTTGCTGTGTTGGAGCTTCTCGGCTAGTGGTGTGTGCAATAAGCGGCAGTGCCGATACATACATGAGTGTCCCTCTTGCGCTGGCCCCCACGCCGCTGCCGCGTGTCCGCAGGTCGGCGGGTCACGGGGCAGAGGTAGAGGTGGACAGGGAGCGGGCAGAGCTGCTGCTGAGGGAGCTAGCCAGGCAAAAGGCCCCCTCCCCAGTTAATGTGTATATGTTGGAGCGATGGCTCAACTTATCCACGGAAAGAGGATGCGAAGTACCTCCTTGAGGGTTTCCAGTGGGGCTTCTGATTCCCATTCAAAGGGGTGCGGGGACCCCAAGATGCACCCAATTTACTGTCCCTGAAGGGTAGAGAAGAGGTGGCTGCCCTGAGTATCGCTAAGGAGGTTGGGGCCAAGAGGGTGGCAGGCCCCTTTTCTGTGCCACCCTTTCCCAACCTGAAGGTCTCCCCTCTGGGGTTGGTACCCAAAAAGGCCCTGGGGGAATTTCGTCTAATCCACCATTTATCGTACCCGGCGGGTTCTTCTGTCAATGATGCTATTCCTGATGACCTTTGTTCGGTCAGGTATACGTCCTTTGACCAAGCCCTGCGAATGGTGCGCTCTTGTGGTCCTGGTGCCCTCTTGGCGAAATGCGACATGAAATCGGCATTCCAATTGTTGCCAGTGCACCCTGAGGACTTTGAGCTATTGGGTTTTAGATTCCAAGGGAAGTTCTATGTAGATAAGGCTATGCCTTTTGGCTGCTCTATATCCTGTTCAGCATTTGAACGTTTTAGCACCGTCCTTCAGTGGGCCTTTGTTCACAGGTCCGGGTCTCGGTCTGTAGCCCATTACCTCGATGATTTTTTGTTCGGGGGTGAACGGGGCTTGGACACGTGCACGCGTCTCCTCACCACATTTCAGATGCTAATGCAGGAACTGGGTGTCCCTTTAGCGCCCGAAAAGACCGAGGGCCCATCCACTACCCTCACATTTCTGGGTATTGAAATTGACACGGTCACACAGGCATCCCGGTTACCCATTGACAAGGTCACCCGGATCTCCGCGATGATTTTGGCCTTGCTGGCCAAACGTAAGGTGTCACTTCGTGAGCTTCAGGTACTGCATGGCCATCTTAACTTTGCCTGCAGGGTGGTTACGCCTGGCAGGGCATTTGCTCGATGCCTATGCGATGCCATGTCTGGCCTGACAAGGCGCCATTATAGGGTCCGACTAACCAGGGGCATGCGGGCTGACCTTTTGGTTTGGCTCTCATTCCTGCGGGACTTCAATGGGGTATCCTTTTGGAGGTCCGACCTTTTAGTTTCACCTAGGTTTCAAGTCCAATCGGATGTCTCCGGCTCCCTGGGATATGGGATTTACTTCCAGGGGAGGTGGGCTTATGGCCAATGGCCTCCAGCATGGCGGGGCACGGATCGCCTCCGCGATCTTACATTCCTTGAGTTTTTTCCAATCCTGGGAGCTTTGATGCTATGGGGCGAGGAGTGGGCCGACTCTGTGGTCCACTTTTGGTGTGACAATGCTGCAGTAGTGCACATTGTCAATGCTCAGACCGCTAAATCACCCAGGGTGATGGCTTTAGTTCGCCAATTCGTGTTACATAGCCTACACCTCAACGTGCTTTTCAGGGCCAGACATGTACCAGGCATTAATAATGATATTGCTGATGCTTTATCCCGCCTGCAGATCCCCCGGTTCCGCGCCTTGGCTCCGGACGCAGAGGAATTCCCCTCGCCACTCCCGGCCAAGATTTGGACATTTGGCAAGGAGAGGTGAACCGGGCGATTGGCATGTCCTTGGTGCCCCACACTCGTAAGGCGTACCATCATGCTTTCGTTCAATTTAATAGCTTTCATGTGCAATTTCAGTTGCCAGAGGTGTGGCCCATTCCAGTAGAACAGGTTTTACAATTCATGGTTTATATACACAGTCAGGGCCTCGCTCCCCGCACTATAGCATCAAGGCTGTCAGCATTGGCATTTATTGCCAAGGTGGGGGGTTTTGCTGACAGCATGAACGATTTTTGCATACGGCATGTTTTGGAGGGGTGGACACGGGAACGTGGCCGCCGCCCGGACACTCGGCACTCAATTTCCCCAGGGGTGCTCACACACCTTGCACGAGGCTGGCCTAACCTATGTTTTGACAGGTATGAGGCAGCTCTTTTTCATGCGGCTACCACGGTGGCCTTCTTTGGAGCGCTCCGCATCAGTGAGTTGGTACTACTGTCTAAGGCGGATGCGACTCATAGGGCACTGGAACTCGACGATGTCTATGTTTCTAATGAGTGGGCTCAGTTGAGGATACGGTCCTCAAAAGTTGATCAGCACGGTGTAGGCAGTGGAGTTAGACTGCTACGATGTTCCATTTCAGACATCTGTCCAGTTGGTGCCCTACAGGAGTTCTTGGCAGTGCATGGCATGCACCCTGGCCCGTTTTTCTGCCACCAGGATCGGTCTCCCCTTACTAAATTTCAATTTTGGAAGGTGACCGGTATGGCACTTTCCAGTGTTGGCCTCCCAGGGGCTCGTTACGGCACCCATTCATTTAGAATAGGTGCTGCTTCAACTGCAGCTGCATTTCGGTACTCTGAGGCTGATATACGCCATATGGGAAGATGGGGATCTATGCGTTTTGCATTATATGTTCGTCCTCTTCAGACATGAGTACCATTTAAGTCACTGTTCTCTTTTTTCTCTTACAGACCTTGTGTGTCCCCACACACCGGTGGCAGTATGGCTGGTGGGCCACAGTTACGTGCACTGGGCAGCGCAGTATGCTGCGGCGACAGAGTGGGAACCCCAGCTTGGACTGTGAGCGGCCGCATGCATACGTTGGTACGGTAAGCGTGGAATGAGATGGCGGGAACTGTTGGCATTGCTTTTCTCCATTAGGGATGCTGAACCGCCTGATGTCCTTGTACTGCACCTTGGGGGCAATGACCTCGGCCAAGTCACTGGCCTTTCTTTAAAATTCGCGATTTGCAGAGACCTAGCTTATTTGCACTATGTGTGGCCATTCACCAGGCTGCTATGGTCGGACATCATACCATGTCACGCTTACAGGGGAGGTATTGACCTCCGTGCCCTTGACCGCGCTCGTCGCTCGGTGAACAGGGCAGTTGCCCAGTTCGTGGCAGACAAGGGTTTGGGGATGGTTGTCCGACACCCCACCATTAGTTTACAAAATTACGATCTGTATGCAGGGAATGGGGTCCACCTGTCGGATAGAGGTATGAACCTCTTTTTGGAAGATTTGCAAGCAGGCCTGTTGACCGAGCTGACGGTCTGGGGGGGGCGGTGAGTCTTCATTGAAGCCTCCCCGTGTGGCGGGTAGCACTGGTAAGGTAAAGATTTATGACCCATAGGTATCCGGCAGGTTCGCAATTGACTGGCCAACACTTAGACAGGTGCAGGTGTAATAACGTTGACCAGTCAACGACGAACCAGGCAATGGGGTGATGGCAGGAGCTTTTCAGCATGCATCACCCCGTGATTTGACGGATACCCGTCGGAGGGTGGGGTCAGTTTATTGACTACGGTCAACAATTTGTTTGTGTCAACAAACAAATTGATACAAAATGGATACATTGTAGCCAATTGCCGTTGGCAATTTTGGGAGGAACCTTAGCAGTGCTACTGCGGCCTGCTTGCCTTAAGAATTATAATTGGATGAGTACCAATTGAAAGTTATAATTCGGACTAGGGCATTATTCAATAAAAGTGGCCCAATGCCTTTATCCATATACCGGTGTCTGAGTCTTTCTTTGGGGGGTGCGCCTGCAATGAAAGCGCGGCGCCAAAATGGCCACCACGCTCTTTGCGCCCCCCCCACCCGGACTCAGACATCTGGGTGAGTTAGGGGGCGTGGCCACCCCTCTAAAAAACGGGTGGCCACGAGGCAGCCAAGCTGCCATTTTAAAAGAGCGACGGAGAGGAGAAGTTTTCCCTCCACCCCCTTCCTAGTGAACAGTGTGATATTTTGGTCGCTTCGCGGCTGGGTGGGAATTTTTGGTTGGAACCCACAATTGGCCCTTGGGTTCTGGCTTTTTTGCCCATCCCACACTGTTGCTGATTTTTGATATAGGGGTTTTTCTTGTTCTTGACTTTGGTCACTTAGGCGGGTGCACTGGTAAGGTAAAGATTTATGACCCATAGGTATCCGGCAGGTTCGCAATTGACTGGCCAACACTTAGACAGGTAAAGGTGTAATAACATTGACCGGTCAACGACGAACCAGGCAAGGGGTGATGGCAGGAGCTTTTCAGCCTTCATCACCCCGTGATTCGATGGATACACGTCAGAGGGTGGGGTCAGTAGATAGTTTATTGACTATGGTCAACAATTTGTTTGTGTCAACAAATAAATTGATACAAAATGGATACATTGTAGCCAATTGCCGTTGGCAATTTTGGGAGGAACCTTACCAGTGTTACTGCGGCCTGCTTGCCTTAAGAATTATAATTGGATGAGTACCAATTGAAAGTTATAATTCGGACTAGGGCATTATTCAATAAAAGTGGCCCAATGCCTTTATCCATATACCGGTGTCTGAGTCTTTCTTTGGGGGGTGCGCCTGCAAAGTGGACTAGACCATTTTTATATATATATATTCCAATACAAAGAACTTTAGATTGTTTAATGTAGGAGAAGCTAGCATCTTTGCATTCTTACCTGTATATTTTGGACCAAGGGGTTTTAAAAAAACTAGGCAAAGTTAGCCCCAATGTATATTGCTGACACAGTTATGAAGAATTTAAGGCATATGGCTCAGGTCAGATCTGCTTAAGAATTGCCACAACTGGTAGTCTATCCTATGCTCAACAAAGAACTCCTGGATGCAAATGTAATCTGGTTGGTTAGAATAAAAGGCAGGGAACAGAATTATCCTCAATTTGCAGATATGATTTTTCTTTCTCAACAAGAGTGTTATCTCTTCAAGACAGGTTCAATCCCTGTTCCTTTGCATTCAAACATGTTGACACAAATATCAACAGGAATTTGAATGAATGTATCAATTGATCAATCATTCTAACCAGCACTGTTAGTAGAGATGAGGCAGAAGTTTTGTTAAATTCATTTTCATAAGACTGTTTCCAAATTCACAATTTTCTTCATATTCAAATGCTAAATTAACATAAATTGAGCCTGAGGTTAAAAAGCAGAATGTGGGGGAAACCTGAACAGGCAGACATCAGACATCCAGTCCTCTTGATTTGTATATTTAAGATTTGAAATTTTGAGTTTGATTTCCCATATTACTAATGAATTAGGTGTTTAGTGTAAAATGCAATTCTAGTTTAGTGTGTGTGCATGTGCACGTGTGCACGTACATGTGTGCGTGTCCATGCACATGAGCACACACATGCATGCACATGTGCATGCACACACAACTTGTTAATGTTGGATTAGTTTTTCTGAGGGATACATGTCTTCTTTAACATACATGGCAAGAAGATATAACATGATTCCCACCAAGCTGGCAATAACTATCCAGTACCTGTTAAACTTGGCTACATGAGATGTTTGAAAATTCCATCTTGATTCATTTTTGAAGACATTCAAATATGTTACTTACTAGCTGATTGCCCGGCCTTGGCCCGGGTGGGGTGGGTATTTATGGTGCTTGGAGGGCCCCCCGACACATACCAACCCAGACTTCTCCCTGTGATACACACACAAACATATACATGTGTGGACATACCATGGTTGTTTGGAGGCTGTGTGTGTCTGTCTCTCTGTCTCTCTCTGTGTGAGTATTCCTCCACCTGAGTTGGTTTTCCTTCTCCCCACCCCTCGTGTGTGTGTGTGTGTGTGTGTTTGTTTGTTTGTCTGTGTGTGTGTGTGTGTGAGAGAGAGAGAGAGAGAGAGAGATGGGGTGGCGGTGGGGACTGTCCTGAAGGAAGGGGCATGGATGAAGGGTTAGAAGTTCCAACTGCCACTCAGGCCCCACCCCCTTCCCTCTTATGTCTTTTGGTGTGCAAGGTACTATGGGGGTTGTAGTTTTTCTGTTTTCCCCATTTTGTGGGGCCCACACACCCTTCTGGTCTTGACATCATGACGTTGACTGTCTCTCCCGTGCCAGGTAAGTGTGTGCGCAGTTTGGACATGGACAGTTAAGGGGTGTGGATTTGTATTCCAGACCCACACAGGGACATTTCTCTTTTATAGGTATAGATTTGTGGCAAAAATTAGGCAGTCGATTAAAAAGAATCTAAATGCACAAACAGGTGTGGGGGGGAAACATTTTTCTTTTCCATGTTGTCCAGTCTGACTGGAAGTTTCAACTGAGAATTCTGTTTGATTTTCTCAGCTTCCCAGATTCATTAAGCATCTGAAGAAGTGTGATACAGTTCACTAAAGCTTCTCTTAGTATTAGTGTTGGAAATTTGTTTGTCCTAAAACAATAGGACCCAGAAACACAAATGTTTGTGCAGTTGCTACTAATTTCCTGCTGTAAATACTTAGGTTGCTTATATCTTGAAATTGGTTTCTTCAGAAATCCATGTGATCCCACATATACTTAATTAATCCTAGATCATTAACACTAATGGGCATCTTCTGTACAACATGTCAGACAAACATAAACCATGAGACCCTTTCCCTCTGGCTACAAACTAAATAGTTTTCATATAAATATTTCTGCAAGTTTGCTTTTTGTTTGTTTGCCCTGGAAGATCTCCAAAACAGTAACAAAAAGAAGCATATGCATTTGCATGGATATTGCTGATTTTGCAACTAAACTGACATGGCTGGTTATATCTCAAAATTTGTGTCCTTTTTGAGTCCATAATGTGTCCATTGATTGCAAGTGTTTAGTAGCACTTTACAACAGTTATTTGGTTGACTTTTCCATTGAACATGTCATATAAATTGCAACAGTGATGTTCTTTTCCTGTGAAGTAAACAGTTTATGTTTTGTCCAATATGACACTTACTTTTCTTTTATCAAACAACATTATATATTAGAATTAATGTTTTAAAAATGACTAAGAAAACAATATAGGTTTAAAGTCCTATTTTTTCCATTGTGATAATTCTATGGATGTAATTGAAAATTGATAATCTTAAACATCCAAGTAGAGATAACAGTTTCTGCATGTCTTCAAGGGAGTACTGGATGGAGAAATTTTAAAAATAAATTAGTGTTGAAATGGGAGGGCCTCTGGAAGCAACCCTAAAATTTACTCTCACACAAGCACACATAGCCCAAACACACACAAGTCCTGATACATACACAGACTGTTACCTTTCTGGCTGGAGTGAGGGAAGGGAAGAATCTCAGGACAAAGGACTACCAGCCGTTTTATTACTACATAACTGTAAACCAGGAAATGGGAGTGACCCTTAAGATGATTGGTCAGCATTAGCTCAGTGCATGGCCAGGTTTGGGGTAAACAGGTAACGTGAGGTAATATTCATGAGGTGTGCTCGTGATCAAGCTTGGTGAAAAACAGGATGTTAGGTGACCCTCTATTTTAGGTGAGATGAGTCATAGGGCTGATCTTCGGCCAAGTTTTCATGACCTCGTCTTCGTAAGCTACTTCGCTTTTTGAAGACAGCCAGGGATTCCTACAAATTAGTGTGAGGTAAAAATAGTTAGATTGGGAGAGGAGAAAAGACAGAATACTGAGATGAATGTGTAGCACTTATGAGTTTTAACCTGAGAAGAGCCCAGTTGCTTTGCTCATGCCCAATAATATAAATTAACATTTTAAGTTATTACAAGAGTATTTGTTGTTTTTACTGTTACAGACTAACATACAGGTAGATGTTTCATTGGAAATATCACCTCAAGTTCAGGCAAGACAAAAAAGGGGGAAGTAAACTAACAGACCCAATTAAAATATTGTGTGTTGTATCTTTTTTAAAACAACAACTAGTATTGTTGTATCTTCTACCATGACAGCATGACTGGAATCTATCACAAGCCCAGCGAAGATTGTGTAAATTATATGCTGATTTTTCATGTACATCTGTTAATGACACATGACAAATGGCAAATATTCCTGCTATATGCCAGATCTCATACACCTTAGTGGCATGATTTTCCACTTGTAAGAGGTGGTCATGTTATTACAGTGATAAATAATCAAACTTCTGTGCAGCTGACCTCTATTGTTCATGGTCTGAGGAGAAGCAGGGGTGGTGCCAGGAAAAGCTTGGACTAAGTTCTCTGTGGAATCTAGAGGCAGCCCTAACTAGATCATATTTAGAATATGTTCTGGGAAAAGAATAAGGATGTAAGATCTTTCATAATTTAAATGGCTCTGTTATATACATAGTTATATGTATATACATAGTTATATACATTATTTCAACTGTGTAGCAGAAAATAGAACCAAAACAATGTAATTCTGAATTAACAAGGGTGTCTTTGTTAGTGGATTACTAGTTTATCAGAGGGTTGTTGCCGGGATGGGGGAAGAAAAGGGAGACAAATAGAAGGGGGGAGATAAGCAATATGTGTAAAGCTACAAAGAAATAGAGAAAGATAATATCTGAATATGGTTTCTTTGACAATGTTAACAAATGTAAGATGCCTCGCTGATGATTTCTATTTAACAGGCACCACCACAAGCATCCATTTACTTCAAACATTGATTAGAAATTGTTTTGAAGGATTTTCTGTGTTGATGCTTAGCAAGAGATAGATAAAGCTATAATTTCAAAATAATAAGACCTCATTGTCCAGTGTGGCCACTTCTGCCTGCATAATCCATAGCTATGCTTGTGGATCAAAGCAAGGAAAAATCTTTTTGCTACCTCTTTTCAGATTTTTTTTTGGGCAGTAATGGGTGAACACATTCCTTGGAAACAGTATGAATGATAACAGATATATGGGTGATTTTAACACTGTGGCCAAACTCCTGTTGTGCAGTTACTCAAAAGTTATGTTTAGTCTTGTGGCTCAGTATGTAAAAAAGAACACCTATGGAAATTTCTTAATTTATGACAATTCATTGCTAAAAGCTATGCCTTTGTATACTTCTGCAACAATATGTTGGCCTTTAAAAACACACTGGAAAGGCAAAAAAGACTCGGAAGGTGTCAAAATATGTCCAGGCCCTGACAGACAACCCTTTATACTTTCTTCCAGATTAAGTAATTTTGTTGTTGTTGTTCAGTCGCACAGTCGATTCCGACCCTTTGGAACCCTATGGACCATTGCCCGCCTGTGGGTTGCCTGCAGGAATAATTGGCAATTAAACCTTTCCTCAGGGGTTCACTTGGTGTCAACAGATCTGGGGACCAACTGGGCTCGGCTGGAAAGGAAATTGGGAAGATAAGCAGGCTAGTTAGGCAAATAGAGCTGGGCAAGCAAGCCAGGGCAAACAGGGGACAAAGATTAGGTGCCCGAGTCAATACACATAGACTCTGAGTATAGGGCAGGAACAATGGGTTTCGCCAACCCAAGGCAATTTAGTGTGAGTTGTCCATTAACCACCAGGCAGCCACAGAGTAGCCCCCAATCATAGGAATCACGGAACTCTTGGGGAAATGGCACGTATGCAAGCCTTCTCTACAGGGGCGGCACGAGTGCCATAGGCACGTGTCCCAACCCCTAGGCAGGGTAATAAATATGTACCCCCGACTCTGGTTGGTCCTGAACTTCACCACACGGCTGCCTCCATGTGTCTTCCTTCTGGCCCACCATTGCAACATCTGGTGACCCTGATGAGATTCTGAAGCAAGGAAGCCAATGTGATCTGAAGCCACGATCAGAAAGAAGGTAATCAAGATGCAGCCGTAAGCCCGGCAGACCCCACACCACCGGAATGGATGCATTCAAAAGCCAGGGGAGAGCCACGATCATGAGCAGCAGAGGCAGACCAGAAGCCCGCGGCAGAGAGCCATCGCCGTGATCCTGACCAACTGACCAGACCCGAGGGAAATCGTCCTGTGCACCATCCGCCCCGCACTTTCTCCCTCCAAGGTGCGCCTACTCATCCTGCAAAGGCAACTTTGGGTACCCCCTCAGGTAGTATGGGGGCATGCATGGGGGAGCATAATTCATCCATTAGGCAGCAAGCTCATGTGAGGGAGCTCAAAGACCTGGCCAGGCAGCATCAGATAGGGTTGAGGAAGAAAGCCCTGATGGAATTAGTGGTGTATATGGGGGAACACTGTCTGTTTTACCCAGAAGCAGGCACGATGGATCCAGAGGTGTGGGATAGAGTAGGGAAGTATTTAAGGGAAGAACCCCGAGCACCCACAAATATCATAGGGGCTTGGAGCAAATGCAGGCAGGTAATTGCAGCCGTGAGTCCAACCCGGGTAGAGACTGAGAAAAACCCAGCTTATGTGGAACCATCAGCCCCAGTACGTCTCTATCCGACCATCCAGTTCAGACATGGGGGCTTGGAGGACTCCTCTTCCATGGCTGCTGCAGAAGCCACGGGGGTGGCCAGGAGCCTAGGAAGTGCAGGCGCTTCCCAGGTCACCAAGAGTCCTTTCCAATTGAAATGTCGAGGAGGAAATGTGCAAGGGGGAATTGCCAGCCACAGAACTGGCTGAGCTCCAGATGCTATGCCCAGTATGCTTAGAGATGGATGCAATCATGGGCAATCAGGTGGCAGTATACCTCGATGCTGGCGTTGGAGTTCCCGAGACTTATGGTTCTGGGGGACTTCAATTTGCCATCACTGGGGATGGCTTCTGAGGTGGCAAGGGAGTTCATGGCTTCCATGGCAGCCATGGGCCTGACTCAGGTAGTTCGGGGTCCGACCAGGGGCAGTGGTCACATGCCAGACTTAGTTTTCTTGTCGGAGCAGTGGCAGAGTGATCTGAGACTACAGGATTTAGCCATCTCACCTGTGCCATGGTCGGATCACTACCTGGTGACTCTTGACTTCCTGGGGGCGACACTTCATCGTAGGGAGGCAGGGCCTATTAAATTGGTCCGCCCTCGGCAACTAATGGATCCAGATGGATTCCAGAGGGAACTGGGGGATGTTCCTCTGGATCGGCTACACGATTCACCTGAGGCACTTGTCGACCTGTGGAATAGGACGACAATAGCTGCCTTGGATGAAATCGCGCCACTGCGGCCTCTCCGCGCCCGTGGAACTAGGTCATCTCCGTGGTTCACAGAGGAACTGCGTGAACTCAAACGGGCAAAGAGACGCCTAGAGCGCCGCTGGGGGAAGACCCAGGATGACTCCGATTGGACACTAGCTAGAGCCGTTATTAGGGCCTACCTAGTGGCGATGGGGGTGGTGAGGCGGCAATACTTCACCGCCCTTATTGCCTCCGCTGATAATCGCCCAGCCGCCCTGTTCCGGGTAACCAGGTCCCTCCTCGGTAGAGGGAGATCGGTGCCCGGTTGGCAGGGTTCGGCTGAGGACTTCGCTGACCATCTGGTGGAGAAAATCGATCGGATTCGTTCAGGATTGAATCCTGGCGTGGATGGGGAGGGTCGGGGGGGTGCCGGGGCACAGTCTTGCTGTACGATCTGGGATCAGTTTGATCCTGTTGTCCCTGATGAAGTGGACAGGCTCCTTGCAGATGTTCGTGCCACTACATGTCCTCTGGACCCCTGTCCCACCTGGTTGGTGAAAGCCTCCAAGGAGGTAACAGGGGGCTGGGTTGGGGGGATAATAAATGCTTCATTACGGGAGGGGGTATTTCCTGCACAGCTAAAACATGCTTTGGTGTGCCCCCTCCTGAAGAAAACGTCCCTCGACCCAGCTGTCCTTAACAACTACAGGCCGGTTTCCAACCTGCCCTTTCTGGGTAAGGTTTTGGAGAAGGCGGTGGCGCGCCAGCTGCAGAGTGTCCTGGATGAAGCGGATTATCTAGACCCCTTTCAATCAGGATTCAGACCCGGATATGGAACGGAGACGGCATTGGTCGCACTGTTGGATGATCTCTGGCGGGAGCGGGACGGGGGTTGTCCATCCGTCCTTGCTCTTCTTGATCTCTCAGCGGCCTTCGATACCGTCGACCACGGTATCCTGCTGGAACGGCTCGAAGGACTGGGGATCCAGGGCACTGTGTTGTCCTGGTTTTCCTCTTTTCTGGAGGGCCGTACCCAGTCGGTGTGGTTAGAGAGTGAGAGGTCCAGCCCTAGGCCCCTCAAGTATGGGGTGCCTCAGGGCTCTGTGCTCTCTCCTCTCTTATTTAACATCTACATGAAGCCACTGGGTGAGATCATTCGTTCCCACGGGGTGCGGTACCATCAGTACGCGGATGACACTCAGCTGTACATCTCGGCCCGTGGGGACCCCAGTGATGCTGTTGAAATCCTATCTGGATGCCTGGAGGCCATTGGGGTCTGGATGGGGGCCAATGGGCTTCGACTGAATCCCAGCAAGACAGAGTGGCTGTGGATAAGGGGCCCCATGTTATCCAAGGAGTTACCATCTTTGGTACTGGATGGGGCTGTTTTGCCCCAGACAGACCCAGTGCGCAACTTGGGGGTCCTTCTGGACTCACGGCTGCTGCTGGAAGAACAAGTGGCGGCTGTGGCCAGGAGGGCTTTTGCCCAACTTCGGGTGATTTGCCAATTGCGCACGCTCCTGGACCGGGGCTCCTTGCTTATGGTCACTCATGCTCTGGTTACTTCCCGACTAGATTATTGTAATGCGCTCTACATGGGGCTGCCCTTGACGACCATTCGGAGGCTGCAGCTGGTCCAGAATGTGGCGGCCCGGGTGGTGATGGGGTGTGGGCGATATGCCCATGCCTCACCGCTGCTTCGGGAGCTGCACTTGTTACCAGTTTGTCTCCGGGTGCAATTTAAGGTGCTGGTTTTGACCTTTAAAGCCCTATATGGCAGGGGGCCAGGATACCTTAGAGACCGCATCGTCCCAAGAGTGTCTGCCCGTCCAATCAGAGTGGACCGGAGGGGCTCTCTAATGGTGCCATCAACGAGGGGTGCACATTTGTCTAGCACCCGAAGGAGGGCCTTCTCCGTGTCCGCACCAACCCTCTGGAACCTCCTACCAACAGATCTAAGACTTCAAAGTGAACTGCTGCCCTTCAGGAAAGGAGTAAAGACCTGGCTGGCAGGGCAGGTGTGGGGCCCGAACGGGACTATGGTTCCCGCTGGCTGGCTTTTATAAGAACTCTCTCTTCTTCCCTCTTGTATAGTAGGTGGGATGGGTGGGTGGGATATGGGTTTTTAAAAGGGGTGGATGTGTGTTTTTATAGGTTTTTATAATGTTTTTATGTATTTTTAGAAGTGTTGTAATGCCGCCCTGAGTCGGGTTCTGCCTGAGTGGGCGGCATATACAAATGTGATTTATAAATATAAATATAAATAAATAAATAAATACATGCCCATCCCAAACAAGCTGCTTGCAAAGCTATCACAGACACAGGGCTCCAGATCAGATTCTCAAGGGGCATGCTACAACAGCTGTAGGAATCTACCATGCTCATCTCTTATGACTGGAAAGTCACAATGAGGATGATGCTGAACCCCAGCCAGTACCTATTGTGGGACAGTGAGTACAGGTTAGAAGTACAGGCTAGGGCTGCCAGGATGGGGGGAGCAGTAATTCCTGAACAGTTATATGGCTCAGGACAGTGTGATACCATCCAAATGCAGTCTGTCCTGCCAGCAGGCACATTCCAGTTGGCTTCAGAGGTTGCCTTCAAGGCATATCTCAAGGTACCCGCCACTGGCAAGGGTGCTAACAACTACATGACCATAAAACAGGGAGCTCAGGAATCCTATATGGATTTCATCAACTGGCTAGAGGAAGTGATCAGCAGACAGATAGACAACCAGGAGGCCCAGGAGGAGCTGGCAAAAGACAATGCCAACCTAGACTGCCGCAAAATACTGCAGGCAATGGGCCACAGAACCGATTTGACATTCACAGACATGATTAGAGCTTGTGCGGACGACGGGACAGACTCCTATAAAATTGGGCTGTTAGCGGTGGCCGTGCAAGAGGGGAACAAACCCAAGGAGGCTTGCTACCAGTGCGGGAAGATGGGGCATTTCACCAGAGAGTGCAGGATAAAGCAGCACAGAAAGGGGGAGGTGGCCCTCCTGGGGGCTGACCGGCCAAACCATCCATCCATTGCCCAATGTGCCACAACAGCTTCCATTGGGCTAACCAGTGCCCAGCTTTGGGAAACCGGGCCACGGGCGTGTCTCTGGCCCTGGTCCAAATAGAGATGACCGCCGCTCTGGAGGCTCCAGAGGGGACATCCCGATAGTCACTCCAAGCATCTCCGAGGCACAGGCAGAAACCAAGGGCAGTGCAGGGTTAGACCTAGAGTGCCAGGAGGAAGTTATTTGCGAGCTGCCCAGCATAGTCAGCTTAGTTAACACCCAGTACAAAGGTCCCCTGCCCCAAGGTACAGTAGGATTAGTCTTGCCTCACAGCAGTGCAGGGAAGAAAGGGATCTTCGTGATCCCGGGAGTCATAGACTCTGATTACACAGGCATCATCAAAGTCCACTTGTGGACACACCTACTCCAGACAATCAGCAAAGGGGACTCAGTAGCGCAATTGATCGTGGTTCCATATCATTTGCCAGGTGGGAGCAAGGAGGTAATCAGAGGAGATTCAGGATTTGGGTCGACAGACCGCCAGAAAGAGGAAGGGACAGTAGAAGGATACCAGATCATAGCGACAGTGGAACAGACCATAGAGTGGAAACAGTGACCTGACATTCTGGTATTTATGAACAGAAGGCCTTTTGAGGGCCTGCTGGACACAGGCGCTGATGTGACAGTAATTAGCAAGAAATTATGACCCAATAAGTGGGCAATCGAAGCAGTTTCAGATGTGTGGTGGGTAGGAGGAATCCAGGAAGCCTATAGAAGCTGAGATTTGGTAGAAGTCACCATCCCAGGAGCAGACGGTACAGCAGTAATACGCCCGCACGTCTTAGACATGCCCATCAACCTCTGGGAGCTTACAGTGCCAGTCACTAACCTCGTGTTTACACTGCCAGTTAGTAACCATAAGGAACCCACCCAAAGGTTCGTGTGGAAGTATTTGCCACAGGGAATGCTCAACTTGCAAACACTGTGCCACAAGGCCTTGGCGGGGTTCCGTAACCTGTAGCCCAAAGTCATAGTTTGCCATTTCATGGATGACATACTGATTGCAGCGCCAAAATTAGATAATAATGTGTTTCAAGACCTTCAGAGCACGCTGGGGGATAAAGGATTAGTCGTAGCTCCTGGGCAAGTTCAGAGAACCGAACCCTATTCATATTTAGGGCACTGGTTGCTTTGATCTTTTGCAGCTCCAGTGCTGCCCAAGATCAACATTAAGGACACAGTCATGCTTTTAGAACTACAGCAGATTTTAGGGAACATTAATTGGGCAAGGCCATATTTTAAAATAGACACAGACCTTTTGAAACCGCTCTTCGCTCTGTTAACCCAGGGAAAACAGCCAGCCGACCAGATACAAATTCCGCAAGAGGCTAAGCAAACGTTAGAGACAGTGAACAGCATTCTTAGCCACCAGTGGGTGGACAAGATCAGCAAGGGACTACGCGTCCCCTTATTAAATCTGTACATCATCAGAACAGGGGCCATCTTCACAGGAGCACTAGGTGTAGACTCCAGTGGGGGGTGGGGCAAAAATCGTGGAGTGGGTGTATCTACCAAACACCTCATCCAGGAACATTGTTCCCCCACAGGAATTGGTAGCCACAGTGATTCATAAAGGAAGATTAAGAGCAAGGGACATTTCAGGATACGACTTGGCCAAAATAATCGTGACATTCAATAAAGAGCAGACACAGAAATTAATGCAACTGGGAGACACCCTGCCCATAGCATTAGAAGGATTCATGGGTAGCCTGGCATACCATTTGCCTAAGGACCCCAGACTAGTCTCACTTCAGACCCAGACCATCAGACTGCAGGGCAGGCTGTCCATGACTCCCATTCAGGGAGCCAAGACGGTATTTACCGATGGGGGAAAGGTGTACAGAATTCTCATTTGGCATGAAGAAAAAGTTGGAAAATGCTGCTGACACTTCCGCACAAATCAGCACAGAGCGGAACTGGCAGCAGCAAATCTCGCCTTAAAAACATTCAGCAGGAAGCCATTAAACATCATTACAGACAGCCAGTATATTAGGAATTTAATCCACAATTTACTGGGAGCCTACATTATTCCAGCCATAGACAAAAATCTGTTAAGCCTATTTTTGACCATGCAGTTTCACCTGTGGCAGCGCAGAGAGCTCCTGTATGTGGCCCACATTAGGAGCCACCAGAATCTTCCTGGTCCCATTTCAGAGGGCAACAGCAGGGCCAATGTGGTCGCTAGAGAAAGCCACCAGCAATTGATCATGGGCATCTTTATGACCCCAATCCAGAGCCATGCATTTTTTCATCAAAACGCCAAGGCGCTGGCAAGGCAGTTTAGTCTGCCACTGTCACAAGCACAAGGAATCATGTGCTCCTGCCCGCAATGTGCAGGAGCACCAGGGGGGGCTCAGGGGGACCAACCCACGGGGGAAGGGAGCTAACAGATTTGGCAGATGGACATCACACATGTCCCACAGTTTGGAAGGTGGCAGTATATGCACGTCTCCATTGACACTTTTTCGCAGTTCACCTGGGCCACGGCCCAGAAGGGAGAAGCTGCTACTCACGTACAGCACCACCTTTTGACATGCTTCGTGGTCATGGGCAAACCAGACCTCTTGAAAAATGACAACGCACCTGCATGTAGTTCCAAACAGCTAGCATCATTTCTAGCAACTTGGGACATGAAATACACATTTGGAAATGTCAGAGTCAGGCACAACAATGCCTACACAAACTATTATTCACTTGCAATCACCTCAACATTTTTTCTGACTGCACCCCACAGGAGAAGCATTTCCAAAAGCATGAAATCCTCCCACGACCCCTGGTACACTTCAGGGTGCTGCCAGACCCCTCTTGGAGATCCCGGCACCCCTGATAACATGGGGGAGAGGGTAAGCATCGATTATGTACCCCACAGGCCCTGTCTGGATCCCGAGTTGTTGCATGGAACCGCATTTTGAGCAGCATGGCGTGGACCAGAGTGACCCCAGATCCCCTGCCCGAGATGGAGGGAGTGAACCTGATGAGAGGACCCATACGGAGCAGATGACCCCGGCTGAGACCAGAGCAGAGAGTGACCTGGGGGATGGTCAAGACCCTATGTGATGACACACTGTCCATTCTGAGGGAGCAAAACACTGAGCCCACCCCACAAATCATGGTGGTTGCAGTGCTAGCTCAAATCACCTACAATTCCTTGATGATCATCTTGATCCTTTCCTTGCTGATGTGGGGAAGGGGTTCAAGCATCTTATGGGGATCTGACATCTGGCGGGGATCTGACTGCCAGACTCCAATATAACATTTGGGAGAAATTAGCCGGACTTGTCAACCAATCGTACTTTTGCTGACAACAAGCCATGGACACTGCTTCTCTCTTAAGTACATGCCTGATCCCGGTGTGCTGAGCACTGGGAGAGCAGGCTGGGGTTCATTGAATGGTTGTGCGCATTTGGCCACCATCACAAGATCACCTACGCGACTTACGCAAACTGGGGTACTCAGGTAACAAAGACTTTGCCAGCTGATGCAGTAACCCTTTACATGCCCTGGGTGGCCATCAGCCAAAACACCCCTGTGCCAGAATGACGGGCTGCTCCACAGCCAAAAGCCCGCAACATCATTGCCTGAGCCCTGGGAAAGAGACTTGGAAATGTGACCAACCAGAGACAATCAGTTATGTGTATGCTCATATTATTCTGCCTTCAGGATGGTTTTTCGCTTGTAACCAACGGACTTGGAACTATATACCTGCTAATGTGTCAGACTCATACTGCTGTGTGAGTTGTTTAACCCTGATACTCCCTGAAAGGGATATGGCAACCCCAAACCCGGTAACCCCAAAACCAGAATGGCCCAAGCAGGTGTCCAGCTAGATGAGACATGCGACAGCAATATCTCTGTACTTAGCAAGGCAGAGTATGTGTCCCTAGCTGTCAGTATCATAGGGGTGCCCAGACTAGCAGTGGGTAATGCACACAGAATCGGCCAACTGGTGTGCAAACTAGCCAAAGCCATCAATCACACTTCATCAGCCATTGCCATGCTAAATCGAGAGCAGGCTGAGCTATGACATGCAGTTTTAGACAAGCGCACAGCCACTGATTATTTGCTGCTTTTACACCAGCTGGGCTGCGAATCCGTCTGGGACATGTGTTGTTTTAACCTCACGGACAATTCCTGCAAAGTCCAGAGTCAAATCACCGAGCTTGACACTTTAGTTAAACACATCAAGAAAGACACCAGCTGGACATGGTGGAACAAGTTATGGTCCTGGGTGCCATGGGGGTGGTTGCAAACAGTGCTCAAAGCCATCGCTGGCATCATATTAGTGGGGATTATGCTCTGCTGCTTTGCACAATGCATTCCATCGCTCTTGTCAATGTGCACCCCATGGCAGAGACCCTGAGAAACATTCACACCCAAAAAAATCATGCCCCACATCTATCGTGCCCTCAGCGAGACTGACTTAAATACTAAAGGAAGGGGAAATGTCGGTTGCCCGCAGGGGTTCGCTTGGTGTCAACAGATCCGGGGATCAACCAGGCTCAGCTGGAAAGGAAATTGGGAAGATAAGAGGGCTAGTTAAAGATGAACCATAGTCCAGGTTGAGGGCAAATAGAGCTAGGCAAGCAATCCGGGTCAATACACATAGACTCCAAGTATAGGGAAGGAACAATGGGTTTCGCCAACCCAATGCAATTTAGTGTGAGTTGTCCATTAACACCTAGGCAGCCACAGAGTAGCCCCCAGTCATGGGAATCACGGGACTCATGGGGAAACGCCACATACACAAGCCTTCTGTGCAAGGGCAGCACGAGTGCCTAGGCATGTCTCCCAATGCCTAGGCAGGGTAATAAATATGTACCCCCAACTCTGGTTGGGGCTGGACCGCCACACAGCTGCCTCCATGCATCTTCCTTCTGGCCCACCATTGCAACATCTGCTAGGCACCACTGTCTTCCACCATCTGTAATAACATCTAGCCATCTGCTTTTGGATATGAGAAAAGTTCCTAGACACTTAAAATGAAGGGACAAAAGTACATGTAGATAATAAAACTTAAATAGAATTTTCTTCTACAAAGAGGAGGGAAGTTCGCCATTGCATCCCCTGTTATCATGGTAAAACCCCAGCCTAAAACTATTGAATGGTATCACTCCCCCAGATTCTAAGTGGCCATGTCCAATGGACACCTGCAAATATGACAGCCATTTGGATGCATTTCTAATGTATAGTTCTGTGATGGAAAACACTGTAATTCATCAACCTCTGCACAAATTTTGCTCCAGTTCTACTGTGAATCCATTTATAGTAGAGTTTATAAAGTGCTAAGTTCCAGCCTGTAGTTCTGATAAGGTTGTTTTAGACCTTCAGAAGCTTACTTCAACTTTTTCCCTGGCACTTCAAGTGCAGTTTGAGCTTTGCTTCCACTATTTCAATGTCATGTACAAAATAATGTCACTTTTTTTTCTCTTGTCATTGTTCAGGTTTCTATTCACCCAAGGAAAGTTTAAGTTCCTTTCGAAAGTGGGAGATCTAAAATAAGAGTTAAAATAGTATCAAAATGTTCCATTTTCCAAGGGAGTGTGCTACAGATCAGTAATTCTTTCACAGTAAGGAGGAACTTCAACCTCCTGCTGCTCTACATGAAGTCACAAAAGCATGCCTAAAATTGTGATGCCATGCACAGACTATTGACCATTATATTTAAATCAGAGGGACTTGCATCCATGTAATTGATATGATCTGGCAGGGTTTTTTTGGGAGGGAAATTAGACACAGATACATGTATGATGTTTGTTCTTCAAATACACTGTCATTTACATCAATGCTTGGAACAGACTTGTCTGTATAAAGAACAAATAAACAAGCCGTAGGTCAACTTCTTCCTAATGTCCACTATACATGCCACAGATGTTGCTGCTATCACCAAAAGAAAAACAAATGTACACAGAAAGAGCCTCCTTGTAAACTGTGGTATTTTTGGATGACAATCAAGTGTACCCTGGTAAAGGCAACCTTGTGTTGCCAGCTAATCTTTCTCACACTAGGTCGGGTGAAAGGAACTGCAGAACAAACTCAACAAAAGGTGGCTTCATTTTGGTAGTTTCATGTCTGGCCTAGACACAGAACAAGACCACCAAATTCCTGCACCATTACTTTCCTAGAATTTCTTCCCAATAGGATGTCTTCTATACCCATCCAAACTTTCTTGAACCCACCAAACAACTGTTTGGGTTGACTGTTGAGAATATGATTTTAGCAATGGGATAAATTTCACCATGTACTCATTTCTCCAGGACAATCTCTCTCCTAATAGCCCACCAAAAATTAGATTTCATGGGCTACCAGGAGTGCAGCGTAAAAGGAGAACATGAAACACAGTAAATATCATTCACATGGCCTGTCTTTTCAATTGGAATTGTACACTCCTTGCCCAGCAAACAGGGAGGCACAAAAGTCATTTCTGTGTGCAGAGACTGTGGCTCTAAATGTCCTCATCCCCACATTTGATGATTGAGAGAGCATGCATGCCTGTGTGAGCACACATTTGGGACTGCATGCATGTGACTGCACACATAAGAGACAGTACATATGAGTGCCACCCTTAGCATTTGCAGCCTTGTGGCTTACTTGTGATATAAGAAGATATAACTGTACAAGGAGAATAGCTTATGTTATTGGAATTGATGCAGCTTCTTGTTTCAGACTTGCACATGGGGATGACCTTTCCCACATGCCTTCTTTTAATTTGCATCTCTGAGAGGAGCTTTTAAAAAATAATAATTTGTGTTTTGTTTTTAAACTGTGTCAATTCCAGATATTGGTTCTAAAAAGTCTCTATGCTTCCTTGAAATGTGCCACCTGTTCCCCTTTGAACCTCCAAAGCAAATCCTAGCAGACCTCCCAAAGAGTTAGGTCCTTCAACATCCTAGTGCAGGGGTTCTCAGCCTGTGGGCCAGATACAGCCCACACCACCATTTCATGTGGCCAATCGCCCTTGCTTCTGATGCTGCCGATGTCAGAAGCAACAGAAGCAGTGGAAACAGTTGTGGATGTGGGTTTTTTTAATATATTTTTATTAAAAATTAAACAATAATAATACAACTTATAAAGTAAAACAAAAATTATACATAAAAATACAGACCTTTAACTTACTAACACAATATACTAACTAAAAAAATTAAAAATAAAATATCATGAAAATACAGTTTAATTATGACTTAGTAGTACAATAGCTTCGCCATTCTTCTTTACATCTTTAATTAATTAAATATATTTTCAGAAAAATAAATTTTAAATGCTTATATCTTTCTTACAACTATCCTAATATACATATTCTATTTTATATATTCTTACTACTATCCCAATATACAAATTCAAACTCAACTTTTAAACTCCAAAATTTAATACATCTACTAAATCAAACTACAAGTGCAATAATTGAATACAAATACAAAAATTAAGATACTAAACATTTTACAAAAAAATATCCACCCAGTGCTTTATACAATGCCCTAGAAAGCACGGAGTGTCTCATTTATTTTCATTCCTAAAAACTGGTCTGTTCCCTTCATCCCCCTCCAATGAGTAATCCACAAAAGCTTGCCAAACATTCCAAAATCTATTCTCTTTAACTATGCCCTTTTTCTTATTTATCTCCCATGTTAACTTATCATTCAGTGCCAAATCCCACATTTCCTTGTACCATTCTTCAATTTTTAAAATTACATCATTTTTCCAATTTCTAGCGATACACTGTCTACCCGTTGTCAACATTATCGATAACTCTTTTTTATCCTTATTTAAGTTCATACTTTCTACATCTGTCAACAAAACAGTACTTGACCCCAATTTAAGTCTCATACCCATAATTTCACAAATCTCTTTCTCAGTTTTACCCCAAAAATATTTTACCACATTACAACTCCACCACATATGTTCGTACGTTCCCAGTGTATCCTTACATCTCCAACACATTTTATCTTTCTTATTATCTATCTGATGCAACCTCACTGGGGTCAAATACTATTTCCACAACATTTTATAATTATGTTATTTCACTCTAACAGACATAGTTCTCATAATTCTTTTCTTCCATTTATTTTTCCAAACCTCATCTGCTATCTTTATTTTCAATTCTTGTTCACAGCTTGTTTTCAGCACCTCTTATGGATTACCACCTTTATTTAACATTATGTAGATTTTGCTTACCAAGCCCTTAATACCCCTTTCTCCCTTTCTTATCTTTAATATCAATTCTTCAAACTCAGTCCTACCTCTTTCTAAACTGACTTCCCTCAAATATTTACTATTCCACTTATTTACCAACACTATCTGAAGCCAGTTCATCCTCAACTGTGCATAAAGGTCTACTTTTCTCTCCCTATCTTTACAAGCCCGTATCCAGTCTTTCAACAAGAAAACCTCATTTCTATAAAGTACTTCTTTTACCCTTTTATCTATTTTTATTGGAAAATTTTTAATATCTTCAATTTCAATAATAGGAGATGTATCTGGAGCCAATTCCTTCTTCACCTTTTTCCATATTCCCAATATTACCTTCATCATTTTGTTTTTTGTAACAATTTCCCCCATATTACTGTCCAAAAAGATCATTTTCCCAATTTGGTTAAGATCCCTCATCTCAATTTCTTCCCAGATTACTTTTTCCCTTACTAAAATCTTTACAATATTCTTAATTTGAAATGCTCGATAATAATTCCTCAAATTTGGTATTGCTAATCCTCCTTCCTTCTGAGATAAGTACCAAAGTTTTTGTTTTTTTTTTGCAATTCTAGGTTTCTTTCCACCATTACAAAAATTGTTCAGCATTTTTTGAAACTCCTTAATTTCCTTATCGGAAGAGCATCAAATAAAAAATTAATTCTTGGAAATAACATCATTTTACATAACCTAATCCTGCCAAACCAAGACAACTTCAACTTTTGATATTGCTGTATTTTATCCTTATTTTCTATTTTCCATAATTCAATTTCTTAAACGCCTCAAATTTGTTTGAAATATTTATACCCAAGTACTTTAAATTATCTTTAATCTGTAAATTAACTTTACCCTTTATCTTTTGTTGCTCTTCCTTGTCAATATTGCACAATATCATTTCCGACTTATCCCAATTTATTCTCAAACCTGTCATGTCTTCAAATTCTTTTAACTGCTCTTGTATTTTTCCTAACACCTTCCTGGGATGTTTTACTGTTATCAGGGTATCATCAGCACACAGACTTATCTTGTTTCCTAATACCCCTTCAATGTCTGTATCTTCCCTTATAGCCTTTGCCAACAGCTCCATTGCCATAATAAACAATATTGGTGATAGTGGACAACCCTATCTTGTTCCAGCTTCTAATTTTACTTCTTCCATAACCTCATCGTTTACTCTGACAATAGCAGTTCCATATTGATAAAGTTGTTCAATCGTCCTTCTAAATTTATCACCAAATCCATAACATTTAATTATCTCGTTGATTGTTACCCATTGTAATGAATCAAATGCCTTAAAAATGTCTAATGATAATAATCCAACTTTTTCTTTTGTTTGTCCTACTATGTCAATTAGATCTATAACTCTTCTTGTCAAATCTGCCATGTGTCTTCCTTTCAAAAAGCCCACTTGATCTTCATTTACATAACTACCCATAAAACTATTGTCTGTTTGCCAATATCGCTGTGAAGATCTTAGCGTCTTGATTTATCAAAGATATAGGTCTATATGATTCCACTTTTTCTAGATCTTTTCCGGTGTTTGGTAATAAAACAATTATGGTTCTATACCATGAAGTCGGAATTTGCCCTCCTTCCAATATATAGTTGTATAATTTTAACAATTTTGGCACCACTAAATCTTTAAATTCCTTATAGAATTCGGCTGATAACCCATCTTCCCCCGGAGCTTTATCTGTTTTCAAGTTGGCTATTACTTCTTTTATTTCTTTCTCTGTTATTCATTCTTCCATTCTATTTCTATGTTCCTGTTTTATCTTGTTTTCTATTTGTTTCCCCAATTGAACCTTTAACTTCCCCAAATCTATATTCTTTTTAGCATACAAATCCTGATAAAAATCTTTAACAATCTTACATTTATCTCCAATCTTATTACATCTTGTTCCATCTTTATTGATCAAAATTCCAATTTCCCTTTTATCTCTCTTTTCTTTAGTATACCAAATCTCTTTTTACCTTTTCAATATCCTTTCCTACAAATTTGGTCTTTAATCTTTGCATCCTATCAAAAACCTTCTTGTCATTTATCTTTACATGCTCTTCTTGTAACCGCTTTATCTCTTTTTCAACTTTATCTTGCATCTCCTTAAATTGTTTGTTTCTAATCCTAGCCAATTTAATACTCTCCCCTCTAAAAACCGACTTCATAGCATCCCATACCATATTGTAGCTCACCTCATCCGTGTCATTCCAATGCCAACTTTCCTTCCATTTCTCAATTATTTGTTCTTTACATTTATGGTCTTTAAAAAGTTTGGCATCATATCTCCAATTCCTTCCCATTTTCTTTGTACCCGCTATCTTTAATTCCACCAACACTTTTGCATGATCTGATTCTTTAAAAATTCCCACTTCTACCTCATCTATATTCCTAATTATACTCTCTGTTACAAATATGTAATCTATTCTGGAATATGAATTATACACCTGTGAAAAAAAAGTATAAACCCTTTCCGACCCTTTGAATTCTCTCCATGTGTCTTTCAGGCCTATAGATATCATCCATTTATCCAAAATCTTCTTTTTAAAACCTTTTCCACACCTTGCTATATTTGTACAATCTAAATTTGACCTTATTAAATTGAAGTCTCCAGCCACAATCATTTTTGTTGTTTTATCTTTTTCCAATATATCATATATTTTGTCTGGGAACTCGCCTTGATGATCATTTAGTGCATATATATTCACTAAAATTATTTCATCATCATCAATCTTCCCTTTTATTATTAAGTATCTACCTTCCGGGTCGGAAATACTATTTATTATGTATGCTTGAAATCAGAATTGCAACCCCTCTTGCTTTTGAAGTACCATAGGACTTCTCATAAAATTGCATCCATCCTAAAAAAAAATCTTATTTGTATCCTGAGATTTTTGATGAATTTCCTGTAAAAAGACTATATCCAGCTTGTCTTTTCTCAGGGCTGATTCAATTCTTCTTCTCTTCACTTGAGACCTAGTACCCTTCACATTCCATGTTAACACTTTAATATTTCTCATATCTTAATCTTACAAACCATCTTCTATAACCTCCGATTTCTCCCATGGGCATGCTTCCCTCTACCACACAGTAACAATGACTATAACTAAAACTATAAACATTCATTCCTACCCTCCCCACTTTTTTCTTCAAAAAGTTGCCCTTGACACTCAAAGAGGAGGGGGGGACATGGAAGATGTGCCTACTATCTGACGCTCTAGCACAAAAACTATTTTTTTTAAAAAAACCAAACACTTATAAAAATATTTCTCTCCCCTGTATCACTCTATCTTCTTCTCCATCCTCTAAACCCTAATTCACCCTTCATCAACCACCACCAGTAATTTAGGATCATATCTGTTCCTCCTGTAGCACCCCTCTCTTCTGCACCTCCATAATCTCTTTTTATACCTCCAGATTCTATTAAAGCTTTCCTTAATCCAAGCCATTCTTGTGAAGCCACCTTGAACAAAGCACTTAAACACAAATATTCCAAAGCATCAATTCCTACATCAATCATATGCATTTTTTGTCATGAAAGAATCACAATTGTTGTGGAAATCTCCAATTGTATTTTATCCCATGTTCCATCAAAATTTTTGTTGCTGGTTTCATCTTGTAACACCAAACATGCTCCTCAACTGAAATATCATTATAAACTTCAACATCATTCACATCAATTGTTAAAACACCAGACCCCGCTTGTTTTATGAAAGCCATCACCTTTAATTTATCCCCCCCCAATTTGCAAACTTAACCAAGACATTTCTTTGAACACTTTTTCCTTTCCTAGAACCCAGTCTATACACATTTGCAATATCTTCATTCACAAAGTCTTTTCTCATTTTCAAACTGTTTAGCCAATTAACTATTCTTTCCTTCAGCTGGTCTGGCATATTTTCCATATGATTACAAATTACTATATTCTGTTTTCCCATCATCTCCTCCATCAAATCAATCCTTTTCTCCTGCACTTCTACTTTCATTTTAGTTTCCTTTTCTTCCTCATGTAACTCTTTCATATCATCCTGCATCAATTTCTTATCTTTTTGCATCGATTTAACACTTATATCCATCCTCTGAAAATTAAAGTCAACCTTTTTAGAAAAATCTGTAAACATTGCAACCAGTTTATCCTGTTTTTCCATAATTTCATCCTTATTTTTTACCCTTGTTTCTTTAATCTCCTGAAAACCCTTCACATTTGTCTCCTCCATCCTCTCAAAATTTTTAAACAATTTCCCCAACTCTACCATAATTTGTGTTTGGTCCATTGATGCAGGTTCTGGTGCTGCTGCTGCTGGTGTGGGTGCTTCTTCAGTTGCTGATTTATCTTTCTTTTCATCCTTCTTCGCCTCCAACTTCTTGGGTTTCACAACCTCTTCCTCCTTTCCCTTTCCTTTACCAAGCTTTTCCATTGTAACTTCAAATAGTAATCTCAGTGCAGCTACCCCTTTATTTTCCCCAAACCCGTCTTCCTGATCAACTTCCAGATTCAATTGAGTATAATAAGTTTATAAACTTGTAGCTTCTACTATTTCTTCACAAGTCCAGAACAAAAAATTAGTAAAATACATCCATACACCTTCAGTAATTATAATCCAAATAGAGTTCCTGGACTCCTCTCTGCAAATTATAATCCAACTGTGTAAAAATATTCTTTATTGTAATCCAATTACGCTATTGCCTCCAAAAAACCACCAAAAATCCTGCCCTCCGTTGAGGGTTCCCAGCACCTGTACATCTAAAATCCCATTTAAAAAGGAAAGATTTTCACCTCCACACAGAGGGAAGTGAAATAAGGATGCCTTCAAATAATGAATCAGTGCTTCCACACAGTAAACCAGCAGTGATCAAGGGGAAAGAGTCCAAGAAAAATCAAATAAAAGTTAAAAAAAACCTTTTAGCCAAAGAAGCCAAACTATTTGATCCAAGTATAGTGTATATTAAAAAAAAGAAAAAGTCCACAGTTATAATCCCAACCGTGGCGGCGGTTTCCGAGCATGGTTCCTCCTTCTTCTCCAAGCCCCAACATCAACAAGTCTCCACCTTTTATTTTCTTTCTTTTTCCCTTATTTCTTTCTTCTCCCTTACGTTCTTTATTCCACTTCAATTTACTTTCCCCTCCAACTCTCCGTTCTTTTTCCTTCGGCACCCCAATTGTCTTTCTGTACTTTTTTTAAAGTTTCGGTCTTCCTTTTACTTGCCACCATTAACTACCTCCCTCCTTCCTTCCCAACTTCCACATCCTCGTCTTCTCACTTACTTAACCTCCTGGGCTCTGTCTTTCAACCACAGCCACCTCGTTTGCCACTGCCTTTATATTTATCCAATTTAAGAATAAAGTTCTGAAGCCTAGTTCCAATTGCAATTACAAGGATCCCGTCTGGCCTCGAAGTGACTCGTTCAGCTCAGTTTATGCCGCGCCTCACTTACCGCCTAATCTCCGAACTCTGACTCCGATCTCAGGCACAGTCAGCACAAAAAAGGACCAAGAACTTCAAAATACTACTTTTCAATCATTTCGACTTCTATTTTTGTATTTTTCATGTTTGAAAGCACATTATAAACATATTAGAAAGTGCAAGCTAATCGAAACATGTCTTACTCCAGCACCATCTTAGCCATGCCCCATGGATGCGTTTTACAGCAGCATTTACAGTGGAGAAAACCACCAGTCTGGCCCGCTCAACTGTCTGAGGGAGCGTGACCCAGTCTACAGCTTTTAAAAGTTGAGAACCCCTGTCCTAGTGCAATCTGAAAATCTAGTGTCCTGATTTCAGACTTTAACCTTTCCTGTTGACCTTAGCTACTTCAGAAATAAAGAAGGAAATCACTAAAAATGAAATGTCTTCTTTCCATAAGAATGACACAGCAGGTCTCTGAAAGGCCCATATGTTCACATGAAATTCCTAAGTAATAATTTGTAATCACTCAGTTTTGGAGGCTGAATAAATTTTTGCTTTCAGTACTCAACTCAACTGCTTTATTATGTGTGACCTTATGACAGAACATTGTATACGATTTATTTCTGTCACAAAACTGTCACTGAAGAAAAGCTGATTAATTCTGTTCAGCCAAAGACAGGATTGCCTTTGGAATCCATCATGAGAATTACCCCCATTGTTACAATTGCTTCCTTTGAGGCACACAACGGCTACTTAGCATTAACAATCTCTCTCAAACAAAAGCTGATAACCAAGTTTCTGCAACTTCTGCATTAAATATAAAGACTGCATGGCTAAGTAACATGTGAATATTTGAGATTTCATTTCTCATGAATTCTAAGTTGAAGATCGCAATTGCATACGATTATATTCCACATATACTTTCAAGAGAAGCAAGTGTTACAGTTTTCTACACACTACTCAGTATTAGGCCCAATGGCAAAATGAGCGGAGGAGGAACTCTGATACCCAATGGTCATGGAAGCGGAAGAAGCCATGCCAGAATGACTGGCTATGAAGGTGCACCTAGTCCATACCCTCAAGGCTGCAGCAGTCCTTTGCAATCCCAGTGTCAAATCATGCATGTCTCATTTCATATGTGAGGCAAGCTATGAGAAACCTAGACAGCATAATAAAAAGCAGACATCACCTTGCCAACAAAAGTCTGCATACTCAAAGCAATGGTCTTCCCAGTAGTAATGTATGGCTTTGAGAGCTGGACCATAAGGAAGGCTGAGTTCAGAAGAATAGATGCCATCGAACTGTGGCACTGGAGGAGAATCTTGAGAGTCCCCTAGACTGCAAGGAGATCAAATCAGTCAATCCTGAAGGAAATCAACCCTGACTGCTCTTTGGAAGGACAAATACTGAAGCTGAAGCTTAAGTACTTTGGCCACCAAATGAGAAGAGAGGAGTCACTTGAGAAGGTCCTGATGCTGGGAAAGATTGAAGGCAAAAGGAGAAGGGGCAGCAGAGGATGAGGTGGCTGGATGGAATCATTGACACCGTGGGCATAGATCTGGCCAGGCTGAGGAGGATGACAGATGACAGAGGAGCCTGGTGTGTGGTGGTCCATGTGGTCACAATGGATTGGACTCAACTGTGTGACTGAACAACAAAAACATGGTGTAGTCTATCTATCTATCTATCTATCTATCTATCTATCTATAGATATATAGATATATATAGATATATATAGATATATATAGATATATATATATATAGACATAGATATAGATATAGATATAGATATAGATATAGATATAGATATAGATATAGATATAGATATAAAAGAGAGGTGTCACCTTGTATTTGATGTATACAAATCTACACCCCTGCACTGATCGTGCTGTAACATGGCACACACGTACTTTGGGCATGCTGGATGGTCACTGTGGGGGTCACAAACCCCATGGGGGTGTATGCCCCTAAGTTGATCTGCAAAGGGAAGTATACTCAACAGGAGTGTGTGTGTGTGTGTGTGTGTGTGTGTGTGTGTGTGTGTGTGTGTGTGTGTGTGTGTGTGTGTGTGTGTGTGTGTGTGTGTGTGTGTGTGTGTGTGTGTCCAAGTGGTAGTATCCATAGTGACGCTAATGTCATAGCCCCAGGAAGGTCTCCCAATTGTGACATCTTTCCAATTGAGCTGGGTAGAGGCCTGATATAATTGAGCTGGGCAGGGGCCTGACAAAGGTGGCTGGGCATATAGTGATGCTAATGTCATAGCCCAAGGTAGGTCACCTAATTGTGGCATCACCTGGGATTGTGACATCTGTCACCAGACAAGTGACATCACCTGAGATTGTGACATCATTTGCCTTTCCCTCTAAGCTCACCTGTAGTTTTTACAGTAGGTGGTAGGAAAATGGGCATGTGAGATCATCATTGTGGGGGTTATAGGATGCAAAGGGGAGGCACCATTAGGAAGGGCAGTAAGTGACCATCGACAGAGAAGCGGGATGGGTGAAGGAAGACAGAGGGAGGGACGCAGGAGTGACCCACATACAGAACTATATGTACCCGAGAGAAGCCGGGTAAGCTAGTGTCTTATATCCTTACTGAACATGTTGATAGTCTTCTTTTAAAATATAGTAATCACAGTAAGCAATACAGAAAATAGCCTATTTAATTAAAAAAATCCTGAGATATACAGCAACTCACATTATTTATATTAGATCTGCCATTTTGTTCCTGGCAATAATAGCAGTTTTTAATGTTTCATTATTAGTTGCTGATGACCAGTTTTACTATACAGAGGCTTGTTTCATTATGGTTCTGGAAATC
The DNA here is from genome assembly GCA_035047345.1 of Bradypodion ventrale. Classification (NCBI taxonomy): domain Eukaryota; kingdom Metazoa; phylum Chordata; class Lepidosauria; order Squamata; family Chamaeleonidae; genus Bradypodion; species Bradypodion ventrale. The sequence continues at coordinate 142,036,907 of JAWDJE010000003.1, forward strand.
TATGGAAACCTAGGCAGCATCTTAAGTAGCTTACGGTCAAGAAAATTTACTACCAATTTGTAGTATAATACACACATGGAACAATGTGAAAGACTTCTAATGGAACTTGCAGTACTGTTAACATTATATTTCCTACTGCAAATATTGTCCCTGGTTTCGCCTAAGAAAATACAGTTATGCATAACATTAGAAGTCATGATGATTTCATAAATATGATATAATGGAATCATGGCTGCTATAGAATCACAACTTAATTCCTTGGCTTTTATGTGTTTAAAATTGCAATGATTGGTACCATAATGGTTAGCTTCCAGTTTCAATATATGGATCCAAATCTGTTTTAAAAAGCATACTAAATTTATTTCCTCTCTTTTGGATGTTTAAGTTAGCATAGCTTCATTGTTTCCAAGGACATTCAGATCTTTTCTACCAGCTGAGGGAATGTAAGCTTATCTGCAGGGTAACTACATGAAATGAGAAGCATATTGAGTACTCAGATATTTCTTGGTATCAATAAAAAATAACACTTTCCCTAACAGCCTCAGTTTGTCCTACGTCCGCCTGCCCGCCTGCCCGACAGTCTTCCTTCCTTCTTGAAAAAAAGTATTTTGTTCTCATTTAGGACTTAATAATAGTTCTACCAGTTGATTAGAATTCTTTCTTATGTACTAGAACCAAATTGTTTACCAAAATGTCCAATGGTTCACCTAAGGACAGATACAGAGAGATGGTGTACAAATGCACTATATTGTCAGAAATGGATCTTTATTCCATTATTACATATACTTCTTGTTAAACATCAGTCCCAGAGAAGAAAAGTCTATGGATTTCAAGATATGAGGTTCAAAAGCATCCAAAGGGTGCTTGTGTGAACTAGGCATTTATATCACGGGGGTGGGGGGTGAGGGGGGGGGTGGACCACCATTAATGGAAGCTCACTCTTCTGCTGAACTTGTATCATAAGAAGAATATACACTTGTGTGTCATGTTGATTTATATGTGGGCCATTGACAAGACTTGCAATGTGTTTTGTGTCTCTTATGCAGGGATTCTCAACCTGCAGCCCATGGGCCAGATGCGGCCCTCAGCACCATTTCCACTGCCTCACCACACCAGGAAGAGCCATGTGAAAGAGGAAAGGCAAAATGGCCATCCAACCCACAATCTGTCTGAGGGAGTGTGACCGGGTACTCAGCTTACAAAGGTTGAGAACGCCTGCTCTAATGGATATATCTGGAAATGTGCCTGACTGAATTCGTATTGTGAGCCACCTTGAGTACACCAACAGGGAGAAAAGTGTGATATGTATAAAATGAATTTAAAAAGAAAGGGAAATTAGTATTGCAGGCGCACCCCCCAATAAAGGACTCAGACACTGGTGAAAGTGGATAACGGCATTGGGCCACATTTATTGATTCATGCCCTAGTCCGAATTATAAATTTCTATTGGTATTTGACCAATTATAATTCTTAAGGCAAGCAGGCCGAATTAACACTGGTAAGGTGCCACCCAAAATTGCCAACGGCAATTGTTACAATGTATCTATTTGTATCAATTTGTTTGTTGACAACAAACAAATTGTTGACCGTAGTCAATATCTAACTAATGACCCCACACTCTGACGCGTATCCGTAAAATCACGGGGTGATGCATGCTGTCTACCTGTAGCCATCACCCTGTCGCCTGGTTCGTCGTTGACCGGACAACGTTTAACCAACTTATGCCTGTCTAGTGTTGTCCAGTCAATTGCGAACCTGCCGGATACCTGTGGGTCATAAATGTTTACCTTACCAGTGCTACCTGCCACACGGGGAGGCTTCCCAAAAGGCTCACCGCCCCCCCCCCCCAAGACCGTCAGCTCGGTCAACAGGCCTGCTCGCCAGTCCACTAACAAGAGGTCCATACCTCCCTGCGACAGATGGGCCCCATCCCCTGAGTAAAGCTCATAATTTTGCAGACTGATAGTGGGGAGGCGAATGACGCGTCCCCCACCCTTGTCGAAAAGGAACCGGGCAATAGCCCTGTTCACGGAGCGTCGGCTCAGTCAAGAGCCTCGAGGCCGAACGCTCCCCTGTAAGCGTACCGCGGTATCGTGTCTGACCAATTGAGGGTTGTGGCAGGCCACACCTAATGTGAGTAGGCCAGGTCACTGCAAATCGCAAGCTTCCGCGATAGGCCAGTGACCTGTCCCAAGCCATTGCCCCCAAGGTACATAACCAGGACATCAGGCGAGTCAGCATCCCTGATGTAGAAAAGGAATGGCAACAGTTCCCGCCATAACATGCCGCACTTACCATACCACCTGAGACGTGCGGATGCACCCAGTCCCAGTTGGGGTCCCCACTCTGTCGCCGCAGCGTAACGCGCTGCCCTGTGCAGCGTAACGCGCTGCCCTGTGCAGCGTAACGCGCTGCCCTGTGCAGCGTAACGCGTTGCCCTGTGCAGCGTAACGCGCTGCCCTGTGCAGCGTAACGCGCTGCCCTGTGCACGTGGCTATGGCCCACCAGCCATACTGTCACCGGTGTAATACGACACCCAGGGTCTGTCAAGGAAAAAAAAGGGGGGGAGAAACAGTGCAGTGACTAAACTGGTACTCACGGTTGAAGAGGGCGAACACAAAACTGAAAACATTGTGATCCCCACCCTCCCATGCGGCGTATTTCAGCCCCGGAGTACCCAAAAACAGCTGCAGTAGAAGCCGCCCCTATCCTGAATGAATGGGTGCTGCAACGAGCCCCAGGGAGGCCAACACTGGCTAGTGCCTTCCCGGTCATCCTCCAAAATTGAAATTTAGTAAGGGGAGACCCACCTTGGTGACAGAAAAACGGGCCATGGTGCGTGCCACGCAGTGCAAGGAACTCCTGTAGGGCACCAACCGGACAGATGTCTGCCAAAGAACATCGTAGCAGTCATACTCCACTGCCTACACCGTGCTGATCCGTTTTAGAGGAGCGTATCCTCAACTGAGCCCAATCATTGGCCACATAGACATCTTCGAGTTCCAGTGCCCTACGACTTGCATCCGCCTTAGACAGCATCACAAGCTCGCTGATGCGGAGCGCTCCAAAAAAGGCCACCGTTGTAGCCGCAAGAAACAGGGCTGCCTCATACCTATCAAAACATAGGTCATGCCAGCCCCGAGCTAGTTGGGTAAGAACCCCTGGGGAAATTGGGTGGCGGTCATCCGGGCTACGCCCACACTCCCGCACCCACCCCTCCAAAACGTGTCTCACACGGAAGTCAGCGGTATTGTCCGCATGACCGCCTACTTTGGCCATGAAAGCCAGCGCTGACAGCCTGGATGCTATGGTACGAGGCGTGAGGCCCTGGGCATGTAGGTGAACCATATATCGAAGGATGTGGGCCACTGGATTGGCCAGGTGTCTGGCAGCCGGAATGGGGCACAGAATGCTCGGGAAGAATTGAATGCGTGGTGATACGCCTTACGCGTGCATGGCGCTAGCGACATGCCGATCGCCCGGTTCACCTCTCCTTGCCAATGGTCCATATCTCTTCTGGGAGTAGCGAGGGAAATTCCTCCGCATCCGGGGCCAAGGCGCGGAACCGGGAGATCTGCAGGCGGGACAAAGCGTCAGCGATAGCATTATTGACACCCGGGACATGCCTGGCCCTGAACAGCACATTGAGGCACAGGCTGCGCAATACAAACTGGCGCACCAGGTCCATGACCCTGGGTGATTTAGAGGTTTGTGCGTTGACAATGTGGACAACGGCCGCATTTTCACACCAGAAATGAACAACCGAGTTGGCCCACTCCTCACCCCATAGCACCAAAGCCCCCAGAATGGGAAAAATTCCAGATAAGTAAGATGACGCAGGCGACCTGTGCCCGACCAGGCTGGTGGCCACCCACCATAGGCCCACTTCCCATGGAAGTACATCCCATAACCCAGGGATCCCGAGGCATCGGACTGTATCTGGAAACGAGGGGAAGCCAGAAGGTCAGACCTCCAAAATGACACCCCATTAAACTCCCTCAGGAACTGGAGCCAGATAAGCATATCTGCCTTAATACCCTGGGTCAGTCTTACCCTATGGTGGGGCCTGGATAAGCCTGTCATGGCGTCGCACAAGCGCCAAGCAAATGCCCTGCCCGGTGCGACCACCCTGCAAGTGAAATTGAGGTGACCATGTAGCACTTGCAGTTCCCGCAGTGATGCCTTGCATTTAGCAAGCAAGTCCGAGATAAGGGCCTCAATCCTTGACACCTTATCCCCTGGTAACCTAGAAGCCTGCGCTACCGTGTCAATCTCCACTCCCAGGAAGACTAGCTGGGTAGATGGGCCCTCGGTCTTTTTGGGCGCTAAAGGGACACCAAGTTCCTCCATTAGCGTCTGAAATGTGTTGAGGAGACGTGTGCACGTGTCCCAGCCCCGTTCACCCCCGAATAAAAAATCATCCAGGTAATGGGCTACAGACCGGGACCCTGACCTGCGGACAAAAGCCCACTGTAGGAAGGTGCTGAAACGCTCGAATGCCGAGCATGATATGGAACAGCCAAAAGGCATGGCCTTATCGAAATAATATCCTCCCCGGAACTTGAAACCCAGCAACTCAAAGTCACCCGGGTGGACCGGCAGGAGTCGAAAGGCAGACTTAATGTCGCACTTAGCTAAAAGCGCACCCGGGCCACATGAGCGCACCATGCGCAGCGCTTGGTCAAATGATGTATACCTGACCGAGCAAAGGTCATCAGGGATAGCATCATTGACCGATCTGCCGGCTGGGTAGGACAAGTGATGAATTAGGCGGAACTCACCCGGTGATTTCTTGGGCACTAAACCCAAGGGTGACACTTTAAGGTTGAGGAACGGGGGTGCAGGAAAGGCCCAGCGACCCTGCCCGCCTCAATCTCCTTAGTAATGCTGGCAGCAGCCACCTCCTCCCTTCCCCTAAGGGACAAAAGGTTGGGGGCATCTTGGTGGGACCTATCTCCCGTGAAAGGAATACGGAACCCCAGTCGAAAACCCTGAAGCAGGTTATCTGCATCTGCCTCCCTCGGGTACAATGCGAGCCAACGCTCCCACATGTCCACATTAATTGGGGAGGGGGCCTTTCAATGGACCAGCTCCCTCTGCAGCAGTCTTGCCAGCCCCTTGTCCACCCCTACCCCTGCCCCACATTCCCCCAGGCCTGGGGCAGGCAGATGCAGCATGGGGGCCAGCACAAGAGGGACACTCGTGCCTGAACCGGCAATTCTTCCTATTGCAGGAACCATTGGACGAGAAAGTCCAGCACAGCAGGCGGGCTGGAACCCCCTGCCCCGCCACCTGGCGGGGTATCTGTGCTGGGGCCACTCGCTGGACCGCATGTCCACAATGGTATTTCTCCCCAGGCGCAGTGCACGTGGGAGTCATGTACAGAAGCCACAGCTTCTGGCAGGGCTCGTCCCACCTCATCTCTGGGTGCAGGGGAATTCGCATACGGAATTCTTCATCGTAAGCCAACCACGACGGGCCCGGGAAGTCAACCATCGCCCGGTATATATTGTCCAAATACTGGACCTTCGGGATTGCCAGGTCTGGCCTGACCCTGAGGTAAACCGCCATGTATATGAGGTACGCTGTCAACCAGTTGGCCCACGTGCGTGGCGGCTTACGACGACGTGCCTGTTCCTTATCCTTCTCATCCTGCCCCTCCCTCTCCTCCTTGGTGGGCTCTCTGTTAATAAGGGAGAAGATGTCCACATACTCCCCACGCCAGATCTTCTCTTTGGTAGCCCGGGCCAGATGATCGCCAAGGGGCAAGGAATACCCCGCTGTTGGCAATGCCGACATCAGCACGGTGGGAACTGTGGGCATTGCGAAAGGAGCCTGGACCAACCCGGTCACCCCTAACACGTTCCCAACTGAGCGGGAGGTGCCACCCCAAACAGGGCCCTGGGTGGGAGTGAAGTCGCCGGGTGGGACGTCGGCGACTCAACCGTCGCGCCACCCGTGCGAGGCCATGGCCACTGAAATGTTCCCCCCAAGGTAGCTAGGTGTGTGGGTGCGCTAGATTGAACCACATACTCACATGCTGCACCCCCGTGGGCTGCCCCCACCGGCGGTTCCGGCCCACTGGGGGCGTCGGAGCTCACGATCGCAACTGAGCTCGTCGATGGGGCCTGCTCTGCACCAGCCTGTTGATTAGGGAGCTGCGAGGCAGTGGCCGACGCCGGCCCACGCGCCTCGGGCAGCTCGACCCGTCCAGCCGCCTGCCGCTGCCCGGCAGACGAAGCCTCAACCTGCGCCCCAAAAGGGACCCCTGGGTGGTTAACCCTCGCGAGTGATGCCTCGAGGGCCGCAACGCGGGCCAGAAGGGTGTCGACATTAACATAGCCCCCCAATCCCAGGGGGGCAAAGGGTCAGCCGGCCCACGGGCCGCAGGCGCCGGTCCAGGTCCCCGGACCCTGGGGGCCGAATACGGCCAAGAGCCCAGGCCCGGCCCCTGGAGGGCCGGGGGCATACCCTGCCAGGGTAGGGAACCCAACCACCCCCCATAGCTGGAACCCCCTGCAGGAAGCTGCGTACTGATGAGAGATGGCCCCGAAGAATGGGCCATGCCAGGGGCAGTGGCCATTGCCTGCGGGCCGGGGGCCGTGGCCCCCACCGGGCCGGTATGCGGACGACCCGCCTCAGGCCAAGGGGCTACCAACCCCATCCCACCGGTCCCGGTGGGCTCTGGCAAGGGGGGGCTGCTGAGGAGGTGCAGTCGCGTTCCTCCGACCCGGCTGGCGCCTCCGCGCGGAACGAACCGCGTTCGCAGTTGCCTTCTTCTTAGAGGGCATGGCAACGGTCTGCTGGGAAGCCAAGCAAGAGAAATAGAGAAAACGCTGCTCAATAGGCTTCCCGGCCCAAAGGAAAGAGCGACGGAGGTAAGAGGGAAAAACTTCTCCGCTCCGTCGCTTCGCAAAATGGCAGCTCGGCTGCCTCGTGGCCACCCCTTTTATAAGGGTGCTGGCCACGCCCCCTAACTACCCGGATGCCTTCGTCCGGTGGGGGGGGCCCTGCAAAGGGCGCGGCGGCCATTTTGGCGCCACGCTTGCATTATGTCAAATGCATTTTAGTCAGTAGGGAACATGCAGAAAGAATGAAAGTGCGGCGCCAAAATTGCCGCCGCGCTCTTTGCAGCCCCCACCCCATCCGGACTCAGACATCCGGGTGAGATAGGGGGCGTGGCCACCCCTCTATAAAAGGGGTGGCCACGAGGCAGCCGTGCTGCCATTTTAGAAATGCGACTGAGCGGAGAAGTTTTCTCCTTCGCATTTTTCCTTAGAAGTTTTGCCCTTCGTACCTTCTCTTTGCTACTGCGGTACTCAGGGCTCAGGATTTGATCCCTGGCCAGGGATCCTTCAGGAGGTCTCCAGCGGTCAAGCTGCACCGAGGGGAAGGGCTTCCCCTGCCCTTCATAGAACTTTGCTTGCCGCTTGATTTTGTTCCGGACTGCAGTGGCTCGGGCGGCTAAGAGGCTGACTGAGAGGCTGAAAGTCAGCGGTTCGATTCTGGGCACTGCAGAATGGGATGCTTCAATGGGGTGGGCTTTGCCCACCCTCTTTATTTTGTGGGGGTTCCACTGGGCCGGAGGGCTCGGATGGCAACCCCGCAGGTCCCACGAGCCCAGGCTGTGAGCTCGGGCGGAAGGTGACACAGGCCTGCCAGGCTGGGGTTCTTACCCCTGCTGCTTATGGGCCCCCCGTATCAATTTCCCAGTGGGCCATCCGGCTCATCCGTCCCACCTCGTCTTGGTGGGTTAGGTGTTGCGGATGCTCCCTCGCCTCCACTTTGGCAATGGAGGCATCCCTGGTCTACGTGCCGGCCATGGCTACGCAGTGGGCCGCCAACAGGGTTGAGCTGCCGGAGGCCTCAGGCCAGCGTAGGCTGGCGCCTCGCAGCTCCCCATCCGGCCTGGGATGCATGGGAACACGGAGCTAGTAGTGAATATATTCACGTTTCCCCCTCCTGCATTGTGAACATGCTGCTCAGGGGATCAGGGGTAGGATGACAGGGTCAAGGTGTTGCCCCGTCGCCGCAACCTGCCCCCTTCCCCCCTATGGGGCCGATTGGTTGCCGGCCTATTCGGCATCCGTAGCAGGATGTAGGAGGGCCCGTCCTCATTTGGCCGTTCCAATGGTGCAGTGCTGGGACTATGATAGCAGGGCCGTGGTTGTTTTCCCTGGCCCGTCATGGTTAGCATACATCAAGACGCTTGGGGCGGCCCCTTCCCCTATTAGGCCAGTGATGACCCCTGTTAGCGAGTGTGGTTACTGTATGTGACTCTTACACGGCGACGCTTATGCTGCGTGCGGAGAGTCCATTTTCGGGCAACCACTTGTACCTTGATCTGGAGCTCCCAGATTGAGTTAGCTGCTACTACCTTGAACAGGGGACATGTTTTGTAGGGCACTGGTGCTAGATCATGGGTTGTGTGATCAGGAGTGGGCTTTGGTGAGGCTTCGCTCCTCAGGGGCCAATCACCCGGGAGAGGCCACTAGCCTGGCGCTGCCATATGTCTGGTTGCTCCCCCACAAGTGTTTGTGCCAGCCCTTGGTTCGCTTCCCGGCCTGTCGTCTGCCACCAAGCCGGGTCTACCCTGACTGAACTGAAATTTTTACCCATTCCTCCGGGTTGGGCGCCGCATCAGCTGCAGCTCCGTTTGGGTACCCAGAGCCCGACATATGTTGCAGGGGCAGGTGTGGATTTGCCCAATTTCCTCTGTCCATTCGTCCCTGCACTGAATGAGTGCCTTGTCTGCCCTCTATTCTCCCTCCTTATTTTACAGACACAGTGTGTTCCCGTACGCTGGTGGTAGTGTGGCTGGTGGGACACAACTCTGTGCACTGGGGCGGCGCAGTATGCCGCTTTGTTAGATTGGGGACCCCATCTTGGATGACGTGTAACCGCGCGTATCCAGTGGTATGGGTGCATGGCATAGAGGTGGTGGAAACTGTTGACATTCCTGATGTCCATTTGGGGATGCTGGGCCGCCACATGTTTTAATGCTGCACTTCGGAGGCGGTGATTTTACCGGATTGCTGGCCCGGACTTAAAGACTTCCGAGTGCAGGGACCTGGCGTTTCTTTGCCATCTATGGCCATCTACACGATTGCTAGGGTCATATATCATGCCGATGCAATATCATGGCTGACACTTTGTCCCAGCATTTGGACCGTGCCCGACGGTCAGTGAACAGGGCTGCTGCCTGGTTCTTTATCTAGAATGGCCTGGGGGACAGCCATTTGTAGTCTGGGGATAGGGTTACAGGAATTTGGCCTGTATTCTGGAGATGGGGTTCACCGGTCAACAAGTCGAGGCACCTCTCTTTTGAATGACGTGCAAGAGGGCCAGGTGACCGAACTGTCGGTCAGTGTGAGCGGCCCCTGCTGCAAGGTGGCAATGTTGCCAAGTGGAAGGTGCCTCTACGGGAGTCACATGTGATGCAGGGCCGCATCAACTTTGCCTGCAGAGTGGTAATAACAGGCAGTGCTTTCGTCTAGTGCCTGGGTCACGCTAGGGTGGGTCTCGTTAAACGAAGCTGCGGGGTACAGCTGATTAGGGGTTTGCGAGTGGACCTGTTGGTTTGGCTCACATTACCGCAGTACTTCCATGCTGCCGCATTGGGAGGCCTGAGTTTCGGGTCAGCCCCAGTTACATGTACAGTCGGATGCCTCCGGCTCCCCGGGTGAGGGGATTTAATTAAGGACAGGGGTCTATGGTCATTGGCCCCAGGGATGTCAGGGCACAGATCGTTTACGCGATCTGATGTTTCTAACATATCTTCTCCATCCCAGTTACAAGTTCAGTCGGATGCCTCCGGCTCCCCGGGTGGGGGGATTTAACTCAGGACAAGGGTCTATGGTCATTGGCCCCAGGGATGTCAGGGCACGGATCGTTTATGCGAACTTATGTTTCTAGCATACCTTCTCAATTCTGGGTACCCTTTATGCTCTGGGGGACAGGCGGCCTGATTCTGTGCTTCACTTTTGGCGTGATAATGCTGCGGTGGTGCACATTGTCAATGCCCGAACGTCTAAATCATCTGAGTCATGGCCTCAGCTTGCATATTGTTCTGGGGTTCATGCGCTTTAAGGCGCTTCTTTGGGCTAAACGTGTGCCAGTCATTTATAACAATATTGCTTATGCTTTCCCCCGCCTGCAGATCACCCGGTTCTGCGGCTGGGCTACGGACGCTTGTGGCTAATCTCTCCTCTCCTGGCAGTGGTATGGTCATTTGGCGAGGAGACGTGAACCGAGCAAATTGCATGTATTGGTAACTCGCACGCGCACTGTGCATCGGCATCCAATCCTTCACTTTAGGGCCTTTTTGTTGGTAAAGGCAATTGCCCAATGTGCGGCCGACATTGGTCGACTGGGTTTTAGATTGTATAGTCTGCCCTATGATCTGGGGTTGGCTCCACGCACCATAGCCACCAGGCTTTGAGCATTGATACTTGTGGCCAAAGCACGGGGCTTCCCTGACTATGCTAGGATCTTCTGAATAAGCCATGTATTAGGGGGTGGACACGTGTCCGTGGCTGCCGCCTGACACAAGTCGCCCTATTCTCACAGATATTCTGACCCGAGGTTGGCATAGACTATATCACAGTAGGTAGGAGGAGCCTCTCTTCATGCAGCTACCGATGTAGCCTTTTTGTGGAGCTCGACGACTCAGCGAGCTGGTCCCATGGTTAAAGGGGGACGTGTTTTGTAGGGCACTGGAACTCGAAGATGTCTATATCAAACAAGAATGGGCTAAGTTGGGGATTCGTCCCTCGAAGGCCGATCAGCATGGAGTGGGCAGTGGTGTATACTGCCATGACGTACATTTGCTGACATCGTTCCGGTTGGTGCCCTACATGCGATTGGCAGTGCCTGCTGCGCGCCCTAGCCTTTTTTTTTCTGCCACCAAGATGGGTCTATACTTACCAAATTTAAGTTCCGAAGGATGACCGGTACCACGCTTCCCAGTGTGGGGCCTGTTATGGCACCCATTTACTTAGAATAGGCGTCGCATTGACCGTGGCTGCATTTGGGGTGCTCGGAGGCGGATATAGGTGGGCACGTGGGGGTCTGTGCGTAATTTTTCTATATGTACGTCCCCTCACTGTATGAGTACCTAGTTATGTCCTTAACCCCTTCTCCTCTTTTACAGATTCTGTGTGTCTCTGCACACCGGTGGCAGTGGGGCTGGTGGGCTGCAGCTATATACACTGGGCGGCAGTATATGCTGCGGCGACGGAGTGTGGACCCCAGCTCGGGCTGCGTGCATCCGCACGTATGCGGTGGTATGTATGCGCGGCATGAATGGGCGGGAACTGTTGCCATTCTTGATGTCCATCAGGGATGCTGGACCACCTGATGTTCTTATTCTGCACCTCGGCGGCGATGATCTCGCACGGATCACTGACATTTACTTACACTGTCGAGGTGCAGTGACCTGGCGTTTTATACCATTTATGGCTTGCATACGGTCGCTATGGTCTAACATCATGCCGAGACACCAATTTAGAGGAGACGTGGATCTCCGCAGTTCGGACCGTCCCGGCAGTCAGTGGACAGGGCTGTTGCCCGGCTCCTTGCTGAGAATGGCTTGGGGGATAGCCATTAGATATCTGAGGATAGGCTTACATGTGTGATCAGAATATATGTTTTATCATTATATATATTTTTGCCACCGCAGTGGGAACACTTGATATATTCTGTTGTTCTGTTCAGACATTCCTTACATGTAATTAAAAGGTAAGTTAATGCTTGCTTCTCTCAGCCTAGTAGTAAATAAAAAAAGTTTTCTTTTTCCTCCTCACCTTGCGAAACAGCAAAATGTTTTCGGCATGAATGATTCTGCAGTTTTAGATTCATTGCATTTCTTGCACAAAACTGAGACAGCTGTTGTTTGGTTTCTAGATTTTTTTTAAAAAAATGGTATGTACTGAGTGGATCTTTTTCATCTTTTTAGGCAATGAAAATGCTGAGTTTGATGACCAGAATTTTTGCAGGTCAGCAGTTAGAGACCCTAGTGCTGCAAGATGGAATGAGCACCTGTCATCTGTTTCAGTTCCTACCAACCCAGCAGTTTGAAAGCAAGAATTTGCAAGTAGATAAATAGTTACTGCTTCATTCGGGAAGGGAACAGTGTTCTGTACATTCTGGCACCTAATAATTCCTGCCACATGACCATGGAAATGTCTGCAGACTCAAACTGCATTGGCTCTTTGACTGTAAACAGAGTTGGGTACAACTGGCTTTCAAGCAAGGGAGACCTTTACTTTACAAGTCTTTCTGTGTTTGTTTTCTCTCTGTGTGTTCACACTTTGCTTTCTAAAGGAAAGGACATCTATAAGATTTTGTACAAGTTTTTTTTATTATAAAAAACAACAACACTGTCAATGCAGAAAGGAAAAAACCCTTCTCATCTTCTTCTCATGCTGAAGTTGAATCTACAAGGGTGTAGAATTTCGTGGTGCAATATCTTGTCTAGACAGCCTAAATTGACAACGATGAGAAATTCAGCAAGTAGTCCTTTCAAGTCTAGTGTTAACTAACTCACAAGAGGCGAGCATGCTAGCTCCACAACTTTCTCTTCATTTCACTTGTGAAAATGGGCAAGTATGAAAAAGAGAATGTACTTTACCTCTGGACCCTCCTTGTGTGAGTCAAAATATGAGGAAAACAGGCCTCCAAGCCAGAGAGAGACCCTATAGAAAAAGAGGAGTTGCTCCTCTTGAGCATACCTGTCAACCCATGGCTCCGGAAAAATGGGACCTGCACAGATTGCTTGTGCGCAGGTTGCTTTCCATACATGCGTGGAAGCACTACGCCGCTTGTGCAGCCCCTACGCAAGTGGCGTAGCGCTTCCACGCATGCGTGGAAAGCGTTCCCCCCCCCCACTGCCAAATTATGGGGTTTTGGCAGCGCGGGGCAGGTTATGACGTCAATCGACGTCAAATTACGGGGTTTTCCCAGCCAAATCAGGATGGTTGACAGGTATGCTCTTGAGACCTACTAGTATTCATATAAGAAAAACTGGGGATAAAAGCCTGTTCCCTTCATTTTTAAAAATTTACTGATTTCTAGACTGTACAAATTGTTGTTGAAGAGGAAGAGGTTGTCGAAGCATCTATGATTAAATGGGCTATTGACATGAATAAAGAAATACAGATGACCTCTTGGGAACATATGTGGAAAAATATACAGAGAATGTCTACCTGTAATTATCTTAAAGAATACAGCTATAAGATGTTTTACAGATGCTATTTAACCCCCAAAAAGCTATCAAAGATGTATAGAGGGACATCCTCTTTGTGCTGGAAATGTAAAGAAAAAGAAGGCTCCCTTTTCCATGTATGGTTGACATGTGAAAAAGTAAAAGTATATTGGAGAGAGATTGCAAATACGATGTCTAAGAGTCTGAAATGTAAAGTTGAACTGTACCTTGAGCTTTTTTTTAAGCAAAGGCTTATTTGGCATATGGTTACAGCAGCTCGTTTGCTTTATGCACAATATTGGAAAACGGATATTATACCAGATGTGCATGATTGGCTTTTGAAACTGTGAGGATTGGCTGGGATGGATAAAATGACAATGAAGCTACGAGATCAAGAAAATGATTCCTTTTTTCAGGTGTGGCAGAAGTTGATGGACTTTGTAAATAAGTACTATATGGAGGAGCATCAAAAGAAATGTACTACAGTAATTAAAATCGATTGGCTTTAGAGGATATGAAGGCAGCGGAATAACCAGTAAACACCACAATGATTAAAATAAGTGCAGGAGAAGTAGTTGTTGGAAGTCATTAGGGGGGAAGGAGACATGAAATGTTTTTGTACTGGGTTAAAATTTGATGTTAATATGTTTTTTTATGTGACAATAACTAATAAAGTATTTATTTATTTTTTACTGAAGAATGCCTTAATGAAGATTTTTCCCAGCCTTCATATATTTGCTAAACATCTGATTATCATGTTCTAGTTTGCCTGTCTTCTCTCTCCTTTCCTTTCTTCCTTTCCTTCCTTAGTTTAGCTTTGCATTTTACTGTCCTTTAAAGCAGGGGCACCCAAACTATGGCCCACGGGCCCAATTAGACCCATGCATATCATTAATGCAGCCCACGGTGAGCACCCGGGTTCACCACGGATCCCCAACCCCACCTGATGTCAGCAGCGGTGGCAGCAATCACACTTTGTCTGGCCTGTTCCGAGCAGCCTCTTGCTCAGTCCTATTCCCTCTGCAGCCTTTGCCAAAGCGAATCGCTGCGTCGGGGAATTTTTTGGAGCCTCCTGTGTTTCAAAATTTGTGGTGCTAGGAGAGCCCCCTGCCAAGCCCAGGATGACATCACTGCAGCACCAGGTTTACTCTTCCAGCAATACAAATTATGAAACACAGGAGGCTCCGAAAAATTCCTGGATGTGGTGATCAGCTTTGGCAAAGACTGCAGAGGGGATGGGACCGAGCAAGAGGCTGCTTGGAGCAGCTTAGACAAAGTGTGATTGCCACCACCACCGCTGCTGACATAAAAACTGTCAGCAGCGGGAGCAGCCTGCCTCCGACTCCCACAGCTGTTTGTTGGGGGCGGGTCCAGGCTGCAAGAAAAAAAATTGGGCACCACTGCTTTAACGTGTTTCTAGGTGCCCCTGTAGGGTGAATGAACCTCTAGGCCCTGTTCCACAAATATCCACATTGGGAACAAAAACTCTTTTTCATCAGTAGCCCACCCCCCCACCCCCGTTTCTCTATTGCATGGGAGAAAGAGACTTGTTCAATTGTTGTCAGCATTCTCAAAGCTCTTTGAAACAAGTTGGATCTAATCAGGATTTTCCTCTCTAGGTTTCTGTGACAACATACCTTGAAAACAGATCATCTCGCTATATTTAATCTTCACTGTGTTGATAATCTCCCTCCCTCCATCCCATTCTACTTTGTCAACAATGGATATATGCAAACATACATCTGTTCTTGTTCCCCTTTGAAGCTAGGTTACTACATCAATGCTAGGCTCAGTTCATGAGTTAGTTGTGGGAAACATTAAGCCTATGGATTTTATACAGCACCTGCAGATTTTATATACCCTCCCACATGCTTTCGATTTTCTCACTAAACATCTTCATTATTTGTTTTATTATTTTTAAGTGAGAATTGCAGCTCCGGGATGCAATCATATTCCAAAGGGAGGTGGTAGTGGTGCGCTAATCCTAGTTGGGTGTGCAGTGGCCATATAGAAAGGATTATTTAGATCTTTATTATTTTCCTGGGAAAAGGGAAATATATAGATAGCTACCTTATATTTTGTTTAATTATTTTCATGACTTTTGCTATTCTGCACTGGAACCTTATTTTCTGTATATTTTTCTAATTTCTACTTTTTGGAATCAAATAAATAAACTATATTTTTTTCACCAAGAGTCATCATTGAGGATAAGAGGGTGAGTGTCACCTAAAGAAGGTGTCTTGCCAGAGAAGGTCAGATCTGTGCTATTTTTGCAGGTGAAGACTTAATTTAAGAAGTCTTCCTGTGCTGGCTGTGGTGCAAGTCAACCAGGTAAAAACTAGAGCAGATTCTCCCAAATCCTGAGTTCTACACACCTTGAAACATTTCAGGTTTTAGCTGTGTTTGGTACAAAGGTGTTAGTGGGAAAGCATGGGATGGATGGAGCCTTCTCTAATTGATGCCCAGCTAGGAATGCAGGTTGGCATTCATTACAATTCTTTGCAGACATAAGTAGCCCTCCAGCCACTTCTGGTAATACCTTGAGGCTGTTGTGGTCTCTAGAGGATCTATGACTTATATAGTGATCTCAAGGCCTATAGATATCAACCAATCTAATGTGTGTGCCTACATTTAAAGCAGATGTTCTTCCCAGTTCAGGATCTGGTGAAGCCTAAGCTGGAAAGTTTCTAGTTATGATAAGCAGTGAACTGATGATGAGGATAAAGATGAGAATGCAGTACTATGAACTTGTACCGGGGCAAGAAATCATGTTTCCAATTTTTTTCCTGCATCACCTTTCTCAAGAAGAGAAGGTAGAACAGAAAGGTACGTGAGAGTAATTGATTTGCACATACCAGTGGTAATGTCAGTGTTTTCAGTACACTCTATACTGTCTTTATAGTCAAAGAGTATGCAACTACACTCATCAGATTAATGTGCTGTATTCCAGCTCCTTTTTACATAAGTGAACTTAGAAGTATTTCTGGTTCAAAGTGTAACTCCATAACCTTCTGCCTCAGCACAGTAGTAGGCTGATTGGTCACTATCTCAAAGTCCTCTATGTGCTCACCCAACATGTACTCCACCACACACATGACAACATCATAAGACATTTTCTGCTATTTACCCCACTGCAGAGGAATTCAAAATGAGTAGAAGCAATAAGAATTACAATTTCTGAGCATTGCAGTAGCAAAGATAATTGGAATTCAGGCAAATTGGGTCAGTTCTAGAATGTTCTAATACAAAGAATGGGGCCAAATGGTAGGAACAAGAAAGTGGCAAGAAAACCGTTTGAGGCTGAATATTTCTTGAACTGTTCAAATATTTAATTAATTAAAGTTCAAAGAATGTTCACTAGATCCAGATTCAAAACCCTTCCGGTACATAGGTATGATTTTTCAGTTTACACTTTCATCAGGAATCTGTGCGATCTTAGAGTCAAATAATTATTTAAGTTTACAATGCGTCCCAAGCCTCGAGTGCAAGTTCTTTTCGTGTTGATGGACAATAATTACTTGATGGACTACAGTTTTAGGTAACTTACCCATTGTGATGCCAACTATATTCTTAATTTCATAATTTGAAGAAAAAAACCTAAATTATAGTAAAAGGTAAAGGAGAAGGTTCCCCTTACTTGTAAGCCAGTTGTATCTGACTCTAGGGTTCAGTGCTCATCTCTGTTCAAAGCCGAAGAGCAAGCACTGTCTGCTTCTGCAGATGTTTCAGTGGGTCATGTGGCAGGCATGACTAGACACCGGAGTACACGGGATGCTGTTACCTTCCCACCAAAGTGGTCCCTATTTATCTACTTGCAATTTCTTGCTTTCAAACTGCTAGGTTGGCAGAAGGTGGGACAAAGACGAGAGCTCATTCTGTCCTGCAGTACTTGGGAATCCAACTGCTGACCTTCTGCCTCCCAGTCAGCATCTTAGCCACGTGAGCCACTGCATATAGGATTGTTTATATTTGATTTTTTGTTGTTCTTCTTTCAAGCAATCTTTCTTATTGACAAATGCAAAGCACTTGACATTTTAATTTAACTTTGTAAAAATGAAGTGCTATGATACAATTTCAGGAAAGCTATTAAAATGTCCTGTGCTGAACAAATGGGATTTATTTGGCTTTAGCAGTCACAAATGACACAACCAGAAACTCTATTATATCCTGAATGCTGCTATGGAAATGATGAATGAATAATGTTTCCACAGCTATGTACATTTTTAGCATCTTCCCAGAGGGGTCAGCAATTATGCCAAAAAGTAATAATAATAATTTGTTTAAATGATAAAATATATTTAATCTTTCTGTTGTGTGAGAATAATAATAATGTAACATCAGGCCGGGATATTTATTAGCAGGAGTAGAGAGGCAAACATTTCCTAATAAATTCCTCTCTCTCCTTTATTTTGAAAATTACAATATCATAAGACACCTCAACAAGAACTTTAGCAGCATTGAGAGTTTTCTCATGTCTTGTAAAGAGCAAAGAGCTTTTTAGGATCTGCCATGTAGAAAGCATAGAAAAACAAATTGGTTGTTAAGAAAGACATGAACAACCTATCCAAGAGCTATAGTTACAAATGTTCACAAAAGAAAGCATTAATGGGCACACTCATATACATGATATGAGCCGGTATTTATGGTTTCCCCGTGCCCGGTTGGGCATGGGACGGCTGGGTAGAGGCCTCTTGAGTGAGAAGGCTCCTAGCGGTGGCCTCTGTGGGCAGCCATATCAAGGGGGGTGAATAAATTATAGGGCTATAGGGTTTGATTCACCCAATTAACGTGACCTGACCAGCGGCTCTGCCAGACAGGCAGAACGCTATCTCTCGCATCTCCTGTGTATAATTAGGCAAACATTCTTCCCCCTGGCTTGTCGCTAATCTCGGGCGCAAACAGGGACCATGTTTGCCCAGCCGGTAAGCCCGAAACAATAGGGCTTCCCCTGTCAAATGTTTACCTGTCATAATTAACTTCCCCTGAAGAGTTTCCCCAATTAACCTGAGTAAACAGGTAACTTGATTGAATCACTGGTGACGGTTTTTTCTACCTGCCTTCTGATCTATAAAAGGTGTATGCATTTTCCCAATAAACACTGATCTGATCCTGCTTCCTTGCCTCGTATTGTCATTGATCAGTCTCCTCCGGGACGTAACGCCGCCCTAGCGGCCAGACATCGCTACAGGTATTATTATGGTTTTCCATGGTAAGCTGTTTTTTACTTTGTATTGTAGCTTGTAATATTGTATCTGGGTCTTTGGCTATGTTGTATTTTTGAATATTGTATTTATTACTGTATTTTGAATTGCATCCTGTATGTAAACCCCTTGGGTTACCCTGGAGTTATTTATATGTTGTCAGCCGCCCTGGTTGGCCTGTGCTGAATAGGGTGGGGTATAAATTGAATAAACATAAACGATACATCATTCTTGCAAAAACAAGGAAATTTAAAATGTGTATTACCATCCTGGAATCTTCTGTTTGCAGGAAAAGAAAAGACAGGCAAGACTTTGCAACTCTAAGCAAGATCAACAGTATAAAATGATTTGTTCTTTGAGCAGTTAAGGACTGACTGTGGAAGAAAAACAACTTGCCTAAATTTTTCATTTGAGTGGCTAATGAGTCATTCTCTCTATGCAGGACGATGATTTTTAGGAGGTGAGTAAAATTGTTTCAGGGAAGAGGAGGCAGCTTGCAAATTTGCCTCCCTTGTGCATGGCAGAGGAAACTATTAATCAATTCAGCTAATATATGGGTAGTTTGATCTTGGATGTCCTGTTTCTTATGTGACCCTCTAATTGTCTAGAATGATTGTAACTAATTTAGGAGGAGGAAATATATCAGCCAGAAATATGGAATAATAACCAATGTAGCAGTAACAGTTTGGAACAAGTTCATGTTTGGAAATTTCTTCAGGCCAAAAATCTGTCTCAACAAAACATCTATTTTGAAACTGAAAATTTTAAGTTTTGTAATTCAGAGTCATAGCATAGTTAGTACACAAACAATTAATGTGAATGTTACCCTTGCTACATCATTGTTTGTCCATCCAACTGTTTCCCCCTTTTTCTCTTTAGATTTTAACTGTGATAAAACCATATTTAAAACTAAGCATCAGATTTCTTATGCAACATCTTCTCCTGATAGGGATGTTATTAATTATATAGCTTCTACTGCTTCATCGTCATCTGTGGTAGAAATATAAAGAAACACAATTCTTTCTTTCTTTCTTTATGGATTAAACTCTATTCAATTGTTACCTACTTGTTTGTTATTAACATAATTGTACACTCTAAATGATTATTTATTTATTTTATTCCTATATCACCCATCTGATTTAGATTCCATTATACCAAGTGAACATAATAAGAAATATATAATGTAAAGCACTCCTCCAACGATATCGGCAGCAGTGGCTGCAACTCGATCTGAGTATACATAGTTTTCTCGTGCCCCAGGGCACTGGGAGGCCTGGTTCTGGAGGCCAGCTGGTTCTGGGCCGCCTTCATCCTCTGAGGCAATCAGGAAAAATGCCACTGGTGTGAATTTGTTTAAGGTGGATCCCAGCTTGCCATGACGTGACCCACACACTATGATCTCGGAGCTATCTCCTCCGGCACATATGAGATGAGACATGCAGGATTTAAAACTGGGACTGCAATGGACTGCCACAGCCTTGATGATATGGATAAGGTGCACCTTCACAGACAGTTCATCTGGCATGGCCTCTTCTGTCTCCATGACCATTGGAAATTAGAGTTCCTCCTCCATTCATTTTACCGTTGGGCCCAATATGATGATTTTCAGTGGCATTTCCTCCACTGAGGGGACAATCAACCCACCTAAAGGGGCTCATCTGCCCATAGCTGTTGGCCCTTTTAAGGAGTCAGGTTATTTACCACCACCCAACATGTGGTGTTGAGTCACTAACTATACGGTCTACTCCATTACTGTAGCGGGATGTCTGGCCAGAAAAGGTCCAATGATAAACCTTTCAAAATATACACAATGTACTGCAATGGCTCAAGTGGCTAAGATGCTGACTGGAAGGTGGGAGGCCAGCAGTTCAATTTCTGAGTACTGCAGGATGGAGTGAGCTCCTGTCTCTGTCCCAGCTCCTGACAACCTAGCAGTGTGAAAGCAAGAGATTGCAAGTAGGGACCACTTCAGTGGGAAGGTAAACAACATTCTGTGCACCCCGGTGTTGACATGCCTGCCACATGTCCACAGAAACATCTGCAGACACAGACTGTGCTGACTCTTTGGCTGTAAACAGAGATGAGCACTAAGCCCTAGAGTCAGATACAACTGGCTTTGGAGCAAGGGAAACCTTTACCTTTACATGCAAAACAACTCAAAGATAGGCTATGATAGATTACCTTTCAAAGTGTGTTGATGACAACCAACTAAGTAAGAAACAAGACACCTTGATAATGAATTTCAAAGCCCCAGGAAAATTCCTCACTTCCAATTGAGAGCAACAAAATGTTATTTTTTGTCATTAGCATCCCTGTAATTTGTACAAACTTCCTTTACCTAAAATTTGAATCTTTTTTACTGTGAAAAACAAAATACACATATATAGCAAGGAAGAAATGTTGATTGTTGTTTTTTTTTGTAAACCTTCTGATGCTTCTAATCATTAAAGATCCATCCAACAAAGTCCATCCACTTGCATCAATGTGTTGTTTTTCATTAAATTATATTTTGTTTCATGTGTGTGCATATGTGGGTGGGGGACATTTCAATTCTCTTCTGGTTGAGTATAACACATAATACCCAGTGATGCACTGCAAAAATTTTTTTACTACCTACTCTGTGGTCTGGCCAAATCTGTGGATGGGGCCAAATTTGTGGGCGTGGCCAAACATCCTGTATTATGGGCTATGGAAGTGGGCATGGCCAACCAAGTAGGCATGGCCTGGGGGAATTTCTGCTACTGGTTCTGCAGAACGACCTGACAGAACCTGCTGCAGTGCATCACTAATAATACCTCATTGCTTATGGGGTGAGTATAATAACTTGTCATTAGTTTTACTTATCTACACTGTATTTGCACTCCTCCAACCTGGACAGTAATGTTGCCACACAGACTATTGTGTATTTCTGTTTATTCATAGTTGCAAGTTTCTTGGTGAGCAAGCCTCAGATTCTAGCACTATGTGACACCAAATAAATACAATATTCAAACAAAAAACACCAAATGTCACCATTCCATAGGAGTTCTGTTAAAATATTCAAAGGGATTTCATTAATGTGAGTGTTTTAATCCTTGTCACTTGATTGGTTATGCACCAGACCTTGCATTTGTCCTCACTCAAAACAACTTTTCTTCCACTTTTTATCTCATTAGATTTTGAACAATGGTAAAGCCAGATAAAGGTTAGAATCAGAGACAATACGACTGAAATCAGGCAATTCACATCCAATTTGTCTGTACTCCTTTTTCATTACCTACCAGTAGGAAGCATGCTATTGTCATTGGTGATTGCCTATGGTTATATCCTACTTTGCAGGGACTGGAGCAATTGCTTCATGTCTCCGACTATTATCAGCATTCAAGGTACTCACAATGAGATCTTGAACCACTTGAAGCTTGGCTAGTTGCACATTTTATGAACAACAATTTTCAGTCTGAAAAGAAATTATTATTCTGATTGTGCAGAGCTGATTTTCTCTTCTTTGTGCTGAGGAAAACCGTGGGAACTGGTGAGCATTAAGAATGTCCATTTTCTAATAATATTTAAAAGTTGATATGAGCTACAGAGAACACATGGCACAAAAAGGCTGTACAGGTGACAATCAGGTGATGAACAATGTGTTGTTTTTACATGGTCCCAGAGAGCATGTATAATTCTAGTGTTTATTCCCATGTACTAATGCAACACAGCATGAGGGAACAAATGGTTCGAAAGAAGAGATGTTTGTATTTATGACACTTCTTTTTTACTTATTCCCCTTTAAAATCATAGATGAGGAATGGAACCACACCTCATTTTCATGTTCTGCTTTTTGCATATTTATATACTCATAATTTCTTCTGTGAAATGATGGACCTATGCAAGACTTAATTTGGCCTCTCAGTTTCTGGTTAAGAAAAATGGTCCAATTCTGCTTCAATTGACTCAGATACACTCCCCCCCCTTAATATATTGATCCTGGATCAAGAATCAGACATTTATTTAGCCAATGACTATCATGAAACATATACATTCAAAACTAATATATTACAAGTAAAATATAATATGCAGCAATATCAGTCCATTATGTGGCATTTTATATTGTGGATACAGAAGCATAATGTTACATATTCATAACCTGAAGGGTTTTTGAAGAATTGAATTTCTTAGCTTTTTAGGATGGAAAATTAGGGATACTGTGGGTTGCCCATTGGGAATAATTGGCAATTAAACCTCTTCCCAGGGGTTTGCTTGGCTTTCAACAGATCGGGGACCACCCGAGCCTGTTGGGAAAGGAAATTGGGGAGCGGGCTAGTTAGCTAGTTAGAGATGAATCATAAGCCTTGGCTGATGGCTACACTAGAGTAAGGCAAACCTCGGCTGATTGCTATAGTAGAGTAAGGCAAAACCTTGGCTGATGGCTAGAGTAGAGTAAGGCAAACAAGCCAGAGCAGACAGAGGACAAAGTTAGATGCCCAGAGTCAATACACATAGACCCCGAGATTAGGGCAGGAACAGTAGGTTTCGCCAGCCTGATATAATTAACTGCGGGCTATCCATTAACCACAGGGCAATGTCCAAGAGCTGACATTGTAGCTTACCACCAAAAAATGCCACATATGCAAGCCTTCTGTATAGGGGAGTCACGTGTGTCCTAGGCATGTGTCATAACCCCAAGGCAGGGTAATAAATATATACCCCTGACTGTAGTTGGGGCTGGACTTCACCGCATGGCTGCCTACACGTGTCTTCCTTCCAAGCCAGCCATTCCAACATATGGTGACCCTGACTTGATACTTATCTGAAGCCACGATGTGATTCTGAAGCAAGGAAGACCTGACATGATCTGAAGGAAGAGAAGCAAGATGCAATCATAAGCCCGGCAGACCCCACACATAGGAACGGATGTGTTCCAAAGCAGGGGGAAAGATGTGATCCTCAGCAGCAAAGGCAGACCCAATGACCCATGGCAGAGAACCACCACCACGATCCTGACCAGACCCGATACCCGAGGGACATCGCCCTGTGCACCACCTGCCCTGACTTACTACCTCCAAGGTGCACCAACTCGTCCTGCGGAAGCGAATCCAGGGACTCCCCTCAGGTAGTATGAAGGCATGCATGGGGGGAGCATAATTCATTCAGCAGGCAGCAGGCTCAAGTGAGGGAGCTCAAAGGCCTGGCCAGGCAGTATCAGATAGGGTTGAGGAAGAAAGCCCTGATGGACTTAATGGTGTGGATGGGAGAACGCTGTCTGTTCTACCCAGAAGCAGGCATGATGGATCCAGAGGTATGGGAGAGGTTAGGAAGGTGTCTGAAGGAGGAACCCCAAGCCCCACCTAAAATCATTGGGGCTTGGAGCAAGTGTCAGTAGGTAATTGCAGCCGTGAGTCTAGCCAGGGTAGAGACCAAGAAACCCCCAGAACCTTCTGCCCCAACGCATCTCTACCCGATCATCAAATTCCAGCATGGGGGCTTGGAGGTCTTAGGAAGCACAGGTGCTTCCCGGGCTGTCAGAAGTCCTTCCCAACAGATGATAGAGGCAGAATTATGCCAGGGAGAATTGTCGGCAGCAGAACTGGCCGAAATTTAGTTGTTGTGTCCAGTCTGCCTAAAGGCAGATGCACTTTTGGGCAAACAGACCACTGTCTACATGCCCATCCCATACAGGCTGCTCGTGGAGAACCGCAAAGTCATTACAGACACAGGGCTCCAGAGCAGATTCACTACGGAACTCAGGAAGAGAGCAGAAACAGGAGGGGCAGCAGGAGTTGGGTAGGGACCCTCAGAAGCCAAGTCTAAACGTTTAGATCGCGTTGGAAGGTAACTGAACTGGAAAGGAAACCAACTTCTAAGCAAAAAGCCCAGAGTGGTTGTAAATTCCACCTGAGAACAGCCTTAAAAATCTGGCAGAGAGGAACCATTTCCTCACGAGTAAGAGCGAAGCAATACAGACCTGGGGAGGGGGAATGCCCCCAGGAACGAATGCGGATATCTGAGGCTTGAATGTGTGATGTGTGAATGAAAGGTGCACCAGTGTGACTGCAGAATTGTTGAGAGTTGTTATGTGTTTGCATGGTTGTGTTATAACGTTGCAACATTAAAAGTGAGATGTCAGGAATTGTATTCTAGAAGTCATAAGAAAGGTGACAGTTAACTCTGTTCATGGGTTGAATACATTCTTTTCAATGGGAGGAAGAGAGTAACCCCAGCCCTGATTCATTCAAGCAGCGAGCTAAAGAAAGTATGAGAAAGAGTGGTGGGCAAAAACTCCTTTGTCTCCTGTCTGCCTGCCTAGCAGCTTGAGTACCAGGGATGAAAGAGGGAAAAGGAGTGGGGAAATTCTAGTCCACAAAGACAAAAAGATTGGCAAACCTCTTTAGGGCAAGGTGGAAGGTATTAGTCTCTTTATAGGCTGTACATTTATTTGTGTTCACTGAACAGAGTGGCTAAAACATTCCATGTTAGTCCAGATGGAAAATGCTGCATTGAAATGGTGAAAAAGGGGCAAAAGTGACCCCCCTTCCTCTCAACCAAGCCTGCTTTTAAATGTGCAAGGGAGGCTTTCTCTGGTTGCTGATCTCTTCACATAATCAAGCCGCAACTTCCAAGTTCTTAAGGCTGCTTAGCAATTAGTGCTGTTACAAAGCAGGCAGCAGGGAAGAAATTGATTCATTTACATTAAAGAGACTTTTGCTGGAAGAGACAAGTTTTACGGCCTCGCGAACCTGAAAATGGTCTCTGAGTTTCTCACCCGGCAAGTGTGCTCCAAAATAAAAAAGGGGAAGAAAATAAATCCTGTTCATCTTCACATTCCGGAATTGCTATGTGCATAGGTTCTGATACAGGCTGCTTGCAAAAGCGGCAGTAGAGAAAAATCGGCCACCTATTTACAAATGACATGTCTCATAACTGGTTAAATAATAGGTAATGAATAGTAAGTCTTGTCTAGTCGTGTCTAAATGTTTTAAGAATATAGTAAAGTCAGATTGCCTGAAATTGAGGCTCTGAGCATGTAAAATTATAGGTTTAGATTTTGCGTTGAATATGACACTGGTGATTGAGCTAAATAGAATCTTGATCAAGGTAAAATGTCACTAGTCCATAACATTATGAACAGCCTAATGACTTGGACTTATTCCCACAGCTTTTGCTATGCCTAACCCCTTTACATTACATAAATAACGCCTCAATTTTTGCAAACTTCTCTCCTAGTGCCACATTTCAAAGGTGATTTCTGAAGTCAGAAAATGCCTGGAACTAAGTTCCAGCCCTTTTGTGAATTATATAGTGTTTTCCCACAGCCTCCTTAGTTAATTAACTCTTCATTGACAGGATTGCTATCTCTTTCCACAGGAGCTCAAGGGAGCGTTACATTCTCATTAACTGATAAGATCTGTATGTGCCTTCTTTGTGATGAGCTTAAGTTAACCACTGACTTTTCCATTTGCTGCATGCTCTTTGCAGGCGCACCCCCCAATAAAGGACTCAGACACTGATGAAAGTGGATAACGGCATTGGGCCACATTTATTGATTCATGCCCTAGTCCGAATTATAAATTTCTATTGGTAATTGACCAATCATAATTCTTAAGGCAAGCAGGCCAAAGTAACACTGGTAAGGTACCACCCAAAATTGCCCACGGCAATTGTTACAATGTATCTATTTGTATCAATTTGTTTGTTAACAACAAACAAATTGTTGACCGTAGTCAATATCTAGCTAATGACCCCACCCTCTGACGCGTATCCGTAAAATCACGGGGTGATGCATGCTGTCTAGCTGTAGCCATCACCCCATCGCCTAGTTCGTCGTTGACCGGACAACGTTTAACCAACTTATGCCTATCTAGTGTTGTCCAGTCAATTGCGAACCTGCCGGATACCTGTGGGTCATAAATGGTTACCTTACCAGTGCTACCCGCCCACGTGACCAAGTCAACAGCAGCACAGAAACCCCTATATCAAACCATAGCAACAGTGTGGGATGGGCAAAAAAGCCAGGACCCGAGAGCCAATTGTGGGTCCCAGCCAAAAATTCCCACCCGGCCCCGAAGCGACCAAAATATCACACTGTTAACTAGGGAGGGGGTGGAGGGGAAAAACTTCTCCGCTCCGTCGCTTCGCAAAATGGCAGCTCGGCTGCCTCGTGGCCGCCCCTTATATAAGGGTGCTGGCCACGCCCCCTAACTACCCGGATGCCTTCGTCCGATGGGGGGGGCCGCAAAGGGCGCGGCGACCATTTTGGCGCCACGCTCGCATTGCAGGCGCACCCCCCAATAAAGGACTCAGACACTGATGAAAGTGGATAACGGCATTGGGCCACATTTATTGATTCATGCCCTAGTCTGAATTATAAATTTCTATTGGTAATTGACCAATCATAATTCTTAAGGCAAGCAGGCCGAAGTAACACTGGTAAGGTACCACCCAAAATTGCCCACAGCAATTGTTACAATGTATCTATTTGTATCAATTTGTTTGTTAACAACAAACAAATTGTTGACCGTAGTCAATATCTAGCTAATGACCCCAACCTCTGACGCGTATCCGTAAAATCACGGGGTGATGCATGCTGTCTAGCTGTAGCCATCACCCCATCGCCTAGTTCGTTGTTGACCGGACAACGTTTAACCAACTTATGCCTGTCTAGTGTTGTCCAGTCAATTGCGAACCTGCCGGATACCTGTGGGTCATAAATGTTTACCTTACCAGTGCTACCCGCCACACAGAGGGGCTTCAAAGAAGGCTCGAGGGCCCCCCCCCCCCGACCGTCAGCTCGGTCAACAGGCCTGCTTGCCAATCACCCAACAGGAGGTCCATACCTCCTCGCGACAGATGGGCCCCATCCCCTGCATAAAGGCCGTAATTTTGTAGGCTAATGGCGGGGTGACGACTGACCCGCCCTCAACCCCTGTCGGCAAGGAAGCGCGCCACAGCCCTATTTACCATGCGTCTAGCGCGGTCAAGGGCCTGGAGGTCAAAACCTCCCCTGTACATGTGCCACGGGACCATGTCCGACCAAACGAGGGTTGTGGCGGGCCACACGTAATGCAGGTAGGCAAGGTCGCCGCAAATCGCGTGCTTTAGCGATAAGCCGGTGACCTGGCCCAAATCGTTGCCCCCTAGGTGTATGATCAGAATGTCAGGCGGGTCAGCATTCCGGCCTGAAAAAAGGAATGGCAACAGCTCCTGCCATAACATCCCAGGCTTACCATGCCATGTGAGACTTGCGTATGCACCCAGTCCCAGTCGGGGTCCCCACTCTGTCGCCGCAGCGTAACGCGCTGCCCTGTGCACGTAGCTATGGCCCACCAGCCATACTGTCACCCGTGTAATATGACACCCAGGGTCTGTAGGGAAAAAGGAGGAAGAAAGGTGCGGTGACAAAACTGGTACTCACGGTGGAAGAGGGCGAACATAAAACTGAAAACATTGCGAACCCCACCTTCCCATGCTGCGTATGTCAGCCCCGGAGTACCCAAAAGCAGCTGCGGTGGAAGCTGCCCCTATCCTGAAGGAATGGGTGCCATAACGGGCCCCTGGGAGGCCAACACTGGCCAGCGCTCTGCCGGTCACCTTCCAAAATTGAAACTTAGTAAGGGGAGACCCATCTTGGTGACAGAAAAACGGGCCATGGTGCGTGCCACGCAGTGCAATAAACTCCTGTAGGGCACCAACCGGACAGATGTCTGCCAAAGAACACCGTAGCAGTCTTACACCACTGCCTACACCATGCTGATCTGTCTTAGAGGAGCGTATCCTCAACTGAGCCCAGTCTTTGGCAACATAGACATCCTCGAGTTCCAGTGCCCTACGACTTGCATCCGCCTTAGACAGCATCACAAGCTCGCTGATGCGGAGCGCTCCAAAAAAGGCCACCGTTGTAGCCGCGTGAAATAGGGCTGCCTCGTACTTATCAAAACAGAGGCCATGCCAGCCCCGGGCCAATTGGGTAAGAACCCCTGGGGAAATCGGGTGGCGGTCGTCCGGGCAACGCCCACGCTCCCGCACCCACCCCTCCAAAACATGTTTCACACGGAAGTCAGCGGTACTATCCACATGACCGCCCACCTTGGCCATAAAAGCCAATGCTGACAGCCTAGATGCTATGGTGCGAGGTGCAAGGCCCTGGGCATGCAGGTAAACCATGAACCGAAGTACATGGGTCACTGGGATCGGCCAGGTTTCTGGCAGCCGGAATTGGGTACAGAAATCTCTGAAAGAATTGAATGCGTGGTGATACGCCTTGCGCATGCGTGGCGCTAGTGACAAGCCAATCGCCCGGTTCACCTCTCCTTGCCAATGGTCCATATCTCGTCCGGGAGTGGCGAGGGAAATTCCTCCGCATCCGGGGCCAAGGCACGGAACCGGGAGATCTGCAGGCGGGACAAAGCGTCAGCGATATCATTATTGACCCCGGGACATGCCTGGCCCTGAAGAGGACATTGAGGCACAGGCTGCACAACACAAACTGGCGCACTAGGTCCATGACTCTGGGTGATTTGGAAGTCTGTGAGTTGACAATGTGCACAACGGCCGCATTGTCACACCAGAAATGGACAACCGAGTTGGCCCACTCCTCGCCCCATAGCATCAAAGCCCCCAGGATAGGGAAAAATTCCAGATACGTGAGATCACGCAGGCGACCCGTGCCCGACCAGGCTGGTGGCCATCCACCATAGGCCCACTTCCCATTGAAGTACATCCCATAACCCAGGGATCCCGAAGCATCGGACTGTATCTGAAAGCGAGTGGAAGCCAGGAGGTCAGACCTCCAAAATGATACTCCATTGAACTCCCTCAGGAACTGGAGCCAGATAAGCATATCTGCCCTGATACCCCGAGTGAGTCTCACCCTATGGTGGGGCCTGGATAAGCCTGTACAAGCGCCGAGCAAATGCCCTGCCCGGCGCGACGACCCTGCAAGCGAAATTGAGGTGACCATGTAGCACCTGCAGTTCCTTCAGTGATGCCTTGCGCTTAGCAAGCAAGTCAGAGATAAGGGCCACTATCCTTGACACCTTATCCCCCGGTAACCTAGAAGCCTGCGCTACCGTGTCAATCTCCACCCCCAGGAATACTAGCTTAGTAGATGGGCCCTCGGTCTTTTCGGGCGCTAAAGGGACACCGAGTTCCTCCATTAGTGTCTGAAATGTGTTGAGGAGACGTGTGCACGTGTCCCAGCCCCGTTCACCCCCGAATAAAAAATCATCCAGGTAATGGGCTACAGACCGAGACCCTGACCTGCGGACGAAAGCCCACTGTAGAAATGTACTGAAACGCTCAAAGGGTGAGCATGATATGGAACAGCCAAAAGGCATGGCCTTATCAAAGTAATATTCACCCCGGAACTTAAAACCCAGCAACTCAAAGTCGCCCGGGTACACAGGCAGGAGGCGAAACGCCGACTTGATGTCGCACTTAGCCAATAGTGCACCCGGGCCACATGAGCGCACCATGCGCAGGGCCTGGTCAAAAGACGTATACCTGACTGAGCAAAGGTCATCAGGGATAGCGTCATTGACCGATCGGCCGGCTGGGTAGGATAAGTGATGAATCAGGCGAAACTCGCCCGGTGACTTTTTGGGCACTAAGCCCAAGGGTGATACCTTAAGATTAGGGAAGGGGGGTTTGGGAAAGGGCCAGCGACCCTGCCCGAATCGACTTCCTTAGTAATGCTGGCAGCAGCTACCTCCTCCCACCCCCTAAGGGACAAAAGGTTGGGGGCATCCTGGGGGGACCTATCACCCACGAAAGGGATACGGAACCCCTGTCTAAAACCTTGAAGAAGGTAAACCGCATCCTCCTCCCTGGGGTACAATGCGAGCCAACGCTCCAACATGTCCACATTAATTGGGGAGGGGGCCTTTTGGTGAACCAGCTCCCTCCGCGGCAGTTTTGCCAGCCCCCTGTCCGCCCCTTCCTCTGCCCCGCATCCCTCCAGGCCTGGGACAGGCGGAAGCCACATGGGGGCCAGCGCAGGAGGGACACTCATGCCTGTACTTGCAATTCTTCCTGTTGCAGGAACCATTGGACGAGAAAGTCCAGCACAGCAGGCGGGCTGGAACCCCCTGCCCCGCCACCTGGCGGGGAGCCTGTGCTGGGGCTGCTCGCTGGACCGCATGTCCACAATGGTATCTCTCCCCGGGCGCAGGGCGCGTGGGAGTCATGTACAGCAGCCACAGCCGCTGGCAGGGCTCATCCCACCTCATCTCAGGGTGCAGGGGAATCCGCATACAGAATTCCTCGTCGTAAGCCAACCACGACAGGCCCGGGAAGTCAACCATCGCCCGGTAAATGTTGTCCAAATACTGGACCATCGGAATTGCCACATCCGGCCGGGCCCTGAGGTATACCGCCATGTATATGAGGTAGGCCGGCAACCAGTTGGCCCACGTACGTGGTGGCCTGCGACGACGCACTTGCTCCTTATCCTTCTCATCTTGCCCCTCCCTCTCCTCCTTGGTGGGCTCTCTGTTAAGGAGGGAGAAGATGTCCACATACTCCCCCCGCCAGATCTTCTCTTTGGTGGTCTGGGCCAAATGGTCCCCCAGTGGCAAAGAATACCCTGCTGTCGGCAAAGCCGACACAGGCACGGTGGAAACTGCGGGCATCTGCAAAGGAGCCCCCTACCACGGTGATAGCTGAAGTCACCGGGTGGGGCGTTGGCGACTGGACCGCCGCACCACCCGTGCGAAGCCAAGGCCATTGAAAAGCCCCCCCAACGTGGCCATGTGTGTATGTGCACTATTTTGGACCGCATACTCACATGCTGCACCCCCATGGGCCGCCCCCACCGGGGGTTCCGGCCCACTGGGAGTGTCAGAGCTCACGACCGCCATAGAGCTCGTCGACGGGGCTTGATCAGCACCGGCCTGTTGATTGGGGAGCTGCGAGGCAGTGGCCGAAGCCGGGCCACGCGCCTCAGGCAGCTCAACCCGTCCCACCGCCTGCCGCTGCCCAGCAGACGATGGATCGACCAGCACCCCAAAAGGGGCCCCAGGGTGACTAACCCGGGCCAGGGATGCCTCAAGGGTCGCAACGCGGGCCAGGAGGGCCTCCACGCTGACATAGCCACCTAAACCAAGGGGGGGTAAAGGGCCAGCCGGCCCACTAACTACAGGCGTCGGTACAGGTCCCTGTACCCCGGGGCTGGAATAGGGCCACGATCCGAAGCCCGGGCCCGGTAGGCCCGGGGAAGTACCCTGCCATGGAAGGGGGCCACACCACCCCCCAAGGCTGGAAGCCCCCGCATTAAGTTGCGCCCCAACGGAGGAAGGCCCAGCGGAATGGGTCACGCCAGGAGCAGTGGCCGCCGCTTGCAGGCCGGGGGCCGCGGCCCCTACTGGGCCCGCACGCGGACCCCCAGCCTCCGGTCAAGGGGGAATTAACCCCATCCCACCAGTCCCGGTGGGCTCGGGCATAGGAGGCTGCTGGGGATGCGCAGCCGCGGTCCTCTGACCCAGATTGCACCTCCGCGCAGAACGAGCCGCGTTCGCAGTCACCTTCTTCTTTGAGGGCATTGCAGCTAGCCGATGGGAAGCTGAAAAAGGAGAAAATCAGCAGCCAAGAGGCTCCCCGGTGAGAGTAAAAGCGACGGAGGTAAGAGGGAAAAACTTCTCCGCTCCGTCGCTTCGCAAAATGGCAGCTCGGCTGCCTCGTGGCCGCCCCTTATATAAGGGTGCTGGCCATGCCCCCTAACTACCCGGATGCCTTCGTCCGATGGGGGGGCCGCAAAGGGCGCGGCGGCCATTTTGGCGCCGCACTCGCATTGTCATTAGAGTAAAACTGTATGAAATATTTAACTCGTTTCTTCATTTTGATGTTTTTCCACCACAGCATTGCACATTAAGACTGTCTTTTTAGCTTGTTTGTCCTTCTATTCTAATTACCAATTTTTTCAATGTCCACCACTTTCCTTTGAGACATGCAGGATTTCACTATAATCCCTTCTCTCTTGATCTAACATTTTTCATTTTCTGGCAGACCTTCCTAGCAGGACCAAAACCAGATGAGGTTAACCTGGAATAAGGAAGTTCTGCATCTAAATGGCACTTTTGACAATTCCAGGTCAAGCAATTGTGGAATTAATTAACCTACACTGTCTTTTCTTTTAGTTAAAAGAAGGGGGGAAGCCCCCCTCGGATTCTCAGCTAAGGCAATATTTACCTATAATTACAAAAACTAACTCTCTCACACTTATTCTCTCAGGATTTCCAAGGCTGCTTCCACAGCCAGCTTTTATCTCCTCTTCAGGTCCATTTCTGGAGGCCAGCCAGACCAGGCTCGCATGCCAGAACCAGGCCCCAATCCCAGAAGTCCAGGAGATGTTAGATGCCAGCATCAGTCCCAGCCAACAGCCAAAATGCAGAGCAAGCGCAGACCAGCCAAGATGACACCAGCCATCCATTTTTTGATGATTTTGGCATCTTTTAATGCAAGAGGGGAGGATTTGTGACAGACAAACACATGGACACCACACACACATACACACAAGCTACTCAATTTTACACACCAATTGGGACTTCAAAGGACATCATTCTCAGCTAAACACACAACCTTGTTTTACTTTTATGCCAACTTGAACTGCCACAAATACAGACTCTTCAAGTTACCAATGGACAAATTGGGTTATACAATAAAATCCACATCAAGGGACAATTGGGACAATTTATGGCTTTACCACATATAACCCTACCTCAAGGATCAGCATCAGAAGAAACAGCTAAATGTTTTTTGTATATGTTTCATTAATTGCTATTGCTTGTATTGTCTTTGCATATCTTTGAATTCTTTGCCTTTATACAATGTTCAAGGTGGGATTTTCAAGAGACATGTGAAATAGATTGTGAATTTTGCACACACCCCTTTGCATGTTACCCTCACATCTGCCACCCTGATACCACCCATTGCTAAGAGGTCATGTCTTCACCCATGGGTGGGAGAAAGGAATCAAAGTGGGCAACACCTACACACACTTGTGACGGTTGATCATCCCGCAGCCAAGGCAATCCCTGCCTATGGTAATCCTTTAATTACCTTGTGTTTGCTTGTCTATTATGGGATTAGAAGCTGCTCACTGCATAATTGCCAGAGAGGCCTTTTTGCAGGATAGTTAAGAATTACCTTAGAAAAACCATTTCTATCACTGGGGAAAAGTTAGCTCCTCTGAGCAGGACACTTGAATGTACTCACACAGCACAGGACTGCTTAGCAAGCAGAGTATGTCTCCATAGCCACGAGCATAATTGGGGTACTGAGATTGGTAGCCGGCAACGCATGCAGAATCGGCCTACTGGCGTGCACACTAGCCAAAGCCATCAACCACACTTCATCAGCCATTGGACTGCTTCTCCGCCTGCCAGTTCACTCCCCAGTCCGGTCGAGGCTCTGAGGAGCCAAGAAACACCTGGGAGCAGCCAGCGTGGCTTTAAAACGCCAGCGTTGGGACTGGCCCCCCCCCCACCGGACTGCTTCTCTGCCTGCCAGTTCACTCCCCAGCCCGGTCGAGGCTCTGAGGAGCCAAGAAACACCTGGGAGCAGCCAGCATGGCTTTAAAATGCCAGTGTTGGGACTGCACCCCCACCGGACTGCTTCTCTGCCTGCCGGTTCGCTCCCCAGCCCGGTCGGGGCTCAGAGGAGCCAAGAAACACCTGGGAGCAGCCAGCATGGCTTTAAAATGCCAGTGTTGGGACTGCCCTCCCACCGGACTGCTTCTCTGCCTGCCGGTTCACTCCACAGCTGTTCCCGGGGCTGCCTCCCCCACTCAGTCTGGAAGGGAAGAAGATACCGACGGTTTGCAGATAGACGAAGATCTGCCACCACAGCTGTGCCTGGGCCAGGGTTGCCTTTCCTCCTATCAGGGACATTGATTTGGGGCCTGTGGAGTGTAGAACATCGGCTCCGACAGGTATGTGGAGCCTTGGGTTCTGTTCATGGTTGTTGGGCCCTGGTTTCCGCTCCCTGGACCCTATGGACTGGCGAGGGTGTTTTGTTCTGTTCTGTGGTCTAACTGTAATTACTCTATTATGGTATTTTATTATGTATAATTTTATTGTATTTGATGTTTTGATATTTAGTTTAAAACCTTTACCTTTACCTTATAGTATTTTGGTGTATTTATTATGTATAATGGTATTGTATTTTTTAATTGTATTTCTTGGACTTTTGGCATTTTATTGTCTATTTATTTATTTTGTATATTGATATGGGTATTGGTATATTGGTAGGGATTGAATTGTATTCTGCTTATGTACATGGTTTACTAATTTTGTATTGATTTGTAATTGTATACTATTATGTTTTGTGTGTTTATATTGTTTTCTCTTGTTATATTGTATTTAATTTACTTGTTGTAAGCCACCCTGAGTTGGCCCTGGCCAAGTAGGGCGGGATATAAATCGAATAAATGAAATGAAATGAAATTGCCATGCTAAACTGAGAACAGGCTGAACTGAGACGTGCAGTTTTAGACAACCACGCAGCAATTGACTATTTACTGCTTTTACACCATTTGGGCTGCAAATCAGTCCAAGACATGTGCTGTCTCAACCTGATGGACAACTCTCGCAAAGTCCAGGACCAGATAACCAAACTGGTCACCTCAGTCAAGAGGATAGAATTGGGCTAGCTCTGTAGTTCTGGGTCCCCTGGAGGTGGGTGCAAACAGCACCCCATACCATAACCATCATCATAGTAGTAGGGATTATGCTCTGCTGCTTTGTGCAGTGCATTCCATCACTCTTGTCAATGTGTACCTCATGGCGGTGACACCAAGAGACCGTTACTCCCAAACAAATCATGCCCTACATCTATCGTGCCCACAGCCAGGCTGACTTAAATAATAAAGGAAGGGGAAATATGGGTTGCCTGTGAGAATAATTGGCAATTAAATCTCTCCCCAGCGGTTCGCTCAGCTTTCGACAGATCCGGGGACCACCCGAGCCTGGCAGGAAAGGAAATTGGGGAGTGGACTAGTTAGCTAGTTAGAGATGAATCATAAGCCTTGGCTGATGGCTACACTAGAGTAAGGCAAACCTCAGCTGATGGCTATAGTAGAGTAAGGCAAAACCTCGGCTGATGGCTACAGTAGAGTAAGGCAAACAAGCCAGAGCAGACAGAGGACAAAGTTAGATGCCCGGAGTCAATACACATAGACCCCGAGATTAGGGCAGGAACAATGGGTTTTGCCAGCCCAATGTAATTAACTGTGGGCTATCCATTAACCACAGGGCAATGTCCAAGAGATGACATTGTAGCTTACCACCAAAAAATGCCACATATGCAAGCCTTCTGTATAGGGGAGTCACGTGTGTCCTAGGCATGTGTCATAACCCCAAGGCAGGTAATAAATATGTAAACCCGACTCTGGTTGGGGCTGGACTTCACCGCACAGCTGCCTCCACGTGTCTTCCTTCCAAGCCAGCCATTCCAACAGAATACAA
Source organism: Bradypodion ventrale (assembly GCA_035047345.1). NCBI lineage: Eukaryota > Metazoa > Chordata > Lepidosauria > Squamata > Chamaeleonidae > Bradypodion > Bradypodion ventrale. Next base: position 142,072,741 of record JAWDJE010000003.1, read on the forward strand.
ACTCAAATTACACAACATGCAGATTCCAACAGAACCTTCCTCATGTAGAATTTTTGCAGCCCTAGAGAACCTCAGAAGTTGATCAGATGATCTGTACTATGGTTGCTGGGAGAGGGCTGAATCAAGAACAGACCTTCTGTGCCAAAATGTTTTGAAGAGCTGTTTTGGACTTAATGAAATGGTGAAGCAAAGATTTAAGGATAACAGATACAACATAAAAAGTGACACACTTAAACCACTCAGATAAACTAATGTTGCTATGCTTGCTCTGCAGAATTCAGAGTAAAGTTATGTTCTAATTTCCAACCATTTTCCTCAGGTTAGGCAACCTGAGGAAGAAAAGCTATAGCCGATATGAACATACTGTGTGCACAATTTCTTCCTTCTGAAAGACACACCATATCAGAACCTGAGATGTCATCCATGTCTCTTACTTCATAGAAGTTAAAATAATCCTGAGCAAACATCATTGTTTGCTCACCCCCCGGAGAGAGATTTAAAAGGAGACACTGTAATTATGAAGGCAATTCCACTTTCATCTCCTTTGCATCAAGAACCTTCTTTTTCTTTGCTGAAGAATGCTAACTTGATCTTTGCTGCTGTTCTAATTTTTGCATCTGGATGCTGTTAATATTTCAAGCATAAGGCAATCATTCATACATTCTGGTGTTAAAGTGGAGGGTGGGAGAATAAATGAGAATATTAGTCCATAAACTCTATAAACATGTTGCCTGCATCCCCCCCCCCCCAAAAAAAGCTCCCTCTCCTTTAAAATAAAGGTTGTCTGGGAGTTAGCAAAGATTAACAAGTGGAAACCAAGGTCAAAATTATCCATACTGAATAAAAGATGGACAGTGAAGAAAAATAGGGAGATTAAAAAAATCACCACTTAAAGTGTGGTGTTGGAGAGCCTTAGAAATACCATGGATCAGTGTATGCTCAATAGTGTCAAGCTTGAACTCCCAATGTAGAAAATCAGTAAATAGAGGCTATCCTACCATACACATATAATGAGAATATAAATCTGATCTGAAAAATTAAATATTATTGAGAAAGTGATTGTGGGAGGCAGTAGGGAGAGTAGAGAACCCAACATGAGATGGATTGACTCAATATTCAATTTAATTTATTATTGCAGTCAAAATTCAGAACAGATTATAGATAAAATATTATAAGATTAAATATATTGTGGTGGGATTCTAAAACAAATTGCAGAATGCTCTAACTAAATTCAGTTAAACGAGATCTAGTATATATCATGTACAATCATAATATGTGAACTGTATAGTATAATAAAAGGTATGATATAAAATATAATAGCATCCAAGATTACAGTGTATAAAAATACTAAGCCTATCAATGTCAGTAAAAGAGCAATATCTATAGTTTTATAGCTATAAGAAATATGTTGCAGAATACTGGCCCAACATGCTTCAATGGATCCTCTGTGTCATTATCCTGAGATGCTTAATTCAATGCCTCTCTGCACCTTTCTTCAGGTGTGTGTATGCTTTGAATTAGCTTGCTTACAATTAAGTTAGCTGTCTAGATTTTAAGTAGAAATGTTTAATTTAGCTGATAGAAATGTATTCTTTAAGCTAGCCATCAAGAGTTTAGTTAAGTAGAAATATTAATCACTTATGTAGTGATATCCTGATGCATCAGGTAAATATTCTGCTTCAAAACTTCTGCTCTGCTGCACTTGGCAGAAGTTCCCAGAGAGCAGTCCTTTATTTGTATATTTTGACTCAGAGATGTTTGCATATTTGTAGTCAGATAAACCTGCCCTGTCTCAGCCAGCCAGACAGGAATGCTTTAGCTCTGTCAGCTAACTCCCTTATCTAGTTTACAGAGCCTGCCAAGAAGGCATGTATATATCTTCACTTACATGTTACCTAGAAAACATGTTTTGCTTATCAACATGTCCAGTAGGGAACATGTTTATCTCTCACATACATATACCTGTCAACCCGCGGCTCTGGAAAAATGGGACCTGTGCAAATCACTTGTTCACAGGTCGCTTTCCACACATGCGTAGAAGGGTTTTACCTACGGGCTGTGCAAGTGGTGTAGCGCATCTACGCATACGCGGAAAGTGTTTTCCCCCGCTGCCAAATTACGGGGTTTGGGCAGCGCGGGGTGGGTTATGACATCAATCGACGTCAAATTACGGGGTTTTCCCGGCCAAATTGGGATGGTGACAGGTATGCACATACAGTACATTCTATACATGCTAGTCTTTCTCACACTAGTCAGCAAGATTTCTTTCCCATAGGGTAGGGCCAGATACTCTCACAGGTTGCTGAATCAGCAAGGGGCAGTCCTTTGGAAATCCCCTAAGTTAGCAACACCCATGAAAGCAACACCCATGACCAGACTAAGTTAGCAACACCCATGACCGGACTGCTTCTCCACCTGCCGGTTCACTCCCCAGTCCGGTCGAGGCTCAGAAGAGCCAAGAAACACCTGGGAGCAGCCGGCATAGCTTTAAAATGCCAGCATTGGGACTGTCCCCCTACCGGACTGCTTCTCCACCTGCTGGTTCGCTCCCCAGCCCGGTCGAGGCTCAGAGGAGCCAAGAAACACCTGGGAGCAGCTGGCATGGCTTTAAAACACCAGCGTTGGGACTGCCCCCCCACCGGACTGCTTCTCCGCCTGCCGGTTCGCTCCCCAGCCCAGTCGAGGCTCAGAGGAACCAAGAAACACCTGGGAGCAGCTGGCATGGCTTTAAAACATCAGCATTGGGACTGCCCCCCCCCCCACCGGACTGCTTCTCCACCTGCCGTTTCGCTCCTCAGCCCGGTCAAGGCTCAGAGGAGCCAAGAAACACCTGGGAGCAGCCGGCATGGCTTTAAAATGCCAGCATTGGGACTGCCCCCCCACTGGACTGCTACTCCGCTTGCCGATTTGCTCCTCAGCCCAGTCAAGGCTCAGAGGAGCCAAGAAACACCTGGGAGCAGCTGGCATGGCTTTAAAACACCAACATTGGGACTGCCCCCCACCGGACTGCTTCTCCGACTGCCGGTTTGCTCCCCAGCTCGGTCGAGGCTCAGAGGAGCCAAGAAACATCTGGCAGCAGCCAGCGTGGCTTTAAAATGCCAGCTTTGGGGTTGCCCCCCCCCCACCGGACTGCTTCTCCGCCTGCCGGTTCGCTCCACAGCTATTCCCGGAGCTGCCTCCCCCGCTCAATCTGGAAGGGAAGAAGATACCGACAGGTTGCGGATAGCCGAAGACCTGCCACCACAGCTGTGCCTGGGCCGGGGTTGCCTTTCCTCCTATCAGGGACATTGATTTGGGGCCTGTGGAGCATAGAACATTGGCTCTGACAGGTACGTGGAGCCTTGGGTTCTGTTCATGGTTGTTGGGCCCTGGTTTCTGCTCCCTGGACCCTATGGACTGGCAAGGGTGTTTTGTTCTGTTCTGTGGTCTAATTGTAATTACTCTATTATGGTATGTTATTATGTATAATTTTATTGTATTTGATGTTTTGATATTTAAGTTTAAAACCTTTACCTTTACCTTATAGTATTTTGGTGTATTTATTATGTATAATGGTATTGTATTTTTTAATTGTATTTCTTGGACTTTTGGCATTTTATTGTCTATTTATTTATTTTGTATATTGATATCGGTATTGGTATGGATTGTATTGTATTCTGCTTATGTATATGGTTTACTAATTTTGTATTGATTTGTAATTGTATACTATTGTGTTTTGTGTGTTTATATTGTTTTCTCTTGTTATATTGTATTTAGTTTACTTGTTGTAAGCCACCCTGAGTTGGCCCTGGCCAAGTAGGGTGGGATATAAATCGAATGAATGAATGAATGAATGAATGAAAGGGTATATAATATTTCTTCTCACCACTTTGAAGGGGGCGAGGAGGGAAAGGGTGAAGAGCGAGCATATCTTGAGATCCCCAGGTTTCAATATGCCTTGTCTCCCTACCTAAAGGGCATGCTTACCTAAGACATCCCTTATTTAGCTACTGCCTCAACTCTTTACCAACTGGGAGCATTTTCCTTCGGAGAATTATGCCAGACAGGGGAAAGAGAACTTTAACTAATTTCATTTCTGTGTGTATGTCTTTTTGTGTTCTTTGTCTTATCCAGATGAATTTCTGAAATAAAACCTTGCTGCTATTTTGTCTGAGTGAAACTCAGTCATTTAAAGGCTAATCCAGTCACAGAAAGACTTACTGCCAGCTACTCTACCAAATTAAAGGAAATCAGAGAGGAGAGAGGGAGAACTAGTGGTTCTGCTCCAGGACTAGTTCAGGCATTGTGAGGTTCAGTAACCATTGCTGCATGGGAAGGTGTGTACCAGAAACTAAAAAATCGGCAGCCTACAGAACTAACCCACAACAAGAGATCACTTTACCTGGTACTGGTAATCAGAGGTCTGCAACAACTTAATTACAAGTTTAACTTACCTTTGAGTTATAAGGTAGAATTGTCTGTATTTAGTTCACTTGCTTAGGAGCAAAGTAAAATGTTTAGTTAAGTTGATAAGAACATAAGAACAGCCTTGCTGGAACAGGCCACAGCCCATCCAGTCCAGCATTCTGTCTCCCACAGTGGCTCACCATTTCCTTCAGTGTATTCCCAAGCAGATGCCTTCACCTGCTTAGGATTCCCTGGAAATGGCATTGAGAGATATCCTGCCTATCTCTCCAACCCCGAGGTTGTCCTTAAGTATCCATAATTATAGCCATTGATACCCTTGTCCTCCATGAACTTGTCTAATCCTTTCTTAAAGCTGTCAAGACTGACAGCTGTCACCACTTCTTCTGGCAGGGAGTTCCATAGACCAGTAATCCTCTGGGTGAAAAAGTACTTTCTCTTATTTGTTTGAGAACTAGTACCCAAAAGTTTCATCGAGTGTCCCCTAGTTCTAGTGTTATGCGATAGGGAAAACAGTTTTTCCTTATCTACTTTGTCCACACCGTGCATGATTTTATAAACTTCAATCAGGTCACCTCTTAGACGTCGTCATTCAAGAGTGAAGAGGTCCAACCGTTGCAGCCTCAGATGGTAAGGAAGGTGTTCCAGTCCCCTAATCATTCTGGTTGCCCTCCTCTGCACTTTTTCCAGCTCCATAATATCCTTCTGGAGGTATGGCGACCAGAACTGTACACAGTATTCCAGATGGGGCCTCACCATAGATTTATAAAGAGGCAAAATGACACTTGCTGACTTATTTTCTATACCCTTCCTAATGATCCCTAGCATTGAGTTTGCTTTTTTCACTGCTGAGGCACACTGGGTTGATACCTTCATTGAGTTGTCCACCAGGACACCAAGGTCCCTTTCCTGGTTTGTCGCAGAGAGTTCAGACCCCATCAGTTTATAAATGTAATTGGGGTTTTTTGCCCCAACATGCATCACTCTGCACTTACTAATGTTGAAGCTCATTTGCCACTGTTTTGCCCACTCCCCCAGTGTCAAGAGATCCTGGAGCTCCTCACAATCTCTCACAGTTTCCACTACCCTGTATAATGTAGTGTCATCAGCAAATTTGGCTACCTTGCTTTTTACTCCTACCTCTAGATCATTTATGAAGAGGTTGAAAACTAGGGGTCACAGTACTGAACCTTGGGGGACCCCACTCTTTACTTCCCTCCACTTGGAGAAGTGTCCATTTAGTGCTACCCTCTGTTTCCTGTCCCTTAGCCAGTTGCTGATCCAGGACAAGACCTGTCCCTTTATTCCATGACTGGTAAGTTTATTCAAGAGCCTTTGGTGTGGGACCTTGTCAAAAGCCTTCTGAAAGTCCAGATAAACAATGTCAACTGGATCCCCCTTATCCACATGCTTGTTGACACTCTCAAAAAATTCCAACAGATTAGTGAGGCATGATTTGCCCTTGTAAAAGCCATGTTGGCTCTCCTTTAGCAGCGCCTTCTCTTCTATGTGCCTATTAATTCTATCTTTTAGGATGGTTTCCATCACTTTACCTGGGACACATGTCAAACTGACAGGTCGGTAATTTCCTGGATCACCCCTGGATCCTTTTTTGAAAATTGGTGTTACATTCGCTACCTTCCAGTCATCAGGCACAAAGCCTGATTTGAGGGAAGGATTATATATTTTGGCTAGGAGATCAGCAATTTCATCTTTAAGTTCCCTGAGAACTCGTGGATGGATGCCATCTGGTCCTGGTGATTTGTTAGTGTTCAGTTTAACAAGAGACGCAAGGACCTCCTCCCTGGTTATTTCTATCTGGCTTAATTCTTCGGTTTCCCTCCCTACGAAGATAGGCTCTGTTTTGGGCATGTGGTCTCTGTCTTCTTCAGTGAAAACTGAAGCAAAGAATTCATTGAGTCTCTCTGCAATCTCTGTTTCCTCTTTAATAACCCCTTGCCTTCCATTTGTCATCTAATGGTCCAATGGCCTTCCTAGTTGGGTTCTTACTTCTAATGTACTTAAAGAAGTCTTTGTTATTTCTCTGAGTATTTTTAGCTATACGCTCCTCAAAGTCTTGCTTTGTCTCCTGATTGTTGCCTTGCATTTGTTCTGCCAGAATTTATGTTTCTACCTGCTGTCCTCATTCGGACAAGCCTTCCATCTTCTAAATGAGCTTTTCTTGCTTTTGATCACTTCCAACACAGCTCCTGTAAGCTCCTCTTGGTCCTGGCAGTGCTCTTTTTCCTTTTCGGTATGCATTCCAATTGGGCCTCTGTTATTGTTTTTGTAAACAGCCTCCATGCCTCTTGGAGTGTTTGGACTCTCTCAATTTTCCCTTTCAGCTTCTTTTTTACTAGTTTCCTCATCTTTGGGAAATTTCCTTTTTGAAAATTTAAGGTCTCTGTGTTAGATTTTATCAGTGACTTGCGGTCTATGATCAAGTTAAACATAATTGAGTTGTGGTCACTGTTCCCTATATGATCAGTCACATTAACATCTTGCACCAGATCCTGAGTATTACTCAGGATCAAGTCAAGGATTCTTGTACCTCTAGTTGGGTCTTCAACCATCTGTCCCAGGGAACAATCATTTAGCATATCTAGGAACTTTATCTCTTTATCATGTGCTGAACAACAGTTCACCCAGTCTATGTGAGGGTAATTGAAGTCCCCCATTATAACCAGGCTTCCCTTCTTGGATGCGTCCTTTACAACATTCTCCAACTGCCAGTCTCCCTCAAGAGTATGGGTCGGAGGCCGATAGTATATGCCTACTGTTAGACCATCCTTGTGGCCTGGTACTCTTACCCACAGAGCTTCTAATGGTGACTCCAAATCGCCTAGATATTCCAATTCATACGATTTTATCACTTCTTTAACATACAAGGCTACACCCCCTCCCGTTTGCCCCTTCCTATCCTTCCTGTACAGTTTGTAGCCTGGGATAACTGTATCCCATTGGTTATCATCCGTCCACCAGGTTTCAGTGATACTAATAATACCAATCTTCTTATCTATTGCTAAGTATTCCAGCTCCCCTACTTTGTTCCGGAGGCTTCTGGCATTTGTATACAAGCATTTATATATGCTTTCCTGATACAGTCTTTTGAGTCCAGTTGCATTGTTAGACTGCCTCTTGCATCCTTCTGCTAGAGTGCTGGTGACTAGCTCCTTGCTCTGCTCAGTAATTTTTGCATCCTCCTCACTACTCAAGTACACACTTTCCCGAACCAGATGCTGCCCAGTTCCTGTCGGCTTTCCCCCAGTTATCAGTTTAAAAGCTGCTCTGCAGCCTTTTTGATGTTGAGTGCCAGCAATCTGGTCCCATCATGGTTCAAATGCAACTCATCCCTCCTGAACAGATTTGGCTTGTCCCAATATGTTCTCCAGTTCCTGACAAATCTGAAGCCCTCCTCTCGACACCACCGCCTCATCCACGCATTGAGGCTTCTGAGCTCTGCCTGCCTGGTAGATCCTGCGTGAGAGACAGGCAGCACTTCTGAAAATGCTACCTTGGAAGTCCGGGACTTCAATCTTCTTCCTAACAACCTGAATTTGGCTTCCAGGACAGACCGCTTGGCCTTCCCAACATCATTGGTACCAACGTGTACCATGACAACTGGCTCCTTCCCAGTTTTCTCTAACAATCTATCTAAATTTCTTGTGATGTCTGCAACTTTTGCACCTGGCAGGCAAGTCACCATGCGGTTATCATGTGCATCACAAATCAATTTCTCTGTATTTCTAATTATTGAATCGCCTAGTACAAGGAGCCTCTCTCCTGCAATCTGTTCATCTACATGCACCTCATCAACCATATTAAGGGAGAGAAACTCAGTTTGTTCCTGTTGTTTATCTTCCTGGATCTCATCAAGTGTGATGAAGGAGAGATCATCAGGTGGAACCAGTTGTTCCTCTGTGTGTTCCTCATCAGGTGTGATGAGGGAAAGAGCCTCAAATTTATTCTGTAATTTCAGACTCTCAGAGTGATCCCCTACTCTTCTCCTCCTGTGAGTCACATTCCTCCAAACATCTCCCTCCTGAGTTAGTGAAGGGCCTTCTCCCTCAGAACTGTGCCCTGTCTCTTCTTTGTCCAGCATAGTCTGCTCCGCTCTGTCCAAGAACAGCTCAAGCTCCTTAATTTGTTGATGGTTAGATATGCGGGCCTCTAGCTGCTGGACCTTCTCTTCTAGTAGTGCAACCAGCTTGCACTTGCTGCCAGTGTAGTTCTCCATATGCTTTGGCAAGAACACAAACATGGCACAAGTATTGTAGGTAACTACAGCTGTCCCCTCAGAATCCATTTTAACAAGTGCAGTATTCTGGGCCTCAAAAATGTACATGTTTACTACCTTTCTACCTAGTAAGACTATATTCTACCTTTGTTACTAGTTTGAAATCTCGCGCGCTGTTAGGCGCGTGGGCCTCTAAAGCAGCTCTACTCCAACTGCAAAACTTACCAGTGCTCACTTCCTTTGTTTGGCTCTCCTCAGCAGCAGCTCTGCTTAAGAGCACATGCAGAATCAAAAGGGCTGACCCTGAAAGATCTCAGAGCTTTTAAAGACTAGTGTGGCTCCGCCCCTATGAGTCACAGTTCAGGGAAGGGCCTGGTGTGGCTCTGCCCACCTGCTTTTGGAAGCTTCTAACTGCTTCCTCTGTTTGAACAGAGGTGGCTCTCAGCAGTATAAATTATCAATTTAAATTAGTGGAGGCCTCTAAAGCAGCTCTACTCCAATTGCAAAACTTACCAGTGCTCACTTCCTTTGTTTGGCTCTCCTCAGCAGCAGCTCTGCTTAAGAGCACATGCAGAATCAAAATGATAGTAATCATTTAATTGCTTTCATGTATTCAAAAAGGTTGAGAGTCAGCCTGAGCTGGAATAAAAAGACCAGCTTCTCTGAGTGAATACCTCAGACATACCAGAGGGATGACATCAGTGTGAGTGAGCTGGAGGGATACTCAAAGTCTCTCTAGCCCAAAGTATACTGTTGGCTGGGTTCCATGACCTTTAGTGGTCACATGCCTTAGAGATTAGGTAATCAGTAGTGCCCTAATCTTACACTCCACCCAGGAAGTTACAAGGGGGAAGGGAACTTTTAACCCTTTTTCTGACCATGTTCTTTCTGGCCCTTGATCTGTTACATCATAGATTCAAGGTAGAGGGGGAAAGGTTACCTCCCAGACACTTTTGGGAAGACACCTGTGAGAACAGGGACTTTCCCATGACATAAACACATTCCATTCCCATGGGAGCCCAGGTGCTTTCCCATGTGGTAAACTCATTCCATTCCCATGGGGGGGGCAGCTTCTTTCCCATGAGGTAAACCCCATTACCTAATGCATTCCTAGGGATGGAGAAAGCCCTCATTTCCCTTTAAAAGGGGGCCCCTTTGAGCCTTAAAACCAGTTCTCTAATGAAGGGCTGCAAGGTTCTTGTTGGCTGAAGGATATTCCCTGGAGGGAACACCCCAAAGGCAGGATATAGTCCAACGGGGCTAAATGGATTATATCTTGGAAATATACCCTGCCCAATGGATTGATGATAGATTTCTGATAAACTCAGAGAAATGCCTTGCCTGCAACATCTCAACACTTTGCCATTTAATGGACTGATGAATATTTCCATGGACTTTGGGGGAGTTCTTTTGCTCCACAGGCTTATGGACATTCTGATGGACTTATTGGCTCTTTGAAATATTTCATGGACATTTCTGGATCTAAAATAGCCCTATGGACTTTGGAATTTGGGGATTTTGTTCTCTACAGGTATTTCTTCTTATGGAATAGAAAACAAAGTTCTGTTTTGGGACTTTACCCTATTGGCTTCTACTTGGGCATAGCACTGGCATCTAGCTCTCTGCTTCTACTACACACTGCTACTGCTACATCCACACTACTATGGAAAAACCACTATCTCTGTGACTGGGTAAGATCAGGGTGTCTGGGTCCTTGGGAGAGGCTGGCAGAGGCTGGAAGGAGGGAGTTGAGGTGGACTGCATCATATACAGCACTCTGTCACCACCAAAACCTCTTAGGACCCCCCCAAAAACAACAACAACAACAACAAACAACCTCTGACACTCTGTACTGCTCAATCAATTACTGTATTACAGACTACAACAGACTATTAGAGATTGATTCCTTAAAGCAGGATTTGCAAAACTTTTTAAGTCAGTGGCCTGGTCACACTCCCTCAGTCAGTTGAGGGGGCAGACTGGTGTCCCCCCCCACCATTTATAGCTGCTGTAAACACATTTACAACAGCTGTAAAAGAGTCTGCAGCCGATTCTGACCGTGACGGCAGTGGCGGGTGGAGTGAGGGTGGTGGCTGGATTATTTGGCACCACAGGCTGGATGTTGCCTGTGAGCCATAGGTTGCTTACCCCTACATTGAAGGAAACCACACTTTATAATTTGGAAGACCTGAGCATTGTAAAACACAATATTGCTACCAAGAAAAGTAGAAAAGGAGGTGAGAATGACCTACCAGGAGACTCAACATTCATTAATTAATATGCATGGACTCCATAGAGCTGATGAACTCTGTTAGTTTCTTCAACCAGTAGACATGCACAGAAAAGGAGAAAGATATTTATTGAAAAATAATTTAACCAAACACCCTTGTTCTATGTTGACATTCAAAGTTTATCTTTAATTTGACCAGTTTAAAAACTAGTGGCTAAGTCTGCCTTACAATGGCAAATCTTTAGGTAAAGGTAAAAGTCTCCCTTGCACAAAAGCCAGTCGTATCTGACTCTAGGGTTCGGTGTTCATCTCCATTTATAGCCAAAGAGCCAGCACTTTCTGCATCTGCATTTCCATAGTAACGTGATAGGCATGACTAGATACCGGAGTGCACGGAATGTGGTTTACCTTCCCACTAAAGTGGTCCCTATTTATATACTTGCAATTTCTTGCTTTCAAACTGCTATGTTGGTAGGAGCTGGAAGAGAGATGAGAGCTCACTCTAGTGTGCAGCACTCGGGTCTCAAACTGCTGACCTGTTAACATTCCAGTTGTCAAGTTCAGTGTCTTAACCACTAAGCCAAACAGGCCCTGGGAAATCTTTAGCCATGTGTAAAAGAATTTGACTCATTCTAATTAGTGTTCCATAGGGAAAAAAATAAACTGTGTTAATGTCTTGCAAAGTTGTTTCCAAAGTTAGGAGAATTAAATAATATGATAGCTTACTGTTCAATAAAATGATTGGACTGTGTGTGTTTTTGTGCCACAGCAACTAATTACTTATAGAGTGAAACATGGATTTGTTTTAGAAATAGTTTTCAAAATTAATTATCATAATCTCTGTGGTGGTTACACTGCAAAATTTTCTATACAAATGACTGTTCTTTGAAGCTCCATTAGACAAATGAAACCACTTATTCAAAAGTTCCTCTCACTATGGTTTGAATGCTTTATAGAATATGAGCTCATATAGGTATGAATGCATTTTCATGACCGGAATAACTAAAAAGAACAAATATTTCTGAAAGCTCATAGGTATTAAACAAATGGATCATTCCAATTCACTCTACTGTTATACAAATGAACTCATTCCATTAAAGGAAAAAGCAGGGTTGTGTCTCACATCCACTCTTCAAGAAATTGACTATGTGCAGCATGCTAATAGGCACACATCTCTGCCTTTCATAATTGGCAGGTCCTAGCATGTCTTTCTTCTTCTTCCTCCTCCTCTTCCTCTTCTTCCTCTCCCCCCCCCCTCCTCTGTACATATGGCCAGCCAAGCTCCTAAAAACATTAAAGATAAATTACCATCATAATTTGTTGCAGGCTAATATGCTTGTACAGCTCTATACTGAATTATTTCTACTATACAATGTCCCTTGTATAGATATGAATTCCTGATCTACCAGGTTGAAATTTCCCAAATGGTACATCATTAGTTTGTCATTAATTCATTATGCATTGGTCTTCATTAAAATTTGTACCTATTATAGCAACTGGGAGAAACCTCTGACCATAAGAACTGGTTAGGAGAGACCAATTTTTATTCCCTCTTTTCTATTCATGGCAATACAAATAATTCTAAAAATGACCCATGAGATCAGAAAGATTGGACATCCCTTATATCAAATGTGACAACTGTTATCCCATTATGTAACCACTCCAAGAATATTTCTGAACCTTCACAGTTAGCAACTTCTCCCACCATGCACACTAATATTAAACTGAGTTCTATTCCATCATGGATGTCTAATGCAGTCATATAAAATATGTCTTCAATGATGTACAGTAAATATTACTAATACTGATTACTTTTTAAAAAGTTTTTATTGAATAACATAAAACATACAAACTCAGCTACAAAATATCACAAAACAACCTCAGTACATCCTATCACCAGTGCAATGTACAACAATACAAACAACAAATTATAACTCAACCTACTTAATAAATGGTTACTGTCGCTCATGTAAGAAATTTCAATGTCTCTGAAAATGTGTACCATACCTGTCACGTTTTGGGAAATTTCTGTCAATCCCCCATATTTTATTCTCTTTCCTGCCGTCATTTCATATTAGTTAGACTGAAATTAGACTGGAGTTAGGCTGGAGGCCAGCACAGGATAAGCATAGATATCCAGTTTCCTGTTTTGGCTGGGAAATTTCCCTTATTTGACAAAAATTTCCTGAAACTTGACAGATATGATGTACACACAATCATGAATTTTCCTTCCAAAAAGATAACTATTCTGGTGGTGGCTTGTTCCCTTTTCCTTTGGTTATACGTATGCTCTATGAAAGGCTTACAAATCTCATAGAATTCATTTGTACATAAGTTATCTTTTTAAAATATTTATCTTCCAAGTGAGATTATCATTGAGTGCGATCATCCAAATTTGTGTGTACCAATCTTCAATTTGTAGAGGTTCTTCTCCTTTCCATTTAGTAGTTATACACATTCTTTTTAAAAATATTTTTATTGTATTTTTTTAAAACATACATACAATTAAATAAAAATACAAACATCTACATCAAATACATTATACATAAAAAGAAAACAACATAATATGAAAAAGGAAAAATATATACTGCAACTTAATACTATACCAACTTCCAAATTCAACCAAACAGCAATTATTACTTTTCCAAAGTTTTAACCCATTAATAATATACTTACATTTATCCTGTCTATACCTATTCAACCTTTGTTTTTAACTTCATCAACTTAAAACTATTGTTAAGTCACAGTCAGATATAACATAATTATCAAACATTACACCCAGTGTTATTTACATTGCCCTGGAGAAAACGGAGTATCTCAATTGTTTCATTTCCAAAAACTCATTTGTTCCGGTACTGGTCTATTCCTCTCTTCACCTTTCAATGAATAATCCACAAACAATTGCCAAATTTTCCAAAATCTGTTTTCTTTAACTATACCCTTTTTCTTATTAATTTCCGAGGTTAATTTGTCATTCAATGCAAGATCCCACATCTCCTTATACCAATCTTCTATCTTCTATTTTAACTATATCACTCTTCCAATTCCTGGCTATACACTGCCTTCCCGTCGTCAATATTATTGACAATGACTCCTTTTTATCTTTGTTTAAATCCATATTTTCAACATCTGTCAACAAATTTACCCCAATTTACATCTCATACCCAAAACAGCGCAAATTTCTTTTTCAATTTTACCCCAAAATTCTTTTACCACCTTGCAACCCCACCACATGTGTTCATACGTTCCTAGTGTATCCTTACATCTCCAACACCTTTTATCTTTATTTTTATCTATTTGATGTAACCTCACTGGGGTCAAGTACCATCTCCACAGCATTTTATAATTATGTTCTTTCACTCTGACATTGTTCTCATAATCCTTTTCTTCTATTTGTTTCTCCAAATCTCGTCTAATAACTTTATGTTCAAATCCTGTTTCCAATTCATTTTCAAAGCTTCATGTGGATTACTATCTTTATTTATCAATATATATATTTTGCTTACTAAACCCTTAATACCCCTTTCTCCCTTTCTTATCTTTAATATCAATTCTTCAAACTCAGTCAACCTTCTTTCCAAATTATCTCTCATCAATAATTACTATTCCACTTATTTACCATTGCTGTCTGGAACCAATTCAACCGCAATTGTTCAAACAATTCCATTTTTTTCTTTATCTTTACAAACCCGTATCCAGTCTTTCAGCAGGAAAACATCATTTCTCAATAAAACTTCCTTCACCCATTTATCAATTTGTATTGGAAAGTTTTTAATATCCTCAATTTCTATTATAGGAGATATACCCGGAACCAATTCCTTCTTCATCTTTTTCCATTCTTCTAACAAAGACTTCATCATTTTGTTTTCAACGATTATTTTCCTCGATTTATTATCTATTTTCCCCGTTTGATTTTACTCTCTCATCTCCAATTCTTCCCATATTGCCTTTTCCTTCGCTAAGATCTTCACAATATTTTTAATTTGAAAAGCTCTATAATAATTCCTTAAATTAGATAATCCTAATCCTCCCTCTTTCTGGGAAAAATACCACAATTTTTAGCAATTCTAGGTTTCTTTCCACCATTACAAAAATTATTCAACAAATTTTGAAATTCCTTAATTTCCTTATCGTTTAATTGGATCAGTAGGGCATCAAATAGAAAATTAATTATCGGCAGCAACATCATTTTACACAGTGCAATCCTACCGAACCAGGACAACTTCAATTTTTTGTATTGCTGTATTTTATCTTTCATTTCCACTTTCTGCTTTCCATAATTCAGTTTCTTTAATTCCTCAAATTTATTTGAAATATTAATTCCCAAATACCTCAAATTATCTTTAACTTGTAGTTTAAATGTATCCTTTATTCTCCACTGTTCTTCTTTATCTATATTACACATTATCATTTCTGATCTATCCCAATTTATTCTCAATCCTGTCATCTCTTCAAAATCTTTCAAGTGCACTTGTATTATTTCTAACACCTTCCTAGGATGCTACATTGTTATCAAGTTGTCGTCTGCATACAGACTTATCTTACTTCCTGATATTCCTTCTATGTCCCTATCTTCCCTTATAGCTTTTGCCAACAATTCCATAGCCATAATAAACAGAATTGTCTTGTACCAGCTTCTAATTTTACCACTTCTGTAAACTCATCATTTACCCTAACCATCGCCATACCATGTTGATATAATTGTTCAATTGTCCTTCTAAATTTATCTCCAAATCCATAACTCTTAATTATCTCTTTAATTGTAGCTCACTGTAATGAATCAAATGCTTTAAAAATATCTAATGATAATAATCCCACTTTCCCTTTTGCTTGCCCTGCATTATCTATTAGATCCAAGACTCTCCTTGTCAAATCTGCCATATGTCTCCCTTTCATAAAACCCATTTGATCTTCATTTATATAATTTCCCATAAAACTATTGAGTCTATTTGCTAATATTGCTGTAAAAATCTTAGTGTCTTGATTTATCAATGAAATAGGACTATATGATTCTATTTTTTCTAAATCTTTCCCGGGTTTTAGTAATAACACAATTATTGTCCTATACCATGGAATTGGTATTTGCCCTCCTTCCAGAATATGATTATATAATTTCATCAATTTTGGAACTACAATATCTTTAAAATCCTTATAAAATTCCGCTGACAACCCATTCTCTCCCAGAGCTTTATCTACTTTCAAGCTAGCTATTACATCTTTTATTTCTTCTTCAGTTATTTTCTCTTCCATTTTATCCCTATGATCCTGCTTAATCTTATTTTCAATTCACTTCTCCAATTGATTCCTTAAACTCCTCAAATCTATACTCTTTCTGGAATATAATTCTTGATAAAAATCTTTCACAATATTACAGTTATCTCTAGTCTTATTACATCTAATTCCTTCTTTGTTAACCAATATCCCAATTTCCCTTTTATTTCTCTTTTCTTTTGCAGCTCTTGCTAACAGTTTTGAATTCTTATTACTATATTTAAAATATTCCCTTTTTAAATAAGCCAAATCTCGTTTCACTTTCTCAATATCTTTTCTTACCAATTCCATCTTTAATCTTTGCAACTTGTCATATATCTTCTTATTTTTTGTCTTACCATGTTCCTCTTGTAATTGCTTTATCTCCTTTTCAACTTTGTCCTGGTTTTCCCTAAATTGTTTATTTCTAAAACTAGCCAGTTAAATTTTTTTTTATAAATTTTAATTGAATTTTTAAGACATACAAAAAAAAAATAGAAAAGAAAACATTGACTAACAATACAATACACAAACGAATCCATAATATCATCTTAACAAACATTACTAAATATTAGCACATAACAATATCTAAACTCATTAATTACTATATAACCACCGAATATTAGAAAAAACCATTATTTCCAGATCCAAGATAATAAGAACTTTCTGTGCTACTACTAATCTTTGGATAAATAATAATCACCCTGTGAATATATACATTGCCCGGAGAGTTTATTTTCTACTCATCTCCAGAAACTTCTTTGAGATGGTACTGGTCCTGAACTATCATTTGCCATACAAGAATGGTCCACAAATGGTTTCCATATACTCCAAAATCTATCCTCTTTTAAGTTATCTCTTTTCACTTTAATCTCCCATGTCAATTTATCATTCAATGCTAAACTCCACATTTCTTTATACCACTCTCCAATCTGTATCTCAATATCATTTTTCCAATTTCTAGCTATACATTGTCTACCCGTTGTCAATACAATTTCCAATAATTCTTTTTCCTCCTTGTTTAAACCCATACCTTCGACATTCGTTAAAAGAATGGTACTTGACACCATCTTAACACATTTACCCATTATTTCACCAAGCTCACCTTCTATTCTTCCCCAAAAATCCCTTATTTTTTTACAGCTCCACCACATATGTTCATATGTTCCGTCAAATTCTCTACATCTCCAACATACTTTATCTCTTTTATTATCCATCTGGTAAAGTCTTAATGGCGTCAAGTACCATTGCCACAACATTTTAAAATTATGTTCTTTAATTCTTACGGACATTGTTCTCATAATCCTCTTTTTCCATTTGTTTTTCCACTCAGTCTCCCCTATTGTTATATTCAAATTTTGTTCCCACTTCCGTTTCAAATCCTCCTGTGGATCTGCACCTCTATTCAGTATGTTATAAAGCTTACTTACAAGACCTCTAATACTGCTTTCCCCTTTTCTAATCTTCCTTACCAACTCCTCAAATTCTGTGTGTATTCTATCTAACCCTACTTCTTTTTTATATTTTTTGTTCCAATTGTCCACCTTCAACTTCTGAAACCAATTCAAATTTAATATCTCAAATATTTTTTCCGCTCCACATCAGAGTCACACGCTTTTAACCAATCCTTCAACAAAAGCATCCCATTTTTATCCAATATTTCCATTTTTCCTTATCTAGCTTTATTGGAAAACTCATCATGTCAGCTAATTCCACAATTGGAGAGAGATTTGGGACCATGTCCTTTTTTACCTTCTTCCACACCTCCATGAGACCTCTCATCATAGTATTATTTGACCTTTTCACCCTATCCTTTATTCCCAAAAAAATCATATTTCCGATATTTCTATATTCCTTCATCTCCAATTGCTCCCAAATTGTCTTTTCTCTTGCCAAAATCTTCACAACATTCTTAACTTGAAAAGCTCGATAATATGCTAACAAATTTGGCATACCCAAACCCCCTTTTTTTTGAGACAGGTACTATAGCTTCTTTGGGAGCCTAGATTTTTTACCTCCATTGCAAAAGCCATTGAACATCTTTTGAAACTCATTAATTTCTTTCTCTTTCAAATGGATCGCTATTGTATCAAATAAAAAGTTAATCTTTGGTAACAATATCATTTTACACATAGCAATTCTTCCGAACCATGACAGCTTTAACTTCTGAAGTTCTTGTATTTTATTCTTAAATTCTATTTTCAAGCTGTCATAGTTCAATCGTTTAAGTTCTTCTAATTTGTTTGAAATAATTATCCCCAAATATTTCAGTTTATCTTTAATTTGTATATTAAGTGTCGATACTATCTTACCCATCTCACTTGGTTTCAAATTACATAGCATCAGTTCTGATTTATCCCAATTTATCTTTAGTCCAGTTATAGCTTGAAATACCTGCAAATGATCTTTAATCCTGTCCATTACCAGCTCCGGGTGCTTCACCATAAGCAGTGTATCGTCTGCATACATACTCACTTTATTACCCATAATCCCTTCTATATTTATATCTTCCCTTATGCTTTTAGCTAAGATCTCCATTGCCATAATAAACAAGATAGGAAATAATGGACAGCCCTGCCTAGTGCCAGCCTCTAGCTTTACCACATCCGTAAACTCCTCATTTACTCTAACCCTAGCATTTCCTTTTTGATATAGTAAATCTATAACCCTATTGAATTTGTCCCCAAATCCATATTTCTTAACTATTTCCTTAATTGAAGACCACTGCAATGAATCAAAAACCTTAAAAATATCCAATGATAATAATCCCACCTTTTCCTTTGTTTGATTAACGCTGTCTATTAAGTCTAATACCCTTCTAGTCAGATCCGCCATATGTCGTCCCTTTAAAAACCCAACTTGATCAACATTTATATATTCCCCCATGAAACTATTTAAACGGTTAGCCAATATTGCTGTGAAGATCTTCGCATCTTGATTTATAAGTGAAATTGGTCTGTACGAGTCCACTCTTTCCAAGTTCTTACCCGGCTTTGGCAAAAAAAACGATTGTAGTGTTATACCATGAAGTCGGAATTGGTCCTCCAGCTAGTATGTGATTATATAGCTTTACCAATTTCGGTGCCACCACCTCTTTAAATTCTTTATAAAATTCTGTCGATAATCCATTATCCCCCGGGGCTTTCCCTATCTTCAGTCCGCTTATTACCTCCTTAACCTCTTTATCAGTTATCCTTTCCTCCATTTTCTCCCTATGCTCTTGTTTTATTCCATTCCCTAACTGTCTCTCCAATATCTTTTTAAGCTTCTCCAAATCTACTTCCTTTTTTGCATATAATTCTTGGTAAAATTCCCTAACAATTTTACATTTATCCTTATTCTTATTACACCTTGAACCTTGCCTGTCAACCAGTACGCCAATTTCTCTTTTTTCCCTTTTAACCTTGGCTGCTCTTGCTAATAATTTTGAATTCTTATTGCTAAATTCAAAATATTCTCTGTTTAGGTAAATCAAATCTCTTTTGACTTTATCAATATCCTTACCCATTACTTCTGCCTTAAGTCCTTGTAATTTCATAAAAAAAAATTTATCTTTGTTTTTTGCATGCTCCTCCTGTAATTGTTTTATTTCTCTTTCTTTTTCCGCCTGTTCTGCTTTATATTTTTTGTATTTGAAGCTTGCCAATTTTATACTTTCCCCCCTAAAAACTGACTTCATGGTATCCCATACAACGTTAAAATTAACCTCATTATTATCATTCTACTGCCAACTTTCTTTCCAACTTTCCATAATTGCTTCTTTACTTTTCTGATCTTTGAACAAATTAGGATCGTACCTCCAATTTCTTACTTTTCGAATATTTTTTGTACTTTCAGTTCCAAATATACTTTAGCATGGTCCGATTCCTTAATAATCCCAATTTCCGTACCTTCTATATCCCCAATTAAGTTTTCCGAAAGTAAAACATAGTCTATTCTTGAGTAGGTCCCATGGACGTGCGAAAAAAAGGAATATGCCCTTTCCGAGCCCTTAAACTCTCTCCACGAATCCTTCAAGCCCATAACGTCCATCCAATTATCCAACACCTTCCCTCTCAAACCAATTCCACTTCTAGCTATGTTTGTGCAGTCTAATCCTGACCTTATCAAATAAAAATCACCAGCCACAATAATTTTTGCAACATTTTCCAACTCCACTATTTTCCAAATTTTTTCAAGAAACTCTGCTTGGTGGTCGTTCGGAGCATAAATATTTACCAACATAATTTCCTCATCTTCTAATTTTCCTCTTATCAACAGATATCTGCCCTCTTGATCAACAATCTTTTTTGTAATTTCAAATCCCAGCTTCCTAGAAATCATAGTTGCCACCCCTCTTGCTTTCGAAGTACCAAACGCCATCTCATAATGTTGCATCCATCCCAAATAAAGTTTATTCGTATCTTTTGACTTCTGATGTGTTTCCTGTAAGAACAATATATCTGGTCGATCTTTTTTTAACGCCAATTCCAATCTCCGTCTCTTAAGAACAGAACCTGTACCTTTCACATTCCATGATATTATTTTAATACTACCCATAACCAAATTCTTTTCCCAGCTTTAAACTCTCCATCGGGCATGCCACCAACAACCCTACCACCATACCACTACATAAAACACACACTTTCGCTCTCCCCACTTTCCCACGAAAAGCCGCCTCTGTCGACCAAAGAGGGGAGAGGGGGGACATGCAAGATGCGCCTTACTACCGGCGTTACGCGCTATTTGCCCATTCTACCTCTATTAACTGCTTAGAATTGCTAAAATCTAATA
The DNA here is from genome assembly GCA_035047345.1 of Bradypodion ventrale. Taxonomy (NCBI): domain Eukaryota; kingdom Metazoa; phylum Chordata; class Lepidosauria; order Squamata; family Chamaeleonidae; genus Bradypodion; species Bradypodion ventrale. Next base: position 142,093,635 of record JAWDJE010000003.1, read on the forward strand.
TTCATTGCTCCTTACCTATCTCCTCCTCCACCATAATCAAAGACAGCTCCTCTTCCTCCTCTCCTCGCTGTGGTGTTCCACCTGTAGCCCCACCGGCTTCCTCCCTCTCATATTCCCTCCCCAAAACTCCAGAATCCATCAATTCCTTCTTAAGATTTTTCCATTCTTCCGAGTCTACCTTTACCAGTTCCAACAAACTCAAATATTCCAATGGATTAGTGCCTTCATCAATAACTTGCATTCGTTTGTCATAGAAAAAATGCAATTGTTGCGGAAATCTCCAATTATACCTTATATTTTTACTCATCAATAATTTAGTAACGGACCTCATCTTATACCACCATGTTCTTTCTTTTAATGAGATATCATTATACACTTCCACATCTGAGCCATCAAATTTCAGCGCATCAGAACCAACTCGTTTCAGATGGGCCATTACTTTTAACTTATCTGCCCAATTCGCAAATTTAACCAACACATTTCTTTGAACCACCCTCCCTCTTCTTGGGCCCACCCGGAAAACGCTTACAATATCTTCCTGGACAAATTCTTTCCCCATATTCAAACCATTTAACCACTGAACCACCCTTTCTCTTAACAAATCCGGAGTGCGTTCCACCACCTGACGGATCACAATGTTCTGCTTTCTCATCATATCTTCCACACCATCTATCCTTCTCTCTTGTTCCTCCAATTTCAGCTTGTTCTCCCGCACCACCTCCTGAGTCCCCTTTACCTCCTTCTTTATGGCATTTACCTCGGTTTGGACCAATTTTACATTTCCCTCAATTTTTTTCAAACTTAAGTCCACTTTTTTTGCAAAATCTGCAACTGATGACATCATTTTATCTTGTTTTTTCATCATTTCATTTCTGTCTTTCACCCTTGAATCCTCATTTTTCTCCAATTTTTGAAACAATTTGCCAATTTCCACCATAATTTGAGTCTGATCGTATGGCACTGTGGGCGGGGATGAAGACTGAGTGGATTCCTCCATTGGTGCTTTTTCTTTCTTTTTAGGCTTTACAACTGGTTCTTCTTCCTTTGCTTTCCCTCTTGTACCTTTATCCATAGTAATGTAATGTATAAGAAGTCCAATGCTGCAGTACGTTGTAAAAGTTAGTCACAGATCCAATAGGGAAGCTTATATACAAGCAGAAGATCAAAAAGTTACTGTAATCCACAGAGATAAAACAAAAGGAAACAATTCTCCCAACAGGCAGCTCAGAAAAAAAGGAGAACAAAAAATGTTAATCCACAGCAGGTCCGTTTCCCCAAAGCAAATAATCCAATCAGTTGTCTTTCAACTGCAGTAAAAGGGCTTCAAGGGAACAGTCAGTCCAAGCTTCTCCTTTAAAAAAACCAAGCCGCCAGAGAAAAAAAGAGGGGGGGAGACCAGAGGGAGATAAAGCCCAAAATCCAACCAGCGAGGAGAAGTGGTGAGGGGCAGTATATTCCACAGTAAACAAACAGGTATTTATAATCCACACGGTGAAGGAGCCAAAAGGCAAGAGCCACCCAATCCTTCTCTTGAAGCGGACAATCAAAACGCCAATTTCCAGCGACTGCCTTAACTTTTGGGTAAAAAAAAACCCCTTCTCTTTCTAAGGAACGGAAAACTTTCTCCAAGCGATTTAAGACGGGGAACTCTCAATCACCTTCCAATGTTGTAGCGCAGACAGAGATAATTAATCCACTTTGTTGTCGTCAAAACGTGGCGCGATCTTCTGGTTTGTAAAAGGAACCATAACCCAAACACTCTCACTTTTGTTTTCCAGGACCGCCGCCATTAACTGAGCCTCCGCTTACTTTAATCCGCTTCCACCCGCTGCCATTTCAGGAGTCCGAGCTCATTTTAAAAAAAAAAGCCCCAGCCAATTTTAAAGTTTAAAGTTCCGTTCATGCACTTACATGCAGGCTGTTCTCATACCAAACAACTTCTTGCCAGTTCCAAAGCCTTCTCCACAGTCTCACTGGTCCCATTCTCGACTCCTCGGCAGAAAAGCCGCGACTACCGTCACAGCTTCATCCGCTCAGAGAAGCCTCCCGAACTTCGACCATCCAGCCTCAAAAGATCCCAAAATTTTCCAAAAAGATAGGCAAGGTTCTTATCTTTAGAATTTACCACTTTAAAACCTCTCCATTTTGCTCCAGCATATTAGTTACCACTTTGTTAGGCGCGAGCGTCCGAATCTAGATGTTACTCGGCGGCCATCTTAGCCACGCCCCCAACTAGCCAGTTTAATATTTTCTCCTCTAAATACTGATTTCATTGCATGTTATAACTAACCTTATCGTTATCGTTCCAATACCAACTTTCCTTCCAATTTTCAATAATTTGCTCTTTACATTTATGATCCCTAAACAATTTCGAATCGTATCTCCAATTTCTTCTAACTTTCTTTATTCCCTCTATCCTCAATTCCATCAATACTTTCATATGATCTGATTCTCTAAAAATTCCTACTTCCAGCTCATCTATTTTACTAATCATATTCTCTGTTACAAATATATAATCTATTCTGGAATATGTATTATAAACCTGTGAAAAAAGGTATGTACTCTTTCCGACCCTTTAATTTCCCTCCATGTATCTTTCAACCACAATGATTCCATCCATTTATCAAGAATCTGTAAATTGGCTCCTCTTCCAACCCTTGCTATATTTGTACAATCCAAACTAGATCTTATTAAATTGAAATCTCCAGCCACAATCATTTTCGCTCTTTTTTCCTTCATCAATAAGCCATATATTTTATGTAGAAATTCCCCTTGACAGTCATTTGGTGCATATATGTTTACTAAATGTATCTCTTCATCATCTATCTTCCCTTTTATTATTAAATACCTACCTTCCGGGTCGGAAACACACTTAATCATCTCAAAACCTAATCTACTTGATATAAAGACCGCAACCCCTTTTGATTTTGATGTACCATGTGCCTTTTCATAAATTTGCATCCATCCTAAAAAAATCTAATTTACATCCTCGGATTTTTGATGAGTTTCCTGCAGAATGACTATATCCAGTTTATCCTTTTTCAAAGCCGATTCTATCCTTCTCCTCTTCACTTGTGAACCAGTACCTTTCATATTCCAGGACAATATATTAATATTTCTCATCACATACTCTCAAAACCCATTTTCTATTACTCACATTTCCTCCTATAGACGTGATTCCCTCTACCATACAAAAACCAAAACAAATAATACAACAATAAACAATCATACCTACCCTCCCTACTCCTTTTTATCAAAGTAGCCTTTGCCTAACAAAGAGAGGAGGGGGGAACATGCAAGATGATCCTACTATCTACTGCTCCAGTGCACAATCTTATTTTATCTAAAATTCATTAAACTTATTTCTTCTCCCTACTTCCTTCCTTAATTTCTCCATCCCCTGAATGCAACTTCACCTTTTATCCACCACCTTCAACACTTTGAAGTCCACCACTGCTCCTCCCATAGCTCCCCTCTCTTCTGCCTCCCCATAATCTCTCTTAATTTCCCCAGATTCAATCAAGGCCTTCCTCAGCCCAAGCCATTCTTCTGATGCCACTTTAACCAAGCCAATCAAACACAAATACTCCAAGGCATCCATTCCTGCATCAATTGCGTGCATTTTTTATCATAAAAAACTCTCAGTTGTTGTGGGAACCTCTAATTGAATGTAATCCCATGTGCAATCAGAATTTTCGTTGCAGGTTTCATCTTGTATCTCCAACCTTGTACTTCCACAGAAATATCATTGTAGACCTCCACATCATTCCCATCAATTTTTAAAATGACAAACTCAGCTTGTTTTATAAAAGCCATCACCTTTAATTTATCTCCCCAATTTGCAAACTTGCACCCAGTCTATAAACGCTCGCGATGTCTTCATTCACAAAATCTTTCCCTCTTTTCAAACTATTTAGCCAATCAACTATTCTTTCTTTCAAGTGGTCTGGCACTCCCCCGCCCATATTGTGAATTACTATATTCTGTTTTCTCATCATCTCTTCCATCAGATCTATCCTTTTCTCTTGTATTTCTACCTTCATTTTAATGTCTTTTTCTTCTTCATGCAACCCTTTCATATCATCCTGCATCAATTTCATATTTTTTTTGCATTGACTTAACACTTATATCCATCCTCTCAAAATTATAATCAACCTTCCTAGAAAAATCATTAAAAATTACAAAGAGTTTGTCCTGCTTTTCCACAATTTCACCCTTATCTTTAACCCTTGCCTCCTCCATCCTATCAAATTTCTTGAACAATTTACCCAATTCAACCATAATTTGTGTTTGGTCCAATGACCCAGGCTCTGGTGATGATGTTGATGGGGGTGTCTCTTCATTTGCGGCCTTGTCCTTTTTCTCCTCCTTCTTCTGGTCCATCCTTTTAGGCTTCACCACTTCTTCTTCTTTTCCCCTTCCCTTTGAAAACTTTTCCATTGTAACCTCAAGTAAAAGCCTCAATGAAGCAAGCCCTTTATGCCCTGCTAAGCCGTCTTCCTGATCAAATTCCAGCTCCAAAGTATATTACAAACACGTAAAATTAGGCTTTACTTAGCACTTCCACAATCCAAAGATTAACTGTCTTGATACAATCCTGATATACTGTGTTAATCACCAAGCCACAATACAGGACACAGAAAAAAATGTAAATACACCAGGAGTAATAATGTTACTGTTGTTGATATTATGTCTCCAGTGTGAAGGACAAAAGAGAAGGGAAAAAGCAAAATGACATAGTTCAATACTCCAAAACCAAAACGAGTTCACTTTGTAATCCAAACTTGAATGGAAAATTTATAAACTCTGAGCCTGACAATACTCCTTATAATCCAAATGAATCAACCAGATTTTTTATAATCCCACTGAAAAAATCTAACTTTATAATCCAACTGAAAAAAATATTTCCACACCCCAAATCTTGATTGAAGTTATCAAATCAAATACTATTCAATATCAAATCAAAAACTCAATGTAACTTGGCTGTCCACTTTTTCTCATTCAAGATGTATACAGCAGTCCAAAAAAAAAACTCTGAGGAGGAGACTTATTTAAATTTTCAAACATGGAGGAATAATTCCAAAAAGAAAATCAAAGAAACAGCATTTATATTCCACACTGACCATCCAAGCCACTTTATAATCCTGGCAGCAGCAGAAGTTTCAAGGGAGAGGGAAAAAAAGAGTCATGTATATAAACATTTTTGCTCAAAGTGCTCACCCCGCAAATGACTTCGCTATTGTTGACCAGCCGCAGCTGCAGATTCCTTAGGGTGCCCCTCCTCTGTTCTTCTCCAACCACTCAGCCATCAAACTCCATAATCCATTCTTTTTCCTTCTTCTCCTTCTATTCCTTCATCTCCCTCCAGTCTCCTCTCCTTTCTTTCTTCTTCTTTAACTCCAAAACATGCCAAAACCCTCCAACTTTGTTTCCAGTCCAATCTTAACCTTCTGCTTAACTTTCATTTTCCTCCACAGCCACCTCCATTAACCCCCCTTCTTCTCTCAAACTCGCTTCCTCGGACCTTCTCCACTTGCTTTTCTTTTGAGAAGCCACGCTCTCCGCTCTCCATTCACCCCGCAATCACGCAAGCCACATCTCCAGATTTTTTTTGCCTTCAACAAGGTCTCACTTTTCTCGCTTTTCTTGCCCTTCTTATTCCCTTCGTTAGTCCCATTCACTCCAGGCCAGCTGGTGAAGCCGCGGCTTCCGCTGCTTGCCTCTCCAGCCGATGCTGCCTCCCAAACTCCAACCACGAAGCACAGAAATCAAGGGCTTTCTTCTGGTGAGCTTTTTAGAAGTTTTAATGTCTTTTTAAAGTATATTTTTCTTATTAGTATCACATTATAGTGCGTGAGCTCACAGATATGTGTGTTAATCCATTGCCATCTTGGCCACGCCCCCTATACACATTCTTGCTGTTGTTATTATGATAGATAACAAATCTGCTGCACAAAGACTTAAGATCATGTTATTAAATTAAAAAATTAGTACACCAATTGCATCAAATTTGTTATTGGTCCCTAATATTTCCATTACTTCTTTTTCTACCTTTGTCCAAAATTGTTTCACTGCTTTGCACTCCCACCACATGTGGAGATAAGTTCCAATCTCTTTTTTGCATTTCCAACATTTATTAAATTTAGTTTGGTCCATCTGATTCAATCGGATTGGCGTTAAGTACCACTTCCACAATAATTTACAGTTGTGTTCCTTCAGTCTAATTGATAAATTTCTCATAACTCTTTTTTCCCATTTTTGTTTCCAACTTGTTTCATTAATGCTTATTTTTAGATAATTTTCCCATATTTCTCTAATAGTATCTCTGGGATGTTCCATGTCATTCAATATTTTGTACAATTTGCCAATTAGACTTTTTATTTCTGTTGTTCATGATCTTATGTTTGAGATTGCAGAGAGACTCAATGAATTCTTTGCTTCAGTATTCACTGAAGAAGACAGAGACCACATGCCCAAAACAGAGCCTATCTTCGTAGGAGGGAAAGCGAAGAATTAAGCAAGATAGAAATAACCAGGGAGGAGGTCCTTGCATGTCTTGTTAAGCTAAACACTAACAAATCACCAGGACCAGATGGCATCCATCCACGAGTTCTCAGGGAACTTAAAGATGAAATTGCTGATCTCCTAGCCAAAATATATAATCTTTCCCTCAAATCAGGCTTTGTGCCTGATGACTGGAAGGTAGCGAATGTAACACCAATTTTCAAAAAAGGATCCAGGGGTGATCCAGGAAATTACCGACCTGTCAGTTTGACATGTGTCCCAGGTAAAGTGATGGAAACCATCCTAAAATATAGAATTAATAGGCACATAGAAGAGAAGGCGCTGCTAAAGGAGAGCCAACATGGCTTTTACAAGGGCAAATCATGCCTCACTAATCTGTTGGAATTTTTTGAGAGTGTCAGCAAGCATGTGGATAAGGGGGATCCAGTTGACATTGTTTATCTGGACTTTCAGAAGGCTTTTGACAAGGTCCCACACCAAAGGCTCTTGAATAAACTTACCAGTCATGGAATAAAGGGACAGGTCTTGTCCTGGATCAGCAACTGGCTAAGGGACAGGAAACAGAGGGTAGCACTAAATGGACACTTCTCCAAGTGGAGGGAAGTAAAGAGTGGGGTTCCCCAAGGTTCAGTACTGGGACCCCTGCTTTTCAACCTCTTCATAAATGATCTAGAGGTAGGAGTAAAAAGCAAGGTAGCCAAATTTGCTGACGACACTATGACTTGGCCTTGAGCAGGGGTTTAAAGAGAGGCTATGCTGGAGGGGCTTCTCCATTGCCTGGGACTCTGGAGGCCAGCTGGAACAACTGCAGGCATCAGGGCAGCCTCCAACACCGGCGTCCTGAGCCCTCCCTCCCTCCTCCTCCCTATGCCTTGGCCTTGAGCAGGGGTTTAAAGGGAGGCTATACTGGAGGGGCTTCTCCATTGCCTGGGACTCTGGAGGCCAGCTGGAACAACAACTGCAGGCATCAGGACAGACTTCAACTCCGGCGTCCTGAGCCCTCCCTCCCTCCTCCTCCCTATGCCTTGGCCTTGAGCAGGGGTTTAAAGGGAGGCTATGCTGGAGGGGCTTCTCCATTGCCTGGGACTCTGGAGGCCAGCTGGAACAACAACTGCAGGCATCAGGACAGACTTCAACACCGGTGTCCTGAGCCCTCCCTCCCTCCTCCTCCCTATGCCTTGGCCTTGAGCAGGGGTTTAAAGGGAGGCTATGCTGGAGGGGCTTCTCCATTGCCTGGGACTCTGGAGGCCAGCTGGAACAACAACTGCAGGCATCAGGGCAGCCTCCAACACCGGTGTCCTGAGCCCTCCCTTCCTCCTCCTCCCTATGCCTTGGCCTTGAGCAGGGGTTTAAAGGGAGGCTATGCTGGAGGGGCTTCTCCATTGCCTGGGACTCTGGAGGCCAGTTGGAACAACAACTGCAGGCATCAGGACAGACTTCAACACCAACGTCCTGAGCCCTCCCTCCCTCCTCCTCCCTATGCCTTGGCCTTGAGCAGGGGTTTAAAGGGAGGCTATGCTGGAGGGGCTTCTCCATTGCCTGGGACTCTGGAGGCCAGTTGGAACAACAACTGCAGGCATCAGGACAGACTTCAACACCGACGTCCTGAGCCCTCCCTCCCTCCTCCTCCCTATGCCTTGGCCTTGAGCAGGGGTTTAAAGGGAGGCTATGCTGGAGGGGCTTCTCCATTGCCTGGGACTCTGGAGGCCAGCTGGAACAACAACTGCAGGCATCAGGACAGACTTCAACACCGGCGTCCTGAACCCTCCCTCCCTCCTCCTCCCTATGCCTTGGCCTTGAGCAGGGGTTTAAAGGGAGGTTATGCTGGAGGGGCTTCTCCATTGCCTGGGACTCTGGAGGCCAGCTGGAACAACTGCAGGCATCAGGGCAGCCTCCAACACCGGCATCCTGAGCCCTCCCTCCCTCCTCCTCCCTATGCCTTGAGTGGAGGAGGTGGGGAGTTGAAAGTTCTACGGCCCACTGGGGGCGATGGGGGGAGATATGGGCCAAAAGGGGGGAGGAGATGGTGGAGGGAGGGAGGGAGAGTTAGAAAGATTGAGGGACTAGCTTGCCTGCCAGGGAATAGCAGCCCCTGTCTGGGGCTGGCTTGGAGGTCCATGGGGATAAAATTAAGGTGACGATTCCAGATGGCTTTGAAAAGCCGGCCCACTACCGTCGCTACTGTGGGTGGAATGTCTCACCCCAGTTGAGGGCTCAAGGTAGATTTGGAAGAATGCCCCACCACTTCCATCACAGCCAGAGCCTTGCGGAGGGTGGTGGGGGGAGTGGGTGGGGTGGTTTTATATGGGGGTGGGAGGGAGGGAGGGAGAGACTGCCCGGCCAGCCAGGAAGGAGAGGCAGCATTCTGTCCAAGGCAATCAGGGAGGCTCCGGAGGCCAAAATAGAGGTTGTGATGGGCATGGGGCGATATAGCGGGTACCGAGGGGTGGGCCGCACTCGGGGAATGCGGGGCAGATGCTTAGTATCTGTCCCTCATTCCAGCCCCCCGGTTACACCTCTAGGTCCTGAGCAGCTGACCCAGGGTGACCCTGCCCTTAGGCTGCTGCTGATGAATGCCAGGTCGGTATGTAATAAGGCCCCCTTGATACAAGATTCCATTATGGGGGAGCGGGCCGACCTGGCATGTATCACTGAGATCTGGCTGAGACCAGAGGATGGTGTTCCTCTGTCAGAAATGTGTCCAGCTGGGTTCAGTATTTGGCACCAGCCTAGGGATGAGGGTAAGGGCGGTGGCATTGCCATCACAGCCAGGGAGTCACTGGGAGTCGCCAGGGCTACCGCTCCACAAATTCTGGGTTGTGAGGCCCTGCTTCTGCGTCTGGGCTCTAAGGGTCAGTTGGGAGTCTTACTCCTGTACCTGCCCCCTTGCAGGGTAAGGGACTCCCTGCCTGAGCTCCTCGAGGCCATCTCAGCATTGGCTTTGGAGTTCCCTAGACTGATGGTTCTGGGGGACTTCAATTTGCCTTCGCTGGGGACTGGCTCCGAGGTGGCTCAGGAGTTCATGGCTTCCATGGCAGCTATGGACCTGATTCAGGTAATTCAGGGCCCGACCAGGGGCAGTGGCCACACACCAGATTTAATCTTTTTGTCGGAGCGGTGGCAGAGTGTTCTGAGACTACGGAAATTAGACATAACACCTGTGCCATGGTCAGATCATTATTTGGTGGCTCTAGACTTCCTGGGTGCGACGCTTCATCGTAGGGAGGCAGGGCCTATTAGAATGGCCCGCCCCTGGCAACTGATGGATCCTGATGGATTCCAGAGGGAACTGGGGGATTTCCCTCTGGATCAGCAACACGATTCGCCCGAGGCGCTGGTTGACCTGTGGAACAGGATGACAACAGCAGCCTTGGATGAAATCGCACCACTACGGCCTCTCAGAGCTCATGGAGCTAGGTCATCTCCGTGGTTCACAGATGAACTGCGGGAGCTCAAATGGGCAAAGAGACGCCTAGAGCGCTGCTGGGTGAAGACCCAGAGAGACTCCGATTGGACACTAGCTAGAGCCACTATTAGGGCCTATCTAGTGGCGATGGAGGTGGTGAGGCGGCAATACTTCACCACCCTTATTGCCTCCGCTGACAATCGCCCAGCCACTCTGTTCCGGGTTACCAGGTCTCTCCTTGGTAGGGGGACCCCGGTGCCCGGTTGGCAGGGGTCGGCTGAGGACTTTGCTGACCATCTAGTGGAGAAAATCGATTGGATTCGCTTGGGGTTTAATCCTGGCGTGGATGGGGAGAGTCGGGAGGGAGCTGGAGCACAGTCTTGCCATACCATCTGGGACCAGTTTGATCCAGTTGCCCCTGATGAAGTGGACAGGCTCCTTGCAGCTGTGTGCGCCACTAACTGCCCATTGGAACCCTGTCCCACCTGGTTGGTGAAAGCCTCCAAGGCGGTGACAGGTGGCTGGGTTGGGGCTATGATCAATGCATCATTGCGGGAGGGGGTGTTTCCTGCACCTTTAAAACATGCCTTGGTGCGCCCTTCCCTCGACCCAGCTGTCCTAACCAACTATAGGCCTGTCTCCAACCTCCCCTTTTTAGGGAAGGTGTTGGAGAAGACAGTGGCGCGTCGGCTGCAGGGGGTACTGGATGAAGCGGATTACCTGGACCCCTTTCAGTCAGGATTCAGGCCTGGATATGGTACCGAGACGGCATTGGTCGCACTGATGGATGATCTCTGGCGGGAGCGGGACGGTGGTCACCCATCTGTCCTTGCTCCTCTTGACCTCTCAGTGGCTTTCGATACCGTTGACCATGGTATCCTTTTGGAACGGCTCCGAGGATTGGGAATCCAGGGCACTGTGTGGTCCTGGTTTTCCTCATTTCTGAGGGGTCGGACCCAGTCGGTGTGGTTGGAGAGTGAGAGGTCCAGTCCTAGGCCCCTCAAATGGGGGGTGCCTCAGGGCTCGGTGCTCTCTCCTCTCCTATTTAACATCTACATGAAGCCGCTGGGTGAGATCATTCGTTCCCATGGGGTGCGGTACCATCAGTACGCGGATGACACTCAGTTGTATATCTCGGCCCATGGGGACCCCAGTGATGCCGTCAAAGTCCTTTCCAGGAGCCTGGAAGCTGTTGGGGTCTGGATGGGGGCTAACGGGCTACAACTGAATCCCAGCAAGACTGAGTGGCTATGGATAAGGGGTCCTGCGTTAACCCGGGAGCTACCGTCTTTGGTTCTGGATGGGGCTATTTTGCCCCAGACAGACCCGGTGCGCAACTTGGGGGTCCTCCTGGATTCGCGGCTACTGCTAGAAGAACAGGTGGCAGCTGTGACCAGGAGGGCTTTCGCCCAACTTCGGGTGATTCGCCAGTTGCGCCTACTCCTGGACCGGGACTCCTTGCTCATGGTCACTCACGCTCTGGTCACCTCCAGACTAGATTATTGCAATGCGCTCTACATGGGGCTGCCCTTGACGACCATTTGGAGGCTACAGCTGGTCCAGAATGCGGCAGCCAGGGTGGTGATGGGGTGTGGGCATTATGCCCGTGCTTTGCCACTGCTCCGGGAGCTGCACTGGTTGCCAGTTTGTCTCCGGGTGCAATTCAAGGTGCTGGTTTTGACCTTTAAAGCCCTATATGGTAGTGGGCTGGGTTACCTAAGAGACCGCATCGCCCTGAGGACGTCTGTCCGTCCAACCAGAGCGGACCGGAGAGGCTCTCTAATTGTTCCATCAGCCAGAGGGGCTCACTTCTCTGGCACAAGGAGGAGAGCCTTCTCCGTGTCTGCACTGGCCCTCTGGAACCTCCTGCCAACAGAGCTACGTCTCCAGACGGAATTGCTGCCTTTCAGAAAAGAACTTAAAACCTGGCTGGCGGGTCAAGTGTGGGGTGCAGGTGGAAGGGTAACCTCCATTGGGTGGTTGGTGTAGAAGAACTCTACCCCATGGTGCCTTTGGATCCTGCACCCCTTGTTTTTAGGGGGTGGGTAGTTTTAACTGTTTTTAACATGTGTTTTTTAATTTTTATTGTGAACCGCCCTGAGTTGGCTTTGGCCGAGTGAGCGGTATATAAATGTGACAATTAAATTAAATTAAATTAAATTATACAGGGTAGTGAAAACTGTGAGAGATTGTGAGGAGCTCCAGAGGGATCTCTTGACACTGGGGGAGTGGGCAAAACAGTGGCAAATGAGCTTCAACATTAGTAAGTGCAGAGTGATGCATGTTGGGGCAAAAACCCCCAATTACATTTATAAACTGATGGGGTCTGAACTCTCTGCGACAAACCAGGAAAGGGACCTTGATGTCCTGGTGGACAGCTCAATGAAGGTGTCAACCCAGTGTGCCTCAGCAGTGAAAAAAGCAAACTCAATGCTAGGGATCATTAGGAAGGGTATAGAAAATAAGTCAGCAAGTGTCATTTTGCCTCTTTATAAATCTATGGTGAGGCCCCATCTGGAATACTGTGTACAGTTCTGGTCGCCATACCTCCAGAAGGATATTATGGAGTTGGAGAAAGTACAAAGGAGGGCAACCAGAATGATCAGGGGACTGGAACACCTTCCTTACCATCTGAGGCTGCAACGGTTGGGCCTTTTCACTCTTGAACGACGGCGTTTAAGAGGTGACCTGATTGAAGTTTATAAAATCATGCACGGTGTGGACAAAGTAGATAAGGAAAAACTGTTTTCCCTATCGCATAACACTAGAACTAGGGGACACTCGATGAAACTTTTGGGTACTAGTTCTCAAACAAATAAGAGAAAGTACTTTTTCACCCAGAGGATTACTGGTCTATGGAACTCCCTGCCAGAAGAAGTGGTGACAGCTGTCAGTCTTGACAGCTTTAAGAAAGGATTAGACAAGTTCATGGAGGACAAGGGTATCAATGGCTATAATTATGGATACTTAAGGACAACCTCGGGGTTGGAGAGATAGGCAGGATATCTCTCAATGCCATTTCCAGGGAATCCTAAGCAGGTGAAGGCACCTCCTTGGAAATACCCTGAAGGAAATGGTGAGCCACTGTGTGAGACAGAATGCTGGACTGGATGGGCTGTGGCCTGTTCCAGCAAGGCTGTTCTTATGTTCTCATGTTCTTATGTTAATTACTAATTTCTCAAATTCTCTCATATTTCTATTTAGATTTAGTTCACTAAAAAAACTATTATTCCATTTATTAATTGCTGCCACTTGAATCCAGTTTTATTTCATTTGTGCAAAAATCTGTGTTTTCTTTTCTGAGTTTTTGCATAACTCTATCCAATCTTTTAACAAAACTACCCCATTATGTTCAAGTATCTCCTCCTTTTTACTAGTTAGTACTTTTGGGAAGCTCTTTAAATCCTTCAATTCAATTATAGGTGAGATGCCGGGAGCAATTTTGCTCTTCACAGAAAGCCATGTATCCATTAGAATTCCTAAAATTTTGTTGGTCTCATTAATTTTAACCTTATTTTTGTCTAAACATATTGCCTTTCCAACTTCATTTAGTTCGTGCATCCCAATACTTTCCCATATGGTGTCAGTCCTCATTAAAATCTTTATAATATTCTTTAGTTGATGTGCCTTATAATATTTCTTGACCAACCTCACCCCCTTTTTTGGTCTTTGTACCATAGTGATTTTGAGATTCTCAGTCTCTTCCCATCATTGCAGTAACTTTATTAAATTCTGTAATCCCTTGAAGTCCTTCTCTTTAATTTGAATTGGTAAAACTTCAAATATAAAATTAATTTTTGGTATAAGCTTCATTTTAGTTAAGTCTATTCTTCTGAACCATGATAATCTTAGTTTTTTGTATCGGGTTATCATTCCTTTTATTTCTAATACAAGCACATCAAAATGTAATTGTTTTAGTTCATCGTATTGATTTGAAATTTTTACTCCCAAATACTTCACACTATCTTTTATGTTAATATTAATATTAGTTGTAATGCTGTTCTGGGTTTCTTTACCTACCTTAAAAAGTATTAGTTCTGATTTATCCCAATTTAATTTTAGGCCGGTTGCATCTTAAAAATTTCTAAGGTGGATTCGTATTTTGGCAAATGCATTTTGGGGTTCTTTTAATATTAATAAGGTATCATCCATGTACAAATTAATTTTGTTATCTTTTATTCATTTTAGCTCTCTATCTTCTCTAATTGCATTTGCAAACATTTCAATTACTATTATAAACAGTATTGAGGATAAGGGATCTCCTTGTTTTGTTCCTGCTCTTAACTTTATGTCTGGAGCAAGAACGTTGTTCACTTTTATCTGTGTATTGCTTTGCTGATATAAATTATCAATTACTCTTGTAAATTTAAATCCAAATCCAAAATTTAACACTGTTTCTTTAATAGTTGGCCATTGGAGAGAGTTGAACACTTTATTGTATATATATATAAAATGCAACTACTCTCCTTGTTAAGTCGGATAGATACCTTGCTTTCATAAATCCTACTTGATCTGTCGTTATGTAATTTCCCATAAATTTGTTCAGTCTATTTGCTAGTATTGCTGTAAAAAAATTTACGTCTTGATTTAGTAGTTCTATAGGTCTATATGACTCAATTCTCTCTTCATCTTTTCCGGCTTTAGGGATTAAGGTTATGATTGATCTAAACCATGTATCGGTAATTTTTCCTCCTGCAAACACATAATTAAATATTCTCTTAATTTTTGGTACTAACATTTTTTAAAACTCTTTATAAAATTCGACCACCAGTCCACCTTCACCAGGTGTCTTTTCTATCTTTAATTTATCTATGACACTAGTTATTTCTTTTTCTGATATGAGCGCTTCCATTAACAATTTATGCTCTTGACTAACCTTGGCTTTAGACCAATTTTTGATATATTTCAACATTTCTTCTATTTCTAACTCTTTTTCTGAGTAGAAGTCTTGATAAAATTGTCTGGCAATTTCTATTTTCATTTATTTTATTGCATCTGTTTCAATATTTGTCGATTAATACTCTTATTTCCCTTTGTTCTTTTTTTCCCCTTCAGCTGCCTTTGCCAACATTTTAGAGTCTCTGTTACTGTATTCAAAATAATTTCTTTTAAAGTAAATTAGGCTTCTTTTACCTTTTTCCTATGTCTTTCCCTATTAATTCTGTTTTTAATTGTTGCAATTTATCAAATGTGTTTTTGTCATTTGTCTTTATATGTTCTTCCTGAAGTTGTTTGATCTCCCTTTCCAAATGTTTTTGCTTCTCTTTGTTTTATTAGTTTTTAATACCCACTATTTTGATGCATTGGCCCCTGAAGATTGACTTCATTGTGTCCCAAAGAATACTGTCTGATACATCTCTTGTATCATTTAGCAACCAGCATTCCTCCCACTTTTTACTTACTGCCTCATTGTCTTCTTGATTCTTGAATATTTTCGGGTCATATCTCCATTTGTTATTATTATTATTTTCCTTTTTTGCCACTACTTTTAAATCTACCATCATTTTAGTGTGGTCTGATTCCCTAAAAATTCCCACCTCTGCATTTTCTAATATCTTAACCGATTTATGTGTGACCATAACATAATCAATTATTGGGTTTGAGTTGTGGATATGTAAATAATAAGTATATACTTTTTCTTTACCCTTTAGTTCACATCACACATCATACAATCCTAACAGTTGCATCCATATATCCAATAGATTTTAGCTCCTGTTTTTTGTCTCACTGTGTTTATTGAGTCCGTATATAATCTGGTCAAATTAAAGTCACCTGCCACTATTATATTGTCCGTGTTTTCTTTCAAAATAATTTGATACACTGTCTGCAAAAATTCTTCCTGTTTCTGGTTTGGGGCATATATATTAACTAACAAAATTTCCTCATTATCTATTAATCCATTAATGATTATATACCTTCCTTCAAAATAAGTAAAACTCTTTAATTTGACAAATCCTAACCTTTTTGCTGTTAATATTGCAAGTCCCCTTGCTTTAGATGTTCCAAATGCTCTCTCGTAATCACTTATCCAGCCTAATGATAAATTATTCGCTTTTTTGCTTTTCTGGTGAGTCTCTTGAATAAATATTATATCTGGTTTATCTTTCCTAATTGTGGCCTCTATTAGCTTTCTTTTGTTAGGGAACCCAAGCCTTTCACATTCCAAGTGAATATTTGAACCATATTCGTAGTTATCAGAATTTACTCTTTGTTGTGTGAACCTTAAATTCAAGAGAACATTCACAATTAAATATGGTTGACATCTATTTGTACATTTACATTTAAACACTGAACATACACATAACTGATAACCCACAACCCACATGTATTGACTGACAAACATACACACAAACATTTATAACTAATAATCAACCTCCCCACCTTATCAACAAAAAGGGGCACCCTTCCGTGACAAGGAGGGGGGAAATGCAACAAAACCGCAGTGAGCATTGTGTTCATCGCAGTTGTCTCCTTGTCTAGCTATTTACTATTAGCTGGATGAGAACTTTAGCCTACTTCAGAACTGCACTTTTCATAAAGTCCCGAAGTTGTTAAGGCCTTTTTCAAATCATTCCATTCCTTCGACTTGTATTCAATAATATTAGCTTCTGCCAGTACATCCAGAGCAAACAGTCCTTCTTTAATAATGTTACTTTTCCCCAAATGTGTGAAATTTAGTTGACGTGGAAACTTCAAATTGTATTTTATCCCCTTGTCTCTCATTTTTTTAAATATTTGGTTTCATTTGTTTATGCCAAATCCGTTCATCTATGGGCAGGTCATGATAAATCTCTTTATCATTACCTTCTAATTTCAATGCATTCAGGCCCACTTTTTAAATTTGTGACATCACACTAAATTTCAGTCCTTCAATTGTGAATCTTACTTGTACGTTCCTATTTATTTCTTTATTCCTCTTAGCTCCTAATCTATATGCATTAATAACGTCTTCAGGCATGAATTTCCTATCCATTTTTAATTCATTCAGCCACACTACAGTTCTTACTTTGAGTAAGTCTGGCACTGTTTCCGAAATGTTTCTAATTATTACATTCTGCCTCTCGGATTGATCTTCAATGCATTCTAATCTCTTTTCATAGCTATCTAGTTTTATTTCATTTTGTTTTACCTTTACTGATTGCATTACTTTACAGAACAAGCTTCAAAGATAAACTCAAAAATTAGCTTCAAATATGTTGTTTCTGTTGTTGTTATTTAATGCCTGGGGCCACAAAGGGTCATTTGTACAGAACAAAGTTTCAAATTAAAACAACTGAATATCAAACCAGAGTTTTAAATCACTACTACAAGTAAAATGTCACCCTGGCTCATAATTTTTTTTAAAATTGTGTCTATTAATGAGCTGTGAGCTCCTTATTACGAGGTGTGTGTGTATATATATATATATATATATATATATATATATATATATATATATATATATATATATATATATATATATATATATATATATATATATATATATATATAATGAGAGAGAGAGAGAAATATAGTTTCACTCTTATGCCTGTGGGAGTAGGCTGGGCCTATGGAAGCTCATATTAAATGTAGTCTTTATGGTGCTATAAAAATGTATGTCTTCTGTATTTGCTTTTGCTTTTGTTTTGTTTTTTTTGTCTTGTCTGATGTGCTTAGAAATTCATAATTCAATGGATATAAAAGATTAACAAGCTATAAAGACAATGATTTGGAAACAAAGGAGAAACAGATAATTCTGAAATGAAAATGTTATCTGCTGTTACAATTGGACTGTTAACATCCTTTGTAATATGGAAAGCTACTATCCTATCAGATACCTGCAAGGACACATTGGTGATGGATGAGATGAAGGGTAGCAATCTGAGGTAAACAGACATTATAATTCTTATCTCTTTTGCAGATGGTGGCCTACCAAATCTAGTGTCAAGATCAATTATTCCTAACAGCTGTTCTGACACCTATATTTATACCCAAAAGGGAAACATATCAACATTGTAGGATGTGCGGCCATAAAAAAGTTTTTATTTCCTTGCTGCTCCATAGAGAAATCCCAAGGAGAAAACCTCCATCTTTCATGGGTAACATCAGATTGATGGGCAACATCTGATGAACAAACAGTTCTAATTTTCCAGGTGTGCCCATTAATGCATATTTGTTGCAGTTATATATATATTAAAGAAAGGCCAACTGCACAGCATAAATCATAGAGGCATTTGTCTCAATTAAATAATTTTACTCTGCAAAGCTGATAATTAATTTGGTCAGGCTGACTGGCCAAATGATTCCCCCCCCCCCCTCCGCCAATTGGTTAGCAATTGACAAACTTTGACTTTCTCTTATAAAAGGTGCTGCTGCTGAGAGGAGCAACACTCAAATATGATTACTTTAATTTGGGTCTACTAACAAGTCATTTAAATGGGAATAAAATAGTAGCATGCTACCATTAACTGTTGAGGAGGAAGATATTGCTTAATAAATTATGGTTATTCCTAGTCAAACCTTTTATTACAGAAAATATACCATATCTTTCCTATTTATCGTGAACAACCCTGTCCTCCTGTTGCTATTTTTCTAAAATCATTTTAGTAATATAAACCAGCCAATATCTGGAACAGATACAGCAGCAGCAGCAGCAGCAGCAGCAACAGAACAAGAAGAAGAAGAAGAAGAAGAAGAAACCAGAAATATATTTACCATTTCTACTTGTCAGAGAATGCTATACATTGAAGCTTCTAATGTAGTTACAAATTCCTCGACAAACTGCAACACATGTAAAAAAAGAAGTAAAAACAATTCTTACAAAATTCAACAACCTAGGCCATTGATGATTTCAACTGTGTTGTTGGTTGCATACTTGATGAAAGAGACCATGTTTTATTTATTTATTAGTCATATTTATATATGCCGCCCACTCAGGCCGAACCCGACTCAGGGCGGCATTACAACAAGTTTTAAAAACACATAAAAACACTTTAAAAGACCCATATCCCACCCACTTTAAAAGACCCATATCCCACCCACCCATCCCACCCACTATAAAAAGAAGAAGAGAGAGTTCTTAATTCTTTACATAAGCCAGCAGGCGGGGACCGTGTTCCCATTCGGGCCCCACACCTGCCCTGCCAGCCAGGTCTTCAATCCTTTCCTGAAGGGCAGCAATTCTCTTTGAAGTCTTAGATCTGTTGGCAGGAGGTTCCAGAGAGTTGGTGCGGACACGGAGAAGGCCCTCCTTCGGGTGCTGGACAGATGTGCACCCCTAACTGATGGCACCATTAGAGAGCCCCTCCGGTCCGCTCTGGTTGGACAGGCAGACACTCTTGGGACTCTAAGGTATCCTGGCCCACTGCCATATAGGGCTTTAAAGGTCAAAACCAGCACCTTGAATTGCACCCGGAGACAAATAATAAATCTTCCTAACTCATAGCCTTTTATTCTTAATTTGTGATTGAATTTCTCTGAAAAAGACTTTACAGTCTGGTCACATTATCCTGCTATGGTACTAAAGTAGACCATACTGCAACAGCTCAATTGTGATCATCAGGCAGTGGTTAACTAACCTGACAACCCTGAAGACTGACACCCAAGGACATTAGACTTTCCAGGTGTGTCCATTAATGCATATTTGGTATAAAACAGAGGCAAGGGTGATGTTCCCCAAATGGATTAATTCCCAAATTGAATCCATCTTGATGGAGGGCAGCAGTTTCATCTGGCTGGGCTGATGAGGACTTTTCATGCCAAAAAGGCTCAGGACCAGAAAGTGACTTGTGAACCTTGGACCAGTGGTATGGGTGCCATGCTGTGATGTGGAAAGCAAATGGAAGACCACTACATTATTGCTCCCAGAGCAATTTTCATGGCTGATCACCATGAGGATAGCCAATATTTGGAATCAGATACAGTACTTAAAGAAGAGGAAAAAGCCCTTGGCCAGATGTCAATATACTATTTTTTTTCCTTTTGTGGTATACTAAGGAGATGACTCCTGCAAGTTTTGAGGAAAGCAAAATATTCCATCTTTTTGTAGATTTAACTTTGATGTTCATAGCCTAGCATTGGCCCAAAGTATGGAGGTTTCTAGGTGTTCAAGTTACATAGCTCTGTTCCCACTACCTCCTCCAGCAGTTTGGAGAAATTGACAGATATAACTGTTACAAATGGGTTGGCATTAAGTTGTGAGCCACCTTACACATGATTTCTTGCACAACGGCTGTGATATATCTTAAGGTTGATCATACGTTAGGGCAAAAACATTTTGTTTCCTCTTAGAGCCTTATCTTTCCAGGGAACACAAATCTTTCATCTGTAGTCCAACTGCATAATTAGAAGAAAGGCAAGATAATTTGTCAAATGCAGGTTGCAGCAAACAACTATCTTAGAAGAGAACTCCCACAGTATTTTTTTAATTGTGCACTGCTTTTAAATATAAAATCAGGGTCCTATCCAGCAGGGCTTTCACTGTCCTTTTTCAAATGTTGAGGGGATAGAGGAAAGGGGTGGTGGTTATATTAGAGTGTGTTCTACAACTGGTTTCCAGTATTTACAAAGCAAAACAATGAGTGCCACTCTGGATTTTGAATGGACAAGCTTTGTGGAGTGGTAATTATCATTTGCCAATCCTCTCTTTGTGGGATTCTTTAGTGTATGGGACCAAAGACAATGAACAGCCGAAAGGTTGGCTTAACACAGGTTTATTGCATGATGATCCAGGGGAACATGAGGTAATGGCGGATGGGTAGCTCAATATATACAGTGGCTATACATTTGAATGTGGCTCCTCGACAGTCTATTGGTTACTGTCCGCGTGACGTCACGGACGGTCACGCCCTTCTTGTCCAGGTGTAGGTGATGGCGGGAATCTTCCCGCGCTGTTGTTTGCTGGTGAGTCTGGGCCAGGAGAGCTTGAACGCTCGCTATTGCCACCAGGTGGTCATTAGCTCGCGTCCTATTGCAAGGGCTACAGTTAAGCAGCTGCTGGTTATAATGTTACACAAGCATGGTTACATTGGATACACGTGAATGGATACATTGTAAAAGGTACAGTCATAGAACACAACATCCCTCCCCCCTAGGATGGGACGAAGTCCCTCAGCCAAGATGGCTTATTGCAAATGCGTTTGGGCCGCGATGTGGGCTGACCCGCCCCAGGGGTGCTACTGCTTCCTCGTTCCCTGGTCCCTTGTCCTGAAACGGGAGAGGAAGACTTGTTAGAGGCTTGCCGTGGTTTGGCGGTTTTGGGGGAAGGGAAAAACTCCATTGTGGGCAGACCGGAGACACTCGGGGCTAACGAAAAACCCCTCTTCTCGCTTGGACGGGTGGGGGACCACTCCGCAAAACTTCCCCGGTCCTGAAAATCAAAATCTAACTTCTTTCGGAAAAATGGGTCGAACTCCGCTGCTGGGGAGGACGCTGGCCACCCTTTCTGCACCCAGGAGCTAACCCTTGCTAAAATGTTGTCCTTGCCGGTCGCCTTGGCGATGTCGGCGGGCAGTATTGGGGGCGAGTCGAGGACTTCTATCATCAGCACCTGATGGTCTGGCTCCGCCCCGCCCACGTGGCTGTTCTCTTGGGGAAGGGGGGACCTCGATAGAGCGTCCGCATGGCTGATCTCCCTCCCGGGCCTGTACACTAACGCGTGCTGATACGCGTTGAGAAAAATGGCCCACCTAAGCATCCTAGGGGACAGGATCTGTGGCGTTGGCTTATCTGCGGTAAAGATGCCTAGCAGGGGCTTGTGATCGGTTACTATTGTGAAGGGGGGGCCATACAGGAAGTCGTGGAACTTTTTTGTTCCCGCAATTATCGCTAATGCTTCCCTGTCTGTCTGGCCGTAGTTTCTCTCTGCTTGGGACAGGGACCTGGAGTAGAACGCTATCGGGGCCTCCCTCCCGTTTTCCAGCACGTGGCACAGCACCGCCCCCACCCCCACCGGGGATGCATCACAGATGAGGACCACTGGCCGCTTGGGGTTGAAATGGGTGAGGATGGCGTCAGACGCCAGAAGCTGCTTTAGCTCACTAAATGCCCTCTCTTGCTGGTCGCCCCACTTCCATGCCTCGTCCTTTTTAAGCAGCCTGTGCAACGGCTCGGCCACGGCTGCTTTCCGGGGAAGGAAGGAGTGATAAAAGTTCAGCAGCCCTAGGAACGACTGCAACTCGGGCTTGGAGGTGGGGCGAGGGGCTTGCTTAATGGCGGCTACCTTAGACTTGGACGGCCTTATTCCCTCAGGAGTGACACAGAACCCTAGGAATTCAACCTCGGTCGCGAAGAAGACGCATTTGTCTTTTCGCAGTCTCAACCCCTTCTTTTCGAATATCGCCAGGACCTTACCCAACCTCTTTGCCAATTCGGCCTGACTTCCCCCCGTTATCAATACGTCATCAAAATAAGGCAACACCCCCTCGAGCCCCTTCAGGAGGCGTTCCACGAGTGACTGGAAAATTCCAGGTGCCGAGTTTACGCCGAATTGAAGGCGCGTCACCTGGAACGCCCCCTTATGGGTGACTATAGTTTGTGCAGCAGCGGCAGCTGGGGTCACCGAGAGCTGCTGGTAAGCTTGTGCTAAGTCGAGCTTAGCGAAACACTTTCCCCCATGTAACCTGGCCAGCAAATGGCTGACTACCGGCACCGGATACGCATTAGGGCGAATGGCCTTGTTGATGGTGCACTTATAATCAGCGCATATGCGCACCTCCCCATTGGCCTTTAGTGCTGTTACAATTGGAGTTTCCCACTCCACAGAATCAACAGGAACAAATATCCCCTGGCCCACCAATTTGTCCAGTTCCGCCTCTATTTTGTCCTTGAGCGCGAATGGCACCCGGCGCGGTTTGAGTCTTATTGGGCGGACCTCAGGGTCTAGGTCGAATGCTACTGGGGGTCCCTTATATTTTCCAAGTCCCTTTTTGAAGACTTCGGGGTGCGCGTCGCACACCTCCTGTATCGGGTCAGTCCCAACGGCAACGGCGTGCACCCCCCCAATGAACAAACCCAGGGGCTGGAACCATTGAGTCCCCAGGAGGCTGCAATTCCCCCCTTTAAGAACAACTAGGGGGAGAGTCGCGGCGTGTTTCTTAAATTGGACCCGAAAATTCCCAACCCCCAACACCGGAATGCAGTTCCCTTGCACGTCCCGTAGCGTGGACCTCAAAGCTTTGAGTTTGGGCCGCACGTGGGGGGCAATTTTCAGGAACTCCTTCTGGGGAATGATGGAATATGAGGAACCCGAGTCAATTTCCATCCTAATGAGGGCCCCTTGTACTAGTACCTCAACAAAATAACGGGGGTGTCCCGTGGACACGCTGAACACCGGTGCGTCGTCGTCGCTGTCGTCGGCGATGCGGCCCACGCCGTCTCGCTTCCTCGTGGCCTGGGTGCCGTCCTTGGGTCTCGTCGCGCGGTCTCTCGAGCTCTTCCGGGCCTCGCGCCTTTTTCTGCAGACCTTGGCGATGTGCCCGCGGCGGCCGCAGTTGTGACACTCGGCCTTTCTGAAGGGGCATTTGGCGCGGTCGTGGTTCGCCCCGCAGCCGTCGCAACGCCGGCCTTCTTTCCGGACCTTCCGGACGTCCTCGTCGTCACTGCTCTCCGCGGACGACTTCGAAACTCGCCGGGCCGCGTGCACCAAAACGTGCACCGAAGTCTCTGCCTTGCCCGTCTTTGGCCGCCAGTCCTGGAGCTCCTGGACCCCGGCCTTCGTAGCTTTCGCGGCTTGTGCCTCCTTCAGAACCTCCTGCAATGTGGGGGGTGGCTCGCGGTTCATCAATGTGCGCTGAGTTTCGGCATCGCTCAGGCCGCACAGCACGCAGTCTCTTAGCGTGATCTCTACGTTCTCCCATTTGCATGGGCCAGCTGCCAGTCGCAGAGCCGCTGCGAAGTCGGCGACCGTCTCCCCGGGCGCTTGGACTCGCCTCCAAAACGCGCTCCAAGCGGGGAACATCGCCGTCGAGGGCCGGAAGTACTCACGCAGCATGTGCATGAGCTCTTTCACCTTGAATTCACTCGCCCTCCTCGGCGCGATCAGGTCCACCAAGACCCTCTTGGTGTCTGGCCCCAGCATCCGGGTGAAGATGGCCCGTTTCTTTGCCTCATCCGTGACTTCGGATTCCACCAGGGCTCCCTGGAAGTCCATCTCGAAGATGTCCCAGTCTACCGGTCTCCTGATTTCGAAACCGGCGCATGTCTTGGTCCTGTGGGCAGCCATATCCCACCTTCGTCGCCAATTTAGTGTATGGGACCAAAGACAATGAACAGCCGAAAGGTTGGCTTAACACAGGTTTATTGCATGATGATCCAGGGGAACATGAGCTAATGGCGGATGGGTAGCTCAATATATACAGTGGCTATACATTTGAATGTGGCTCCTCGACAGTCTATTGGTTACTGTCCGCGTGACGTCACGGACGGTCACGCCCTTCTTGTCCAGGTGTAGGTGATGGCGGGAATCTTCCCGCGCTGTTGTTTGCTGGTGAGTCTGGGCCAGGAGAGCTTGAACGCTCGCTATTGCCACCAGGTGGTCATCAGCTCGCGTCCTATTGCAAGGGCTACAGTTAAGCAGCTGCTGGTTATAATGTTACACAAGCATGGTTACATTGGATACACGTGAATGGATACATTGTAAAAGGTACAGTCATAGAACACAACATCTTCAAAACAATTTCTCTGGCTTTGATCAGTGAAACCTTGAGGGAGGTTGTTAAAACCAAGTGAAAGCATTGTCATTCTCAATCTCATCTTAGAAATGCAGAATTAGAAGGATCCCTAGGGATAATTGAGCCCAGTAAGGATTTAAGGTGCGGGGAGGTCTACCTAGGAAGGCATTTGGCATTTGTGTTTTAATGGAGGAAATGTTTGGCTATTGAGGCAAAAAAATATAAATAAATTAGGGTGACCAGGTTTACTTAACAAATAACCAATATTATAATGTATAAGAATGAAGAAATGGGGAATCACAATTACCCACTAACAGTGAGCAGCTGGAGAGCTTGCCCACAGGTTATATTTCATTGCCTCATGTTTCTGATTAAATTATGTCAATTGTCACATGTAGGCTGAAATCCAGCTAGTAGCATAACTCCAAGATAGCTTTCTAAGCCAGCATACACAAGAGTTCAGAGAATCACAGCAACAGTTTGTATACCTGGAAGGAATGCATTGAACTTTATGCTTGGACTTGCACTATGAGAATTGTTTCAGCCAGGCATGTATATATTTACATATGAAAATATTATGTAAACCTGTGTTTTCTTGTTCTGTCTGTATGTTATTTTTTATCTCCATACTCTTTCATACTATTTTGAAAATGTGTTCATCTCTGGAAGCACAAAATTGCAGTTTTTACTGATGTCATCTTCTCTACTGAATATGAGATAAAACAGAAATTTTAACATAAATATTATGTTTTTAAAACCCTTGAAGAACCTCATTACACTGATATTTCCTTTCCAAGAATTGTTGGGCCCCCTTTACACAACTAATTTCCATAAATTCAGCATTTTTTACTTCCATGTTCACAGAAAAACAATATTATTCTTGCCCATGGAGTGTTTGATTTAAATGACAATTTAATCAAACGCTCCACGTGGAGAAAAATATGTGTGTATGTGTACTGTATATATCATATTTATACTCTATCTCATAATACAGAGTTAGAAGTTGTAATCAGTATTCCTTAATGAAATCTGTGAGCTAGAACACATTTTGAATTAGAGCTTTTGTCACATGAGAGTCAAAAATAACTTTTAACAGTAAAAATAAAATCTAATCCAATTTAAGTTAAGTAAAAAACAAGTTAAAGTATAAAGACACATTAAATATTTTTAAACATTGGTTTTTAACCACTCTGCACTGAATTATGTCTGTACATATTCTTCAGAATTTTATTTGGTTCAGTTTATTTGGGAGGAAAACATACAAACTTTACATCTCCTTTTTAAAAATATTTCAAAACAAAGAATTTGAACTGATATAATTTAAAGGAAAAGGGACAGCTTTGCTTATATCCAGTTCTGACAAGACATTATAGTATTGTTTTTCCACATATTCAGCATCAACATCTAAAACATATGGAATAGTGGCCTGGATCTTATTGCAAGTCTCAATTACAGTAAAGGTAAAGGTAAAGGTTTCCCTTGCTCGAAAGCCAGTCATATCCGACTCTAGGGTGCAGTGCTCATCTCTGTTTCAAAGCCGAAGAGCCAGTGTTGTCTGCTTCTGCAGACGTATCCATGGTCATGTGGCAGGCATGACTAGACACAGGAGCGCACAGAACACTGTTACCTTCCCACTAAAGTAGTCCCTATTTATCTACTTTCAATTTCTTGCTTTTGAACTTCTAGGTTGGCAGGAGCTGGGACAAAGACAGGAGCTCATTCCGTCCTGCAGTACTCGGGAATCGAACTGCTGACCTTCCGCTTCCCAGTCAGCGTCTTAGCTACTTGAGCCACTGACAGTAGGGTCCTTGAAAGAAATGGTTTACTTTGAGTGTGGGCTTACTATTTAGAATTGACTCAATAGATATACTCTAATCAGGGGTCAACCATTGTATTTATGTCAATACACTCATGTCAGATCACATATTCAAATTGTCTTTGATCTAATGAGGGAGCTGCAACCTACTTTGCTCCCCCTCTTACCTGTGAAACTGCTTCTTTTGAAAACACCTCCACTAAGCTACAGTCCCATTAACCAGATACACATGAATTCACATCCAGATTTCATAAAAAAATTTTTTTTTGATTAAACTTAAGTCCCCCCCAATAATAATAATAATAATAATAATAATAATAATAATAATAATAATAATAATAATAATAATAATAATAATAATAATAATAATAATAATAATAATAATAATAAATAAATCTCAAACTCCTATCCTGGTAATAGTCAAAGATATCAGAAAATCCTTAACAAAAATATATGGAAACAAGCTTCGCCTCTAACCATATCCAAAACAGTGTCCTGGGAATGTTGTTCAAAACTGGCTCTGCCTATGCATTTTACAATTCTTCTTTTAAAAAATATATAAAGAAAGCAACTGGGAATAGGAAAGATGGAAAGCACCAAAGAGAACAGTTTTGATCTCATTCAGGGGCCTGTATTTGTCGCTGCTGCAGCAGCTAATCCTGTTGAGTCACATAGTGTTATGTATGTTAAATGTGTTTAACTGTCAAGGCGATTCAAATCGCCATGTTCCTGTGCTTTCCTAGCTGTCAAAACAGCGTCCCTGTTTGACAGCTACGAAATCTCACCAGACAGCATAGTCTCGTGAGATTTCAATATGGGCGTGCAAATTAGAATCTGACAGGAGAGGAATGTATCTTTTCTCATATATCTATTATGCAAATAAGTGGATTGGAAAATGTGCACACTCTGTTAGCCAATGGGCTTTTGTTATTGTTGTTACTGTTACTGTTTATAGTGTATATAAGTGCAAGTTTTGCCCCATCCAAACTTTGTTCAAACCCCAATAATAAAGAGCTGAATTTCACTACTTCATTTGTCTGCTTCTTCATTCCTTGAAGGCGGGATAGCGTCCCCACACGGCAGCAACATCGGCCCATTCGACCCAGCTCGTCCAGAGAAATGGGCAACATACAAATGCTGGTTCCGCCATGCAATGGCCTCGCAGAAGATCACTGACGAAGACCAGAAGTGCTCCTGCTTCCTCGCACAGTGTGGATCTGAGACGCTTGAGTTGGCAACCCACCTTGTATTTCCACGGGACGTGGATGTGGTGCCACTCGTGGAGATCATGTCCACACTGAGGAGGC
This sequence comes from Bradypodion ventrale, assembly GCA_035047345.1. Classification (NCBI taxonomy): domain Eukaryota; kingdom Metazoa; phylum Chordata; class Lepidosauria; order Squamata; family Chamaeleonidae; genus Bradypodion; species Bradypodion ventrale. The sequence continues at coordinate 142,121,337 of JAWDJE010000003.1, forward strand.
ACCTGCAGCCAGAGGTCTCGATCTTCCCTGCCAGGGTGGCCTTCCAAAGAAGGGAGCAGTGACCCAGTGAATCCATTGCAGACTACACCACCACTCTGTGAATTGCTGCCGCCCTGTGCAAGTGGGAGAACATCAAAGAAGCACTTCGGGACTGTCTGCTGGCTGGCATGAGGGACAAAGATACTCAATGTCACCTCATGATCAGAAAGATGCTAAACTTCAAGGCTGTCCTAGAAGAGGCAATAGCGTCTGAGGCTGCACGGTCCGGGATAAAGCTTTTCCAGCATCGCCACTCCACCACCAGTGCCACCGACTCAGCTGTGCAAGCTCAGCAAAATTCATCTTCATCCTCGTCAGCATCACCTGGTTCCACCTCTTCATTGAGTCCTGCGATGCAGAGGGAGAAGTCCGAGCAGTCCGACAAAAGCACCGTGACGATTGGGAGAAGAAATTCCTTCACAAGTGTGATGGCTGCGAAGCCCGGCATGACCGCAGGAAGTGCCCATTCCGCACCGCACAATGCCACAACTGCGGGCGAAGAGGGCACATTGCTAAGGTATGCCAGCAGCGTTTCTATGCCATTGGTTGTAGTTAAGCAGGGCACGAACTGTCTTATTGGAACCCAATGGTTTTGAGCCATTGCAGGCGCACCCCCCCAATGATGGACTCCAACACAAATGAAAGTGGATAACGGCATGGGCCACATTTATTGATTCAAGCCCTAGTCCGAATTATAAATTTCTATTGGTAAAACGACCAATCATAATTCTTAAGGCAAGCAGGCCGAAGTAACACTGGTAAGGTACCACCCAAAATTGCCAACGGCAATTGTTACAATGTATCTACTTGTATCAATTTGTTTGTTGACAACAAACAAATTGTTGACCGTAGTCAATATCTAACTAATGACCCCACCCTCTGACGTGTATCCGTAAAATCAGGGGGTGATTCCAGCTGTCTAGTGGTAACCATCACCCCCTTGCCTGGTTCGTCGTTGACCGGACAACGTTTAAACAACTTATGCCTATCTAGTGTTGTCCAGTCAATTGCGAACCTGCCGGATACCTGTGGGTCATAAATGTTTACCTTACCAGTGCTACCCGCCAATGTGACCAAAGTCAACAGCAGCACAGAACAACCCCTATATCAAACCATAGCAACAATGTGGGATGGGCGAAAAAGCCAGGACTCAAGGGCCAATGCGAGTCCCAGCCAAAAATTCCCAACCAGCCCCTAAGCGACCAAGAAATCACACTGTTAACTAGGGAGGGGGTGGAGGGGAAAAACTTCTCCGCTCCGTCGGTTCGCCAAAATGGCAGCACGGCTGCCTCGTGGCCAGCCCTTTTATTAGGGTGCTGGCCACGCCCCTAACTACCTGGATGGTTTCGTCCGGTGGGGGGGGGCGCAAAGAGCGCGGCGGCCATTTTGGCGCCGCGCTTCCATTGCAGGCGCACCCCCCCAATGATGGACTCCGACACAAATGAAAGTGGATAACGGCATGGGCCACATTTATTGATTCAAGCCCTAGTCCAAATTATAAATTTCTATTGGTAAAACGACCAATCATAATTCTTAAGGCAAGCAGGCCGAAGTAACACTGGTAAGGTACCACCCAAAATTGCCAACGGCAATTGTTACAATGTATCTATTTGTATCAATTTGTTTGTTGACAACAAACAAATTGTTGACCGTAGTCAATATCTAACTAATGACCCCACCCTCTGACGTGTATCCGTAAAATCAGGGGGTGATTCCAGCTGTCTAGTGGTAACCATCACCCCCTTGCCTGGTTCGTCGTTGACCGGACAACGTTTAAACAACTTATGCCTATCTAGTGTTGTCCAGTCAATTGCGAACCTGCCGGATACCTGTGGGTCATAAATGTTTACCTTACCAGTGCTACCCGCCACCCGGAGAGGCTTCAATAAAGGCTCGACGCCCCCCCCAAGACCGTCAGCTCGGTCGACAGGCCTGCTCGCCAATCACCCAGCAGGAGGTCCATACCTCCTCGCGACAGATGGACCCCATCCCCTGAATAAAGCCCAAAATTTTGCAAACTAATGGCAGGATGATGACTGACCCGCCCCCAGCCCTTGGTCGAAAGGAATCGGGCCACCGCCCTGTTTACCATGCGCCGAGCGCGGTCCAGGACCTGGAGGTTGAAGCCTCCCCGATAAGCGTGCCGTGGGACCATATCTGACCAAACAAGGGTTGTGGCGGGCCATAAGTAATGTAAGTAGGCGAGGTCCGCGCAAATCGCATGCTTCAGCGATAAGCCAGTGACCTGACCCAAGTCATTACCCCCAAGATGTATGATCAGAATGTCAGGCGGGTCGGCACTCCTCGATGAAAAGAGGAATGGCAAAAGCTCCCGCCACAACATACCGGGCTTACCGTGCCATGTGAAATGTGCGTATGCACCCAGTCCCAGTCGGGGTCCCCAATCTGTCGCCGCAGCATAACGCGCTGCCCTGTGCACGTAGCTATGGCCCACCAGCCATACTGTCACCGGTGTGATACGACACCCAGGGTCTGTCAAGGGTAAAAACAGGGAAGGAGAGATACATGGTGACTCACGGTGGGAGTGGGCGAACATAAAACTGGAAACAGTGTGAGTCCCACCTCCCCATGCTGCGTATGTCAGCCCCGGAGTACCCATAAGCAGCCGCAGTAGAGGCCGCCCCAATTCTAAATGAATGGGTGCCGTAACGGGCCCCAGGGAGACCAACTCTGGCCAGTGCCTTCCCTGTCACCTTCCAAAACTGAAATTTAGTGAGGGGAGACCCATCTTGGTGACAGAAAAACGGGCCATGGTGCGTGCCACGCAGTGCAAGGAACTCCTGTAGGGCACCAACCGGACAGATGTCTGCCAATGAACATCGTAGCAGTCTTATTCCACTGCCTACGCCATGCTGATCTGTTTTAGAGGAGCGTATCCTCAACTGAGCCCAATCATTGCAAACATAGACATCGTCGAGTTCCAGTGCCCTACGACTTGCATCCGCCTTAGACAGCATCACAAGCTCGCTGATGCGGAGCGCTCCAAAAAAGGCCACCGTTGTAGCAGCACGAAACAGGGCTGCCTCATACCTATCGAAACATAGGTCATGCCAGCCTCGTGCCAGTTGGGTAAGTACCCCAGGGGAAATTGGGTGACGGTCGTCCAGGCAACGCCCACGTTCCCGCACCCACCCCTCCAAAACATGTCTCACACGGAAATCAGTGGTACTGTCCACATGACCTCCCACCTTGGCCATAAAAGCCAGCGCTGACAGCCTAGATGCTATGGTGCGTGGTGCCAGGCCCTGGGCATGCAGGTAAACCATAAAACGGAGGATGTGGGCCACTGGGATCGGCCAGGTATCTGGCAAGCAATATTGGGAACAAAAGGTCCAAAACGAAACCAACGCGTGGTGATACGCCTTACGCGTGCGTGGCGCCAGTGACATGCCTATCGCCCGGTTCACCTCTCCTTGCCAATGGTCCATATCTCCTGCGGTAGTGGCGAGGGAAATTCCTCCGCATCCGGAGCCAAGGCACGGAACCGGGAGATCTGCAGGCGGGACAAAGCGTCAGCAATATCATTATTCACCCCTGGGACATGCCTGGCTCTGAACAGTACATTGAGGCGCAGGCTGCGCAATACAAACTGGCGCACAAGATCCATGACCCTGGGAGATTTAGAGGTCTGTGAGTTGACAATGTGGACAACAGCCGCATTGTCACACCAAAAATGCACCACAGAGTTGGCCCACTCCTCACCCCATAGCATCAAGGCCCCCAGTATGGGAAAAAATTCCAAATATGTGAGATCCCTCAGGCAACCCGTGCCTGACCAGGCTGGTGGCCATCCACCACATGCCCACTTCCCATTGAAGTACATCCCATAACCCAGGGATCCCGAGGCATCAGACTGAATTTGAAAGTGGGGCGAAGCCAGGAGGTCAGACCTCCAAAATGAGACCCCATTGAACTCTCTCAAGAACTGGAGCCATACGTGCAGATCTGCCCTGATGCCCCGTGTCAGTCTCACCCTATGATGGGGCCTGGATAAGCCTGCCATGGCGTCACATAAGCGCCGAGCAAAGGCCCTGCCAGGTGCGACCACCCTGCAAGCGAAATTGAGGTGGCCATGTAGCACCTGCAATTCACGAAGTGATGCCTTGCGCTTAGCCAGCAAGTCCGATATAATGGCAACTATCCTTGCCACCTTGTCTGCGGGCAACCTAGAAGCCTGCGCTATCGTGTCAATTTCCACCCCCAGGAATATTAATTTATCAGACGGGCCTTCGGTCTTTTCGGGCGCTAAAGGGACACTGAGTTCCTCCATTAGCGTCTGAAATGTATTGAGGAGACGTGTACACGTGTCCCAGCCCCGTTCACCCCCGAATAAAAAGTCATCCAGGTAATGGGCTACAGACCGAGACCCTGACCTACGGACAAATGCCCACTGCAGGAAGGTACTGAAACGCTCGAAAGCCGAGCAGGATATGGAACAGCCGAATGGCATGGCTTTGTCAAAATAATAGTCACCCCGGAATTTGAAACACAGCAACTCGAAGTCACCCGGGTGCACTGGCAGGAAGCGAAACGCCGACTTAATGTCACACTTAGCCAACAGCGCACCCGGGCCACATGAGCGCACCATGCGCAATGCCTGGTCAAAGGATGTATACCTGACAGAACAAAGGTCATCAGGGATAGCATCATTGACCGAGTGGCCGGCTGGGTAGGACAAATGGTGAATCAGGCAGAACTCACCCGGTGACTTCTTGGGCACTAGTCCTAGCGGAGACACTTTAAGGTTGGGAAATGGGGGTGCGGGAAAAGGGCTGGCGACCCTGCCCGCAGCAATCTCCTTATTAATGCTGGCGGCAGCCACCTCCTCCCTTCCCCTAAGTGACAAAAGGTTAGGTGCATCCTGCGGCGACCTATCCCCTGTGAAAGGAATACGAAAACCCAGTTGAAAACCCTGAAGGAGGTACACAGCGTCTTCTCTCCTCGGGTACGATGCGAGCCAACGCTCCAGCATATCGACATTAATTGGGGAGGGGGCCTTTTGGCGAACCCGCTCCCTCCATGGCAGTCTTGCCTGCCCCTTGTCCGCCCCTACCCCTGCCCCTGTATCCTCCTGGCCTGGGACAGGCGGAGGCAGCATGGGGGCCAGAACAAGAGGGGCACTCATGCTTGTACTTGCAATTTTTCCTGTTGCAAGCACCATTGGACGAGAAGGTCCAGCACAGCAGGCGGGCTGGAACCCCCTGCCCCGCCGCTTGGCGGGGTACCTGTACTGGGGCCGTTCGTTGGACCGCCTGTCCACAATGGTATCTCTCCCCAGGCGCCGGGCGCGTGGGGGTCATATACAGAAGCCACAGCTTCTGGCAGGGCTCATCCCACCTCATCTCTGGGTGCAACGGAATTCTCATGCGGAACTCTTCGTCGTAAGCCAGCCATGACGGACCCGGGAAGTCAACCATAGCCCGGTAAATATTGTCCAAATATTGGACCATGGGAATAGCCAAATCCGGCCTAGTCCTGAGGTAAATGGCCATGTAAATCAGGTACGCTGGCAGCCAATTTGCCCACGTGCGTGGCGGCTTACGACGACGTGCCTGCTCCTTATCCTTCTCGTCCAGCCCTTCCCTCTCCTCCTTGGTCGGCTCCCTATTTAGAAGTGAGAAGATATCTACGTACTCGCCCCTCCAAATCTTTTCCTTGGTAGACTCGGCCAAATGGTCCCCCAAGGGCAAGGAATACCCTGCTGTTGGCAAAGCCGACACCGGGACCGAGGGAACTACGGGTAAGGTAAAATGAGCCTGAGCCAGCCCGGGGATCCCCAACACATTTCCAAGCGCATTGGGGGCACCACCCCGCCCCAAGCCCTGTGTCGTGGGCAAAGTCGCTGGGTGGGCCGGGGGCCATTGGGCCGCCGTGCCACCCGAGCGAGGCCAAGGCCATTGAACAGCCCCCCCAATGAAGTCAGTTGTGTGGGTGCATTAGCTTGGACTGCATACTCACCCGCTGCACCCCCGCGGGCCGCCCCCACCGGGGGTTCCGGCCCGCTGGGGGCGTCGGAGCTCACGACCGAAGCTGAGCTCGTCGACGGAGCCGGACCAGCACCAGACTGCTGCACCTGTGGGGTGGGGAGCTGCGAGGCAATGGCCACCACCGGCCCACACGCCTCAGGCGGCTCAACCCGACCCATCGCCGGCCGTTGTTCGGCAGCCAAAGGGGGAACCTGAAAACCTAGAGATACCCCTGCTTGGTTGGCCCTCGCCAAGGACGCTTCAAGGGCCGCAACCCAGGCAAGAAGGGCCTCCACGTCGACATAGAGCCCGGCCCCGACAGGGGGCAATTGGGCCACCGGCCCAAAAGTCACGGGTACCTGTCCAGGTCCCTGAGCCCCAGGGGCCAGATAAGGCCAAGAGCCCATGCTCAGCCCCTGGGGAGTCGTAGGAAAGCCCTGCAGGGGCAGGGAACCCAACCACCCTCCGTGGCTCGCACCCCCCATAGGGAACTGCGCACCCGGGCAAGAAGGCCCCACCGCACGAACCATGGCAGGGGCCGTGGTCGTCGTTTGCGGGCCAAGGGCCGAGGCCCCGTCCGAGGCTGCGGGTATGCTCCGCGCATCAGGCCAAGGAGCTACCGATCCCATCCCACCATTCCCGGTGGGGTCCGCTAGAGGTGGCTGCGGAACGGGCGCAGTCGCGGTCCTCCGACCCGGCTGACGCCTCCGCGCCGATCGAGCCACGTTCGCGGCTGCCTTCTTCTTCGAGGGCATGGCCAATGTAGCTAGGAAGTCTAAAGAAAAGAGAAAACTGCCCGAAAAGGCTTCCCTCAAGAAGACACGAGCAGCGGAGGTAAGGAGGAAAAACTTCTCCGCTCCGTCGGTTCGCCAAAATGGCAGCACGGCTGCCTCGTGGCCAGCCCTTTTATTAGGGTGCTGGCCACGCCCCTAACTACCCGGATGGTTTCGTCCGGTGGGGGGGGCCCGCAAAGAGCGCGGCGGCCATTTTGGCGCCGCGCTTCCAATGGCTTTCTGGCATTCACGCAATAGACTCTGACTCAATCTGGGATATTTGTGCTGCACATCCTGAGGTGTTCAAAAAGGGTTTAGGCTTATACAGAGGACCCCCTATTGACTTTGAGCTTGACCCAACCATCCGGCCCATCCGGATGAAGCTACGACGGGTACCCTTTGCCTAAAACGAAAAGATAGAAGCTGAGCTGGACAAACTGGTGGGGCAGGGCATCCTAGTACTGGTGGACTCCACAGAGTGGGAGACACCAATTGTGACTGCTTTGAAAAGTAATGGGGAGGTCAGGATATGTGCAGACTATAAGTGTACCATCAAAAAAGCTATTCGTCCGAATGCATATCCTGTGCCTGTGGTAAGCCACCTTCTTGCCTCCTTGCATGGAGGAAATTGCTTCAAAAAACTTGATCTCGCCCAGGCTTACCAACAATTAACTGTGTCTCCTGCTGCTACCATAGCCCAGACCTTAGTAACGCATAAGGGGGCATTTAAGGTAACCAGACTACAATTTTGGGTGAATGCGGGCTCCAGAATATTTCAATCTCTTGTAGAACATATTTTAAAAGAGTTCACCAGTGTCCTGCCATATTTTGATGATGTCCTGATCACCGCTAAGGACACCGTTGAACTAGCGGCCAGGCTTAATCATGTCCTGTCATGTTTCAAGTGGGCTAATCTACGTCTCAGAAGAGACAAATGTGTGTTTTTGGCACAGGAAGTAGAGTTCCTGGGGTACTGAATTACACCCCAAGGTATCATGCCCTCTGACTCCAAGGTGATGGCCATGCGGAATGCACCCAGGCCGAAATGTAAAGCCAAATTGCAATCATTCCTAGGATTGATAAACTTATATCATGCTTTCCTCCATCACAAAGCCTCAGTTGCTGAACCATTACATTGACTTCTCAAGAAAGATACTGTTTGACACTGGGGTCATTGCTAGGAGAAAGCATTCCAAGAACTTAAAAGGCTACTATCTTCAGATGCTGTGTTAACTCATTTTGATCCTAACAAGGAAGTTGTACTTATGTGTGATGCATCTCCTGTGAGGGTGGGAGCTGTGTTATGCCATGTACTCAATGACAGGAGGGAAGCCCCTGTAGCATTCTATTCCTTTTCGTTCTCAAAACCTGAGAAAAATTTCACTCAGAGAGACAGGGAGGCATTGGCAATTGTGGCAGGCACTAAGAAATTCCATGATTAACTTTATGGAAGGCCTTTTCCCATCATAACTGACCACAAGCCTCTCCTTGGAATTTTTGTGAATGGGAATCACATGCCTCAAATTCTGTCCCCAAGGATGTTGCGTTGGACAATTTTCCTAAATGCATGCAAGTTTACTTTAGTACACAGGCCCGGCAAAGACATCAGCCACGCTCATGATTGAGGCATTCGACTTGCCCCTGGTCGTTCCCTCAGATATAGCCAAACCCATGGCCAAGGATGTAACATTTACTAAAGTAATGTCTTGGGTACATAAAGGCTGGCCTGTCTCTCCTTTAGCCAAAGAATTCAGAACATTCCACCACAAGCGGTTGGAATTGTCAGTGGAACTAGGTTGCCTTCTATGCAGCCAGTAGGTGGTCATTCCTGTCACTCTCAGGAAAAAGGTTTTACATTTACTTCACACAAGTCACCCAGGAATTGTACGTTCCAATACCCTTGCCCGTAGCTACTTTTGGTGGCCCCAACTGGACCAAGACATAGAACAGATGGTCGGCACTTGTGCCAGATGTCAATCCTCTCACCCGGGGCAATCCCACCTTCCCTCTCGGGAATGGGATTCTGATAGGGGTCCGTGGTCCAGGTTGCACATAGATTTTCTAGGTCCATTTAGGGGTGCCCTATTTTTGTTGGTTGTAGATTCATTCTCTAAGTGGCTGGAAGTGATTAGGGTGCCTAATACCACTTCAGCCACCACGATAATGCACCTGAGAAAGCTGTTTGCAGCCTTTGGACTTCGAGATGTTCTGGTGTCCAACAACGTGTCCACATTCACATCTGCAGAATTCCAATCCTTCATGGAAAGGAATGCAATCAGGCACATCACTGCCACCCCATTCCACCCAGCCACCAATGGCTAGGTGGAGTGACAGGTGCGCACATGCTGTGGCGTATGGGTGAAGGGGATTTAGAGCTCCAGTTATGCCAGTTTCTTTTCACATATAGGCTCACCCCTCCTTGCCTCTGGGCTGTCCCCTGCTGAATTGCTCCAGCGAAGGAAGCTGTCATCCTTGCTGGACAGATTGGATCCCTCTATGGTGGAGGACAAAGGCACAAATATAGCAATCCAACACCAGAAATGTTTCTTGTCCGTAGACTCTGTCCATTGCCACAATTATGCAGCTAGTGGTCCTACATGGGTGCCTGGGTTTGTGATCGATCAAACTGGTCCTGTTTCTTACAGAATCGAAACAGCCACTGGTCTGATCTGGAGGAGGCACACAGATCAATTGAGACCTAGAATACTGGATCCACAGGACGAATACAGACACTCAACGTTAGGGTTGGCCCCCACCCATTTAAACCCAGGGGGTAGAGGTAATAGTGAGCAGCAAGCTAACTTAGACCCAGAGGTGTGTTTTAGGAACCAACGTCAAGGGGAATTTGTGGAATGCTCCCCTACTCCGGCCAGGTGTACCCCTACACTGTCCCAGCCTAGCACTCTAGATTCCTTTATTGATGATTACCAATTTTGTTTAGAGTCACCCTCCACTCTTAGTACACACAGGAGGGACCCTGTGTTGTCTTATTCATCCACAGAATTAGATTTTGGTTTTGAGCAATCCCCTGCTCCTCCATCTGACAAATGGGGCTTTAATTTGGGTTTACAATCCTCTCTCTCTAATCAATCCCCCACTCCAGTCAGATCGCCCGTCCTATGAGCCCTTGAGCCAGCTCAGCCAAGCATCCAACCCAGAAGGGAAACTAGACCACCATCCTGGTTAAAGGATTTAGTTTTTACCTAGGGAGGGAGAATGTTATGTACACTAATAGCTCATACAACATCCAAACTTGGTTCCACAAGTTAGGATGTTGTATGAATTCCGACTTTGTATGAGGCATGCAAAATCCTATCCGCGATGCCTCATACAACGTCCAAATTATTGCCACTGATGCTTTGTTCCCCTGGTGAGAGCAGGGAGATGGGGGATAAAGGCTGGCCCCAGCTGTGAGGCGGCCAGAGAAGCGACCATTGGGGAATCCCCCAAAATATCCAAGCAGCCCCGAGCACCCTCGCCCGAGGACAGGAGGAATGGGGCGAGGAGGAGGAATTGCGCTTCCGGGGTGGCGGCGGGAGACCCGCTGTGAGGCGGCCAGAGAAGCAACCATGGGGAAATCCCCCAAAATATCCAAGCCACCCGAGCACCCTCACCCGAGGACAGGAGGAATGGGGAAAGGAGGAGGAATGGCGCCTCTGGGGCGGCGGCGGGAGACCCGACGAGTCTCTTCCTCTTTGGGCACTGGTCACTTCTCTTGCTCCTGCCAGCAAGTCTCGCTCCCACCTACCCGCTCTCAACCAAAGGTCGCTTCCCTGGCGAGAGCAGGGAAGGGAAGCGAGACTGGCTTCAGCTGTGAGGCGGGCAGGGTGGCGCATAAGAAGACCAGGCATGGCGGCATCTCGATTGCTTACCCGCTCTTGCCAGGGAAGCATCCCTTGGTTGTGAGCGGGGAAGGGAAGCGAGACTCCGGCGTGCCTGGACTTCTTATGCGCCACACTGCCTGCCTCACAGCTGAAACCAGTCTCGCTTCCCCTCCCCACTCTCGCCAGGGAAGCGACCCTTGATTGAGAGCAGGTAGGTGGGAGTGAGACTCGCCGGCGGGAGCAAGAGAAGCGACCAGTGCCCAAAGAGGAGGAGACTTGTCAGGTCTCCTGCCACCACCCCAGAAGCGCCATTCCTCCTCCTCGCCCCATTCCTCCTGTCCTCGGGCGAGGGTGCTCAGGGCCGCTTGGATATTTTAGGGGATTCCCCCACTGTCACTTCTCTGGCCGCCTCACAGCGTGTCTCCCGCTGCCGCCCTGGTAGCGCCATTCCTCCTTGCCCCATTCCTCCTGTCCTCGGGTGAGGGTGCTCGGGGCCGCTTGGATATTTTGGGGGATTTCCCCACGGTCACTTCTCTGGCCACCTCACAGCGGGTCTCCTGCCCCCGCCCCGGAAGCGCCATTCCTCCTCGTCCCATTCCTTCTGTCCTCAGGTGTGGGTGCTCAGGGCCGCTTGGATATTTTGGGGGATTCCCCCACGGTCGCTTCTCTGGCCGCCTCACAGCTGGGGCCAGTTTCGCTCCCACCCGGCTCACAACCAAGGGAAGCATCCAGTGGGTGTCACTGCTTCTTTCTCATGTGAAAACCCTAATGCTTCATACACCATCTGGCAACGGTGTATGAGGCATCTTTTTTCCAAGAATTGGGTGATGTTGTATGGATCCGACGTTCGATGAAGCGGATGTTGCATGAGGTATTACTGTATGTTAACTGTGTTTAACTGTCAAGGCAATTCAAACCACCATATTCCCATGCTTTCCTAGCTGTCAAAACAGTGTCCCTGTTTGACAGCTATGAAATCTCGCCAGACAGCATAGTCTTGTGAGATTTCAATATGGGTGCGCAAATTAGAATCTGACAGGAGTGGAATGTATCTTTTCTCATGTATCTATTCTTATGCAAATAAGTGGATCAAAAAATGTGCACACTCTGTTAGCCAGTGGGCTTTTGTTATTGTTGTCACTGTTACTGTTTATAGTGTATATAAGTCCGAGTTTTGCCTAATCCAAACTGTGTTTAAACCCAACTAATAAAGAGCTGAATTTCACTACTTCATTCTTCTGCTTCTTCATTCCTTGAACACTAAACATAGTCGACCCTTTGTTGTTGAATCACATAGTCGAGTCCGACCCTTTGCAATCCCATGGACCACTGCATACCAGACTCCTCTGTTATCTGCCATCCTCCTGAGTCTGCCCAGATCTACACCCACTGCATCAACGATGCTGTATAACCATATTTCATGGCATCAGGGCCTTCTCTGGTGAGTCTTCTCTTTTTATTTGGTGATTACTCAAGCTTCAATATTTGATATTCCAAGCAGCAGTCAGGGTTGATTTCCTTTAGAATTGACTGATTTGATCTCCTTGCAGGCCAGGGGACTGTCAAAATTCTTTTACAACACCACAGTTCAAAGGTGTCTCTTTAGAGCACAGCAAAATGAGAGATATAAAATACTCTTCTCCTCATGGCATCAGCACCCCTTCATATATAAGTGATTGTTAATTGGTTGAAGGATATTGCTCTTGTTAAAGACATATGGAGACCCATTCTATGAAGCTGAATCAATCATCGTTTTTGTGAAATGCAAAAAACAATGTTTGGAATCAACTGTGTGACTGAACAACAAAAATAGAAGGACTAGAAAACATCTTTGCAGGCGCACCCCCCCCCCCCCAATAATGGACTCAGACACAAATGAAAGTGGATAACGGCATTGGGCCACATTTATTGATTCATGCCCTAGTCCGAATTATAAATTTCTATTGGTAAAACGACCAATCATAATTCTTAAGGCAAGCAGGCCGAAGTAACACTGGTAAGGTACCACCCAAAATTGCCAACGGCAATTGTTACAATGTATCTATTTGTATCAATTTGTTTGTTGACAACAAACAAATTGTTGACCGTAGTCAATATCTAACTAATGACCCCACCCTCTGACGTGTATCCGTAAAATCAGGGGGTGATGCCAGCTGTCTAGTTGTAACCATCACCCCCTCGCCTGGTTCGTCGTTGACCGGACAACGTTTAAACAACTTATGCCTATCTAGTGTTGTCCAGTCAATTGCGAACCTGCCGGATACCTGTGGGTCATAAATGTTTACCTTACCAATGCTACCCGCCCATGTGACCAAAGTCAACAGCAGCACAGAACAAACCCCTATATCAAACCATAGCAACAGTGTGGGATGGGCAAAAAAGCCAGGACTCAAGGGCCAATTGCGAGTCCCAGCCAAAAATTCCCACCCGGCCCCGAAGCGACCAAGAAATCACACTGTTAACTATGGAGGGGGTGGAGGGGAAAAACTTCTCCGCTCCGTCGCTTCGCCAAAATGGCAGCACGGCTGCCTCGTGGCCAACCCTTTTATTAGGGTGCTGGCCACGCCCCTAACTACCCGGATGGCTTCGTCCGGTGGGGGGAGGCCCGCAGAGAGCGCGGCGGCCATTTTGGCGCCACGCTTCCATTGCAGGCGCACCCCCCCAATAATGGACTCAGACACAAATGAAAGTGGATAACGGCATTGGGCCACATTTATTGATTCATGCCCTAGTCCGAATTATAAATTTCTATTGGTAAAACGACCAATCATAATTCTTAAGGCAAGCAGGCCGAAGTAACACTGGTAAGGTACCACCCAAAATTGCCAACGGCAATTGTTACAATGTATCTATTTGTATCAATTTGTTTGTTGACAACAAACAAATTGTTGACCGTAGTCAATATCTAACTAATGACCCCACCCTCTGACGTGTATCCGTAAAATCAGGGGGTGATGCCAGCTGTCTAGTTGTAACCATCACCCCCTCGCCTGGTTCGTCGTTGACCGGACAACGTTTAAACAACTTATGCCTATCTAGTGTTGTCCAGTCAATTGCGAACCTGCCGGATACCTGTGGGTCATAAATGTTTACCTTACCAGTGCTACCCGCCACACGGGGAGGCTTCCCAAAAGGCTCACCGCCCCCCCAGTCCGTCAGCTCGGTCAACAGGCCTGCTCGCCAGTCTACTAACAAGAGGTCCATACCTCCCTGCGACAGATGGGCCCCCTCCCCTGAAAAAAGCTCATAATTTTGCAGACTGATGGTGGGGAGGCGAATGACGCATCCCCAACCCTTGTCAAAAAGGAACCGGGCAATAGCCCTGGAGCGACGAGCCCGGTCAAGCGCCTGGAGGCCAAACGCTCCCCTGTAAGCGTACTGCGGTATCATGTCCGACCAAATGAGGGGTGTGGCAGGCCACACATAATGTGAGTAGGCCAGGTGACTGCAAATCGCAAGCTTCCGCGATAGGCCAGTGACCTGTCCGAAACCATTGCCCCCAAGGTGAATAACCAGGACATCAGGCGAGTCAGCATCCCTGATGTAGAAAAGGAATGGCAACAGTTCCCGCCATAACATGCCGCGCTTACCACACCACCTGAGACGTGCGGGTGCACCCAGTCCCAGTCGGGGTCCCACTCTGTCACCGCAGTGTAACGCGCTGCCCTGTGCAGCGTAACGCGCTGCCCTGTGCAGCGTAACGCGCTGCCCTGTGCACATGGCAACGGCCCACCAGCCATACTGTCACCGGTGTAAAACGACACCCAGGGTCTGTCAAGGAAAAAAGGGGGGGTGAGAAACATTGCAGTGACTAAACTGGTACTCACGGTTGAAGAGGGTGAACACAAAAACTGAAAACAATGTGATCCCCACCTTCCCATGCTGCGTATTTCAGCCCCAGAGTACCCAAAAACAGCTGCAGTAGAAACCGCCCCCATCCTGCAGGAATGGACGCCGAAACAAGCCCCCGGGAGGCCCCCACTGGCTAGGGCTTTCCCATTCACCTTCCAAACTGAAATTTAGTGAGGGGAGACCCACCCTGGTGACAGAAAAACGGGCCATGGTGCGTGCCACACAGTGCAAGAAACTCCTGTAGGGCACCAACCGGACAGATGTCTTCCAAGGAACATCGTAGCAGTATTACTCAACTGCCTACGCCGTGCTGATCTGTTTTAGAGGAGCGTATCCTCAACTGAGCCCAATCATTGCAAACATAGACATCTTCGAGTTCCAGTGCCCTACGACTTGCATCCGCCTTAGACAGCGTCACAAGCTCGCTGATGCGGAGCGCTCCAAAAAAGGCCACCATTGTAGCCGCATGAAACAGGGCTGCCTCATACCTATCAAAACATAGGTCATGCCAGCCCCGTGCCAGTTGGGTAAGGACACCCGGGGAAATTGGGTGGCGGTCATCCAGGCTACGCCCACGTTCCCGCACCCACCCCTCCAAAACGTGTCTCACACGGAAATCAGCGGTACTGTCCGCATGACCTCCCACCTTGGCCATGAAAGCCAGCGCTGACAGCCTAGATGCTATGGTGCGGGGTGCAAGGCCCTGGGCGTGCAGGTAAACCATGAAACGAAGGAGGTGGGCCACTGGGATCGGCCAGGTATCTGGCAGTTGAGATTGGGTACAGAAAGACTGAAAGGAAACCAACGCGTGGTGATACGCCTTACGCATGCGTGGCGCCAGCGACATGCCGATCGCCCGGTTCACCTCTCCTTGCCAAAGGTCCATATCTCCTCCGGGAGTGGCGAGGGAAATTCCTCTGCATCCGGGGCCAAGGCACGGAACCGGGAGATCTGCAGGCGGGACAAAGCATCAGCAATATCATTATTCACCCCCGGGACATGCCTGGCCCTGAACAGTACATTGAGGCGCAGGCTGCGCAATACAAACTGGCGCACGAGGTCCATGACCCTGGGAGATTTAGAGGTCTGTGAGTTGACAATGTGGACAATGGCCGCATTGTCACACCAGAAATGCACCACAGAGTTGGCCCACTCCTCACCCCATAGCATCAAAGCCCCCAGTATGGGAAAAAATTCCAAATATGTGAGATCCCTCAGGCGACCCGTGCCTGACCAGGCTGGTGGCCATCCACCATAGGCCCACTTCCCATTGAAGTACATCCCATAACCAAGGGATCCCGAGGCATCAGACTGAATCTGAAAGTGAGGTGAAGCCAGGAGGTCGGACCTCCAAAATGAGACCCCATTGAACTCCCTCAGGAACTGGAGCCATATGTGCATATCTGCCCTGATGCCCCGTGTCAATCTCACCCTATGATGGGGCCTGGATAAGCCTGCCATGGCGTCGCACAAGCGCCGAGCAAATGCCCTGCCAGGTGCGACCACCCTGCAAGCGAAATTAAGGTGGCCATGTAGCACCTGCAGTTCCCGAAGGGATGCCTTGCGCTTAGCCAGCAAGTCCGATATAAGGGCCACTATCCTTGACACTTTGTCTCCCGGCAACCTAGACGCCTGCGCTACCGTGTCAATCTCCACCCCCAGGAATACTAACTTATTAGACGGGCCTTCGGTCTTTTCGGGCGCTAAAGGGACACCAAGTTCCTCCATTAGCGTCTGAAATGTGTTGAGGAGACGTGTGCACGTGTCCCAGCCCCGTTCACCCCCGAACAAAAAGTCATCCAGGTAATGGGCTACAGACCGAGACCCTGACCTACGGACAAATGCCCACTGTAGGAATGTACTGAAACGCTCGAAAGCCGAGCAGGATATGGAACAGCCGAATGGCATGGCTTTGTCAAAATAATATTCACCCCGGAATTTGAAACCCAGCAACTCGAAGTCACCCGGGTGCACCGGCAGGAGACGAAAAGCCGACTTAATGTCACACTTAGCCAACAGTGCACCCTGGCCACAAGAGCGCACCATGCACAATGCCTGGTCGAAGGATGTATACCTGACCGAACAAAGGTCATCAGGGATAGCATCATTGACCGAGTGACCAGTTGGGTAGGACAAGTGATGAATCAGGCGGAACTCGCCCGGGGACTTCTTGGGCACTAGTCCTAGAGGAGACACTTTAAGGTTGGGGAACGGGGGCGCGGGGAAAGGGCCAGCGACCCTGCCCGCATCAATCTCCTTATTAATGCTGGCAGCAGCCACCTCCTCCCTTCCTCTAAGTGACAAAAGGTTGGGTGCGTCTTGCGGTGACCTATCCCCCGTGAAAGGAATACGAAACCCCAGTTGAAAACCCTGAAGGAGGTACACTGCATCTGCCCTCTTCGGGTACAATGCGAGCCAACGCTCCAGCATGTCGACATCAATTGGGGAGGGGGCCTTTCGGTGGACCCGCTCCCTCCGCGGCAGTCCTACCTGCCCCTTGTCCTGCCCTACCCCTACTCCTGAATCCTCCCGGCATGGGACAGGTGGAGGCAGCATGGGGGCCAGAACAAGAGGGGCACTCATGCTTGTACTTGCAATTTTTCCTGTTGCAAGCACCATTGGATGAGAAGGTCCAGCACAGCAGGCGGGCTGGAACCCCCTGCCCCGCCACTTGGCGGGGAACCTGTACCGGGGCCGCTCGTTGGACTGCATGTCCACAATGGTATCTCTCCCCAGGCGCCGGGCGCGTGGGGGTCATATACAGAAGCCACAGCTTCTGGCAGGGCTCATCCCACCTCATCTCTGGGTGCAGTGGAATCCTCATGCGGAATTCTTCGTCGTAAGCCAGCCACGACGGACCCGGGAAGTCAACCATAGCCCGGTAAATGTTGTCCAGATACTGGACCATAGGGATGGCCAAATCTGGCCTAGCCCTGAGGTAAACGGCCATGTAAATTAGGTACGCTGGCAACCAATTTGCCCACGTGCGTGGCGGCTTACGACAACGTGCCTGCTCCTTATCCTTCTCGTCCAGCCCTTCCCTCTCTTCCTTTGTTGGCTCCCTATTAAGAAGGGAGAAGATGTCTACGTACTCGCCCCTCCAGATCTTTTCCTTGGTAGACTGGGCCAGATGGTCCCCGAGGGGCAAGGAATACCCTGCTGTCGGCAATGCCGACACCGGCACAGAGGGAACTGCGGGCAAAGCAAAGGGGGCCTGCGCCAGCCCGGGGATCCCCAACACATTCCCTACCACATAGGGGGCGCCACCCCAACCCGGGCCCTGGGTCAGGGATAAAGTCGCTGGGTGGGCCGGGGGCAATTGGACCGCCGGGCCACCCGTGCGAGGCCTTGGCCACTGGAAAGCCCCCCCCCCAGGGAAGTCAGTTGTGTGGGTGCACTAGCTTGAACTGCATACTCACCCGATGCACCCCCACGGGCCGCCCCCACCGGGGGTTCCGGCCCGCTGGGGGCGTCGGAGCTCACGACCGAAGCTGAGCTCGTCGACGGGGCCAGACCAGCACCAGACTGCTGCACCTGTTGAGTGGGGAGCTGCGAGGCAGTGGCCGCCACCTGCCCGCGCGCCTCAGGCAGCTCAACCCGACCCGTCGCCACCCGCTGTTCGGCAGCCAAAGGGTCAACCTGGAATCCGAGAGACGCCCCCGTTTGATTGGCCCTCTCCAAGGATGCCTCAAGGGCCGCTACATGGGCCAGAAGGGCCTCGATGTTAACATAGGCCCCAGCCCCGACAGGGGGCAAATGGGCAGCCGGCCCATAAGTCACGGGTACCTGTCCAGATCCCTGGGCCCCAGGGGCCAGATAAGGCCAAGAGCCCATGCTCGGCCCTTGGGGAGCCGTGGGCACGCCCTGCCAAGGCAGGGAACCCAACCACCCCCCGTGGCTCGCTCCCCCCATGGGGAACTGTGCGCCCGGGCAAGAGGGCCCAGCCGCACGGACCATGCCAGGGGCAGTGGTCACCGTTTGCGGGCCAAGGGCCGAGGCCCCATCCGGGGCAGCCTGCGCACACCGCACATCGGGCCAAGGGGCCACTGATCCCATCCCACCGGTCCCGGTGGGCTCCGCCAAAGGTGGCTGCTGGGCGGGCGCAGTCGCGGTCCTCCAACCCGGCTGACGCCTCCGCGCCGATCTAGCCACGTTCGCAGCTGCCTTCTTCTTAGAGGGCATAGCTGAGTTAGCTAGGAAGCCGAAGAAAAGAACAAAGCTGCCCGAAAAGGCTTCCCCTGGAAGGACACGAGCGACGGAGGTAAGAGGGAAAAACTTCTCCGCTCCGTCGCTTCGCCAAAATGGCAGCACGGCTGCCTCGTGGCCAGCCCTTTTATTAGGGTGCTGGTCAGGCCCCTAACTACCCAGATGGCTTCGTCCGGTGGGGGGGGGGGCACAAAGAGCGCGGCGGCCATTTTGGCGCCACGCTTCCATTGTCTAAAATTCGGAAGAAACTGTTGGATACAGCTGCAGTGCTGAGCTAAATGGGACAATATTCTGACTTAATGTAAGATAAGCAAGAAAAATTTTGCACCTGGGTATGTAAAAGTCACTTTCAAATTTGTAATAAAACCACTGGAAAGTTATTTGCTCAAAAGATGTTTGGTAAATGTTGCCATTCTTCTAATATTCATTGTTGTTAAGAATTTCAAGAAGTTTTTGAAGAAGCTGTCATGACATATGTCGCTGTCCCCCTCTCATTTTTATTTGGAATTTATCTATTTAATAATCTTTTAAAAATGCTATTTCAGATTTAAGTGTGAATAGTTTTTTTCTCTGTGTTGCTGTTTTGTGAATATTCAAAAAAAATAATGTGCAATTTGCCTAGGGTGCCAATGTAACAAAAAGACAATGGATGAATTTTTGAAGCGAATATATTCACGTAGCGTAAAACAATTAGTAACAGTAGGTGGCAATAATTTTCCTAAACATCTGTTAAATGGCTCCACTGGTAACTATTACCACATGCAAATGGAGTGAGATTAATATGTCTTCCTTTACATAATTGTGCCAATTAATATATATAAAAGTTTTATCATTTGAGACATAATATGTTATCATTCTTAGCAATAGTGCATATAAGTTACTACAACATGGCCATTGTTGGTCTGAAACTTGAGAATCACTTTGTAAACAGACCTGCTTCCTGTTCTTTGTCATGAGAGATCATTGCTAATTGCTGAGTAATTGCCTAATTGCATGTCTTAAAATAGGCAAGATAGGATACAAGTGGGAAGGTTCAATAGTTTGTGAACCAATTTTCCTCATTTTTCTCCATAATTCTCATACTGGTTCTATGTATTATGGAAAGAAGAAGACAGAGTCTTTCAAATATTCTACTTTGAGAAGATCTTTTCTGTATTCTGGGAGACTCTGAGGTATCCATGTGGGCTTCTAACTGACATTGTTGGCTTCAGTTCAACTCATGTTAGCTATAGGTTAACATACATATTACACTATCTTTGCAGCATAAAATACATCATTCCAACCTATCAGTCTATCATTTCTTCTATCTGCACTTGTCCTAGGTAAAGCGTTTGCCTGTTTATATGTTGGCTGTGTCTGAATTGGGGACCTAAGGACACATCCTCAAATGACTCCAGACCTACAACAGTATTACAAGGTCTTTGATTGTTGGTTTTAAAGATTTGAAAACTTCTCATGACCAAGAATCAGGGTTCCATCATTACAATATATAAAAGGATAGTTTATTTATTTATTTATTTATTTAAAACATTTCTATCCCGCTTCCCTCATTCGAAAGTGACCCAAAGAGGCCCAACAACATAAAATAAAAACAAAGACAATAAAAACAATTTAACATGCCAATTTAAAATCCCATTTAAAACTATCTAAAAAAATCCCCACCCACCCTACACTGTTAAAAAAATGAATAGGACAAAACCCAATATAGGCTAAATAAGCCAGCAGGACTGGGAAGTTCATACATCCAAGTGCTGCAATCCTATTGCACACAGTGCACTTAAAGCTGGCAGATATTCATATGAAGTTATAACAGTCCACTCTAATTGCACAACTGGGTGTACAAGTGGATCCACAGGATGGTTTCCTGGATAAGATCTCCACCTTTTCCCAAACTTTGAAACACTTTGTGCGACTATAGCTACACAACAGGATTTCAGCCAAAGAATCCTACAGGCAACATTAAATGAGCACAAAGCAGCATGTATGTCTTTCTCATTTCCCCATTTAACCTTATAACACCATTGTGAAAGAAGCAACAAGAGAGTAACATACAGACAGGGAAAGTGATACAGAGAGACAGAAGGAGAAGGAGCTTGTTAGGAAAGCTAACTGGTAGACTAATGGCTTGGTGAAGAGTTGAACCTTTATCTCTAAATCCCAGTCAAAGAGATTAACTATCATGAGAGCCTGAGAGCCTGGTGTGGAATGTCCTTGGAAGAACTGTTCTGAGGAGTTAAGAACAGGAAGATTATTGCCAGGATGATAGCTGATATCCAGAACAGATATGGCACTTGAAGAAGAAGAAGAATGTATGCAGTAGCAGCTGTTTAATGTGACTCATTACCAACATAGTTCTAAACAATTTACCCCAAAGTTAGACACTCACCTACTATAGTGGGGTATGCAGAAAAGGTCTCCTCAACGATTGTGGTATTTTTGGACCACAATCAGGCTACCTGGACAACAGCATCCTTGTGCCAGCTAATCTTTGTCACACTAGGTCAGGTGAAAGGAACTACAGAATTAATTAACCAAAAATGGATTTGTTTTCTCAGTTTCACATGTGGCCTTGACAAGGAAGATGAAGAAGAACTACTATAGTGTTTTTCTCTGTGTATCTCTAGTGGGGACCAGATAAGGAAGGAAAAGCTGGGATGAAACTAAAGTTTCTTGATTTACCTTATCTCCCCCACATTTTGATAATACTTTTACCTTAGAGAAATAGAAAATCAAAGCTAGTTTTCTTTTTGTGTTGCTTTAGCTTTCTCGGGAAAGTTGGTTAGTAGTCTTCTTTTTAGATATAATTTTATTGCTGTAATAGGTGATGCAGAAATCTGTATTTGGCAGTGCAACAAGAATATATATTTCCTCCTCCATTAAAAAGTAAGATGAGACAGTGCACAAGGAAAGGAAGCAATTCAAAAGAGTAGAAAAGATTGTGGTGGAAATGTATTCAAGTTTAATGTGCATAGCAATAAAATTGCACCACCATTGTCCCTGTTTTCAGTTGGTCCCACCCCCGGGGGGGGGGGGTGGACTACAAAAGTACTAATATTAATTAAGAGTACACAGGCTTATCCTATCTCAGACTGGTGTAACTTTTTTCATGCTCATTTTCAAGCAGGCAAATTTGCAGCAACATCCAGGGTGTCCAAAAATGACTGGATTCAGAGTGCAGCAGCATAACTGTCTTTGTTTCACAGTTCAGCAAGAAAGCTAGACAATTTCTGCAAAGAAAAAAACCCAATGTTGTGTTAATAAAGGCCATTTGTTTGTTTGTTCAGGTTTGTTAATTTAGCCTTTCTTTTTCTATTCCACACATGTAGGCAGTTTTGCAGCTACATGTTGAATAGCTAGCTCAGCTTAGTCTGCACAACATGGCAATAATTTGACCCGGTTTTACATTGCATAGGAAAGGGACCATTCAAAACATACAAGCTTAATCTTGCACAGAGGCTATTAATTTGTGTTTTTACTTTTAAAAATGACATAATCTCTGGAGACTAAAGTCAGCATTTTCTTAATTTGTTGGACAATCTTGATGAAGTAGATTAGATGCAGTAGGAATTGGTTTCTATGATTTGAATAATGTCTGGAAAGGCTCTGAATTTGCTTCTAATTAATCTATAGGTAAAGGTAAAGGTCACCCTTGCTCAAAAGCCAGTTGTATCAGACTCTAGGGTTCAGTGCTCATCTCTGTTTCATAGCTGAAGAGACAGTGCTATCTGCTTCTGCAGACATTTCCGTGGTCATGTGGCAGGCATGACTAGATGGAGTGCATGGAACCTATTTATCTTCCCACTGATGTGGTCCCTATTTATCTTCTTGCAATTTCTTGCTTTTGAACTGCTAGGTTGGCAGGAGCTGAGACAAAGATGGGAACTTATTCCATCCTGCAGTATTTGGGTATTGAACTGCTGACCGGCCACCTCCCAGTCTGGTCACAAAGAGTTGGAATCGACTGTGCATCTGAAGAACAAATCACCATTTTCAGGGTTTTCTAGGTAGAGAGTACTCAAATAGTGTTTATCATTCCCTTCTTTTGTGGGCATCCTGAGACTGTAAAGCTTCCCTGAAGCCTCTTGCTTAATAGCCATATACAGTGGAACCTTGGGTTACAGATGACTCGCGTAACAGAAAACTCATGATACAGAATGGAATCCATAGAAAATAATGCCACCTCCACAATACATAATTATATTGCAATACAAAATAGATTTACGCAGGGTGCATTGTACCTGGGTATATATGACCACCCGTGGGTGCATTGTACTCTGTGGGTAGCACATGAAGTCGAGTTTGGAGGTTTTTGAGTGTTTTTTCTTATGTTGAGATGTAATTTATGTAGAGTTGAAGAGTACTGTACCATGTTTGAAAAGTTTCCCATGTTTTAAAAAGTTGATGTGTGATGTTTTAAAAGTTGAAGGTGGATGTTTGAAATATTATTTCTTAATCATGTCCATGTACAGTATTTATGCCTTTAAAGTGCACTTTATAAGGCTTTTCCTGACCTCTGGAATGGATTAATTGGTTTTCAATGCATTCTTATGGGAAACCGCACTTAGCGATACAGATTTTTCACGATAGGGAAAACGCATGGAATGGATTAATTCTGTAACCCAGGGTTCCACTGTATCCACCTGACTGAGCTATCTAGACAGCTTTCAATGGAAAGGGAGGGTTTGCTTGAAATTATGTGTCTATTTTTTCCCTTTTGTGTTATTTTAGTAGGTTCAAAAATATTTTCAATGAATGATGCCACAATTTCAAAATGAAAATGAATGTATGTTGCATATTGTATACATTGGATCTCATACAGAAGAATGAAAGTCCAGAGGAGCATTTCACAGGCTCTTTTCACATAGCAGTTACTTCTATGTTTTTATATTCAGCCAAATATTTATGTCTCCTTTTGTCTGGAATATCTGTCTTAAAGAGATAAAATTAAAGCATAGGTGGAAACTTTTCTTCATCCCTTGGCTTCCAGCAACGGTTTTCTTCTATTGGAAAACTTCTATTCTAACTTAATTTTGCCAGCATTTCTTGTGAAAGACGTATGATGCTAACCTAAATATATGAAAAATCATCGTAGAAATTTCACAAATGTGACAGTTATTTTATTAATTAAATAAATTTAATAAAGTCTGGCCAGGTTATCCTGCTATGGTAATAGAGTAGGCCAATATTAAATACTGTGAATCAATGTCAAGTGTCAGGCAGCAGGTAACTAACCTGACAAATCTGAGGACTAATGGCTTGGGTGCCGAAGTCCACAGGGAAGGGTGATGGTCTACAAGTGGATTACATCTCACTTGAATCCATCTTGATGGAGGGCAGCCACTTCATCAATAGTGGCCCGGGTCAGAGGAGGGCTTTGCATGCCAAAAGGGCTCAGGACCAGAAAGTGACTCACAGAATTGGATCAGTGGTACGGGTTTCGTGCTGCAATGCAGGAGGCAGATGAAAGGCCACTGCATAATATTCTCAGGACAGTCTTCATGACTGATCGTCATGAGGCTCACCAATATTCAGATTCATATATGGCAGAACAACAAGAAGAATTAAATTCATTACATCTATACCCTCCCTTTTTATTAAAAGCTGTCTGGATAGCTCAGTGAGTTAGATATATGACTATGAAGCAAGAGATTTCGGGCAAGTTATACAGTCTCAGGATGCTCCCAAAAGTAGGGAATGATAAACTGTGCACGGCACATTACGGGATAGGCTGGATATGTGTGGAAATGCATTCTGCACATGCACGGCCCAACCCCCTTCTTATAGGTATAGATTCACCATTTGCTTTGCAGAGAGACATCCCTGCTATGCAAAACCTTTGTGACCCCATAGACAATTTCCTGCCAGGCACCTCTGTCCTCCACCATCATCCTCACCCGCCCAGCTCTATGCCCACTGTGTCTACAATACCATCTAGCCCTCTCATTTTTGGCCTTCTATAAGATATATTTTAACTGCTTTCAAGACCTGTGCAAATGTATCTCTCTGTTTGGTTCCATATACAAATATTAAAAATGGACAGTGAAAGCACTATTATAAACTTTGCAAGTATTTCCATTTTAAAATAGCCAGCTACTAACAATACATATATAATTCTACTAACAATACATATATAATTCACCAGTGGATTATGCATAGTTGCCAACACCCATGTCAGTACACAAACTAAGAGCATGTCTATCTGAGTGCTTGCTACAGTATTTCCAGCTCTTGGGGGCAGGGGAGGGGGTGGTTCAGCCTGGGTCCAGTGCATCCACTTGTTGAAGATGCTGGAGTTTCTCAACCTGCTCCCAAGTGCTTCATTTAAAACATCCTTCAGACAGTTTTACTTAATTACAGTGCAAAAAATACATTATTTCAAGCACATTCAAAGGACTGCTTCTGGAGTGAAAATCTGATATATGAAGAGGATTAGTGAGTCCCATAAACACCTCAGATGTTTTCTTCCCTTTCCTTCCCTTCCCCTTTGCAGAGGTGCAAAGAAAGTGTATATTTTTATTTTCCTTTGCCAAAAGTTGTACCACTGGATCAATAAGCAGGGGAAATACTTTTCTCCATGTTCCTTGTTGATTGCCAATTGAAACCATTATTAGCAATCAACGGGAAACTGTCATAGGCAATCAAAGGAGAAAAACAGAAAAATATCCCTCTGAAAGGAACAGGGAAAGTGCTGTTAAGTCAATTCTCACTAATGGTGACACTTTGCACATTTTTCTAGGTACAGTAATTGCTCAGACAACAAATGCATTGGATAACGCTAAAATTGGATGACGATGAGAAATTTTGAATTTTTTTGCATTGGATAACATTATGCAATCCACCAACCTAGCAGTTCAAAAGCAAGAAATTGCAAGTAGATAAATAGGGACCACTTCGGTGGGAAGGTAGCAGCATTCTGTGTGCTTCTGTGTCAAGTCATGCCTGCCACATGACCATGGAAATGTCTGCAGCAGCAGACAGTGCTGGCTCTTCGGTTTTGAAACAGAGATGAGCACTGCACCCTAGAGTTGGATACGACTGGCTTTCGAGCAAGGGAAACTTTTACCTTTACTAACATTATGTTAGTGTTTTCTAATGCATCGTGTTGTCCGCTCTCCGAGAAGGGAACCAGCCAAATGCCTGGCCGGTTCCCTTCCCAGAGGGCCAAAGGGTGAGTGCAGAGACACCCGACGGCCCTCTAGGAAGGAAACCGGCCAAGCGGGAGGGGAACCGGCAAAGCGCCTTCATCAGATAATGCTAAACATCAGATAACACTAAGACTTGTGGAACCAAGTTTTAGCATTATCCGAGGTATTACTGTATTGAGTACTCAGAAAATGTTTATCATTCACTTTTTCTGGGGGTATCCAGGGAGAGTGAATCCTGCCTAACCCTATACAGGCTGACTTTCTCCCCAGGAGGCACAAATCAAACTCCCAGGCTCTGGCTCTGGAGCCACTGACCTTACAAGTGAAACTATACATTTCAGTTAACCCAATATTTGACAAGATAACTCATTAGGAGCCAATTATATGGGGTTGTCACAGGGCTTGTCTTACTTCCTGTACTTTAGGTTTAAAGGTAAAGGTTTCCCTTGCTCGAAAGCTAGTCGTATCTGACTCTAGGGTGCAGTGCTCATCTCTGTTTCCAAGCCGAAGAGCCCAGCACTGTCTGCTTCTGCAGACGTTTCCGTGGTCATGTGGCAGGCATGACTAGACACCGGAGCGCACGGAACGCTGTACTTTACAAATCAGCTAATTTATGTCTCTGTAAGTCTGACTTTGCACAATGTCTATTGAACATTAATGAGATCTTATTCCTATAGTCATGACCCATGGTGGAGATCTGAGATGCATATAGATCTAATCCCCAACATGATACTCTTTCATAAATGCTGAAATGGCACGTTTAACCTGTGACATCCAGCTAAGGCATGGATGTAACATTATATATCTTACACATGAATTTTAAAGTGATCATATACAAACTGTATCCCACTAGATGTTTTCAATTCAGTCAACCTCAAAGGTTTTCTAGTCTTAGGGTATTCATCAGTGGTTTATCATTGTTATTTTACTGGGAGTGCTCTGGGATCATTCACCTTTACCAAGACCTCATAGACTTACACTTTTTTTGTAAGGCATAGGGGAAGATTACTCAACCAACCTCTGGCTCCACAGAAAGGTAGGCCTCTTGTTGACCTTACAACTCATGTCCTTTGTACATGCTAGTGAATCTTATTAGACTAGGTGACCCTTGGTAAAGATGGATTTACTTTTGTTTCTTTGGAAATGTCCATTAAAAGTTATGATTTAATTATAAAAGAAGTGATAGTCCATGCCACATAGCAAAAGGGTGAGGGGGTAACAAGAGATGGGGATGATTGTAGGTTGAAATATTTTAAATATCTTTAAGCTTTTTAAAAAGACAAGCAATTATGAGAAAAATGTCAATGGACCGGGGAAGATTAGAAATCCGACAGGAGATTATTGCAGTATGCTACATTTAAAGAACAACACCAAAAATGCTCTAGGCATTATTTCTTTTCTCAGTATGACTTCAACATTAAATGAAGCAAGTACAAGGAATGTGTGAAAGGTATATATCTGATTCACAATCCTATTAACCTGCTGCAAATAGGGAAATGACTCCTGTTCCTTCTTCTTCTTGATGAAATCCAAAATTGGAAATGGTGGGTCAGATCATTAGCCCCAAACAAGCCTACAAATAGGTTTTACTCATTGGCTACATTTAACAGCACTTCTGTGCCAATTCTGCATAGAGTTAACTTTGTGCCAGTGAAGGATATGTTGCATGACATTCTAGGAACTGCAGAATTTTAGCTGGCTAATACTTTGGTGCTATGTACGTAATGTGTTGCATACTTGATTGACAGAAAGTCTATCAAATTTGCCATGGAGAAATAGTAACATCTGAAAGCTTTTTTTTATATTTTGGAGTCTTTATTCAGTAAGGAGTCTGCACATAGGTAGACATCTCTGAAACTACACTCCGCAAATGCAAATGAACCTGTGAAATCAAGTCCATCTGCATGTATTTTTTAACCATTTGGATAGCACAGCATCTGCTGCCTAGGTGGACTGTGATGTGAGCCCCCCCCCCCCACTTTCACCTTGCCCAAGAGATCCAATGGAGGACTCTTTGGTGAGTATTTATCTTGACCTGACATCATTAACAAGTGATGGGCAACACTGCCTATTTAGACCGCTCAAGCCCCTGCACCTCACCAAGGCTCTCACCTAGCAGTGGACTGTGATGTGAGCCCCCCCCCCCCACTTTCACCTTGCCCAAGAGATCCAATGGAGGACTCTTTGGTGAGTATTTATCTTGACCTGACATCATTAACAAGTGATGGGCAACACTGCCTATTTAGACCGCTCAAGCCCCTGCACCTCACCAAGGCTCTCACCTAGCAGTGGTGAAAGCTAACCTTCTAAAATCAAGGATACAATGGTGACTGGCATAACATGCAAATTTTCAGGATTTTCTAAGTACAGAGTACTCAGAAGTGTTTTCTGAGTACTCTCTAAAATGCAACACATTCTTCAGGGGATATTCTGGGACTATACAGCTTCATACCTGCCAAGTGCAGCTCCGGAGAATACGGGACCTGCGCAGAAGCCTTCTATGCAGAACTCTTCTATGCATGTGCAGAAGCCTTCTGCGCAGAACCCTTCGACGCATGTGCAGTAGCCTTCTGCAAAGAACCCTTCTGCACATGCGCAGAAGGCTTCTACGCTTGCGCAGAAGGCTTCTGCATAGAAGGGGATGTGCATAACCCTTCTGCACCTGTGTATAAGGCTTCTACGCTGGAAGGTGAAAAGAAGGTGAGAAAGCCATGGAGATATAATCCCAATTTATACAAAGACCCTAAGAGTAAAGAGCAGATTATTCGAAACTGGGAGGAAAGTTGGAAATTGAACAATAATGGAGAAGTAACCTATAATATAGTTTGGGATACTATGAAAGTGATTTTTAGAGGAGGGAGTATTAAGATGTCTAATTTTAAATACAAGCAGTTCAAGGTAAAATAGGAAGATATGGAAAAGGAATTAAACCATTTACAAGAGGAACATGCAAGGATAAAGAATAAGGAAATATTTTAAACAATACTGAAACTGAAAAAGGAAATTGTGGGTAAAGACGTTGAAAAGGTAAAAATAAACTTAATATATTTGAAGATGGAATATTTTGAATATAGTAATAAAAATTCAAAGTTATTGGCAAGAGCGGCTGAAGAAAAAAGAGAAAAGAGAGATAGGTATTTTGATTTCAAAAAAAGGTGCTAGATGTCATAGAACTAAGGATAAAGCAGAGATAGTAGTTTTATCAGGAGTTATATTCAGAAAAAGAAGTAAAAGTGGAAAAGGTAAGAGATTATTTGGAGAAATATACAAATCAAAAGTTGATTAAGGAACACAAAGATAAAATGGAAGACTCAATTTCCAAAAAAGAGATTAAAGATGTAATTAATTTGAAACTGGATAAGTCACCAGGTGAGGATGGGCTTTCTTCCGAGTTTTATAAAGAGTTTAAAGATATAGTTCCTCCAAGATTTAAAAAAGTTGTTCAATTTTATATTAGAAGGAGGCTCAATCCTAACCTCTTGGACCAGATCAATAATTGTTTTGATTCCCAAACCAGGGAAAGACTTAGAAATAATTGAATCTTTTAGGCCCATATCTTTAATAAACTAAGACGCAAAAAGTTTTACAACTATATTAGCAAATAGGTTAAATAGTTTTATGGGTGGATATATAAATAAAGAGCAAGCGTTTTTTTTTAAAGGTAGGCATATGGCAGATCTAACGAAGACCATACTTGATCTTTTGGATATTGCCACCTGTAGGAAAGAGAAGATAGGATTGCTATCACTTGATATCTTTAAGATGTTTGATTCCCTTCAATGGATAAGAATAAATGAAAATATTTCATCTTATGGATTCGAGATAAGGTTTTAAAAAGTTATAGAACAAGTATATCAGTAAGGAATTTTCAAAGGTTAGAGTAAATGATGTTTATGCTGAAAATATTAGGTTAGAAGCAGGAACAAGGCAGGGATGCCAGCTATCTCCAACTTTATTTATAATGTCTATGGAATTGTTAGCAGAAGCGATTAGAAGGGATGGTAATATAGAGGGATTGGTGGGAAACAAAATAAGCTTATATGTGGACGATGCATTGGTTATTATGAAACATCTGGAGAAGGCACTGGAAAAGATCCAAGAGCATTTAAAGGATTTTGAGGATATAATGGGGTTAAAAATTAATTGGGAGAAATCAGAAATGATAACATGTAATGTAAATAATGTGGAACAACAAGAAATACTGTGGAAATATAAAATTCAGATTAGAGACAACTTAAAATATTTGGGAGTTGTAACAAATAAATTGGAAAATATTAAAAAACTGAATTATAATAAACAATTAAAGGTGTTTAAAGATCAAATTTTATAATTTAACAAATTGAAACTGTCATGGTTTGGCAGAGTGGCTTTGTGTAAGATGATGTTGTTGCCAAAAAATAATTTTTTGTTCAATGCACTGCCAATTTACCTTAACGATAGAGAGATTAAGGAATTTCAAGATCCATTAAATAGCCAGAATTTCTAAAAGGTGGTGGTATTTCAAGTTTCATTTCATTTCAAGTTTAATTTCTATACCACTTTACTCACCCAGCGGGTAACTCAAAGTGGTGTACATAGTAACAATAAGATAGTACAATAACACAGGTAAACATAACACAATAAATCAACAATACAATAATAAAGCAATAATGTCATCAAGTTACAAGATTACAAGTCAGAAAAAACATAATATAAGTAAAGGGGAAAATGCAAATAAGTTACACTAGAACTCTCCACAATATGGCAATTTCTACAATGTTAAAGATACAAATTACAAAGTCTAATACAGATCCTGACACAATACAAATTATCATTTAAATACCAACTAGTACCCTCAGCTACTACAAGTCCAAGATGGAGCCCAAAAAAGTCTCAGCTGAAAAGAAAGGGGTGTCCCGCCACATGGCAGCTGTACTCAGGTAACAGCTGTGCTCCCACCCACCCCTGACCAAAGCGAGTCAGGGTGGGGAGCTGGCGGTGTTGCAGCGGCTCGGCAGCGGTGGCGGCTCTTGTAGCCCCACAGCAGGAACTCGGGGCAGCTGCGGCATGCTCCCACCCACCCCTGACCAAGGCAAGACAGGGTGGGGATCCGGCGGTGTTGTGGCAGCTCAGTGGCAGCTCTTGTAGCCCCGTGGTGGGAACTCGGGGCAGCTGCGGCATGCTCCGAACCACCCCTGACCAAGGCGAGTCAGAGTGGGGAGCCGGAAGTGTGGTGGCGGCTCAGCAGCGGCAGCTCAGCGGCAGCTCTTGTAGCCCTGCGGTGGGAACTCGGGGCAGTTGAGGCATATACCTCAAAAAGAAGGTGGGTTAGGAATACCCAATCTTAAAAGTTATTACAAACTGCATTTCAAATTAGAAATATAGTTAAGATTTTGATGAAGGAAAAGGTGATTTGGGACGATATAGAGGAGGATTTTGAACAAATTGGCAAGGCAGCCTTTCTAGACCAAGAATTGGGGAAACTTAATATTAAAAATAAGATGCTATAGTCAATGTGGGAAGTATGGAAGAAGACAAAGAGAAATTTAGCCCCAAATATATCCCCAATAATTGAAGTTGAGGATATAAAAAGTTTTCCGATTAAAATAGATGGCGGACTGAGATCAGTGCTGATTGAAAAAGATGTCTGTTTGTTGAGACAATGGATTCAAATGTGTAAAGATGAAGAGAAAAAAGCAGCAACCTATGCAGATATGAAGTTGAATTGGTTTCAAATTGTAAGATTAAACAATTGGAATAATAAGTACCTAAAAGGACCTAGTTTGGAATGGGTCAGGACTGAATTTGAAGAGCTGTTGTTTAAAATAAGGCAAGGAGAGATTGGGTTAAAGGGTTTGCTAGCTAAGATTTATAAGATCTTAAATAAAGAAGGCAATTCACAAGAGACTATGAGAAAAATTTGGGAAGATGATCTAAATATAAAAATATCTGAGGTAAAATGGAGATCCTTATGGAAACGGAGGATAATGAGGACATTGTCGACCAAAGTTAAGGAACACAATCATAAAATGATATGGAGGTGATACCTGACCCTGGTGAGACTGAATCAGATTGATAGGACTAAAAACAATATGTGTTGGAGATGCAATAAAAGTGTTGGAACTTACAATCATATGTGGTGGAACTGTAAGGAGGTTAAAGGTTTTTGGAAATAAATTGAGAAAGAGATAGTAGGAATGCTGGGAGAAAGGGTTAAGATTGGACCCTGCTTACAGATCTAGATGGTTTAAAATTAGATAAGGATGAACAAGATCTTTGGTGGGAGCGGGATTGAGGGAACCCCTCAGTCCTTGCTCTTCTTGACCTCTCAGCGGCTTTCAATACCGTCGACCACGGAATCCTTCTGAGCCGGCTCCGAGGAGTGGGGGCCCAGGGCACTGTGTTGTCCTGGTTTTCCTCTTTTCTGATGAGTCAGACTCAGTCGGTGTCTTTAGAGAGTGGGTTGTCCAACCCTAGGTTGCTTCCATGTGGGGTGCCTCAGGGCTCAGTACTCTCACCTCTATTGTTTAATATCTACATGAAACCGCTAGGTGAGATCATTCGTTCTCATGGGGTGAGGTATCATCAGTATGCAGATGATACCCAGCTGTGCATCTCAGCTCATGGGGACCCGAGTGATGCAGTTGAAGTCCTGACCAGGTGTCTGGAGGCTGTTTGGGTCTGGATGGGGGACAACGGGCTTCAGCTGAATCCTGGCAAGACTGAGTGGCTTTGGGTGCTGGGTCCCATGTTACCCCGGGAGTTACCATCTTTGGTCCTTTAGTGTTTGAGAACCAAGACAATAGAAACAGCAGAAAGCCTGGCTTAACACATCTTTATTGCATGATGGTCATGGGGAACATGTGGTAATGGCGGACGAACAGCTCAATATATACAGTGGCTATACATTTGAATGTGGCTCCTCGGTAGCCCATTGGCTACTGTCTGCGTGACGTCACTCTCAGTCACGCCCTTCTTGTCCAGGTGAGGTAGTGGCAGGAATCTTCCCGCGGCTGTAGGTATTTGGGGAATTTGAACCATGTGAGCTAGGCGCTCGCTATTGCCCCTAGTGGTCACTAGCTCACGTCCTCATACAGAAGGTTACAGTGTTACTGTTGGTGATTGTTACATCCACTCATTCGAGTGTTACATTACTTAAAGGCACATTACTCCAAACACAACATCCCTCCCCCCTAGGATGAGACGAAGTCTCTCATCCAATATGGTTTATTGCAAGAGCGTTTTGGGCGCAAGGCTGGCTGGCTTGTCCCGGGGGCGCTATCGATTCTGTGTTCCCTGGTCTCTTGTCTGGCAATGGGAGAGGGAGACTCGTTAGCAACTCGCCGTGGTTCTGCGGTTTACGGGGTAGGGGTAAACTCCATTGTGGGAAAACCGGGGGCATTGGGGGCTAACGAAAAACCCCGCTTCTTGCTTGGACGGGTGGGGGACCACTCCAAACACCCCCCCCGGTTTTGTAACTCAAAGTCAAAATCATCTTCTGGGATATCTATGGGGGCATCCTCCAGGATATCTGTGGGGACAAACTTATTCCCTTCACCCCTTGGTGGGGACCACTGGCCCCCCTCTCCTCCCCCTTGGGCTGGACGGGTGGGGGAGAACCCTAACACTGAGTTCTGTTTCGCGGTTTCCCCACCTTGGTTACTGGGAACCCGGCGCCGGAGTTGGTCTGCGTGCCGCCTCCAGAGTAGACCTGTGCTGGTCTCTACGCAGTACGACACAGGTCCCGTTTGCCCAATGACTACTCCCGGAACCCAGGCTGGCCCTGCGCTAGCGTAGTTTCTGCAATGGACCGGGGCGCCTATTTCGAAACTCTTTGTGCCCGCTATCCCGATGTTCCTCCCAGTGTCTTCCACTCTCATGGGGTCTAGCCTGGTCAGTATCGTAGTCAGCTTCCTGCGCATTAGGAGCTCTGCGGGCGAATAACCTGATGCCAGGGGGGTCACCCTATACCCAAGCAAGAATTGGCATAGCTGTAGGTTCAGGTCCCCGGGGCCCATGTGCCTCAGCGTGTCTTTGGTGGTACGCACGAGGCGTTCTATCTGGCCGTTTGTCGCCGGGTGAAAAGGTGCGGAGGTGATGTGCCGGATGGCGTTAATGTCAATGAACGCCCGGAATTCGGCGGATGTGAAACAACTTGTGTTATCGCTCACAAGTGTATCGGGTATACCGAACGAACTGAACACCTTGCGCAACTGTTTAATGGTTGCGGCTGAGGAGGTGTTTGCCACTGGGATAACCTCTAACCACTTGGAATAAGCATCCACTATAAGGAGAAAGAGCGAACCTCTGAAAGGGCCCGTGAAGTCAATGTGCACGCGGGACCACGGCCCCTTTGCCGCGTCCCATTCCCTGTGCGGAAGTCGGGCCTCCTTGGGCCGAGAGCTTTGGCAACTCTCGCAAGTGCCCACCATGTGCTCAATGTCAGCGTCCAACTGGGGCCACCAGAAATAGCTCCTGGCCAATGCCTTGGAGCGGACAATCCCTGGATGGCTGACGTGCAGCAACTTGAGCACTCTTGCTCTCAGGGATTAAGGGACGACCACCCGCTGGCCCCACAGGAGGCAACCCCTCTCCATGGACAGTTCCAACCTTTTCCTAAAAAACGGAGCAAATTCTGCCGCTGGGGCAGACGTTGGCCACCCTTTTTTGCACCCATGAACTAACGAGGGCCAACATCTTATCTCTACCCGTCGCCTTGGCGATTTCCGCGGGCACTATGGGGGGCGAATCCAGGACCTCTATCATGAGCACTTGGTGGTCTTGTTCCACCTCACACACGGGGCTGCCCATGTGGGGCAGGGGTGACCTCAATAGGGCGTCCGCATGGCTTATGTCCTTTCCGGGGTGGTAAACCAGCGCGATCTGGTACGCGCTTTAAAAAATGGCCCACCTCAGCATTCTAGGGGACAGGATCTGCGGTGTGGGCTTGTCTGTGGTGAAAATGCCTAGCTGGGGCTTGTGGTCAGTCATGATGGTGAAGGGGTGGCCATATAGGAAGTCGTGAAACTTCTTCGTCCCAGCAATTATCGCTAGTGCCTCCCTGTCTGTCTGTGCATAGTTACACTCTGCCTTAGACAGGGACCTGGAGTAGAACACCACCGGGGCTTCCCGCCCGTTTTCCAACACGTGGCACAGGACTGCCCCCACCCCCACTGGAGAAGCATCGCATACCAGAACCACTGGTTTCTTGGGGTCGAAATGGGTTAGTATGGTGTCTGAGGATAAGAGTTGTTTCAGCTCATTGAATGCCCTCTCCTGACTCTTGCCCCATCGCCACGCCTCGTCTTTTTTAAACAATTTATGAAGCGGCTCCGCCACCGATGCCTTCCTAGGCAGGAAGGAATGGTAGAAGTTCAGGAGTCCCAGGAACGATTGCAACTCTGGTTTGGAGGTGGGGCGAGGAGCATTCTGAACGGCGGCCACCTTTGATTCGGAGGGTTTTATGCCAACAGGGGTTACCCGGAAACCCAGGAACTCAACCACTTTTGCGAAGAGGCATGGAGCCCCTCCTCCCCGTCTGGCAAACCAGGAGGAGTGAGAACACCTGTGATGGCCCCTGCGGGCATAAAGGACATCTCATGGCCGCTGCCCCCTGCCTCTCTGCCTCTCAGAAGATTCAAAGGAGGGATGCCGACTTGCCTCTCTTTGGACTTGTCTCTAACGCCCCCCCCCCCCCCACCGCCGCTGCCACCACCACCACCAATGTTGAGGCATGGAGCTCCTTGTCAGGCTTGGTGGGGGGAGGTAATGCTTTGGCATTGGTATCTCACAGCCAGAGGGACTGCTGTGGTCGAGCCCATCTCCGAGATGCAGAGCTCCTTCCCCTGGTCTGGCGGTGGGAGTTGAAGCTCCTGCGCAGGCACTCTGCGGCCGGAGGGACCTTGTTGCTGTCAGATGTTGCTGATACTGAGTACATTGAGCCTTTGCTCCATTACGTTTGTGGTACTATGACATATTTGTTTTTGTATTGATATGCAATTTTGTAACTTGTAATTTGCAACTGTATGCTTATTGTATTTTGTGCATTGCCCATATTGTTATATTGTTTTGTATTACTGTACTACTTTGTATTACTGTACTATTCTATTGTGAAACCGCTTTGAGTCACCCGTGGGGCTGAGTAAAGCGGTATAGAAATTAAATTTGAAATGAAATTAAATGAAGTAGGACAATGACCCAAATCAGACATAAGCAGCCTCTGAAGAGCCCATGCCTGTCTATTTATTTTTATTTATTTTTCAGATTTGTATGGCCACCTTTCTCACCTTGGCGACCCAAGGCGGCTCACAGCATTGGTTAAAACCCATCCCCATACAATTAAAACCAAATACTAAAACTATCCAAAACATCTGATGTCCATAAAACGTCCATAATCCCTTTAAAAGAGGGGCACCTGGGCAGGGGAGAAGGAATCCGGGCAGGGCTAGATATTATCTACCTCTTTGCAAACAGTGGCATCTCAGAGGACTATCTGCATTTTCCCCCTGCAGAATGTTCTACTTTATCACACAATGTATGAGTGTTTGGGTGTGGGGGAGAAAGAACAAGGAAATGTATGTACATGAATAAGCTAGCTGTCAGGCATCAAGGAGATGGCTGGTGTTTGGTTAATACACTGTCAAAATGTCTGTCTGTGCATGTCTCTCTCTGTGTCTTTGCATATGCTTGCTTGCCTCTGGGTATAAAACACTAACTTCTGACCCTGGCTCTGCTCACCAACTCAAATGAGTACCAGGTGTGATGGGCTAAAGTTTTCTGTTTCTTACCTCTGAATATGTGAAAAGCATGTTAGTGTGTCATTACAATGGTTCAGAACTGAATGGAAAGAGATGCCCTTTCCTCTTCATTTAGGCAGGATTTGCTAATTCCATAAGCTTTGAAGTAATAATTTAAATGTTTGGCTTATATATTTTCACATTCTTAATCTTATTTCATTTATATATGTACTTATATAGGTTCAGTTCTTCTAGAGAATGAGGTATTGTGCAGTGCCAAGAGGTTGGAAAGAAAGGAAGCAGTTCAGTTCCTTCAGCCCACACTCTTGACACTAGCATCCCAGCAGGGCCAAGGATGATGATTCTTTATTATTACACATTATTAATTAAAATCTCTCATTAACAGTCTGTCTGTGCACAGGTTTGCATGCAAGGGCATACTTAACTAAAATATAAATATTGTTGCATGCTCTCATGACCCTAAATATTTTTCATTTTCCTGCTTTGGTTGTAACAGGATGTCTCAAAGGCAGGCAATGACAGAGATAAATTTCAGAACTAAATGTACCTCCAATTAAAAACTGGCAAGCCAAAAACATTAAGGCCAGGAGAACATGAAACATACCAGAAACCTTCTAAGGGCAATCAGTTTGAGGATGTCTTCTTGCAGTGGGTGCAAAAAGTGTCAAAAGTAAGTAAAGAAACTTTGCTATTTTTGCCATCACATTTTCTCTCTTTTTTCTTCCTTTCTTCTCATCTACGTGGCCTATCGATTGCTCAGTCACTTCTGAAATTACTCTGTCAACCATAGTCACTTTACCTCAATGAGGCCTGTTGATCATGTTGTCAAATTTAAAATTGGCCAGGATTATAATTTGCAAATGCCCATCAGACTGTATGTTGGTCAGCCAGTCAGGATGTTTGTTGTAGCAAAAGGGTTCACAGAGCAGTTTATGTTCAGTCAATGCAAGCAGAAGTGACTTGGACTTGACGTCAGCCTGGAATCTTGCCATGAGGAAAGTTATGTGTTCTGCAGTTGAAAACTTGTCATTCTTTCTAAGTTTACTTTAAAAATATATAAAAAATAAAAATAATAATTTTAGAATAGAGGTATTTAAGGAATACTCACATGATCTGAACTTCTCAGATTAATATGCAATTGGATTATAGTTATCCACTGGATTTTGCAGTCCTCTGGATGTCATAGTACTTTTCTCTGGAAGTACAAATTTGTCAAAATACATATTTAAATACACATTTTGAATGAAAGTATGTATTTCAATGCATTTTTTGAGAGAAGACACCACATCTCAACATGTAATTATTGGTAATATTGTATTTTGTATATTTTGAATAAAGATCCTTAAAACCAATTTAAATATGTAGGAAATACATTTAAATACATTTTGAATATATGTTGATACAATTTGCTCGCTGATATGGAAACAGAATTATGAATACAATCATGCTGAAGTGAAATGGAAGCAAAAAAGAAAGATTTATCTGCTGTTATTGCAGGAATAGACATCATAATTAGAAATCGTTCTTGTCCTTCCTTTTGGTTAAAATTTGACAAATGGACAGGAACTTGAAAACAACTGTTTTTTTTGGCCATTACCAAGAAATAGGGTATGTCCAGGTTTTTTTAAAAAATACATCATGTTGTTTACCAAATCATAGATGGTTCCTAAAGGTCAAATGCAAGCGCGGTGCCAAAATGGCCGCCGCGCTCTTTGCGGGGGCCCCACCCACCCGGACTCTGACATCCGGGTTAGTTAGGGGGCATGGCCACCCTCTTTAAAAGGGGTGACCATGAGGCAGCCTGGCTGCCATTTTAGAAGCGACGGAGCGGAGAAGTTTTTGCTCCATTGCTCTCTCCCAGCTCTTTTCTCGCCTCTTTGCAAGAGGCTCGATTTTGCTTTCCTCCCCTGCTAGCCTCTGTTCGAGGCTTCTGTTTCACTTTTCTTGCCTCTTTGCTAGAGGCTTGAATTTGCTTGCTAGCCTCTGTTCGAGGCTTCTTCTCCCCCCCCCCCCTCTTTTCTCGCCTCTTTGCAAGAGGCTTGATTTGCCCTTTGTTTCAGCAAGGATTCCCGTGGAGAGAGAAATTAATGGGTCTCTCTCTTTTGAGTCTCCTTCAATCGGAGGTTTTCCTTTCTCACAGCACCGGACTGCAGTGGCTCAGGTGGCTAAGAGGCTGACTGGCAGGCAGAAAGTCAGTGGTTCGATTCCGGAGTACTGCAGAACGAATGCTTCACTGTTCCTTCGGGGGGGCTCAGCCCTCCCCCTCTATTTTTTGGAGTTCCATCGGGCTGGAGGGCTCAGATGGCAACCCCGCAGGTCCAATGAGCCCAGGCTGAGGGCTCAGGCGGGGGGTGGCACAGGCCTGCCCCGCTGGGGTTCTTACCCCTGCTGCTTATTTGCCTGGCTTGGGCATAGCGGCCCATTTGGGCATGGTGCGGGTTTCCGGCCCCTCACGGGCTGGATTACAAGGCATGCCCCTATTATGTCTGGGGATTACCATGGGTTATCCCATATCAATTACCCGGTGGGGCCATCCGGCCAATCCGTCCCACCTTGTCCTGGTGGGTTCGATGCTGCGGATGCTCCCTTGCCTGCAATTTGGCAATGGAGGCATCAATGGTCATTGATCCACCACCTTGGATGGTGGGCGAGCCAACTCAGCGGTTCCGGCCCACATGCTGGCCATGGCTGCGCAGTGGGCCGCCAACAGGGTTGAGCTGCCAGAGGCCATCAGACCAGCGTAGGCTGGCACCTCGTGGCTCCCCATCCGGCCTGGACCCACGGGAACACGGAGCTGGATGGACATCGCGAACTCCGACGCTCACCGCAGGCTGGAACCCCCAGTGGGGGTGGCTCGTGGGGTTGCACCGAGTGAGTATCCTGATCAAATCAGCACACCTGTGACACTAGTGCATAACGCTGGGGGGGTATAGTGGCCATGGTTGCAACAGGCCAATTACACTCTGGTTCTTACTGGGGTGACCCCCCCCTATGCTTTTCCTTAATTTCTCTGGGCCCGTAGGGCCGGTTATGTGTTTATCCACTCCAATCCGTGCCAATGGTGGTTCTGCCGATGGCCGGTTGCTCTATGCCCCTGGGTGACCATTTGTCCTGGGCTATTAGCTAGACTCTGTGGTTTGGGGATTAGATTCGCATTTTCCACCTCCTGCAATTTGGACACACTGGTTAGGGCATTAGGGGCAGGATGACAGGGTCAAGGAGTTGCCCCGTCGCCGCGACCTCCCTCCCTATGGGGCCAATTGGTTACCTGCCTATTGGGCATCCATGGCAGGATATATGTGGGCCCGTCCTGATCTGGCCATTCCAATGGTCCAGTGCTTGGACAATGATTGCCGGGCCGTGGTTGTTTTCCCTGGCCTGTCGTGGTTAGCCTAGGTCAAGACATTAGGCTTAGGGCGGCCCTTCACCCTGAGATGCCAGCGATGAGCCCTGCTAGCACTTGTAGCTATTATATGCGACTCTTACGTGGCAATGCTTATGCCCCGTGCGGAGAGTCCACTTTCGGGCAACCACCTTTGTGCCTCGATCTGGAGCTCTCAGATTGAGTTAGCTGCTACCATCTTCAACGGGGGACAGGTTGGGCAGGGAACTGGCCCCAGATTATGGGTTGCTCGATCAGGAGTGGGCTCTGGTGAGGCTTCGCTTCCCAAGGGCCAATCAGCCGGAAGAGGGTACTAGCCTGGCGCTGCCATATGTCCGGTTGCTCCCCCACAGGTGTTTGTGGCAGCACGTGGTGCACGCCCTGGCCTGTCGTCTGCTACCAAGCCAGGTCTACACTGACTGAACTAGAATTGGTCCCCATTCCTTCCGGTTGGGTGCCACATCAGCTGCAGCTGCGTTTGGGTGCCCGGAACCTGACATATGTTGCATAGGCCGGTGTGGATTCGCCCAATTCTCTCTGTCTGTTCGTCCCTTCACTGAATGAGTGCCTTGTTTGCCCTCTATTTTCCCTACTTATTTTACAGACCCTGTGTGTTTCTCAATTCTGGGTATCCCTTATGCTCTGGGGGGACGGGTGGCCAAATTCTATGCCTCGCTTTTGGTGTGGCAATGCTGCGGTGGTGCACATTGTCAAGGCCCAAATCGTCTAAATCCCCCGGAGTCATGGCCTCAGCTCGCCTATTGTTCTTGGGTCCATGCGCTTTAAGGCACTCCTTAGGGCTAAACATGTGCCAGGCATTTATAACGATATTGCTAATGCTTTATCCCGCCTGCAGATCTCCTGGTTACGTGACTGGGATCCAGACGCTTGGGAACTACCCCTTACACTCCTGGCTGAGATATGGTCATTTGGCAAGGAGACGGGAACCGGGCGAGTGGCATGTCTTGGCAACTCGCATGCGCACGGCGCATCAGCATCCACTCCTTCACTTTAGAGCCTTTTGTGGGCAAAAGGCAATTGCCCAAAATGTGGCCGACATTGGTCGACTGGGTTTTATCATGTCTTCTCCACCCTTATGATCTGTGGTTGGCTTCACGCACCATAGCCACCAGGCTTTAAGCCTTGATATTCATGGGCAAGGCCCGGGGCTTTCCTGACTATCCGAGGGTCTTCTGCATACGCCATGTATTCGAAAGGTGGACACGTGTACGTGGCCACCACCCGGACACACGTCGCCCTATCCTCACAGATATTCTGACCCACCTTGCACGAGGTTGGCATAGATGATGTTGCAGTAGGTAGGAGGAGTCTCTTTTCATGCAGCTACCGCTGTAGCTTTTTTCTGGAGCTTGACAACTCAGCAAGCTGGTCCCATGGTCAAAAGGGGACGTGTTTTATAGGGCACTGGAACTCGAAGATGTCTATATCAACCAAGAGTGGGCTCAGTTGGGGATTCGTCCCTTGAAGGCCGATCAGCATGGAGTGGGCAGTGCTGTATACTGCTATGACGTAGATATGCTGACATCGTTCCGGTTGGTGCCCTACATGTAATTTGCAGTGCCTGCTGCGCACCCTGGCCTGTTTTTCTGCCACCAGGATGGGTCTCCCCTTACCAAATTTAAGTTCTGGATGGTGACCGGTACCGCGCTTCACAGTGTGGAGCCCGTTATTGCACCCATTCATTCAGGATAGGCGTCGCATTGACCGCGGCAGCTTTTTGGGTACTCAGAGGCGGATATATGTGGGTGCGTGGGGGTGTGCGCGTATTTTCCTTATATGTACGTCCCCTCACTGTATGAGTACCTAGTTATGTCCTTAACCCCTTCTCCTTTTTTGACAGATCCTGTGTGTCTCCGCACACCGGTGGCAGTGGGGCTGGAGGGCCACAGCTATGTACACTGGGTGGCAGTATATGCTGTGGCGACAGAGTGTGGACCCGAGCTCGGGCTGCGTGCATCCGCACGTATGCGGTGGTATGGTATGCGCGGCATGAGAGGGCGGGAACTGTTGCCATTCCTGATGTCCATCAGGGATGCTGGACCGCCTGATGTTATTATTCTGCACCTTGGCGGCGATGATCTCACACGGATCAATGACCTTTCCTTAAAATGTTGAGGTGCAGTGACCTGGCCCTTTTTACATAATTTATGACCGTAAAGCTGTTGCTATGGTCTAACATCGTGCCGAGACACCATTTCAGGGGAGACATGGATCTCCGTTGTCTGGACCGTCCCCGGCAGTCAGTGAACAGGGCTGTTGCCTGGTTCCTCGCTCAGATTGGATTGGGGACAGCCAGTAGATATCTGAGGATAGGCTTGCGAAAATTTTGACCTATAGGC
Source organism: Bradypodion ventrale (assembly GCA_035047345.1). Taxonomy (NCBI): domain Eukaryota; kingdom Metazoa; phylum Chordata; class Lepidosauria; order Squamata; family Chamaeleonidae; genus Bradypodion; species Bradypodion ventrale. The sequence continues at coordinate 142,163,641 of JAWDJE010000003.1, forward strand.
AGGATATGGGGTCCACCTGTCGGCTAGAGGTATGTACCTCTTTCTGGAGTAGGTGCAAGCAGGCCTGGTGACTGAGCTGACGGTCTAGGGGGGGGCGGTGAGTCATTATGGACGCCTCCCCGTGTGGTGGGTAGCACTGGGTAAGGTAAAGATTTATGACACATACGTATCCGGCAGGTTCGCAATTGACTGGCCGACGTGTAGATAGGTACAGGGAAGCAGGTTTGGCCGGTCAAGGGCGAACTATGAAAGGGGTGATGTCAGGAGCTTCACAGCCTGCATCACCTTGATATTTGAACGGATGCACGTCATAGGTTGGGGTCAGTAGATAGTATATTGACTCCGGTCAACAATTTGTTTGTGTCAACAAACAAATTGATACAAATTGATACATGTAGCCAATTTTCATTGGCATTTAGGGTGGAACCTTACCAGTGCTACTGCGGCCTGCTTGCCTTAAAGAATTACAATTGGATGATACACCAATTGAAAGTGATAATTCGGACTAGGGCATTATTCAATAAAAGTGGCCCGATGCCTTTAATCCAATACCGGTGTCTGAGTCTTTCTTTGGGTGGGTGCGCCTGCAAAGCCACAAGTGTCTGAATTCTGAATATGGGAACTACAAATGCAAACTTGTGTGATAATTTATTTATTTATTTATTGAATTTCTATGCCACCCATCTGGGTATTATCCCACTCTGAAACCTATTGGTTTGTTATGGCACAGATGGAAAAAAAGTGTCAGATCTTATCAGCTGTACTTTTTAAAATGAAGATAACAGCTGAAACCTTCTGAAAAGTTAACATTAGTCTGGTTGCAGGGAAATGCAAGCTTTGCTCAGATAAGATTTGTGTGTGTGTAAATTACAGAAACATGAAGGGGAAAGATATTGATATTTCACTATAGCACCACAAAGAAAAAGATCCATCATGATGTTAAATAATTTTTAACAGTTTGTCCTTCTTTGTCAAAATAGCTACTCTTGGTCAAAAATGAGGCAGATGTTTCTTGATTGTTGTCAGCAAAACCATGTAAACAATTTGCCATCACAAGGAAAGATACAGTACTAATCAAATTGTTTGTACACATTGCAAGATGCCTCTTGAATTCTCACAAATGTCTGTGCCTCTGCAGTTCTCCTCTCATAGACTGAAATCTTAGGGTGAGCAGCACTGGATAAGGATATTGCTTGATCTCTGTGTGTGTGTGTGTGTGTGTGTGTGTGTGTGTGTGTGTGTGTGTGTGTGTGTGTGTGTGTGTGTGTGTGTGTGTGTGTGTGTGTGTGTGTGTGTGTGTGTGTGTACAGTGGCTTTCAATCCTGGACAAACATTTCCATACATGCTCAGTTAATGTGAAGACTCACTGACTCAATATAAATTATTTTCATGTGTGTGTTGCTTGCTTCCTTCCTATATCTTGCCTGCCTATATTCCACTTCTGGGACCAACTATCTGTCTTTAGTGTCATGCATCATAGTGAAGTGAAAAACACACATGCAGCATAATAGAGCCCTCATGGCACAGTGGTTAAGCTGGAGTACTGCAGCCAGATTTCTGTTCATGATCTGAGTTTGATCCCAGTGGCCACAAGTTTGAGTCAGCCTTCCATCCTTCTGAGGTTAGTAAAATGATGTTTGCTGAGGAAAAACTGTAGTTTGCATAATTACCTTGTTTGGGTTTGATTAAAAATCCCCAGCAGAATTTCTTAAAAGCCCCGTTTGCTGATACAGGAACATCTTCTTTGAGAGAAAGAAGAACAGTGGCACATGTCTTGAATGCTCGACTGGGCGCTGGCTCACAGGAGGCATGTACCGATCCTTTAGGCTGCAATAATTTCCTTTATCCGTACACTCCCAGTGCAGCCTAAGGTCGCCTCACCGTACCGCTTCCCAATCGGCTTCAAAGAACTCCACCTGTCACTTACAGGGAAAGCGCGGCTACCACGCTCTTTGCGCCCCCCCCCCACCCGGACTCAGACATCCGGGTTAGTTAGGAGGCGTGGCCACCCCTCTATAAAAGGGGTGGCCACAAGGCAGCCGAGCTGCCATTTTAAAATAGCAACGGAGAGGAGAAGTTTTCTCCGTCGCTGTTCTCCTGCTTCTTCGGCTCTTTAGCCCTGCTCTTTCCCGGCTGGGAAGGAGGAATCTTCCACAGAGACTTTGGTTTGCTGGCTGCTCTGTGTTTTTGGCGATTGGGTTGATCCTTGGAAAGGGATCCTGCTCTTTATCCAGATATGCCTCCCAAACGGAGGGCCTCGGCGACGAAGCCGCGGCCAACGGGGAGGACTTTTGGCCCTGCGCAACGCGGGGGGCAGCCCTCAGGTCGGAGGACCAGGGCTACGCCCACGCGGCAGGGCACTACCTCCACCGATACCGGTGGGGCGATTCAGGCTGCTTGGCCCTCGGCTAGTCAGCCTTCCACCGGCCCTTCTGGGGCTTCGGCCCTCGGCCCGCAGTTGCCGGCCATGGGCCCGGTCAGCGGGGGTGGGCCCGGTGCTGGTGCACTGCACGTTCCACCTCCGGCCCCTCATGGGCCGGAGTTTTGGGCATGGCCCTATTCGGGCCCAGGCTCTCATGCTGGGGTTCCTGCTCAAATGCCTGGTGGGCCGTCCGGCCTACCCGGCCCACTTTATACTGGGGGATCTGTGGCAGTTGATGCATTGCTAACGCGTTTAGCTGTGCTTGAGGCATCCTTAGGGATGGCACGCAACCCCATTTCAGGTGGCCCTTCACTCGCTGCAGGGGGCCCTTTGGGTCCACCGGCTACCTCGATGGCCGCCACATGGCAACAAGCGGCCAGCCGGGTTGAGCTGCTTGAAACGCTGCGGCCTGCCCCGGCCGGTGTCTCGCAGCTCCCTGTTCATCCAGAGTTACAGCAGGAGAGTGGTCAGGTGCGGCCCCAGAGCTTGATTCCGGTCGCGAGCTCCGACGCCCACCGTGGGGGGGGTTCAGTGGCCATGGCCTTGTCATGTCGAGGCGAGTGGGCATCAGTTGCCAGCCTATCCCAGTGCCCCTTGGTTCCATACTGGTGCAGCGTTGGGGGTGGGGGTTTCCGCCCCCGGGGCAGTGCCGGGCATCGCAGGGACTGTCTAGGTTCCGCTGCGTATGCCCCGGGTACCTAATGTGCTGATGACGGCCTTGCCGATGGCTGGTTATTCGTTGCCCCTTGGTGATCATTTGTCCCAGGCCACGAGGGAAAAGATTTGGTGGGGGGAGTACGTGGATATATTCTCCCTATTGAACCATGAGCCCACTAAGGAGGAGAGAGAGGGACAGGATGACAAAGACAAAGAGCTGTCCCGCCGTCGTGAGCCACCACGCACCTGTGCCAACTGGTTGCCCGCATATCTTATTTATATGGCGGTGTACCTCAGGGCCCGGCCTGACCTGGCCATTCCTATGGTCCAATATTTGGACAATATTTACAGGGCAATGGTGGATTTTCCTGGCCCATCGTGGTTGGCTTACGATGAGGAATTTAGAATGAGGGTGCCCTTGAACCCGGAGATGAGATGGGATGAGCCCTGTCAGAAATTGTGGCTATTGTACATGACCCCCTGGCGCCTGGGGAGAGGTACCATTGTGGCCATGCCGTTCAGTGAGCTGCTCCAACACAGGCTTCCCGCCAGCTGGCGCGGCAGGGGGTTCCAGCCCGCTTGCTGTGTTGGAGCTTCTCGGCTAGTGGTGTGTGCAATAAGCGGCAGTGCCGATACAAACATGAGTGTCCCTCTTGTGCTGGCCCCCACGCCGCCGCTGCGTGTCCGCGGGCCGGCAGGTCATGGGGCAGAGGTAGAGGTGGACAGGGAGCGGGCAGAGCTGCTGCTGAGGGAGCTAGCCAGACAAAAGGCCCCCTCCCCAGTTAATGTGTATATGTTGGAGCGATGGCTCTCAACTTATCCAAGGAGAGAGGACGCGAAGTACCTCCTTGAGGGTTTCCAGTGGGGCTTCCGAATCCCATTCAAAGGGGTGCGGGGACCCCAAGATGCACCCAATTTACTGTCCCTGAAGGGTAGGGAAGAGGTGGCTGCCCTGAGTATCGCTAAGGAGGTTGAGGCCAAGAGGGTGGTAGGCCCCTTTTCTATTGGGTTTTAGATTCCAAGGGAAGTTCTATGTAGATAAGGCCATGCCTTTTGGCTGCTCTATATCCTGTTCAGCATTTGAACGTTTTAGCACCTTCCTTCAGTGGGCCTTTGTTCACAGGTCCAGGTCTCAGTCTGTAGCCCATTACCTTGATGACTTTTTGTTCGGGGGTGAACGGGGCTTGGACACGTGCACGCGTCTCCTCACCACATTTGAGACGCTAATGCAGGAACTGGGTGTCCCTTTAGCGCCCGAAAAGACCAAGGGCCCATCCACAACCCTCACATTTCTGGATATTGAAATTGACACGGTCGCACAGGCATCCCGGTTACCCATTGACAAGGTCACCCAGATCTCCGCGATGATTTTGGCCTTGCTGGCCAAACATAAGGTGTCACTTCGTGAGCTTCAGGTACTGCATGGCCATCTTGACTTTGCCTGCAGGGTGCTTACGCCTGGCAGGGCATTTGCTCGGCACCTATGCGATGCCATGTCCGGCCTGACAAGGCGCCATTATAGGGTCCGACTAACCAGGGGCATGCAGGCTGACCTTTTGGTTTGGCTCTCATTCCTGCGGGACTTTAACGGGGTATCCTTTTTGGAGGTCTGACCTTTTAGTTTCCCCTAGGTTTCAAGTACAGTCGGATGCCTCCGGCTCCCTGGGATATGGGATTTACTTTCAGGGGAGGTGGGCTTATGGCCAATGGCCTCCAGCATGGCGGGGCACGGATCGCCTCCGCGATCTTACATTCCTTGAGTTTTTTTCCAATCCTGGGAGCTTTGATGCTATGGGGCAAGGAGTGGGCCGACTCTGTGGTTCACTTTTGGTGTGACAATGCTGCAGTAGTGCACATTGTCAATGCTCAGACCTCTAAATCACCCAGGGTGATGGCTTTAGTTCGCCAATTCATGCTACGTAGCCTACGCCTCAGCGTGCTTTTTAGGGTCAGACATGTACCAGGCATTGATAATGATATTGCTGATGCTTTATCCCGCCTGCAGATCCCCCGGTTCCATGCCTTGGCTCCGGACGCAGAGGAGTTCCCCTCGCCACTCCCGGCCGAGATTTGGACATTTGGCAAGGAGAGGTGTACTGGGCGATCGGCATGTCCTTGGCGCCCCGCACGCGTAAGGCGTATCATCATGCTTTTGTTCAATTTAAAAGCTTTTGTGTGCAGCTTCAGTTGCCCGAGGTGTGGCCCATTCCAGTGGAACAGGTTTTACAATTCATGGTTTATTTACACAGTCAGGGCCTCGCTCCCCGCACTATAGCATCCAGGCTGTCAGCATTGGCATTTATTGCAAAGGTGGGGTTTTTTGCTGATAGCATAAACGATTTTCACATACAGCATGTTTTGGAGGGGTGGACACGGGAACGTGGCCGCCGCCCGGACACTCGTCACCCAATTTCCCCAGGGGTGCTCACACACCTTGCACGAGGCTGGCCTAACCTATGTTTTGACAGGTATGAGGCAGCTCTTTTTCATGCGGCTACCACGGTGGCCTTCTTTGGAGCGCTCCGCATCAGTGAGTTGGTACTACTGTCTAAGGCGGATGCGACTCGTAGGGCACTGGAACTCGACGATGTCTATGTTTCTAATGAGTGGGCTCAGTTGAGGATACGGCCCTCAAAAGTTGATCAGCACAGCGTAGGCAGTGGAGTTAGACTGCTATGATGTTCCATTTCAGACATCTGTTCGGTTGGTGCCCTACAGGAGTTCTTGGCAGTGCGTGGCACACACCATGGCCCATTTTTCTGCCACCAGGATGGGTCTCCCCTTACTAAATTTCAATTTTGGAAGGTGACCGGTATGGCACTTTCCAGTGTTGGCCTCCCAGGGGCTCGTTACGGCACCCATTCATTTAGAATAGGTGCTGCTTCAACTGCAGCTGCATTTGGGTACTCTGAGGCTGATATACGCTGTATGGGAAGATGGGGATCTATGCGTTTTGCATTATATGTTCGTCCTCTTCAGACATGAGTACCATTTAAGTCACTGTTCTCTTTTTCTCTTACAGACCCTGTGTGTCCCCGCACACCGGTGGCAGTATGGCTGGTGGGCCACAGTTACGTGCACTGGGCAGCGCAGTATGCTGCGGTGACAGAGTGGGGACCCCAGCTTGGACTGTGTGCGGCCGCATGCATACGTTGGTACGGTAAGCGTGGAATGAGATGGCGGGAACTGTTGCCATTCCTTTTCTCCATTAGGGATGCTGAACCGCCTGATGTCCTTGTACTGCACCTCGGGGGCAATGACCTCGGCCAGGTCACTGGCCTTTCTTTAAAATTCGCGATTTGCAGAGACCTAGCTTATTTGCATTATGTATGGCCGTTTACACGGCTGCTATGGTCGGACATCATACCACGTCACGCTTACAGGGGAGGTATTGACCTCCGTGCCCTTGACCACGCTCGTCGCTCGGTGAACAGGGCAGTTGCCCGGTTCGTGGCAGACAAGGTTTTGGGGATGGTCATCTGACACCCCACCATTAGTTTACAAAATTATGATCTGTATGCAGGGGATGGGGTCCACCTGTCGGATAGAGGTATGAACCTCTTTTTGGAAGATTTGCAAGCAGGCCTGTTGACCGAGCTGACGGTCTGGGGGGGGGGCGGTGAGTCTTCATTGAAGCCTCCCCGTGCAGCGCGTAGCACTGGTAAGGTAAAGATTTATGACCCATAGGTATCCGGCAGGTTCGCAATTGACTGGCCAACACTTAGACAGGTACAGGTGTAATAACGTTGACCGGTCAACGACGAACCAGGCAAGGGGTGATGGCAGGAGCTTTTCAGCATGCATCACCCCGTGATTTGATGGATACACGTCAGAGGGTGGGGTCAGTAGGTAGTTTATTGACTACGGTCAACAATTTGTTTGTGTTAACAAACAAATTGATACAAATGGATACATTGTAGCCAATTGTCGTTGGCAATTTTGGGAGGAACCTTACCAGTGTTACTGCGGCCTGCTTGCCTTAAGAATTATAATTGGATGAGAACCAATTGAAAGTTATAATTCGGACTAGGGCATTATTCAATAAAAGTGGCCCAATGCCTTTATCCATATACCGGTGTCTGAGTCTTTCTTTGGGGGGTGCGCCTGCAATGCGGTGGTTTAATATGTTGGTAGCATGTGGGGGCATAGAGCAAAGCACTTAGAAATAGCCTGATAAATTGACATCCACTCCGCTGATGTTACTCACAAAGAGTTTTATTTTCCTTTAGTATCTAGAAAAGAACAAAGACAGAAAAAAAACCAAAGTACACAGCAAACATAGTTAGTATAGTCCACTTAGATCTGAGGGATTCAGATCATAAGTGTTTAGAGTCCAGCTCAAGGAGACATCTCTGCCTTCAACCTGAGAGGACCAAATAACTCAGGGAAAGGGCTCTGCTTTTATACACAAAAAGGAGCATATTTCCCTCCCACCTTTGCATTCCTAGGATGACTCAATCTGCAGGTGTTTCAGAGTCACGGGATTTTGATTGACAGTGGGGAGGCATCTTCTCCCTCGTGGGGTAGTCAGATGTCTCTGCCGTCACTCTGCCACCTGACCTATTTGTCATCCTCCCTCAAGGGGTCTGCAGGTTTACATTCCTTTGAGGGAATGCAGCTGTGTTGATTCCATCAGAAAGGAATGTGTTTACAGCTCTATCTGCAGGTGCAGTATTGCTCATCAGAAAGGAATATAGGAATGTGTTTACAAGTGCTTCAGTAGCTCTTAGTGATAAGGTTGCCATGACAATTCAAGGTTCATGACAGCACAAACTGTAATTTGCCAACTCTATCTTTAATGATATTTAGCATTACAATTTTTGCATAGTGATCAAAATCATGCCTCAGTTTTGTGGAAGCTAAATTGTATCAAAAAAAGGGGCGGGGATAGAATTGCTGATTTAATCTACTTCCATAAAAGGCATAAGTGAAACAGTTCTTCTGTGTGTTTCTCTATAACCTTAAGTCACCCAGAAATATTTTCTTTTCTTTTTCAGGCATGTTGCTTTAGGGACATGGTTCTATAAATGAAGTGTTGGGTAAGGTGAGTACACATATTGTGGACAGTAACAACCATAATACTTTGTTTGAATTGTCTCTTCCCTTTCAGTTATGGAGGTATATTGTTCTTTTTGATTTTGTGAAATGTCTTCCAAGTGGAAGGTATTGTCACAGTTCAATACTGGCACTTCAGATTAAAATAAACTTCAGTAGTAGGGCAAGCATTAATGTCCACATGACAATCTCTGGTGCCCCTGCCCATCAGAGGAGGAAATGTTGGACAAGATCCAACAGTACTGTCCCTCTTTATGTAGATATACACTACTACTCCTCAACTGCAAATTGTATCTGAGAATGCATTTCCCCCCTGAAGCAGGAAAAATGTCACGGACATGAATTTGTTTAAGGTGGATCCCATCTTGCTATGAAGTGACCCACACACTATGATCTTGGAGCCATCACTCACAGCACACATGAAGTGCAACATGCAGGATTTAACACCGGGACTGCAATGGACTGCCACAGCCTTGAGGATATTCCATGCCAGTCTATCTGGCATTGTCTCTTCCACCTCCATGACCATTGGGAATCAGAGTTCCTCCACTGCTCACTTTGCTGTTGGGCCCAATAGGTTGGTTTCCAGTGGCATTTCCTCCACTGAGGGTGACCATCACCCCACATAAGCGGCCTCGTCCGTCCGTAGCTGTTGGCCCCTTCAGGGAGTCAAGTTAGTTATTTATATACCATATAATATATTATAAATGCTGGCAAGAACCTTGT